>CM056379.1:97300174-97504953 GCA_029718625.1 Synaphobranchus kaupii | reverse complement strand
AATATCAGGCTTGTGTGGACAAATTTCAGGTCCCCAGATCCTTTGCTTGTTACTTTGGTCGCAGCAGTTTTACTGACTGCCCACACGAGGCCTTTAATGTTGGGGCGTGAAACACTACTGTGATTTTATTACAGCACTGCGGTTGACTGTACCATCTGCAAACCCTTGGGAGATCATTTTTCTGCCCGGACCTTAAATCTTACTGCGGGAAATGTTCCCTACGGTAATTCATAAATCCTTTGTGTTAGTGTATGTTGTGCGTGTTTTCTGTACACGTGGCTGTATATGTGTTTATCTGGATGTAATGCACATAACAGCCATTTGCGAGATTTGTTACATTACTTATCTCACTCAGAAGTTCCAGAGTTCAGCGGCTACACTCAGATATTTAAATGATCTTTAAAACATCTTGGTGTTTAAACACCATATGGTGTTTAAGTACCTCCTGCCTCTTGGGTGTACTCTGTGCGCTCAACGGTACCCTTTCTGTCTTATATCCACACCACCTGTCTAGAGGAGATAAAGGCGTGGAATGAATCACAACTTCCCTGCAACTAAACAGCTCCAAAACTGAAGCTATTTTAGTTGGCACCCCACACCAAGTCCAGTCATCCCCCGTAACCAGGCATCACCTGCTCTGGCAAGGACATTCCCCTCTCATCAACAGTCACCAACCTGGGTGTAAAAATGGACCCTCAACTGTCATTCGACGCCCATATTAAACAGGTGTGTAAGAACTCATTCCACCACCTCAGGAACATCGCCAAAACTCCGTCTCACACTCACTCTGTCAGATGCTGAGATACTCATCCACGCATTTGGTCTCCTCCAGACTGGACTACTGCCAATGCACTTCTCATCGGGATCCCCTAGCAAGGGCCTCCAGAAGCTCCAATATACATTCAGAACAGCGCTGCTAGGATCCTGATGAGAGTGCGAAAATATGACCACATCACACCCATCCTTCAGTCACTTCACTGGCTTCCTGTCTCTGACAGCATTGACTACAAAAATCTCCCTGCTTACCCATCAGTGCATCCATGGCAATGCCCCCCCCCTATCTCAAGGAATTGCTCATCCCACAAACCTCCAAACGAAACCTCCGCTCTGTGATATGCAAACCTTCTCCTTCCCCCAAGGACCAAGCTCCGCACCATGGGGAATCGGGCCTTCTACTCGGCCGCTCCCCGTCTGTGCAATACCTTCCCTGACCACCTGAGGGCACCACAGACGGTTGAAGCTTTTAAAAAAGGACTCAAAACCTTCCTTTTTAACAGAGCCTTTCTTTTTAGCTCTACCAGTTTTTATTTTATTTTATTTTATTTTTTTGTTGTTTTTATGCTCATGCTTTACACTGTACCACTTTGAGATTTGCCTCAAATATAAAGTGCATTACAAATAAAATGTATTATTATTATTATTATATCTTTTTGACACTGGCTGATGAGTCCAAATGTGAGCCACTAGTGGAGGAATGGGCGGAGGGGGTTTAGTGTGTCACACACGCTCTCTGAGTGAAATATTAGATGCACCTTTAATGTTTGGTTACCCTGTGTGTTTTTCATGTGCGTGTGTGCATACGTATGTGTACCTGTGTTTGAGACAGAGCGAGAGCCATGTCAATTATGTCTACTAAACATTTTATCTCGCGGCCTCCAGGCAAATGGCGTGATTGATTTTTTTTTTTTTTTGCGAGAATCAAAAAGGACAGACCTCAAAGTAAATGAAAAGCTAATTGAGGACAAAGCCTTGTGTTGTTTTGCGTACATGTATGTGACACCTAATACCGCCGGTTGCTTTCTCTGCTCTCTCAGGGAGGAAACCTTGGAGGCGGAACCAGTTTCTAACCGGTCTGCGCAGCACTGCCAGGCTTCCCCCGGACAATTCTCGCCTGCGACTGATCAGGTTCCACATCTGCGGTTTTTTTCCTACCCCGTTTGGACAATCTCATTTTGCTTCCATGCAGCGTCTTTGCCTTTGTCCACGCGCATATACCATCTTAAAAGAGCTGCATGATATTAACAAATAAAACGTATTGCTTGGGTTTTACGCAGTAAATCTCAGTCTGATCATATCATGTCAACAAGCGATAGATTTCAAAAACACGATCCAAAATGTTACATAGTTAACTTTGTCCTGCACCAACTATCACTATCATTTGCATATTTGCTGTAGCAAGAGGGAAAGTAGGCTTTGTGAAACTTTTTGCGCATTTAGACCTTGTTTTTGTCTATGCCTTGACTTTCTTTCATTGTGTATTGCTGTCACAATGCAAATCTGGAACCATCTGGAAGAAATTCACATACATTTTTGTCCATGTACAATACATTATTCAAAAAAAGAATAGAATGGTGATTGAGTACTTAAACTATGCAGACACTTCTTTAACTGCCTTAATTTAGATTATTTTTATGGGAAATTTATAACATTTGGCCTACTTGGAAATGGTGCATGGTATGACATTTTTGCAAGATTAACTAACTTTGGATTCAGCATAGATGATTTATCTATATTAATTAATGTGAGGCAAGCCAATTAAAGCTTGCACATGAAGTTAGAAATATAGCAACTTTTACCATCAACATTTTTAATTTTTTCTTATTTTCAACTGCTCCTATACATACAGTGAGCACCATAAGAAAATGAGCAAGAAAATGAGCAAGACAGACAAGACAGAAAAGGACAGTTAAAACTAGTCAGTCCAATCCATCGGACTTGTCTGAAATTCTGGAAAGCCTGGAAGATATCAAGGTCCAAATGAAAGAAATAATGAAGACAAATGAAGAAATAAAGAAGGAGGTTAAAAGAACTCAAAGAGGAAAATGTCAAGAAAAGACCAGCAAATTAAGACTCTAACATACAAAGTGGAGGAGTTTGACCAGCAAGGGAAGCTCAATGATGTGATCATCACGGGTCTCAGGATAAAACCAAGGAACTATGCCAGGGCGATGGGGACCCACGATGAGACAAACGAGGCAGACATCCAATCCGTGGAAATACAGGTGGAGAACTTTCTAAACTCCAAAAACATCGACCTGGATCTCACCAATGTGGATTTTTGCTATTTGCTTCCCAAAAGAAAAACCAGCGAAGGCAGGGACAACGAAACCCGCGCAGTGATGCTGAGATTTATCAGTAGAAAATACAAAATTGCTCTACTGAAGCAGGGTAAAAATCTGAAAGGATCTAACGTGTTCATCAATGAAAATCTCAACAAAACAAATGCCACCATCGCGTGGAAAGCGCGTCAACTGAAGAAAGGGCAAAAATTACAGAACACTATGGACGGCAAATTGTAAAGTTTACATCAAACCAAATGGGTCATCAGAAAACATCAGACCGGTGCTGATCAGGGCGTTGGATGAGCTGGAGAAATATGAATAGTAAGGTACGTGAAAACCAAGTTAAAACGCCATGAACTCAGTACAACCAAAAAGTAAAACTGCACTGATTAAAATGAATGAATTGATGGACAAAATTACTGACTATGAAAAAGGGAGTAACTTTTCAGTTGGACCACACCAGAACCTAACATCAAAAGACCCGAATGAAGAAGTTGATCCAGACAGACACTTTTACTATAATGGAATAAACACAAATGTGGATATTACTTGGAAGATCAGTACAATGAGAATTTTAACATGGATGGAAAGCTGTCAATAATCCACTTCAACAGCAGGAGTCTATACGCAAACTTTGAACAGATACAGGAGTATCTATGTACATTTGTCAAACCATTTAACATCATTGCTGTGTCGGAAACATGGATTAACGTTGAGAAATGCATGGATTTCCACATGGAAGGATATAATTTTGTGTGTAAGAGCAGAATCAACAAAATCTGGTGGAGGTGGTAGCACTGTTTATTGACGAGAGCATAAATTTTGAGATACTGGAAAGCTTGTCAATTGCCATTGAAAATGTAATGGAGTGTGTAACAATTGAAATTTTCAACGCCGAAAGGTAAAAAAACTGGTATATGCAACGTTTACAGAGCTCCCAGCTCAAAAATAGACATATTCAACAATTGCATGGGAGAAATATTAACAAAAATAAACCAGAGAAATGTTTTTATATGTGGAGATTTTAACATAGACATATTAAATCCAAACAATAACAAGCTGATTGAGGATTTTGTCAACATAATGTATAGCGAGCGGAATGCGACCACTAATCACCCAGCCAAGCAGAATCACTAAACATAGTGCCACACTAATTGACAATATTTATACAAATATACTGGACAAAGAAATAACAAGTGGTATTATGATAAATGATATTTCTGATCATCTTCCAGTCTTCGCCATCTGTGACTGGAAACACACTTTAGAGCAGAAACCAGTGACAAATATCTTAAAAAGAATTAAAAACGAAAAGAGACTTAAAGATTTTGAACAAGATATGATAAATCAAAAATGGAATGACGTATGGACAGAAAAAGACACAAACAAAGCGTATGAGGCCTTCTTAAACACAATAAAACTCAATATATGACAAGCACTGCCCGGTAGTCAAATATTCGAGTAAAGACAACAATGTCAAAGTCAAAAAAAATAGGCCATGGTTCACCAAGAACATAGAGAATGCCTGTAGGAAAAAAAAACAGCTTATATAAACAGTTTTTAAAGAAAAGAATGTACAATCATATGCAAAGTACAAACACTATAGAAACAGAGTGACATATTTGTTGAGGAAACATAAAAAAGAATATTATGACAAGTGTTACTAACAGAAAACAAGAACTACACCAAAAATCTTTGGAAAATCATAAATTCCGTCTCAGGCAGAAAGGCCAAACAGACATTCTCAGATTATTTCAATATAAACAACAGGAGGGGAAGGACGATAAGAAAGTGATAGTCGAGAGCTTCAAACAAATACTTTGTTAGTGTAGGTTCAGAACTAGCCAAGGCCATTTCCATCCTCACTACAGCAGTGGGATCACTGGGATAGGGGAGGGGAGACAAAAACAAGAGTCTTTATTTTTAAATCCTGTCACACAAAACGAAATCAAAACAATCCTGAGAGACTGTACAGCTAAGACATCCATTGACGCAGATCAGATAGACATGACATTATTAAAAAGGATATCAAAAGCTATCATACCTCCTTTAACAATATATATGTAATTTATCTTTCTGCAATGGCGTGTTTTCCCGATAAAATGAAGATAGCAAAAGTTCTTCCTCTGTACAAAAGTGGAGACAAACAGGAGTTTTCAAATTATCGTCCGATTTCCAATTTTACCACAGTGCTCAAAAATTATTGAAAAACTCTTTAATGTTAGATTAGATAAGTTCATTGATAAACACAAGCTGCTATGTGACAGCCAATACGGATTCAGGAAAAAACATTCAACAGCAATGGCCCTAACAGAATCCATAGAATTTATCAAAGACGCGCTCTAGACCGCAAATTATTCACCATAGGGATTTTTCATCGACCTGAAAAAAGCTTTCGACACGACTAAATCACAGCATATTGATCGAAAAAATTGTACAGATATGGAATTAGAGGAATCGCATTACAATGGATTAAGAGTTACCTATCAAATAGAGTTCAATTTGTACAGATAGGGGACAACATATCAACATGCCCTGAACATCAACTGTGGGGTCACACAGGGTTCAGTCTTAGGACCGAAATTATTTATACTATATATCAATGACATAATCAAAGTATCTGACGTTTTAAAATTAATTTTATTCGCGGACGACACAAAACATCCTCTGCTCAGGAAAAGATCTTAATCAAATGGTCATATCAGTGAACAATGAAATGTCAAAGCTTCACACGTGGTTTAATATTAATAAACTATCACTAAACCTTTCAAAGACAAAATTCATATTATTTGGGAAAAGAGGCCTGAAAGAAAACATAAATTTACAAGTCAATGGTATTAATATTGAAAGAGTGGACGAACACAAGATTTTGGGGGTTACGGTAGATAGCCTCCTGACATGGAAACCACATGTGAAGCTAGTTCAATGTAAATTGGCCAAAAGTGTGTCTCTATTTTGTGGAAAATGCAGAAATTACTAAATCAACATTCACTTAGGACAATTTACTCAGCACTCATAACTCCTCACCTGCACTACTGTGTTGAAGTATGGGGGGAACACTTATAAAGAAAACTACAGAGATGCTGTTTAAAACTTCAAAAAAGGGCATTGAGAGTGGTATATGGTGTCCCATATAGAGACCATACAAATGACTTGTTTATTAAGGGCAAAGTTCCTTAAGTGGCAGGATATAATTAAATATAATACCATACAAATATTATTCTTAGCATCCAAAAATCTCTTACCCTCAAATATACAGAAACTGTTTCAAAAGAGAGATGACATGCATAACTTAAGAGGAAACATGATATATAAACAAAAAACTATAAAGTCAACTCTCAGAGGTCATTCATTATCCATTGTGGGGGTTAAGCTCTGGAACGGTTTACACGATGAGCTTAAAATGTCTATTAACCTGAAGACCTTCAAGAGTAAGATAAGAAGTAAGATGGTAGGAAATTATCAAATGGGGGACTGTCTACTGTTGAAATGAAACAAATGAAACAAATTGTTTTGACTAATGTATGACATGTATATTCAAATTCGACTTATTTGGACTTTAATGTCTATTTTATTTTACTTTAGCTTATTTTTTTCTTTCTCAAACTGTTTTGTTATAAAGAAAATTCAGTTATGCTGTTGTGATACAAAAAAAAAAAATATTGTTTTAAACAAATGTATATTATGAACATGTAAAATAATGAGGGAAATGGGGCGGGACTATGATAAGCAGGCCTGCTTTTTCCCGTATCCCTTTTCGGCAAGTAATGTGTTTTGTCAGAGCATATTACTGAAATTGTGATAAAAGTGTAAATATTTGCATGCCGAAATAAATAAATAAATAAAAAAATAAAAAAAATAAAAAAAAAAAAAAATAATTCATTGGACAGTGACACATTTTTTGTTATTTTGGTTCTGTACTCTAGCACTTTGAGTTTGAAAGGATACAATGACAATGAGGTTGAAGTGCAGACTGTCAGCTTTCATTTGAGTGTATTTTCATCCATATCAGATGAACCGTTATCGGATGAAATTACAGAACTTTTTTCTACATAGTCCCCCCCATTTTTGGGCATCAAAAAATATTGGACAGTTTAACATATAATGTAGAATAAAGTAATCATTTTTTAATATATGACACCAATATATGACATTGTTGGTGCACACACGATGGTAACATGCTCAAAAATTTTGCAGATGCTAAACAGAAAACATCAAGCCACATTGCAGTTCTTCACTGCAGAAGAATGCGTGATAAAATACTCTCAAAATGTTTTCACTTGATTTTTCATTAAACGCAGGATGCTGCAAACGTGAGATCTCTGGATATGTGCACGTCGCATGGAGAATCTCACTGAAACAGAGGCTCTGCTATGGGTTTAGAGTTTTTAACATAAAAGGACACTCGAATGGTACTGAAAATCAGCTTGATGAAAACGAATGACTAACAAATAACGAATGAATGACTCTTAAAAGGTATAGGAGAGGAGCATTGGAATTGTGGGAAATGTTGTACGGAAAAAACGTTACTTTTCTTTGTGCGTTCAGCAAGTATCCTTTGAATGTTTCTAAACTAAATTCCATCCAGCACCAGCCTGTGACAGATAACATCGGGTGTGGTTTGTACCATACAGTGTACTTAAGTTCTGGAAGGTCAGTAATCCGGACGTGAATCATTACAAAAGTCATTCAGAATGATAACCGAAACCGAATGATAGCCTTCATCAAACTCCTCAGTGCCTTAAGTAGCCAGACAACTATTACATGCATACTTTATTTCAACCTCCGTATCGAATGTAGAGGGAAATTATCTAACACAGCTAGTAGCACTCACAGAATTGAACAATTCTAAAAAGAGCAGGTTATCAAAAAGATGAGGTTACTTTAGACTCTGTACACTGTAGCTACTGTGTGGTATTTGTATGAAATATTATTAATATATTGTATATGTGATACACAATGTTACATTGTAAATATATCCAAGGGTGTACAAATAACATAAATTATTATTTTTGTGTATTTATTAAATTTTTCTTATGTATTTTTATTTTTGTGATCTGCAGTATCTATGAATGCACACAATCTAAGTAATGTTTAGTTATCTGACAAATCAAGTCATTACCTACCCTTAAAATATCCTTAAAACATTTTTTTTTTGTGTTCAGTTACAAATTATGTTCATATTTTTGTATTGTGATACATGTATATTAGATTAATTTGTAAAATACATATATTATTGTCATGTTAAATAAAATATATGTGTTTATTGCTTAATACTTCAAATGTATTAAATGTAGCTAGTTCCTTACATTGCTAATGTTAAGTGTTGATATAGTGCATAAGTATATCATCTCAAGATGGAAGGTCTAACAGATAACATTTTGCAAAGAGAATGTCAGGTTGGCTCAATTGTTTCAGGTAATTATCTCATGCGTGTAGACAGATATTCTCTCAAGCGTAAGGAAGAACCTCGGTCAAGTGTAAATCATCTAATTGTCCTGAATGTCTACTACAAACCAACTTTACAAGATCATTGCTTCTCTTGAAACATTTCATTAGTTAGCAATATTATACTAACTGCTGTAACATTGTTTTAAAGCTCACATCTGAAATCCCTAGTGAACACAAAGCTGGGGCTAAACTGATATCATGTACGTCACAATAGTAACAGAAAATATTATATGATTCGCTTACAGAACTCCTGAATTTTTAACATGCAATATTGTTGTCGTACATTTTCAGATATGTACTAGTACTACAAGTTTAGATTAGTTGACTTTTACTTTAATCATTATATTATATTATATTATATTCACTATTTTCAGATTAATATACCAATCTCTCATGAATGCCCGTTTGTTCAGGGAATTTTGTGAGTTGACTTGGAGTTCATTCACCACATCCTTTCCCATTGTTGCAATGCAATACAAGTTTTCGAATGTGGCAAATAAGGTAGGCAAAGTTAATGCAGATGTGCACATGATGAACTTGTCTCACGTGTGTAGCATGTCAGGGTAGCTTCCTCTCGGGCGCTTAAGTCATTCCATTTCAGCACCACGCCTCTGTGGACAGCTCTTACTCGCCATTGATAGCAAAACGTCATATTCAGGTCCTACAAAGGGATACCACTACATGGCATACTTGTGGGAAGTCACTGGTCTGTGATGTTCATCATTATTTTTGAATAATCTGGTTAATATATCAGGAGCAACTGTTTGACCAAAAGAGGGAAAGCAATCAAGAAAGAATGGCCGAGAGGAAACTTCTTCCGAGAGAAGATGATGAAGGATCTCTGCTATCAAAATTAGGGACTGACAGTCCTAAACCGCGAGTGAAATTTGGAGGCATGTTTTGTAACGTGGAAGGAGCTTTTGAAAACAAAACTTTAAATTTTGAGTCATTCAGTCCCAATTCTATGAGAAGAAATGCAAAAACTCGGTTGGAGGACAGGTGCATGTCACCCGCGGATTCGGACACTTTCAGTGAAAGAGGGAGCGAGATAAGCAATTTCTCCAGCGCCAGTGCGACTCGTGCTCGAGCCGACTCCTCTGCTAGCACGAAGGGGCAAACCATCGTCTTTCCCTCCGGACATAAGCGCGAGCGCCACGGCGAGTGTCAGGTGGGTTCACACCAGTAGGCTACTGTAGCCCGGCGTCAATAAGACTCTGCTGTGTCACGTATTCAAACTTTTTTGTGCCATTAATACAGTTTGAAATAGAATTCAACGTACAGTGTTAACCAGCCAAAACACTACAGCTTCCATAGAATCTATTAATGTAATTTGTCCTATTTTGTCAGTCAAATTCAGTGCAGAATTAAGGGCCAGCGAATAGGCGGGATATGGTGTTGGGTTCGTGTAGTTATATACTTTTATGACATTTTGAATGACCTGTTTGTTTTTATGTTGATTGAACAGAATTTGGACCAACTAAAAAAGAAGGTGTGAAAATGTGTAGTTAGGTTTTCATATGTGGCCTACCTTCTTGTGTCAGTTTATTAAAATATGCAAATGATCATGGTAATTTATTTAAAGTCTCCAAAACCTCTACGTAACTCAAAGGCGCCTAGTTTTAAAGGTATAGTCGCCTTTTAAAACTAATAATCAGTTAAGATCCACAGTTCTATCTTGTTAACTGACACCAACGCGCAATAGCCTATAAACCAACGCTGTTTCGGGACAGGAATGCAGTTGCCATAACACTACATCAAATAGAAGGGTAATATGATAATTTCCCAACACCTCGACCATCAGCTCCAACAGTCATTCCTTAATAGATAAACTATTCACTAATACCACCGCGAATGAGAGAAAAACGAAACAATGATTGGTTAAAAAGTCCAGTGTGAATTATACTCTAACAGAGTACATATGAGTCTGGCATATATGCAGACTCATATGTACATATGCAGGCTACTCTGTAAGAGTTGATTTAACACTGAACATTTCACTGTGTAGTCTATAGTCCTATATAAAATGAATATGTAGAATGTTGCATTATTACATTATTTTGAAAATAGGAACGTATTAAGATAAATTCGAACGTGCTGAATAAAGTTTATAAAATTAAAAAAGAAACAAATTAAATAAAACCACAGAAAAGCAACATTTAATGTTAACAAAGATGTACTAGCCTGCAATGTCCCATAAGTAGACAAGGTACAGTTTAGCTATGCCTTCAAGACGGTAAAAGATCACATACAATGTATTATAGGCCTAATTGTGTTCTTCCGCTGGGATAGACAGGATTTTTGGATGCCAATTTAAGGCCAAAGGGGCGTTCGGAGAGGCCTGTCTGCCCTCTAATAGCCGCCAGGACGAGTCTGGAATACTAAGCAGGCAGATGGTAAGCGAGGAAGTATTGTGAGGAGAGGGGGGGCTTTACGGCGTTCTGTCTGGCACAACAATAGAACAATAATAAAACATAAAGCATATTTACCTTTTTGTAATAAAACTGCACATTTACTCGGCGACATTGCGCCACATCCGCGGAGATTTCTTCCAAAAACTGGGAAAAACGCGACTGTGTTCTATTTTTGACGCGCAACTCAAAGCTTCTCCTGAACCGGCCGGCATGTCTTACCAAGGCAAGAAGAACATTCCTCGTATGACGGTAAGAAGCCATTGTCGCCGCGATGACAGCCATGATTTAGGGCTTTTAATTCGATCACAGGGCGGTGATGTGCAATGAAGATATCGGGGAAATGGGTTCGCCAGGTATATTGTGGTATATTAAACTACGAAGACCCGACCACAACGCTATGTTTTGTATTGCTCAATACTATATGCAAAGTAGCTACTAGTATCATTCCAACACGTTTATACCGATGGGGAAACATATGGGAGTGACACTGTGTAACCTAACGTAAGTTTCGATTAACCGACAGATACATAGGCTATAGGCTACCCTACCATTCATAAGCAGCGTGGACTGTTATTGATAATATATGTTCAAGACGCTTAAACACAAAACCTATAATAATTCGCGGTTGTCTAAATTTCTTGCTTGATCTGATGCAGGACGAATGCTGTAAAAGGCTTGCTTTTTCCGCCCCAGGCGCGGCGTGTTGAATTGCAGGGAACCGGTATCTCTTTATAGTAGCCTACAGTTATCGTTTTCCTTTGTGTATTAGTCGTGTGTAAATTTGTGTTTTATTTAGGCTGGCAGCCTAAGGCTGCCCAGTGACTTGGTCAGAGGACGCACAAGGACCCACCCACTCACTCATTCACTTACTCATTTTCTCCACACGGTCACGGACGTCAGTGACTAAGGAAATAATAGCCCTACATTCGGCGAGTGAAACAGCATTTTGGAAATGTGATTTTAAAGCATTCACTGTGGGCTATACACATAGTTAAAACGGGGAGGATTTGTTGCACACTTCCCAACAGCAGCCTACATCCTTCGTTATTGGACGCATATTCGCCCACGCGGATTAATTTGCTGGCCACAGTCCCCGAAATGAATCGCTGTTAACAAGCGTAAGCAAAATCCTATACCCTTCCGCACAATTTCGCACAGTTGCCTGCCCGTTACTGTACCAAAGATGACCTATATTCATAACATGGTTTATAGCGACTTCGTTTGAAACAGGTTGGAATGCACAATGCAGCCTACTCACAGCAAAAATGGTGGTGTATAGGCTATTTAACACCGGTGTTTATATGAGACCGTGGGTGTTAATTTTTATATGCATTTTTGCTGTGCAGGCTAGAACGACAAAACGATTGACATGCTAGGGCAGAATAGTAGTCGTAGCCTCGGCCTATATCACAGTATTTCTCATATAGACCAAGCGGGTTGGGTTCACGTGGAACTACTATAGACCAATAGGCTATAGGCTACACCTTACTCACACGTATTTCTTTGGTGAAAGCGTCAACCGCAGCTTGATAACCAACTCTTGCATATTCGTATGAGCATAGCCTATGATTCATTTCGTTTCATATTACAAAAATAAATTTATAAACTGAATGTAATAAACAATGTGTGTCAGGAAAACCATGGCGTCTTATATTATTATTATTATTACTAGAATGTTGGCCTCATGCTTGCTCATGTGAGCTCCCCTCAAGGGGCTAGTATGTGGCACTGCGCCAGAATAGTCTGTGACCTGGTGGATTCGTGGGCATGACAAATGGCCAGTGTTGACTGAACCGTTACCACCAACTTTGCCTTAGTTGCTGCATTATCACCCCTGATAAAAAAACTACAAATTTGCCCTGTGACTACAAATGACAAATAAGCCAATCACATGCATTCTATGCTGCATTTATTTTACAGGCTGCCATCGATACAATATATGGCCCGGTGTAAAGTGGATGTATTGGTTTACAGTATATCAACATTTTACAGCCAAAGCACTCTTAAAAAACAGGCATTTGTTTTATTTTTATGCATGTTGACTTTTTTTTTTCAGAATTACAGTACAGATAAACACGTGAAACACTGACATTGAGTGTCCTTGAGCACTATTCCTGGCATATACCTTTGTCATTGTTTTTTTTTGACAATAATGATAACAGCAGTTAGATCATCCATAATAATACACATTTCAATATAATGAATAGACAACGTATGTGAGGGCCCTAAACGTAATAATTTACCCTAATGTTTTGTCTTTTACAACATATTACATATGCCTAGCTCATTTAGTTCAGCATCTGCTTTTATCAAAGATTGTTATCCTTCTGAAATCCTTTATAAGCCCTTCATATCACTTTTTACAAGAACAGCAAAAAAACATTTTAGAAACACATTAGCTGCCATATACTACATTGTACAGACAGGGTCTATATCAATTTGTATACATGTTTTCGATGAATGCTTGTACAATCCCTGTGAAGGTGTTGACTAATTGATGTCACTGTAAAGCAGACTTATCACATCTGTCCTTTCTTTGCAGAGTGATCGTCTGATTATCAAGGGAGGAAAAATAGTTAATGACGACCAGTCTTTTTACGCCGATATTTATGTGGAAGACGGGGTTATAAAGTAAGTGTGATTTTTCCTTTATTTACCTGTGATTAACGATCTAGCTTATTATGACGCAAGAAAACAAAACTCAGACAAAAGAAATAAAGAAATATTGTCAGGCAGTAGGTACGAAATGTTAAAAGCGCACTTAGAAATACACTAAGTCCAAGTCTAGACAGTTACACGCGCACCACACCCACCAGCCCAAATTTGTATCGTGTAAAGTACTGTATTTTGATGAAAATATTTACACGGCAAGTCTCTGACACAAAGTGATGGGAAAGGAGAGTGAGGGAGAGGAGGCACCGTGAAGCAGTTATTCTGTGTCACTTACAGTATTTACTTTACAGTATTTACATTGTATGTGTACAATGAAACATCCATCACTCAGCCCTCCCGCTCCAGTTCCCAGTTAAAATGAGCTAGCAGGTATGGCTCTGCACAGAATTGAACCTCCAGCCTCCGATTCTGCGTTCTAATCATGGGATGTGTCCCACTTACCTGGAGTACAGAAGCCGACTTGGACTTTTGCTGTGGTCGTTTTTTTCCCCCATCTGAAACTTGACTCATTTAATTTCATGTTACTCTCTAATATTCCATCATATATTTTTATCTTTTAACTTTTGCTTTTTATTTGCTTCCACTCTACTGGGAGTGTAGTTCTACTGCCTTGTCCTGTATTCAGGGAATTATTTTCCCTGTCTTTTTCCCCAACTGGCTGTTTTTTTATTAATGTTCCATTTCCTCCAGAAAACATAATTTCCTCTTTCGTTTTGCGTCAAAAGAATGGAAAAAGCGAACGGTTCCATAAAAAATATTTAGATGTGTTTTTTTTTGTTTGTTTGCTTTTTTTATCGTCTGTTTTTCGGGTTTTTTGACTCGCAGGCAGATCGGGGAAAACCTCATCGTGCCTGGCGGGGTGAAGGTCATCGACGCTTACGGCCACGTTGTGATCCCGGGCGGGGTGGACGTCAACACGAGCCTGCACGCCCCCTTCCTGGGCATGAACCCGGCGGACGACTTCTACCACGGGACCCGGGCTGCCCTGGCGGGGGGCACCACCATGATCAGTGCGTATTACCCCACTCCGCACTGTATTAGCGGAGAGTTGGAGGGAGGGTGGGGGTGGGGGTGGGGGTGGGGAGGGTTGGGGGGGGGGGGCAGAGAACCAATTGCATCAGCTTCTGCAAACAAGGAAAGCTTTTTGAACAAATCAGTCAAGCTAAAGTAAAAGGCTAGGGGAGAGCTTGTCTACTGACGTTAGATCAAGTGAAACGGGGTCACGCTGGACTGTCACAGGAGTTTTACGTTCAAGTTGACGACTTTATTCCCTTTTTGGTAAACAGGCACACAGCCCCTTCTTCTGTACGGAGTATATCGGCACGTGTAAGCCGGAAACAAGCTTGCCGTTGCTTTGCTATCGATCTCTCTTTTACACCACTTTTAAAACGTCATTAATACGGTCTTATTCCTGACATGTGAAACTGTATATTTAACAATCTGTTCAAAATTGTTTGCTAAATCCTCGAGCTTTGTATCATCTGCGGATTTAAATGCTGGTGTAAATCTAACACTGCTGGCGTACATTTAACACCTATAGGGTGTTTATATGAGACCGCACCTAGGATGTTAAATGTACGCCACCATTTTTGCTTCGTGATACCCCCGTCGAGGAAATTTACGTAAAATGGGGAAGAACAGAGGTCCCAATATTAATCCAATGATCTATGACATCACTGTCCTGCGCTAAACTTCACTTGCGCTTCCTGCTGCAGTTGACCACGTCGTGCCCGAGCCAGGGGCCAGTCTCCTGGGCGCATACGATCAGTGGCGGGACATCGCGGACAAGAAGTCTTGCTGCGACTACTCTCTTCACCTGGACATCACCCGCTGGCATGAGGGCCTCACCGAGGAGCTGGAGACCCTCGTCAGAGACAAAGGTATTGTGTTTTTAAAAACAACCCCCCACTCCCACCCCAATTTGTAATTCCCAATCATGCCAGGTCCTGGCTATGCCACCCGTACACACACACCGGGAATGCTGGAGCTGAAGCACTCGCCTGCAAGTACATTACTGTTATGCAGCCTACAGTCAACGCAGAACTACAGGAGAGCTAGCACTAACCATAGAGGCGTATCTTTCACCGACACATCTGGTAGCCTATGGACACTGTAGGGAGGGACTAATGCAGAGGTCCAATGGCAATGGGAAGTGGGAGACTACAGAGATGTCACAGTCTGTCCCCCTCTGTCCTCACAGGCCCTTGCATCAGCATTTTTTGGGCGGTCTGGGGAAAAAACTGGGAGCCACACATTGAAGCTGAAAGCTAAGATTTTATTTGGCTCCGTGGTGCGTTTTGAGTCCCGAGTCACGAGTCTCAAGACCAAATGAGAACTGTATCCATCAGTGTCAAAATTCGATTCACTGTACAAAAAAGAAAATGTGTGTTATTTTCTCACGACTTCCCGTGGTCCTGATTTGGAGGTCAATTTAAGTCTAAAAATTTTGTATCAGTTACTGTTAGGACAGGGATCATTCTAAACAGCGTTCTTGCATGAGCGCCCTCTCCACTCCCGTTCTTCCTTTTCCAACTCCTCTCTTCTCTCCTCGCGTCTCATCCTCTCCTTCCCTCCCCACTCCCGTCTCCTCCATTCTTCTTCTTTTCTTCTCCTGGGCGCTGTTTTCCGCTCTTCACCTCTCCATCCCTTTTCGCTTCCTCTCTCATCTCCTCCGCTCTGGCTTTGTTACCAGCCGCATGCATCGTTTCATCCTCTCTCTGCCAACGGGTTGGATTTCTCCAGGGGACAGGGCTGTAATCATGAGGCTGATACTAGCTAATCTACCCGGACAGCTGCCGTCCACCCCCAGCCCACACACACACGCGCACACACACACACACACACACACACACACACACACACACACACACACACTCACACTCACACTCACACACACACACACACACACACACACACCGCCCATAGACTCCCGCACAAATACAGGCACAATTACACATGCACCGCCAGCATCGTCACCATCAGCAGCCAGAGTGGCTGCCATGTCTAATCTCGCTGACGTTCGATGACATAGTACTAAACGTGGTGAATTATAACACTTAAAGCACTAGAACTAATCATAGTAGCACATTTCAGCTTCACGCGCGAATGCCAGACATAATAAAAGCATAATGTACGCTAGACGTGCTGCATGCTTGACACTCCTGAAAGAAAAACATAATGTTTCTTGACAAAATACATATCCCGAAAACTATAATTGCCTGGAAAAACCATTAGAGCTCCAGTTTGTGTATCACAATCTACATGCCCCCTCAGCAGTACATAATTTTACGCTGTAAACCAATTGTCCCACACATGTTAGGATGAAGTCTTTTAAACTTCCTTTTTTTTTTTCAAAGGGGTGAATTCCTTTTTGATCTTCATGGGGTACAAGGACAGATTCCAGAGTTCTGACAGCCAGGTAAGACTTCCCTCGACCGTAGATTCTAATCTCGATCTGTGATTACCATTATCGTATAATGTCGGCATCATGCAAAAACCCTTGTGTCTCATTTTCTGTTTTTTAGCACACACCGAAAGTTTCCAACCAGTTCCGTAAATAAAGTTGGTTCAAAATGGAAAATTAAGCAGTTTTTTTGCCATTCCTGAGAATTACATTTTGTGGAAATACAATGTTGCTGCGGGACGCTTAAGATAGATTGCGCGTGGACAATTAATGACGATATCCCTCCTCGCAGATGTACGAGGCGTTCGGCGTCATCAGGGACCTGGGAGCCATTGCGCAGGTGCACGCCCAAAACGGAGACATCATTGAAGAGGTGTGCCGCCATCGCGCCCGTTTACCTCACGCCAGAGCTGCACGTACACAGCAAAATGTCCAGTGTTCATTCAACTCTAACAGTGTACATATGCCAGAGTAGGCTCATATGTACACTGCTAGAGTTGAATCAACACTGTTAGAGTTGAATTAACACTGGACATTTTGCTGTGAATTTACTGTGTGTAAAGGCAGAAATGTTGCCCGTCATTTCACTGCTATAATGAGACAGCAGAAAGGATGTTATGGTTGCATGCCAAAGAGCTCCCTTTCCCCTACATAGTTAAGCTTTATTGATCTCTGATCGATGCGCGGCAAATCGCCGTTGGCGCTGGGCCTAGTCCTCAGCCGCTGCATGCTGTAACATTAGGACGGACGGAGCGATCTGATTGCCGCGGAAACCCCGCGGCCGCGCAGCCCCGGGTTGGGGCGGCAAAAATAAAGCGAATTGTTGACCAGTCACTTTACTGAAAAACTGCACATCTCACACGGCGAGCGGTGGTACATTGCACGTGCCAAATCCAATGAGAGTAATCACTATTGAGCGATGAGGCAGGGTATACCTTGCAAAATTAAATCACTGATGCTATAGTCAGTTATAGTACTTTACCCACAGGATTCCAGTCGGTTGGCACTGCCATGGTCCAGATATGAGCTAAGCCTTAAAGGGATCGTTTGGAATTTTGGACATAATGTCTCAATTACGACTTACCCATGATGTAGTTGATTGACGGAAACCATTTTCAGCTAATTCCATGCTGTTCCTTCTTTTGGACATACACACATTGCTAATGCTAGCGCAACTCTATGGTAACCGGTAGCATCCACTACCAAACGCACTTAAACACTCCACAGTGCACCCAAAGCAAATAAAATACGACGACAGTCTATCTGGGTTATTTTGAGTGTTTATACCACCATTTTTGAAGTCAAACTATCGTTGAATCCTTTACTTTGTGCTGACCTATATTCTCTGTGGAAGTACGGCGGCGGAGCGAACGTGGCCATTGCAACTTGTTGCTCTTCTTTGTTGTTGTAGTCGACCAGTGCCGGCACTACATTCGTAGGTAACGTAAAGTATCGCTCCGCCGCCGTACTTCCACAGAGAATATAGGTCAGCACAAAGTAAAGGATTCAACGATAGTTTGACTTCAAAAATGATGGTATAAACACTCAAAATAACCCAGATAGACTGTTGTCGTATTTTATTTGCTTTGGGTGCACTGTGGAGTGTTTAAGTGCGTTTGGTAGTGGATGCTACCGGTTACCTTAGAGTTGCGCTAGCATTAGCAACGTGTGTATGTCCAAAAGAAGGGACAGCATGGAATTAGCTGAAAATGGTTTCCGTCAATCAACTACATCATGGGTAAGCCGTAATTGAGACGTTATGTCCAAAATTCCGAACTATCCCTTTAAGGCACGTCTCCAATATGTACAACTGCCTAAAGATCTATACAACATTTGTCCTTTACTTTAAGCTTTTTGATTATCAAATATCTGACTAAAAATAAAACATTTTAATCATACCGAATGCAACTTATACAAGTTGGCTGATACATGGTCATGTATCAGCCAACTTGTATAAGTTGCATTCGGTATGATTAAAATGTTTTATTTTTAGTCAGATATTTGCAGAAGTCATTTAAGTGCCTTGCTCAACTATACAACAGTAGAAGTTAGAACTTCTTTGAGTGCAAGCGCAGCTCTCTCACACTCTTTGTCATGGTTGACCTAGATCAATCTTCTCCGGAGAGGTTAAAAGTCTGAAATGAAAGGCCTCTCAGTTTGGTTTGTATGGGTTTTCTGTTCACAGGAGCAGAAGAAGTTGCTGGAAATGGGGATCACAGGCCCTGAAGGACACCTGCTGAGTCATTCTGAGGAGGTACGGTCCGCAACTCCCCCCACACTGCGAGGCAGACCCAATTGAGACAGCACACTAAGGATGACTGAGATCGAGTTCAGATTGAGCACCTTTTATTGTGTCGGCATATTTTGACTGTCAGAAAACAAGACATCGGGATCAGCCAGACTCAAACAGTTTTTGACATTGCATGCCACCATAATCCTCCTGGTGATAGAAGCATATGATCTGGGACTCTGGAGTCTCCTATATTTTTCTCAGGATCTTTGTGTGGTGTTTCCACAGATTCTCTACAATAACCAGATAGTTAGCTCCTACGTTGCTTCTGTCCTCTTTCACTTCCTTGCTTGTGTTTGGTAACAGGAGTTCTTGTGCTATATTACAGCTTATAAATAGGCCTGAAGAGGTGTGCCCAATGACACAGCATCTGTTGCTTGTGCTACCTACGTTTTTAATCTTTATTTCACCAAGTGAGAACTCACTGAGACAAAAATATATTTTTTGAGGGACTCCTGGCATTGTCTTTGGTCACATACCTTCATGAATATCCATTAGACACGTTAAACTGAATCGTTTCAGCGGCGTTTCTGCCTAAAAGTGCGCCTCATATCTTCCAGGTGGAAACGGAAGCCGTGTACCGAGCCATAACCATCGCCAAGCAGGCCAACTGTCCCCTCTACATCACCAAGGTGATGAGCAAGCCTGCGGCTGATGTCATCGCTCAGTCCAGGAAGAAGGGTAAGCATGTGTGGATGAGTGAGCCTGGTACTCACAGGGCGTGGCACAGTACTGAAATACATATGCACCATGCCTGTTATTTGAAATGTACGTACAACACTGAGGGTTGCAGGTTGCATCAGAGCGAGAAGGCAAAATAACCATCCAGCCCACAGGCCCTGTTATCCACAATGTGCTATTTTTATAAGATATGAATTTGTGTGGTTGGTGGCGGTTGTTTCCTGTTTAAAACAACGAGGCCACCATTCTTTCCTACTGTTTTGTGGACTACTGTTAACTGAGTGAAACTTGTTTCCTGATGCCCATGTTTCTTTCTTATTCAAATAAAAAAAAAAGAACAAATGAAGGTGCTTCCTTAAATGTGGCATTTAAAATTAAGGCTTAATCTAAAACGGTGTGTCCTGAATTTTTCCTCCACTCATCTACCCTGCCTGTTGGTTTTTCGTTTCAGGCATTGTGGTTTTCGGGGAGCCAATCACAGCCAGCCTGGGAACAGACGGCTCACACTATTGGAGCAAAAACTGGGCCAAAGCCGCTGCCTTTGTCATGTCCCCGCCCCTCAGCTCTGATCCCAGCACTCCAGACTACCTCAATTCATTGCTGTCCTGGTGAGCATGGGCAAGCTACTGCTAAACAAAGGCATGATTCAATGTGGTGCCGTGACAGCAACACCGGCTAGCATGAGCGAGCTACTGCTAAACAAAGGCATAATTCAATGTGGTGCCGTGACAGCAACACCGGCTACAGTTTGTCAACCTAAGGGATAATGGGATTTGAAAACATAAAGACAAGAGAGCAAATATGACCTGACAAAGTATGGCACTTGGCTAGTGTTTATAGTCCCCAAACAATGTGGGACACCATTTGACGTGAGTGTACCTTTGTCAGGAGCTGACACGATGAAAATTTGCTAGCGTCAAAACGGCGTCGCACAATTACAGGTTTGTTTTGGGCTTGTACATAATGTGCGAGTGCTTCCATTTATACCATTCCATTAATTTCCATCAGCGGAGACCTGCAACTGACAGCCAGTGCTCACAGCACGTTCACGACAGCGCAGAAGGCCGTAGGGAAGGACAACTTCACCGACATTCCCGAAGGAACCAACGGGATTGAGGAGCGGATGTCCATCGTTTGGGAGAAGGCTGTGGTATGCAGATTCAAATTTCTTCTTCTTCTTCTTCTTCTTCTTCTTCTTCTTCTTCTTCTTGCCATAAAATTGGCCCATAACATAGGCTTCAGTGACAGAAACATGCTATTATGATTGTTATGCCATGGTACTGTCGATTATTACATAAATGGTAACATTCCCCAGGATAGTCGGCCAGTTAGGTGCTTCTGACTGTTAATGCAGTGTTTATTTACGGTAGTTAAATGCGGTGCTTATGAAGGCACCGCATTTAACTACCCTAAATGAGCACTGCATTAACAGTCAGAAGCACCTAACTGGCCGATTATCCTGGGGAATGTTACCATTTATGCAACTCTGAAATAGGAACCTCCATGGCAAGTATATAGCAGATATAACAGATATTTCTGTTTACTGAGAATTATTTTTCAACAGGCGACAGGCAAGATGGATGAAAATGAGTTTGTCGCAGTGACCAGCACAAACGCTGCAAAAATATTCAACCTTTACCCTCGTAAGGGGCGGATTGCCGTGGGCTCCGATGCCGATATGGTCCTCTGGAACCCCAAGGAAACCAAAATATTCTCTGCTAAGTCACATGCTCTGGTATGAATATCTGAATCATCACACTAGCCATCTCTGACGCATCATTGCTATTCATTTAAGGTATATATTTACTAAGTTAGCAGGCATAGTGTTATAGTGACACAGCAGGATTCATGGTTATGGAACTCGCCTTAAGGAACCAAGAATCAATTTGAGATAAATACCGTGCTCGTGGCTACAACCGCTATGCCCCACAAGGGAATCAAACCTGCAAGTCCTATTCCTTAAACAATATTACACGCAACTCCTAATAAGATCATATGCCCATACACAGGGGTGCATGTCAACCTAGGAAAGACTCTCGCCACGTTTTTTTTTCAAGCGCCTTTCTCTGCTGCAACATCACAGAAACATTGAACAAAGAACTTGTACCTTATCGACGTGGACACGTCTGATTTATTTTTCTTCTCTCCGCAGACAGTTGAGTACAATATTTTTGAAGGGATGGAATGCCGAGGGGCGCCGGCTGTGGTGATCAGCCAGGGGAAGATTGTGCTGGAGTCTGGGGAGCTGAATGTCACCGAAGGATCCGGGCGCTTCGTTCCAAGGAAGGCCTTCCCAGACTACGTTTACAAGAGGATCAAGGCCCGGAGCAGGGTAAGAGCCAGGCCTACGAGTGTACCCCCGGAGTTAAAGGGAGGTTTTAATTCATCGTAACCCTCGTGGGAGCTCTCAGTCAGAGGATCCTTTTTTGCCTGTTCCAATGTACTAGCCAAAGCCAAATCTGATGTCATTTACGTTCTTGAGCAAAAGGACAGTTCGGTGTTGATGGTGATGATGTTGTATGATAATTATAATGAAGATGATTATTATTATTATTATTAGTAGTAGTAGTAGTAGTAGTATTATTTGCATTATTATTAACGGAAGGGAAAAGATGGGAATGTTTGTAGCGAGCAGAGACTGACATGTACTGATAAGAACTGGATTAGAAACACTGATACAGGGGTGTGCCTTCACAGAATACTGTAATCACCACGGGCCAATTGCACATGACCTTGAAGGAATTTTATTTAATTACACCACTACAGTACTAAACTCAGCAGAAGTGGACAGCATGTTACATGTTTAACAGAGACCAGTGGTCTACATTACATTACACTACATTCCGGGTTTATATATCTGTTAAGGTTATTGCAGTTGGCCCAGTGAGAGTAAAAAAAGCACTTAATGATGTAAAAACAGCGAGGTTCTACACTATATGTTTGTCGTTAATGTATTTGGTTTTTAAATCATATCATTTTATGGTTTGTCGTTAAAGATGGCAGATGCCCGGGGTGTTCCAAGAGGGCTTTACGACGGCCCCGTCCATGATGTTGTCAGCGCGACAAAATCAATGCCGCCAACTCCCACCACACGTGGACCCGCATGCCCCGGGAAGCCTCACCTAGCCCTCGGACGGAACCTCCACCAATCAGGGTTTACTTTGTCTGGTGAGCCCCGCCCACAGAGCCTATCTATATCTGCTCTGTCTATTCTCTTTCCTACGCAAGTATTGGCTAACCCTGTGAAGTAAGCACCGCGCCACCATTTTAATCAGTCTTTTGTGAGTTTGTTTTATACGATATTCTCACTCTCAGACTGCGCCGCCTGTCTGTCTGTCCACAATAATAATAATATAAACCATCGTTTCTGTGAGGTCGATATTTACAGAAAAGACAGCCGTACATAGTGTGACATGCAGTACATCACGTTTGTGTATTTCAGGAACTCAAATGGATGACCACATTCCAAGGCGCACTGCACAAAGGATTGTGGCTCCCCCTGGTGGAAGATCCAATATTACTTCACTCTCGTGATCTTTTACCGAACGACTGTAGCCTCCGAATCGAACAGCTCTCGACTTCCATAGCACAGGGGTTCTCAATCCTGGTCCTGGGGGACCCCTGTGTATGCTGGTTTTCGTTGCAACCGCAGTTGCAATCCCAGAATTTTAACAAGCTGTTAATTTTTCTTAATTAGGTGCTTTTCATGTTTGGAGGAATTATTCGCCCACTTAAGACACATTATGTCAGAAATAGCTATGCATGCCATGTAGAACAAACTCCCCATGTTCACATTGTGCTTATTGTGCTATATTTCAACAATTACATAAGAAAAGGTTACAAAATAATGTATTTTCACTCAAATGAAAGAGTGAAGTGAATCAATAGGCTCCTAATTAGGTTGTTGAACACATGTGTTTAACTCAATTTTTTCTTTAAGCTTAAGACAATGCAGGTTTGGCTCGTTATCATTTGCTTTGTGTTTGAATTCTTCATTATCTATGAAATGGTTAATTTTAGTGGCCATGTGTCCACACTTTCACCAATTAGGAGCCTATTGATTCAAATCAGTCTTTAAATGGATCTGTTAAATAATTTTCTTATCTTTTTTAAATAATATAGCACAATGTGAACATGGGGTGTTTATTCTACATGGCATCCATAGCTATTTCTGATATAATGTGTCTTAAGAGGGTGAATAATTCCTCCAAACATGACAAGCACCTAATTAAGAAAAAGTAACAGCTTGTTAAAATTCTGGGATTGCAACTGCGGTTGCAACGAAAGCCAGCATACACAGGGGTCCCCCAGGACCAGGATTGAGAACCCCTGCCATAGCATACACCACCTTACAATAAAGTATCAGAAAAGCAAAATAATGCAAATAATCTATTCATAATTATGCTGTCTCATATATGCCAACATTCAAGACATGCAACATAACTATTCAAATTTACCATATGCTTAAAATCCTGATTTATGTTTAAGCCACCTTTACCCACTAACAGCATCCATCTATCATCAGTAAATACATAGCATGTGCGGAGAACAGAGCATTCATTACTAGTTTAGAAATTAATTAACTCAGCTTCAGTGTAGCATTAAAATGACGTTGAGTCAAATTAGTTGGAAGTGAAATTAGTTTCTGTAAAAAAAAAAAAACCACTGTGAAAGGATATCAGTATAGTGCTGCTTTTTTGGCTCAGTCGGTGCATTATTAAAATTTATTTTATCCTTTGTTTCATGTTTGGATCTGGGTTGTACCTATATTTTTCCCCTCTGAGCCGACTGCTTCTGGGCCATACATTTAAAATGTGTTTGTGTCAGTGATTGATAGAGAACAGCTTTAGTTGGAGTGCTTGTACGTGTCTCACTGTAAAACAGAAATATTATGAACGAGTAAAGGGTTTGCGGCCAGATTTTAAGAAACACCCATGATAATTCCATATGCTTAGCTTCTTAGTGACATAGGTATGCGTACATCCTCATCTCTTCTCTTTGTAATTTCATTTGTACGCAAACCTCCCACACTCTCATTTTTCACAGAATTTCACGTTTTTCTCATGTTTTTATTATTTAAATTTTTCTTTATTTTTTTAAAATATAAATTACGGTGCTTTCAAACCATATACTGTAGGCATGGCGACATGAAGCAGTAATGGATTTAAATAAATAAAACACGGTTATAAAAACCTCTTTTTAAACCTTGTTTGCATTCGTAAACTCCGGCGGTTTACCAAAATGTCATTCTTATGTCTTTTTAAACTTCCTGTTTGTACTTTTACAAGATCTGACAAAAAAAAAAAAAGGCAATTTTTAAAAAAACCAAACTACTTGAACGATGTTTATGTTGTGCTGTTCTCTGAAAAGGTCTTTATTAAATGATGTGAGATGTACTTTTTGTTGACAGTGCCCATTTTAAGGAAACCTGGTCGACCGGTGAATCTTTTTTATACCTTTTTCTGTGTCCTGTCTGTAAATACAGTACATGTTTCAAAATATGCATGGTAAGCATGTCTGGAATAAAGTTTGTGAAAACATAACATTGTGTGTGTTCATTTTCATATATGGTATAACAGCCAATGTCAATCATATAATCCATGAAAATGTAAACAAGTGGCAATATAGTAATAAGTATAGCAGTATAATAATGGAGCATATGGGCTAAACGGTTTCCACTCTGAATAAGTCAGAATAAAGTAGATGCCTTCTTAGAAAACGCAATTCTTACTTATTATTGCTACTAGTGGGGGTGTATGTTGACACTGTAAAGGTGCTTAGTCGCACTTTTTGATAGCTCTCAATAACACTTATTATTGAGGTGCACATGCAGTATCAGGGATAATAATAACTTTGTATTTAACAAGTAGAATCATTCTGTCTCATGCAAGTGTTAAAGTGTACCATTAAAGTGAAAATTTTTATTTTATTTTATTTTTTAAAAACTTTTTTATTGTGTAAAGCATTCTAAATTGTTGTTTAATCATGCAGTAATAATGATTAATGATGACCTGGCGACACTATTGTCCTAGTTTCATGATCATCACAAATAATGTGAAATGTATAGACATTGTTTAGCTGTTGAACGAGACACAGTCCTGAAAACTACAAAAACAAAAATATTTAACCTGTCTTTTGTTTTAAGGTTTCTGAAAATGACTTTACAGCTCTTACTAATGGTGAATTACCAAACGGGTGCACCTAGAACTCCGATGAAATTACTATTATTACAGGCAATTCACTCTCTCTCACACACACACACACACACACACACCCTAAGGACAACTTAGACTCTCCAATTAGGAAACAGGAGTGCCCAGAGGAAACCCATGTAAAAATGGGAAGAATATGCAAACACCACACAGAAAGGCCCTCGGCCAGGATTCAAACCCACTACCTTCCTGTTGTGAGGCGACAAATAATTCTCATTAGCCTGTGTTTGACACTACTTTTATTAATATGAATAAAGCGCGTGGGAAGTGTGCATTACATGTGTAAGTGTATGCGTAAGTGTATACCTTAAGCTGCCATTATACAGATACAGTATTTCCTTACTGTATGTTGTCAGTGCATATCAATTTAAGTTGGGTCCAGAGCAGTCACAAAATTAGAAAGACATATAACTATTTTTTTAAATTACGCTTGACATGTTGTGCAGAGTCCTCCTTGTTTCCCCACCCTGCCTGTTACTTCAGGCTCTGTCGTATGTCTTACCGTACATATCTCTTTACTGCCCTCTACTGGCTACTATGTAGTTCTGTAACTGATGTGTCATCACTGCCTTCCCTGTGGTTATGACTGGTATGCAACAGACAATCAATCAGCAATGGCAAGCAATAGTCAACACTTTCGGAAGACGTTACCCGGGTACCCAGAGTATTGTTTACATCAGGAACTGCGCTGTGGGAGTCTTAAATATGTTGAACCTGTGAATACTGCCCTTCTACTGCACAACTCACATTTTGCGTACGGTGTAGGCCTGGAAAGGAATGGGGTTGGTTTATACCTGACTGACATCACAGCACTCCAGGGGACACATCTAGCTGAGACTCAGAGAAGGCATTCAGCACTCATCCATATCATCAGTTATTTTAGGGAATTGTCCAGTTTTCAACTCCCTGAAAAAGACACATTTTAAATAACTTGTTCAACTTTTATTTTGCACAATAGCATCAGAGGTCGAGCGACAGGGGTGATTGCTACCATATTAGAAAATAATGCATGGAAACATTTTAAGTGAAATACCAATAAGGTTTTTTTTTTTTTCTCCTTCTTGTTTTAATTTCATGCTCCAGCGATTTGCAGTAAGCAAGTACCAAACAATTGGGTCTGCTTACAGCTGGGTTTTCCATTTCTCCACTGCAGGTTTAGTAAATAATAAATAATAATTAAGAATAAAAATAAATAAAAATAAACACTGTACACCCCGGGCCCTCACTTGACATTCTAAAAATGCATTCTTATTCTATTATTTAGCCCTATTGAATGAAACTGCCAGCCTGACAGAGTTACCACTAAGACTCGCCATATTTTAAGGGTTTTAAGAAAACAAAGAAAGAGGGGAATCGGAAATGGCAAACAGTCTTCCTGTGCACAGCGTGGATACGTCTGACCGTGTCAGAGGCCGTGACCAGTCCATAACGGACGGGTCACTCAAGGCTAATGACATAGGCAAGGGCCATTGATTGGGTATGTAAATTCAGGGCATGTATTCCCCTGCGCAGTCAGGATTCTCCATATTGAGAATACGCCTTTGATCAGATTACATCATGGGCATATTATTTAATGGGGGAATTTTGCATCCCATATTGGCTCCAGTATATGTAGATAAAATGCAGTAGGCGCAGGCAAATGTAGTAGGGGAGCTGATCAGTGGTTGAAGGAAGGAGCATGTTATGGTAATTCTAGTAAATGGTCTTCTAGTAAATGTTTGTATTTGTCCAAAGAATGTGAATGTTTGAAGATGTCAGCCAAGGGTTACTGAACAGATCTACTTTAGAATATTTGTTGCCTGTAATTTTGCACCCAGATACTTTTGTATTGTGTGTGGCTTACTACTATTGTGTATTGTGTGTAGCTATCTAATGTGTTAGAACACATTGTTTGACATTTAACAATATTTTAAAGTTCAGATATGGTCTTGGTCAAGATTGGCAGATAGGCTTACACCGTCTAATGTGAATGTCCATGGTGTCTTCATCATCATTGTCATCATCATTCAAAGACAGAAATGCTACAACTAATAACATTTTTAATAACAGTATTAGTAGCAATGTCAAAATAGCAATGTAGTCAAAATAATAATATGGTGGAATCATATCAGCATCATAGCATCTTTATTTAAGAGCAGAATATGCCATCTTTATTTATTCATTCCCTCATCACGACCCATCACGACTCATCATCATGAACAATGGACACAACAAGAACATGACGTTTTTGCAGATAACAGTATTATTACTAACGTTAATAGTAATAATATAAAAATATCAATAAAATCAAAACAATAATCACATTGAAGATGGATTCATATAGTTCTCCTGTTCTGTGCAAGCAGCCCCCTCCAGTGTAGGCTAGTTACTATAGGCCAATTCATAAGGTGGTTACAGAGTGTAGAAAGCAAGGAGCGGACATGTCCGTACAGTCTGCAGACTTTCGCCTTTCAACCGTACCACCCGCTCCATTTAGACTACTTTTCCCATCATTTTTGTGCGCAAATAGCAAACAAAGCGTACTTGTCAGCACCCTGTTTTAAACACTCCGTAAGCACCTTATCCCAGCCCCACGTTCTCTGTCCAAAATAGTATAATGATATCAAATCAAAAACGTCTACGACGTAAAAAAAGCCAAGTTACTCACGCATAGCCTACTTAGCGCTGTCTATAAGTTCTTAATTCAAACTTGCAAAAACTAGGCCTGCCTTTAAAAGTCTTGATATCAAAATGTGTCCAAGTTACAACTAACAATATTGCCTATCGTAGCTCACACTAAATAAACTAGCTCTATTCCAAAGCAATGCTATCCAAACTTTCCTAAATTATTTAATGTGAAGAGATTGAGCCTCATGGAACAACATATGATTTCAATGAATGTTTTTAACAGTTGATGAATAATTACACTCCAGAAAGAATATGGTTGTACTTTGTTGGCAAGTGTACTTCAGAAAATGTACAGGTTTTAAAATGTTAACTGCTGCTACAGAATTCTTTACAATTCACAAACAGACATTTATATGAAGAAACATCATGTACAATAGAGAAAGGGGTGATGAATAAATAAATGCAGATAAAAATTAGTAATATTTTTTCCTAGACAATAGTGTACATATAGCATTTTTACAAACGTATCCAGACATGATTGTGGGTCAGATGGTGGCAAATAAGTAACAGTACCAATTTTCTTAACATAATAGTATTTATGATATTTGCAAACAGAATTTTGTGAACACAAGGATATCTATGCTCTGTAGGACCACACAGGTTTTTGATAGAAATCCAAATACATAAATCAATAAATACATAATAATAATAATAATAATAATAATAATAATAATAATAATAATAATAATGATAATACATTTTATTCATGCTGTGCTTTTCATAGACCCAAAGCAGGGGATGCAGACAATTGTTTAAACATGCCCTATAGTGTAGTAATTTTTCTGTTTAATTTCTAAGTGCAACACATCTGAATCATCTGAGTATTTCCACTATAAATTATTTTCATTTTGCAGTTTGATGTGGCACATACAGTTTCATTGACCACATTCTCTTGAGATGGTAAGATGAAGAAACACAGAGCCATGTTGCATTAAATAATTTAGGAAAGTTTGGATAGCACTGCTTTGGAATAGAGCTAGTTTATTTAGTGTGAGCTACGATAGGCAATATTGTTAGTTGTAACTTGGCCACATTTTGATATCAAAACTTTTAAAGGCAGGCCTAGTTTTTGCAAGTTGTAATTAAGGACTTTTTAGACAGCGCTATGTTGGCTATGCGTGAGTAACTTGGCTTTTTTTTACGTCGTAGACATTTTTGATCTGATATCACTTATTTTTTATAGGTAACTAATGATGAATAATGCATGACGATAAACACGGAGAGAGACATGCATTCCAAAGAAATGTATGCAGACATTCGCGTAACCATAACGCCCTCTATTGACAAGAATGAGAACAGTTATCCTATTACAGACAGCACACAATTACATTAAAAGAGTTTGTAGATGAGCAGTATTTAATGTGTAATGAAATACAATGAACAGCACCACCTGAGCTATGGATCATGAAGAAGCATGTAAATTAATGAACCAAGTGTATATGGAGACATGCATGCACAATGGGCTAGACGCAAACACATTCTAGCTGAAAGACATACAGCCTAAATAGCTAGTACAGGCTAAATAGTTTGCATCAGTAAAATATGGAAATACAGTTTTAAAATAGGGCTATTAGTATTCTATGAAATACATTTACCGTTAGGCTATTCAACACTGGATTGCCGGATGCGTAACTCCAACCTTCCATGTGTGGGCTACGAGCTAACGAGCGAGCTAGTGAGTTCATAAGCACAGCAGAGTTAGGCTATTCAACACTGGATTGCCGGATGCGTAACTCCAACCTTCCTTGTGTGGGCTACGAGCTAGCGAGCGAGCTAGTGAGTTTATAAGCACAGCAGAGTTTTTTTCCGGTAGTGTAGAACGTTACCTGCGGGAAATGTTTTGGTACCGGACAGCTAGGTTTAGTTTAGTTTTCTGTACTGCAATGAATGTAGGCTATAATGCATGTGGATTTGCTTCGTAGTAGCCTAGTTTGTATCTGCTTCCTGACGAGAAGCAGGAAGTAACGTTGGCGAACAAGCTTAATTGGACAACGCATTTCCCAGGAATCTTAGCCAGAAAAAAAAACAATAGATACTACTAAGAAAGTACATACCAGAGATTATTCTTATTATAATAATTAAAAGTGTTTGCAGTAAGCTACATTATCAGCAGAGTAGCGTAGACTAGAGCCACATTCGGAGGCTATTGTTTTTTTTTTTTTAAAGTGACTAACCATGAATCAGATATGTTTGGGGGAATTGGTGGTTTATAAATTCGATCTCTTAAACGTTTGCAGCTTAAAAGAGGCTATCATCAATTCTTAATGTAGGCTATTATCGTAAATTCTTAATTTTCCTAGTAGTTAATTTTATGGTGACCTTGTGTTATGTGTGAAAAGGATGAAGTGAACAGAGCTGAAGTGAAGAAATTAATGAATAAAGAAATGTTGGCAGAGGCAAGGGTAGGTTGAGGTTTGGTTTCCACAGTCAGTCAGTCATGTCCGTAAGAGCAGAGTGTAACACCCTCCCCAAACCAGACAAGAGCGAGCGTCCGGTTTGGGGAGAGTGTGATATAGTAAAAGTGAAATACAAGTGAAACATTGAACAGTTAATATGGGAAACCTCTTTTGCCTTTGCAATAAATATACATTAATGTGTTAATGTGAAAATAATAACAGTCTAAGAAATGAAAAGTACTTAACAATTGTTTTTGTGGAAAATAAGCATGTGCCCTGCTGGGTTCAAACCCCAATCCTCTGTGTGAGAGACTGTAGTTCTAACCACTAGGCCACAGTAGCTTCTTGGAAAGTATGAAGCCATTAGCTATATTAACATTAAAAAACATTAGTATGAAGCGTTGTTATTGGACGATAAGCTTGATGAGCAGGTATACGGACCATACCCTCAAATAATAATTCTCCCCATTGGATAACATCGCGACGGAGGCAGGCAGTTTGGCAGGAAAAATGGGAAGAAGAAGAAGAAGAAGAAGCGAAGAGGAAGGAGAGAAACGCCAAAATAACCCAAGTTTGGGGCTTTATTGTGTGGATGTGTGAAGTTGTATCTGAATGCTGTGTGGTTACATGAGGTCAGAACATACAGAAGTTAATGTTTTTAAGGGCTGAGAGTCTATGGTCATTGTGGTTACTTCTGTAAGAAACCCTGAAAAGTGCCAAACTCTCGGCGCTGTATAGGTATGGGGCATGCCCCACCAAGCCGTAACTTGGCGGATGGCATACATGCCATCCCAATTTGGGAATTTATAGTTTTGAATTGACTTCAATGGGGGGAATTTTCCTTTTGGCACCAGAGACTGCAATACCTCCGGTAACCACTGGAGTTTGTGAGTTTCAGGAATGTCAATCCCTGGTCCCCTGAATAGTCCAGCAGCATCTAATTAGCAGAAATGTTAAAGTTACAAAAACATTTTTGACACACATTGTTGCTTTCCTATATTTCAGTTAAAAATACAGTGCCCTCCTCTATTATTGCCACCCCTGGTAAAGAAGAGTAAACATGGTTATAAAAGATTCACCATTTGGTGAATTAGCTTAATCTCACACTGAAAAAATGAAAAAAAATCAAACCTTTAATTGAAATAAATTTGAATGGATTTCTATGGGAATTGGGGAGTGGGACTAGATTTAGCTATAAATTATGCTGGTACAGTATGGAATGCATGGTTGGTAAAATGGCTGTAAGTCATCAAGGGTCTGAGGTATTAAACAAGCCTCAAACCATCACTCTGCTGCCAGATATGCAGTAGATACGGATGGATCACTTTAAGGGTTGTTTCTCCTGACAAATTTTCCTATTGAACTCTATGGAAAAATAAGTCAGGAGAAGAAACCCTTCCAGTTATCCATCCATATCTACTGTATTTCTAGGCAGTAGAGTGATGATTTAAGGCTTGTTTGATACGTCAAACCCTTGATGACTTAGAGCCATTTAGCAAACCATGTGCTCCATACTGTTCCAGTGTCATTTACAGCTAAATCTAGTCCCAACCCCCAATTCCCATAGAGATCCATTCAAATACAGAGACATTATAGTATTGCTTGTATGAGTACCAGAAAATAAGATATCAAGAGTCTTTTGATATTGTTGGGACACAGACATCAGGAAGTCATGACATGCAAAGGATATGCGACCAAATATTAAAAATGATTACTAAAAATGATTAAATGAAATACCCTCAAATTAAAGCGGACAGTCTGCCCTTCAACCTCATTGTCATTGTATCCTTTCAAACTCGGAGCGCTAGAGCACAGAACCAAAATAACAAAAAAATGCGTCACTGTCCAATGAATTATGGTGCTCACTGTAATTTCATGGTTCCTTAAACTGCATTACCACTTATATGCTGCAGGTGTCAGTGATGATGCATCGCAAAAATGTCATGTTTTCACTATTACCAAATTTTGTTTTGCTGCTTTTTTGTTCGTATTGTTTCGTTTTTCTTTTTGTTATTTGTTTCGTGTTTATGGCTATTTCCCCTTGATTTACCATAAGTGCAGTTATGTTCGCACAACTTCGCAGGGGTTTCACGGTTGCTTTTACAACCATAATGTGTTTATTGGACAAATCAGGGTTTTAGTCCTGGGCAATACCTAAATCCTACTCAAATAAGACTGGCAGCCCGCATATTTCACAGATATTATTGTCACTGGGTGTCTCCAAAACATAAATAATGAACAGATCAAAGAACTGTCAGAGCGTTCCTCTGTTATACGAGAACACCTTATTATGTGAAAACAAAGACAATTGCTTGCTTGTTCTTTCCCGTGTCCCGTTAAAGTATATTATTTGACGCAGCATTTTCTTTAGACTTGCCAAATGTTATACGTATGGCATTATAGTGTATCTTCTTTTGAAGTGCAATTCAATGAGTGGCTTTATTTTGTGGAGGCACGTTGATATCCTGTGCTACGGCAAATGCCATTGCATGCACTGTAAAAAATATATATATATATATATATATATATATATATATATATATATATATATATATATATGCACCTGACAAAAAAATGGTTTAAAAACTAATGAAATAAATCATTTGAATAATTTAGGCCTCTAAAATGGCACACTCCTGGCTGTGATGACGCTTTCTGAGGGACTGGGAATACACCTTGATTTACTGGTGATTGCATGTTATTTACTACCTGATAAAACATAGCTTCAAGTTTAGTTTCAACTAAATTTCAGCAATATCATAAGTGAATCCAAGAAAGTTTCAATTTAATGAAAATGTATCCAGATAGTTACCCCCTTGCTCCCACCCCACTCCCACCACACATACTGTACACAAGTGTGCACATACGTACATACTTGCACACACGCTCGCAGACACACACACACACACAAATACACACCAAAACAAACACACAGGCATATACAAGGTAAACAGGCCCACACAAACATGTACGTATAGGCTACAGAGACACACAAACGTTGCAGACATGCAGCCACACAGAAATACACAAACACAGATTCACACTTGTGAACACAGGAACACACACATATGTAAATGTGATATTATTTCTTGATATCTCTGTTTGGCAATAAGGTAATGGGACAATAACTGGTAAACATCTAATGAAGGGCACAGAAAAAAATAGAGAGCAATTAGACAAGTGTGCACCTTGATTATTTTAATCTGAAAAGATGGGCTTGTTCTCCAATCGCCTTTTTTCCATTTTCAAAACCTGGGAACTATACTGATATGCTCTGATGTGTTATTTTCAGTCTGTGTATATAATGTTGCTTATCTGAGATCGAGAGCAGGGTGACCCTCATTCAAGAACAGGCTCCCAGCGCACCGCTGGGTTTACACCATTAGCTACAAGTGCTCCAGCTGTGATCCTATCACTCTCCAGTGCACGCTCGAAAAATTACGCTACAACTCCGAAAACAAATTAATGGCCAGAGTCCTCGCTGGCTTGTGAAGAGGCATGTTCCAATCTAACACACTCACACACTTTCAAAACTAAAATGGATCCCACCTCTTTCAAATGTGCAAATAACTCAAATAATTATCCAATTTCCACTCCCGTTTTGAAAGCTTTTTTTCCCTAAGACACTCAAACACCTCATTGTGTATTACAGGCAGAATGTGTTTTGTATTTTTCAAAGAGTATTATTGCAAAGTATAAGGACGGAATACCAACTGATGTCTGTGGTAACTGATAGCATAGGGCCACCTTCTTTGGTCTGCAGGTATTGAAGTGGCCATCAAATGTTCACGCATGCCTAGTTATTGGCTTGAAATGAATGCATGCACTCCTTTGCTGTGCAAAAAAAAACAACAACAAATAAACCAGATGTACAAATAGTGTTATTCCAGAGGGGGAACGTATGGCAGCCGTCAGCTTTTCCCCATTTTATCCAAGAAAATCCAAAGAAAAACGAGCGATTTAAAGAAGCGTGTTTTCACAGACGGTGACTTTTAGCATGAACCTTACTTGGGATTAAGACATTTTTTTTCTCGGATTGTGCAATAGAGCCACCATTAAATCTTCAATCCTTTAACTCGATCAGCAGTATTGTGTGGAGGATAAACCGTTCCCGAAGGAGGCTCGATTTCTTCGCATTCCCTTTTAAAAAAATACCCCCGGTGTTTGTTGGCTTTCGAAAGTGTCACGCCAAATTGGACAGCAGAAGAAGATTTGAGGACAAAAATTAAATAAGCCTCTGTAAAGAAGGTAATTTACTGGCTCAATACAGGTCTTATTATTGCAGGCTGGGCGGCCTGCTCAATGAATCACTTGCGTGTAAATGTCCCCCACAGAGGCAACCGTAGAGCTAATTTTGTTGAGGAGTAGAAGAAAGAGCTGCCCACTGCTCATCCTTTGCTTCCACAGTGGTGTGAAAGCACGGCGCACGGCGCACGACACCTTCTGTATTTGCACCATCCATCAGGCCCGGGTTCTCTGCGCTGCCTTTTATCAACAATTAAACGGCACCTGGAAGAAGAAAATATAAGACCCAAAGATTAGCACGCTGAAGCGCAGCCAACATTTTGGCGCAGGGCAGTCGATGCCGGTGCCAACACAAACGCCGGTCCCACACAAACCGTCACCGGGAGGATCTGTGCCCAAACCTTTGAAGTGTCTGCCACCCACAGAACAACTTCCCCGAGCGGCTCCAAGGAAAACGCCGTCCGGTAGCTCCAAGCATAACTCAGCTCGGCCATTCCCAGAAGCTTAAACCGAGCTATTCCGAGTTTGACCCAACCCGGAGTCTCCCAGCGCAATCAACCCAGCCACTTCCAGCAAAACGTAAACGCTGCTTCTCACAGCATAACCTCGTCCGGCTAAGGGCATCCGAATGCAGGCCGGCGTTGTAAAAATGCCTTGGGTGTGCCGGGTTGTTCTTATAATACTACTGATATAAATGCACATTGCTTCGCAGACATCCTCAAATAAGCACTTCTATCTGTGCCACCCCGGAACACCTAGATTAACTAACCCCCCCCGGGGGGGGCTGGGGCTACATGATTAGTAGGGGACGGGGAATAATCGAAGAGCCGGAGACACAACCTGAAGCGCAGATGACATTTGGCGCGGGATAGTCGGCAGCAATGACGCACAAACTATCACTGGGAGGATTTGTGTCAACCAAAACATTTGAAGCACGTGCCAGCCATAGCACATCTTACCCAAACAAACCTCTGGAAAAAATATGACCCAGGAGTTCTTCTCACAACCAAAGTCACTGCTAGCCTAACTCATCCCAGCTAATCCCATCATGACTCAACCCGGCCACTTCCAGCATAATGGAATAATAATCAAGCATAATTTCAGCCCACCATTACCAGTGTGACTTAACCCGACTCCCAGCATACTTGACCCGATTAATGGCACCTGAAAGCAGGCCAGTATTGAAACAATGCCCTGGGTGTGCCAAGTGCTTTTTACTATTTTGCTAGTTTACGTAAATCAACCCTTACGTTGACATCCTCGAATAAATAACTTTAACTGTACCATCCTGGTTAACAGGGTCTAGTATACCAATGATTACAGCCACTTTCATGCCAGCAAAATCATTCAAAATATTTTTTCCCTGAGCTCATGCTTTCTAGGGTAGGGGGAAGAGGGCTAATACAATTGGGTTTCTTCCCACTGGGGGGGGGGGGGGGGGTGGGGGTGGGTGGTTGACCTCACTTACTCGTTTTTTTTGGGTTCAGGCCTGGTTTTTTCCCAATTTCCTTTTATTCATTAATTTATTTTGCTGATTTTGCTAAGTGTCTTTGTGAATATCCCTGTAAAAAAAAGCACTATGCAAATAAAATTTAATTGAGGCTTCATTTCATCATTAATAACAGAAATGCATATGCCTCAAAACAGAATATTCGAAGAAAAAAAACAAAAAAAACCAGAAAGTTAATGGGAAGCTATGACGCTACTGTACAATGAAAATGTCAACGTCCACATAAATTATCGATAAAATATATAAACTTAGTTACTTAGCAAGCTGTATATCAACAGTGTCCCCTCACCAGTTCACTGATAAAATTTTGTTGTTGAACGTCATATCCAGCAAGATGCACTTCTGAATAAAAAAAAGAAAGCAAACAGAGAGGAGGTAGAAGGCAGAGAGATAGAGGACAGGGTACAGAGTGTAACCGAACAGGATGCTGCGGGCTCAGAACAAATACACGCTCCACACATTTCCTTCAGTAACAGATGCAGTGCACTAGTTTTGCAACACCTTCCTATCATCTGTTACCAAGGCAATACCGTCTACCTCCGCAGTCACATTTGTCATCCCTCAGGGAGCCACATCCCGCAAATGTGTGTGTGTGTGTGTGTGTGTGTGTGTGTGTGTGTGTGTGTGTGTGTGTGTGTGTGCGTGTGCGTGTGCGTGTGCGTGTGCGTGTGCGTGTGCGTGTGCGTGTGCGTGAATGTTCATCACACCTTAATTCAGTCAAGCAGGCCTGCACATCTTGTGACATGACAACGGGAGACATATTCAATTGCATACAGTTTACTAGATGCCACGCACAAAAATGAAAAAAAAGTAATAATAACATAAAATGATATAGGAAAGATATGTGACCGTGTGTTAGCGTGAGCGTCGAGAGAGTGACTGAAGCATCAACGGAGGATGCTGTAGGTATTTAAACTCGCCAAAGAGAAATCGTTAAAGAAAAGGCTTGCTGACTTGAACTCCTGTATGTTGAGCAAGAATTCTGCACCTCGCGTGTCCGCTGTATAGTATAGTAAGTAGTAGCAGTATAGTAAAAAATAAAAAAATAAATAAAAAAGGAAACGGAGATCCCGGCTGTCCCCGTGTGCGGGTCGGGGTCCTCCTCTCTGCGCGGACAGTCTTTGCGTTCTAGGGCGGCAGCGGCATTGATTTTCTCCAGCAGCTTGGCTGCTAATTGCCCTTATCAAAACCGCGACCTGCTAAATGATCGCGGTCTTTAATCGTCCGAACTCTTGCCAGCAGCGCTTGACATTTAGTCAGATTAATTTATGCACATACTGAGGGAAAGGGCTCAGTCTCGCAGGCAGGGCCGTTCCCAAGTTACAGAACAACTGAACATGCTGAGGATGGGGGGATTGTCAATGTTACTCTGCCATACAGTGCGCCCTGGTGGATAGCTACCATCTGCATTGAGCGGAACACTATGCTAAATGTATACGCCAGATTCTCTGTGTTCCTGGTGCTACTTACAAACACATTTTTAGATTTTATATACTGTATACCAGACCTTTGGGGAAGAAGGCTGGGAGTTTCCTTCCACTCTTAGAAACAGGCAGTACGTGTAATGTATGCATATATCTGTTTTTTTTTTCTGGAGGGGGGGGGGGGGGGTGAAAATGAATTCCAGGGAAAGAATGTGATTTGACATGTTTTCATTACTAATCTAGTCCATGGGCAAGTGAAAGCTTAAATTGAAAAATTATTGGTGGCACATCCAATCAAGTTTTATTTCCCCCACGACGTATGCATTTTTTTGTATCGCATCAACACTTTCGCTGCTCTTGTTCAGCTGCGGCACAGCAAAATACAGCCGACAGTGAAACAATTGATTTACCTTATTTAAATGCCAGTTCATTTGCACATTCCAAATGGAGTAGAATAATTAATAGATTTTAAAGACGGGCCGACAAAACCAGGGGAATTCTATGAACCCTTGTAGGAATCGCACGCTATTGCATTGGACAATGTGCTTAGCCACATTTCCTCAAGCATCACTTGTTTCTTTTTGCTGTAATAGCAAAAAGTATTATGATGTTCAAATGCAGATAAATCTTATTTTCATTGCATAAAATGAGAGGGAAACCATGGCCATGCTTTTTAAAGGAACTTTCACTTCTGGGTCAAATTTGTATTTTACTCTCTGGAGAAACTCCAGCAGTCGAATGGGAATGATAACAATGGCACAGAGCCTAGTTTTCTATTTTGATTGTCCCCTTATTTATCTTCTTTTTTTTGCTACCCATGTTTCCACATATTTGTGCCAACAGCCCTTTTAATGTACTTATTTATTTATTTTCTTATTTTTTAAAGACCCACAATCGTCGCGCATAGCTCTGCAGGCACTTTATCTGGGGATTACAATTGACAACAGTAAACGTGACGTGTCAATTTTTATTCTTCCAATTCCCTGGCTTCGCAGCACAAGTTCAATTTTTTTTCCAATTTTAATTTTTTGTTAACTTTATTTTTGCTGTTCATCGCTTTCTTATTCCTGCACAGAAGCTATGCCATCGAGTGCTGTGATCTTGAATGAAATATGAACAGTTCAAAAATGTTTTCTCCAGCTTGAGGGAGTTAGCCACAAAGAGCTGTGTTTTTCACTTCCTTTACATGCTTATAGTGTACAATGCTAACCTTCTAGTGTTGAACACACAGAATACTGGTCCACTCTTGTTAGCCAAGTTATTGGTTTTCTCTTCAAAGCTCAACAGTCTGTGACAAACCAACCGTACCAGTGCTGCATGGTACACTACATTGCATAAGCATTATTTGGTTTTCTACAAAAATATTATTTTATATCAGAAGAAAATAATAATTTATTGCGCATGAAATTGTATTTATGACCTTTTGTTTGTTGCTACTGTATATTCTGTTCTTTGGCTTGCAGAAAGCGGCAAGCATGCAGCATTTTGCTGTTGTATAAAAAGGCCTGTTGTAGGTCTAGCTCACGCAGAGGCAATCCACTCCTGTCCATTGCAGGCATGTTTCTGAAACAACAGGACCACCTAAAGCCAGATATGAAGCACTATTGTCAGGGGAAATTGTGAATCTTTGAATGAAGCGTATCCAGCACGCCGTTTAATGCTCCCGAGTGAAATTTAGGGGCTGCACAAAATAGACCAAATAGACAGAATAGTCAATCTTCAGAGACCAGTTACCAGTCAGGCACTAGTTAGTAGTTACCTGGTAAAAAACAACATGGTCATGAGTTGATGTTTTGATACTCTCATTGACCATCTTCACATTTTTTAAAAATATATATTTTAAAAAATATTATTTACATGTCTGGGCACCGTTCCACCCAGCCTTTGTAACCGTGAGCAATCAGAAAGGACACAGAGTTTGAGTTATCTGAACTAAACGTGTCTGACCTTACACGGCTCATGCTCTGCGCTGCCAGTTTGTTTCTGTGTGCCCAGCACTATTTCAGGTTGCCCGGAGCAACAGTGTGCTTGCCCCTTATCGAGCCCACTGCCGCAGATAAGGAGCTGTGCTGTATGTTTGTCAGCACAGAAATGATTTAGTTTGCATTAATTCACGGGCGTTGGATAACCATTCTACTTGATCTTTACATTTTTTTTCCTTCTCCCTTTCTGGAAAAGACGCCGCCTTGTTCGTCAAACAAACGGACGTATTAATGATTAAAAACAAAATCTTTTGTCTCCAGAATGGCCTGAATTATTTGCGAGGTGGATTCGGCAAGGTGCTGGAAACATTCCTTCGGGAGTTTGGTCCGTGCTGACTCGACGGCATCGTGCAGTTCCCGCAGATATTTTTTTAGCCGCCCATTCATGTTGCGTTCCCCCCGTTTCACCTCGTCGCAAAGGTGCTCCATTGGACTGCGCAGGCCATTGCAGTAAACCGAAGCCACTGTCGTGTTCGTGAAACCAGCTTAAGTCCATGTGTGCTTTGTGACGTGGCGCGTTGGGAGTATCCATTTGAGAAATGGTAGACTGTGGCCATAGAGGGATGCACATGGTCAGCAACAATGCTTAGGTATGCTGTCCCATTGTAATGATGCTCAATTATTAAGGGACATAATGTGTGCCAAGAAAGCATTCCCCGTACACCACCACCACCAGCCTGGCAGTTTACTCAAGGTGGACCCATGGATGCATGCTTTTTACGTCAAATTCTGATCCTACCCATCTACTTGTCACAGCATAAATCAATATTCGTCTGGCCAGTTTCCCAATCGCCTCATCGTCCTGTTCTTAGCTGACAGAACCCAGCATGGTATTCTGCAGCTGTAGGCCATCCGCTTCAAGGTTTGATGCGTTGTTCATTCCGAGATGGCCTAGCGCACACCACTGTTCGAAACAGCTGTAATTTGAGCATTATTGGCCTTTCTGTTAGCTTGAATGAGCCTGCCCATTGCCCTCTGACCTCTCTCATTAACAAGGTGTTTTCACCCACAGAACTGCTGCTCACGGGATGCTTTTTGTTTACTGCTCCATTCTCTGTAAACTCTAGAGACTGCAGTGCAGGTGGGCAGCTGTTTCTGAGATACTGGAACCACCAGCTTCGATCACATTGGAATGAGATTATCCATTCTCATGTTTGGTCGAACAACAACTAAACCTTCTCCATGTCTGCATTCGCTGTTTGGTGGAGCAGGCTATTTGTGTTAATGAGCACCTTATAAAGTTGCCGGTGAGTGTATACTGTATATATATATATAAATTAATTGGCATTTGTATGTACTGTATATACTGTATGTATGTATGTATGGATGTATGTGTGTACGTGTATACAGCACGTACGTACAGTTGAAGTCGGAAGTTTACATACACTTAGGTTGAAGTCATTAAAACTCATTTTTAACCACTCCACAGATTTCATGTTAGCACACTATAGTGTTGGCAAGTCAAGTTAGGACATCTACTTTATGCATGACACAAGTAATTTTTCCAACAATTGTTTACAGACAGATTATTTCACTTTTAATTCACTGTATCACAATTCCAGTGGGCCGGACGTTTACATACACTAAGTTAACTGTGCCTTTAAATATTTAATATTTGGTCACATATCCTTTGCATGCCATGACTTCCTGATATCTGTGACCCAACAACATCAAAAGACTCTTGATATCTTATTTTCGATTTGTTACGATTTGGAGAACCAGACGCGACCGAAAAGGATTCTAAAAGCGTATTTTAAAAAGATACGCCACAAACGCGGAAGTACCCGCACCAGGGGATAGGTAAACAAAAGAACGGGAGCAAAACATCCCTAGTACAAGCCAAAACAAAGCAACCTCAAAAGGAGAGGAGTCTCGATAAACAGCGAGAATGAATAACAAAAGAACCTCACGCACTAAATCATTAGGCGTAACAGGAGGTAGAGAAACAAAACAAAACTTGAGAGAACAAGTGAAGGAAAAGAATAGAAAAAAAGACCTGTTATCCAAAGCTCTTGTGGCGAAAGAGCTGAACACAAAAGGTAACAGGTAAAAAGAATAAAGGATAAAGAAAGATTGGAAGGAAAAGAGAAACCAATCTAATCCTAATTCTAACTTGCTGCGTTTCTTATTTGTACGAACCAGAAATGCAGCGACCGAATTTCCTATACCTTACCGACTTTGTTGTCAACATAGCAAAGACAATATCGAAGTGAGGAAATGCGGAAGTCCTGAGGCATTTATAGCCAGCAGGAAACACAAAACAGGTGCAGGGAATAATTGCCGGGCAAGATACAAACACCGGAACGGAGGCGGAAAAAATCTGATAGAGCGTCCCGACGACGCCAAAAAGGAAACCAAAAAGTAGAACCGCAGAGAACAACGGAGACTGCCAATAACCATGACAGAAAACCTTTATGCGATCATAATATTTGGCCCTATGATATATTATAAATGGAATGCACTCTATGCCATGGTCTATTAAAAAAGAAATGCGGAAGCACTATATATTCTTGATATGGAAAAAACATGATATGGAATTTTATGGGCTACTGGTGGCCATTGTATTAACCAAAACAAACCCCAAAGCATGAGCACATAAAACCATCGCAAAATGAAAGGGCGACCTTACTGGCTTCCAGTGAATTATTAAATATTGAATTAGAACTTATTTATTTAAGCCAGAGTCTGTTTCAGTGAGGAAAAAGCCCAATGGCATAATAACCCAGTGTTTAAAAGCATAACAAAACCTTAGCAATTTGTCATTGATACCATTGCATGAGCAAAACAAAACAAAAAAAAAGAGAAAGAAAATGATATAAACTGTATGAATGGGTTGAGAAATAACAAAACGTGTCCACCAGGAAAAAGACACGGCCTTGTCGTGCACCAGCTAAGAGCTATTATTTCTGAGTGCATAAAATCGAACCTGGGGTCACAGGTTCATCTTTGTTTCATGAGGGGAATAGAGGCCCTGATGCATTTTCAAACCATTCCGGTCGCTTATGCTCTGTCCCCGAACAGAAAATGGATTTGACAAAATATGTGCTTATTCCAATGGTTGCATAGTGCTTCCCTGGCTAATAGACAGGGATGCTCACAGGTGTTTGTCTAAGTGTAGAAACGAACAAGCCAAACTGCTCTTTCGAGAATTCTCACGAGGCCATTAAGAAATAGTCCAGATTCAAGCCAAAGTACACATTCTCTTAATAAAATGCACCACTTGTATTTATTTATCCATATGGATCTCTATTAAAAAAATGATCGCAATAACTTCATTCTCGACATTATCCTATTCTCCATTGTCTTGTTTATCAAAATGCAGACATCATTCTCAAATACAGATACATACAGATTTAAAAATTTTAATTGTCATATAATATTTATTCGCTGTAGGCATATTATTGTCTGGGTCTCGTGTTTACCTTGTTTTTAATCCCACGGTTCCTTGAATTTTGAAAGACTACGTCCAAATAAATGTGTGGCTACATGCAGAAACATGCGGTGGCTGCAAAGAAGCCTTGCGCATTTGACGAGAATTGATACAGAACTGACACCGCGGCTATTAATGTTCTCGGTTCATTTATAAAACATGAGAAGAAAAGGCACAAAAGGGTGAATATAAAGACAGAACTGCGGTGGAGGCTGCACATATTGCTTTTTCTGTGAAACCACCAAGTAATTTCCCGGACAACTGTTCATCAGTGGAGTTGAAAAATGAAAACAAGAAGGACCCCGCCCGTACTCCAATACCCTCTATATAAACATAACATTGTAGCTTTGGTCCGGTAAGCCAGGAAATGCCAATCTCGTCTTGCTACGCCTCCACGAATGCTGGTTTTCATTCCCACCAATCTCTTGATTATTTAAGTTTAAAATGACATACATTTGTGCTGAAAGGGATATTAACATAGTGCAGGTTTATTTCCATTTTCTGTCTTTCAACTCTTCACTACCCTCAACATTCAGCTTTATAAACCAGGGGCCACATGTATAAAACTCTGAGTAAAGAAATGCGTAAAAGAACGCTCAGGGTGAAAGTCGGAAATCTGCTTAAAAAAAGTTTAGCATTTTCTACATCTGCCTTTCGGTCACTATGTGACCATATCACACTGACGCCAAACATTGCGTAAATATAGTGTCCAGCGTGTGCTGAGGTACGCAAATTCTTACAGCACGTGTTATTTTATACATCTGAATTTCTGCGTGGAAACTACCTTACGTGGCTTTCTGAGGGCATTTTTATGCTCAGCACTGTTTATACATGCGGCCCCAGGTGTCCCAAGTTTTCAACATTTTGGCAATATAGCACATTTTTCAGTGCTTCACCCATCATATTACAGCTGATCAATGCAAACTTGTAACAAACATGAAATGGCAGGCTAGGAGTCACAAAGCATTGGTAATCAGGAATCAAAGCACGTGGAATTATACCATTTAAAACATGATCGTCATGGATAGACATTTATCTATATAAACATATCTGTTGGAATATAAATTCAATCAATCCTTTGATGGACTTGAAAATACATAAATTTTGTCAATAGTCAAGATGTCTAGAACATTCCCTCTCTATAGAGTAAAATTCATATACTGTCTTTCACTCAAACTTTCAATAACCCTGTGTGGCTATCCAAGTGAAGGCAAAGATTATGGAAATGATGCAGTCTTGCTCTTGTTGAATGTCAAAGAATATGTCATATTACCAGTGGTACGCTTTGAATACATCCGGCATTTACCTGGCAGTGCATTCATGGTGGAAAGAGAACCAAATGTGTTCCGAGAAAAGGCCATAGACAGGCAGCTATTGTCACACGCAGCAATTTGTTCATTTTCAAAATGGGCATATCTTAAAATAAATATAAAAAAAGGCCTCGGCCATCATCCCTCGTGGTAGTTAGTTGATGATGGACAGGGGAAATTGCGGAGATGGGAAGCGCGCGAGTTCTTTCACGTGTATGGATCCGCCGGCTTTTTCTTGACCCTCGTTCTCGAAGCGTGGGGCACGGCGGGTGTCGGCGCTGCCCAAGTACAGTCATCCGCAGACAGAATGGGAAAATATTAATGTGACTGTGTTCGCTCTGCAGTTAGACGTACACTGCTACACTGAAGTGCCCTTGCACACAAACTCAGTTCCAGATGAAATTATATCACAATTACATAAATTGTATGAAAGATTGATTAGTGATGAAGCGCACGGTGCATTTATTCTTTCTCGCGCAACATGTCTATTTGATTTTGGCGGCTGGTGAATCCACAATGCAGTGTAAGAACAAAAATAGCAGTAGCATTGGCTAAATAGTTTTCCAAAATGTTCCCATTGAAAGACTGCTTTGCGGTCAGATTGTTTAGGACTTTGTTAGGACTTGTTTATGCGCAGTAAAATGTTCAGTGTTAAATCAACTCTTACAGAGTACTTATGGTCCCTATTGGACTCATATGTGCTCTGTTAGACTTGAATTAGCACTGGACATCAGATTGATCAGGACTTTGGTTGTTTATGCGCAGTAAAATGTTCAGTGTTAAATCAACTCTTGCAGAGTACTTATGGTCCCCATTGGACTCATATGTACTCTGTTAGACTTGAATTAACACTGGACATTTTACTGTGTGTTAATATGCGTAGAGTACGGTAAGTAACCTGATAATATTGCAAACAAATTAAAAACACATTGCAGTGAGTCCCTACTCCCTAGCCACATATGGTAGCACTTTTTGGTTTAATTAAAATACCAAAAACACAAGCTGTTATCAATTAATGTAGACCAGATAGTATAAACAGGCTGTCTTCAAATAATTTGTAAAGGCATGTCTGTTTTCTAAAGAAAGCTGCTAGGTGTAATTGACACAGGTGAATTTTAACAAGCTAAGAAAAGAACACTTTATTGCATGTGCAGTGCATCCAAATGTCCCTCGTATTAACACTGGAGATTAAATTAATGTTGTTTATTTACAGTAATTCCATATGACTTTGATTTAAAGTTTCTTCTTCCGCAATGAGCGGCTGCTAATTCTACAATGCTTGTTCATTTTATTTCAAGAGACAGTTACAAATGTTTTTTGACCTTAGCTTGGTGATCTATTATAGAGTGCAAATTCTGTCTAACACAAGGCCTCATTACTGTTTTTCCAATCATTCTGATTAATTAATGTGTCCTTGGTGATTAAATGAAAACTGGAAATGACCCCCAACTAAAAGTAACAACATTACTTGAAGTGCACATGCTGCACTTCATTATTTCTGCCCAGTCTGTTCTCTAGTAAATAGGCCATATACCATTCGTCTATTTGCTATTGAAATACCAAGTAATTTTGAAATTTAACCTCAGATACAGTATGAAAACAACAAAATATAGCATACTGTCGATTATCTGATAATACAAATTGTATGGGTTATTAGAAATATACAAGAGTCAGGCAAATTGTTGGATTAAAATGAGACAAGAATTGCAGACATATAGAGTTTCAGATAGCGGGGGATACGCAAAAAAAAAAAGATGAAAGAGGAGCGTCTTCAAAATATATGAAAAGGTAATGAGACACGGAACAAATGTTCCATAATATAGCAATATGAAACAATCAAATGCAATCACGGATGCTTGTTATGCTTTAAAACTGTAGATAATGCGAGAAGAATATTGCGAAGCCATCAAAGTTCGGAACCGGAGTCTTTAATAGAGTCTTGGCTGTCTGAGTTGTCGGGAATGGTTTCCATGACAATATGCATTTGTGATCTTCAGAATAGATAAATGAATTGAAAGACATCTGCGTTTCCACAAGACTACTTTCTTTCCATTGCGAATAACCCACTTCTGGGTGTCAGGCCATTGCGATGAAAGGTTTACATAGCCTACAGAATGTGTGTCAATTGGCTTAAGCAAGTTAAATTCTGTAAATCTAAGCAAAACCTAAAATGAGCGTTGTTTATTTATTTACGATGTACAATTTTCAGAGTAGCGAATGCAAGCAAGCTGTTGACTGGGACCCACACCAATCCTTTGAATCTCCTGGATCCTTTCAAAGCGCAACCAGAAATGTAAGTTCTCTCGCCAGCTCCATCACGAGAGATCCCTCTGGAGCATAGCTTCCCTAGTGTAATGGCTAGTATTTGGGCCCTTGTGGGATCATCTTGAGAAAATGGAGGCAAAAGAAGATGTGTTTTCAAAAGCTCTCGCAGATGGAAGGCAGCCACTCTTGGGATAAGAAACTGAAAGCACACGGGCTAATGGCAGGTAGAATCCCTTTAGCCCAGATCAACGCACGAAACTACCACCGCTGCTGCAGATATCATTACATTATTCTCGAGCAGGTAGTGGGATAAATGGTTTATTTAAAGTAAACGCCACAAGATTAATGGCACAAAATGGCACAGGAAGCACAAAGCTGGATTAATGGGAGCCCCCTTCAGCAAGATTATTAGTAATGCTTGTATAAACACCGGCATCATTTCCGTCTTTCTGTTTTTTTTTTTGTTTTGTTTTGTTTTTTTCTTTTGTCGCTGAAAAGGAATGCAACAGGCACGTGCTCCAAGTCCTTTAATTAATACGCTTCCTACTCTTACAAGCAATCGAATTGCAAAAATGGTAATCGTTCGCAAAACCGTCAGTGAGTACTGTGTGGCTGCCCTTTGAAACACAGTATAAAATGAAGAGTGTGCATTATGTGCATATTGACATCCTGCTTCTGATCGCTGAGGATTTTGAACCTTTGCTATATTTAGGATATTTATGGGAGGCAATTCACATCTGCGCAAGCAAAGTATTCATGCAGGATAGTCTGATGGTTATATTTCTGCTGTTGTTTATTTTATGAGGCCAGGGGTGAGAAAATAGTCTATTATCATGGTGATTCTCACTGCCTGTAATTACATAAGCCATACATTATGTATTATGTAAAGCCATTGTTCTCTGAGTAACACTCTGATTAATTAGGCTTTGGTTTCAATTTCATCAAATCCGCATGGATAAGTTTATTAATATCAATAATACACAAAAGGCCATGTTAAACTTGGTCTTTACCTGATGGGATTATGGATCTTTCATGCACAGAAACAGCTGCCTCCTTGCTTATTACTCTGATGTCAAATAAAAACAGTAATATTTTGCTTCCGCCACATAAATACATGCAGAATCTGCAATAATTCTAAAACCCTTTTTTATGGCACATATTTTAATAATTGTATTTGTCCAGCAAAGCAACTGCTTCAAGCAGCTTCTGGTGTGTTCAAAACATGTTTTCTGGCTTTGTTTAATTTACTTTGTCTGAAACCTTTTGTGTACAGAACGTCCTATCCTTAATATGGTGTGATGGCTCAATCAGGTGTGTTGGTTGGTGTGTTTACACAGTTTTGTTTGACCAGGACGTAGCAACCCCAAGACTGTGACAGTGAGATTGCGTGGGCGGAGAAGGGGTATCAATGCTGCCAAATGAGGCATAATTAGGCTAAATCTATTTGAGCAAGCTACGGTCGATTTTAAAGAGGAGAGTACTGTACAAGTTTGGTGTATTTCCTCATCATGGGCTAATTCAAATATCACTACTCTAAGCACACTGCAATCTCCCTTTCAATGCAGGAGATAGCTAACTTTGGGTTTCTTCTCCATCCAACATACTAGTCATCTCTGAGCTAACTGTTATGACAAGCACGATAGAAAAATGTACTGCTAAATGACAGCCCACTGAATTAAAACATTTTCATTAGGTCGCAATTTGAAATTTCACACTACAACTTTTATATCCTGTTTGTTCATGCCGAGAGGAGGATTCCGTTGATAAGGAAAGTAATTTAGCACATTATCGCAAATTCATGAATGCTAATAGGCTTGCCGAGGTTGCCTGGATACTAACGACATTAAATTAAAAGGCCATCGTTCAGGGGCTGGAACTGATTGCTGTTGCATTTCGTGTTGGCATGCTTATTATATGCTCCATATAAACAACTGGGTTCTTTTTGATGTGTAATAATGTGAGAAATTAATGTTGAAAAACTAATGTAAGCCCCTTCATATAGTATATATATATATATATATATATATATACTTCCTAACTTCATAATCGTAGGTAAATTACAATTTATGGACATTGATATACTTAGTGATGGCAATTTTTACATTAATTTTTTTAATATGCCATTGCAATGGATAGTTTTAGTTTGTTTGTAATTCACAAAAGGGAAGTTTTGACAACTACCAACTTGGCTACAAAACCAAGAACCACCAGAACGCAAATCAGAAATGGTTTTGTACTGCAGCATTTCACTATTTATTGTCGCCTTGTTAATTGAATCAATGTTTTTTTCAAAGTGATGCGGCACAGACTTTCACAACAAATACCAAAGTGTAAATTATTTTTTAAGTATCCCGGCATAGCCAACTGTTGACCCACTGAATTTTACCTTTCCTCTGCTGGCTGTTTTTAATTTTGATATAAGGACTTTATTAAGAAGAATAAAATCAGTACCCACATACATATATACGTATATATGTATATATCAGTTGACAGTGCCAACAGCTACCCCAATGGTTTTCTGTTTCATTTAGGTGGATTATGATCTTACACCTGAACCACTTGCTTTCGTATATACTGTACATTAGCATGGCTACACAGTAAAATGTCCAGTGTTAATTCAACTCTAACAGTGTACATATGAGCCTAATCTGGCCAGAACAGGCTCATATGTACACCGCTAGACTTGAATCAACACTGTTAAGTGTTGAACTAACACTGGACATTTTGCTGTGAATTTACTGTGCATAATAATCCTGCACAATCCCAGTGTTAAGTCACAAACATAATGTCATCTGGCTGGCATTAAATTAAATCCCATAATATTATATATCAGGCACCGCCGTCCTTAATGATCTGCATTCCTCAGTAGCCACATGCGAGCCCTGGCTCATTTGAATACTTCAACCTTCACCACGCCGATGCATCCTTCTCCCAGCATGGGTACCTCGGGAATCAATAATGCAACACGAACAAAAGGCCGGGAACGAGACTACATTTCCAGCTTCCATCAGCTACACATGGGAACCGAGTGGGATTCTCATCTGGTAAATTTATGAATTGCCCCCGGGGGGAACGCAACAAAATCACATTGCTTAATTGTCCATGTGTCTTAGGATGCCGTTTTTTTTTTTTTTTTTTGTGTTTGGTGCTGTTGTTGCGGATATGACAAGATAAGTCGCTTGCTTTCCCGTATTAGTTCAGCGTGAAGCTGAATTCAGTTTGGCGCACGATTTTGTACCTCCTCACATCACAGTTTATACTGTGACAACCATATGTTTTTAGCATAAAAAGCTAAAAACATATATGCATCTGTGAAAAAACACAATTCCTTAAAATCTCTCTGTGTACTACCAAATAATTGGAATCTAAATTAGGTCAAATTGCAATTATATTTATTGCATGTTTCACAGAAACTATACCGGCCACATTCCAATGCAACGCTAGCCGTGTTTTTTTAAATTTTATTCATTCAAGTAAGTTGGCCTTGTTGCTTCTAATGTCCTTTGTGCGCTGTCACCGAAAGCTGTGAGGAGACAGAAAATTAGACAGCACGTTAGTGCAACATCACTTGCAATTAACAAATGCATATTACACTATTGCATCCAGTATTTGATATTAGCAATGTGATGGTAATGTGCATCCGCTGAGCGACAGTCTGGAGGAAAGACACAGCACGCGCATACATTGAACCCGATGATCTAGCTGTGACGTATAGACTGTGGTAATGTGATCTTTGCTTTCTTTAGAAAGCAGCCTGCAAGTCACGTTACCATGTGTTGTATTTGTATGCTGTATGAGGTTGATAACTTGGCAAATAGTATACTAATACTACATGTTATCCCAATATTCCATTTAAAAAGTGACTTTGCAGAAACCTAGAAAATTTCCTTGAATATGATAGTCTTTCTAACATGGTAAATACATATAATCAAATAACACAGTTTAGAAGATTGTATACAGTATTTATTTAATTTGTATAGCTGGTAAAATTATCAGCTGCCACGGGCGTTGAATGGTAAAGCATTCTTGGATTCACTTAAAAACTGTTTACACTAGCATTTCTGTAATTCTTCTTTACTATTTCTATTACTTGATGTATGCTTATTTTAAATCGTACTTGCGCCATATTTATTTTACACATTCTCCAGTCTTAGCAGCATGAGTTTCATCAAGTCTTTCAAACATGGGTAGTCTTGCGTGTTAAATGACAGCTTGTTTACAAAACACTTTGAATTTCATAGTCTGGTACCTCCAGCTTCAGCCCTGTTGTCCATCTTGACTGAAGGGTACAAAAGGGGCCTTGGACAATGGCACCCAGAGCTAGTCTCAGTCGTGGACTCACTATGCCATGGAATGGTCTGGAAGAGCATCCATGTTTTTTTTTCCTTTCTGACAGATACAAATAGGGAAGACTGCGTTGCCCTTCTCAAACTGAAATGCCATGGTTATAGTATAAAACTAGATGTATTATCTATCAAATGTCCTAGGAACAGGTTCAGTGAAAGCCGGTTCATTTTATACTCAAGCTTAGCGTGTCTTATATATTTTTTATCGTTTATATTTTTCCTGCCATTTTCTTCTCAATTGGACTGGCACTTTATGCCCTGTCACTGCAGATGTTCTGTCAAGCTGAGCTAATGCCTAACAGGGTTTAGCCCGCTCGCATTGTGTCTTTATCAATTGATTACCCCAGGATATCAACCTATAGTATTGTTTTTCATCAAATCATCTTCAGAGGTTCAGAAATAAGCTACACGTGGGAGGTTCCAAAAATTATTTTTAAAGCATTTATTGTCCATATTATTGCTCAAATATATATTCATAATATATATTTTAAATGTGCACATTTAGCATATTTTATTTTCAATTGAATAGTTTTTTTTTTAATGACTATATTCAAAATGGATGCAGAGGCATCATAGCATATTTGTTCAATTTTACTTTTTATCAGTGCTATTAGCAAAATAAATCTGCCATATGCCTGAATGAATGCAGCAAAGCCCAACAGGAACAGCTGCTGGTAACAGAGAACTCCAACATTACTTATCAATAAACAAAACACCATCTGTGGACAGCGCAGAGTCCAGGTGTCAGACTTTATTCTGTTGCCACCAGAAGCTCTCACATTTCGCCATACCTGCATTGTTAATTGTGGCTGCACCCTCCGTGATTTCGGAGCCAATCTAGATTTACCTCCATCTGTGTGCATTTTTCCCAGTGTGCAAGAGGGCAGAATCTGATGGCAAGTTCAGAGCTGATGTAGCCAGGACTGGCTGAGAGCTCTTTTCAGATGCTTAGCAACATCCATTGGCTGCCTAAAGTAAATGAAAATTTTGCGATAGGATGCCCACCTCTCACGTTCTATTTGACATTTGTGGACTGTTGAAAGACCTTCATTGTCTTCAAAGGCACAGCAAAAGACAACAAAAGGACTAGCTGCCACATCCTTTCAGTCTTCAGTCCACCAAATGAACTGAACAGTTTCAGTTGATCAGGACCACCCAAGAATACAGTGCATTGTTTGGAACAACATATACATATACATACAGTGCAGTCCATAAGTATTTGGACAGTGACACAATTTTTGTTGTTTTGGTTCTATACTCCAGCACATTGTATTTGTCATAAACCAATGAATATGGGGTTAAAGTGCAGTCTGTCCGCTTTAATTTGAGGGTATTTACATCCATATCGGGTGATCCGTGTAGGAATTTCATCTCTTTTTATACAGGGTCCTCCCATTTTAGGACAAAGTCATCATATTTAGTACTTTGTTGCAAAAACATCATATTTAGTACTTTGTTGCAAAGTCATTGCATTCAATGACTGCCTGAAGTCTGTGATCCATAGACATGACCAGACGCTGGGTGTCTTCCCTGGTGATGCCTGTATCTTCAGTTCCTGTTTGTTTCGGTGGAATTTTGCCCTAGGTCTGGTGTTCAGCGAGTGAAACACAAGTTCAATTGGATCCAGGATAGAGGATTGACTTCGCCAGTCAAGAACATTCCACCTTTTTGGCGCTGAAAAGCTTTTGCTTTCGCAGTGTCTTTGGGATAATTGTCCTGCTGCAAGGTGAAGCTTCATCCATTGAGTTTGGATCTGAGCAGATAAGATGCGCTATACACTTCACAATTGGAAGTATTCTTCTGTTATCCACTGATGTTGTCTTCCGTGGTCAACCAGGTTGTTCTCAACAATGTAACAAACAGTTGATTTTGACACACCCTATGTTTTGGCTCTGATCGATTTATTCTGAATTTCCATCTCATGATGGCCTGCTTTACTGGCATTGACACTTCTCTGGTGTTGACAGACAACAGCAACAGACTTTAGATGCAAATTCCACACCTACAATCAACTGTAGACATTTTGTTAGCTTTCTTGTGCACAAACTAATGATGCAAAGACACACCGCTGTTCAAGAAACAGCTGAGCAGCCAAATTTTCCCCTGAAATCTAAAATGGTGGCGGGGTGGGGGGGGTGTCCCTGTTTTCAAGTGATGTCGGGTTGGGAATATGTCACCACTTGGCCAACCCACTCGTTTGCGTTCATGTGCTTTATGGCCGCGAAATCTCCTGAGCTCAATTGTCAGCACACATTTTTCGTACCCAGCCTTCTAGGCTAGCATTCAACTCCCTGGTAATAGCAAGCAATCTTTGGCTATTTCAGGGGGGTAAGAATGTGAACACCACAGGGAATTGAATGCTGCAGTATAGTTATCAAAGAATGTCTGTGTGCTTCAAATTTTAAACTTTGCTTCACTTAGGGCTTTGTTGTATAAAATGTATTGCCGTTCACACAGGACTGATTTTGTTAGGCCATGTGGGCAAGAGCGTATATGTCACAATTCGGCCAATTCATGTTGCAGCTATAGAATCCAGATTTCCGCGACTTCGTCATTGGACATAATAAGGTGATCATCTGGACCTTTCCTGGTGGGAAACTCATGTAGACCATGAATGCGACACCAATTGAATGCAGCATAAGTATAAAAAGGGCTGTACTTCCTACATGGAACACTGGATATGCATGTAAATACCCTTAAATTACAGATGACGGTCTGTACTTTAACCTCATATTCATTGTTTCATTTGAAATCCAATGTGCTGGAGTACAGATCCAAAACAACAAAAAATGTTTCACTGCCCAAATACTTATGGACTGCACTATAGATAGATAGATAGACAGACAGACCAGGTGTCATCTTGTCCTTTTGTTTAGCTGGAGTATGTTGTTTAGCTGGAGTATGTTGTTTTTGCTTTGTAAATGAATATGCCAACCTTATGTAACTGGTTTTGTCACATTATACAGGATGTACAGTAGTGTCGGTCTGTATCCTGTTCAGATCCTGTTCAATTGCATAGAGAGTCAAGAGACTCACGCACTAATGGCAAAATCAAAACCATGCAGCAGACAGCCCAGGGAATGGCTGACATCCCATCAGGCCATATACCTGTTCTGGAAAAGTACCCATCCAAAGTGATGTTTACAGGGAAAACAACAAGCTGGAATTTGACTCAATTTTGTTTCTCTGAGATGGCAGTAGCCAACTTGCAAACAAAGGCTTGGCCATTTCTTCCATGCTTCTGCTTGACAGTGCATCCAGGGTTAGACCTGAGCATCTCAATATACAGCAGTACAGCAGTTATATATCTCTATTAAAGCTTCACAGCTTCACTTATTTTTTGTTTGCATTGCACTCTTTTGTTACCAGCTGGAATACTGTTAAAATTAAGACTGCATTTTTATTATTTTATTTCTTGCTTTGATTTGTGAGGATGTGTATAGTATCTCCAGCTTTACCATTTTTCCTCATTTGCATCAGATGCAGACGGTGTTTATCACAATCTGCAACCCGTAGACGGCGCATGCTATGATTGCCGTAATGGATAATCAAGAATTGAATGTCGAACATGCTGCTTTGAGGACATGGGCAACTACAAAGCTCTGCGCAATATAAAATGTGAGCCATGAGTGGAGGGGGTCAGATTAATTAAAAGAACACTCCTGGGTTTTTTTTATTAACCTAATAAATACATCCGCATCCTTTTATCAAACAATGTAGACCCCAGTGTGTTACACTGTGGCTGTACTCCTTGCCCTTCTCTATCAGATTGGGCTCTTGAAATTGATCATGCCTAGGCACAACACGGCAATCAGTCAAAAAAAAAAAAGAAGCACTCCAGTTTAAAACACTGGCATGCCGAGGCGGAGAATGACACAAATAGATTGTTTTGAGGGAACGGGGGAAGAGTAAAAGGAGGATTTTTTCAACCTCAGAAGAGGAAGTCAATCCAGTCACAAATTATAACGAAGCTGCGTCAAACAGAAGTAATTCCTATTTGCACGTTTGTAAAAACAAATATTGAATTTCCGTTCAATCGCATTAGCGCCTTGTGATCATCCCTTGCTACAACTAGTTCAGCAATTATTTTCAGCACGGGGGACTCGCGCAAGGAACGGCTTCAGAGAAACGACAACCGTGACTCGAAAGACAAATGGCGTATTTGTTGACGTAAAATGCGTCATTGCTGACGTAAATTAGTGAGAGAATGCGTTTCAGGTCCTGGGAAATGAGACTTATTCTGGCCAATAATTAGACCTGATGCAGAAAGCCCCGAAGGTCCAAAGCCATTTTTGTGGTAAAAGAGCATACAGTTCCACATCAATTACGTCTCCCTATGTTTAAATTGGACTGTCCAAGATGACCATTTCCACTGACACTTTTGTCAAGTCGCCTCCATTTAAATGTTAAGACATTTGGAAAGTCACACAAAAATGTACAGTGAATCGCTAAGGTATAGATTCAATGAGGGGAAACATAGCATCGCCGTACTAGCGGAGTGAAATCCAATGCGAACCCGTGCACCTAAGCATCAGCATACAGACATGAGGGTCCCTCCAGCCTCACACCACAGGGGAGCCATTCAATCTACTCACTATGGTGTATTTGTATGATGTGTTACAAGTAATTCATTTTATATAGTTTGATTTTTTTAATTACCATACATTTTCCTTTACTTTCAATACCCAGTGACCTTGCAGCGATGTGTGAGAAATTACGTTGAGGGAAAGGTGTCAGTAAGCAGAAGGCTAGGCGATGCATGGTCTTACAAAACATGCTTTTACAGTTTTGGCTAATCTAGAGCAACTTGGACAGCTATGTTTTTTTCTACATACCAGGGGCGGCTGGTGAGGTCAATAATAGGGGAGACTGCATTTGTTACGAGTGTAGTAGGTGGTTGGCAGGGGCTGTAAATGAGGGGGGTCCGGGAGGTATGGCTCCCTGTAGAAAATTTTGATAGAAATAACCCTTAAATGGTGATACAGAATCACTATTAAATGGTTCATCCAGGTGATTTTGTCAGTTCCAAGCAATCAGCTGTCAAATGGCTCACTATTCATTCCTCACTCATCATTTGAATACCAACTTCAGTGTTGTTCCAGATGTATTGATAACAAAAATCTGCAGCTCTCTGAACATCCCTGTCTGTTGAATTCTCTCTCCTGATATGGGTAACTGTCTGTCTCAGGATCCTACACTTTCTCTCCTGAAATTAATGTTGTTCTCTCTCTGCAAACCGCCTGCTGCTATTGATCGGGAAGGTATAGGGATATTTGCAGAGGTCTAAAATCCAGGTTGAGAAAGTAAAAGTCTTTTACAGTATTTTCTTCCAATCACCTGGATTTGCTAATTATCACAATTCTTCAGCCAGGAACTAGAACTAATTGGTGAAATCAGCTGGTTCATTTAAAGGGTGGAAGAAACCCATTACTTTTACTTTCTGACCCCTGGACTTTAGACCTCTGGATATTAGCAATAGTGAATAAAACATGACAAATGTTTAATCTTGCACATAACTTACAATAGGGGTCCTAGTTAGCAGCAACTACAGCAAAAACACAATAGCTAACGCACACGTATTTGCTATTGCACAAATGTAATTAAATTCTATCAAGCGTCTCCAGCTAGCGAGCGAGCATACGCAAACGTATCAGATAAGCTATCTAGTTAACGTTAGGTAAGTTAGCAAACAATTCCTCAAGCTGATACTATTTAACCAACTAAAATGATCGATCATTAATTTATTTAAAATTAAATCAAGGCTAAAGTACCAATGGCCCGGTGATTGCGTTCCATTTTCTCCTACCTTCTCTCTACTCTCTCTTTGCACGTTATCTGGCTTTAGCTGTAGGATGGTGAGGGGACACGTTCGCATAAACGTTATAAAATAAAAGTTGTTTGCATAAAATTACTTACCGCCTGTTAGTTAACTAGCTAGTCACCCAGCTAACTATCAGATGAAATAGATGTTTCGCTTGGTTATCTTCTAACATTACTGCAATATACATTTGTTTTTCCACCGGACTGCGGTGGCTTTAAGTGAGTTCGCCAGTCGGAAAAAAGAATGGGGCTGCATTCAAATAGTCAAACAAATAGCCTTTATACAGTTGGATGTTTACCAAAGCAATTCAGGTGAAGTACATTGAGTAGTGCTCTTGCTCTGAATCAATCGTAAAACCTTAGAGTTGCAAGCCCTGTTCCCTGACCATTTGCTACACCGCCAGCCTGTGCCATGTGGCGTTAAGTGCACTGTGTCCTGGAAATTGCCTAATGCTCACTGACCTTTTCCTGTATAATTATAACGTATCAAACTTCCAGGATTACAAGGCAATCCACAAAGCTATATGAACAATTTCCAGAAAAGGACATTACCACAGCACTTCAGAGCTTTGGACAAATATTGGCTTATGTCTAATCTCAGATGCAGTTGTTCTTGTGATCTTACAATCAAACTAATTAAATCGTTTTCAATGGTTTTATCTGCCCTTATGCCACACCACACCACCACACATAGTACATCATGTGTATATTAGGTTATAGATTAAACATTACTGTCTTTTCTGAACTATTGCCTCATATTGTTCACAACACCTACATCGGTAAAGATGTGGCTCTTACAAATTAAGGAAACACTTCCCCATCCTATTAAAGTTAAATGGTCTGTGTCAAGCCAGGGAGATGTATTGCCAGAATGTAGCCAGGGAGATGTATTGCCAGAATGGGTCAATAGGGTGTTTAATTCTGAACTCACACTTAACAGGGTTTTATTTTTTGTTGCACAAATTGTGTAATAGCATTTTGTGGCTCCAGCGTGATCCATCGGCGTGGGGCCTCTTAAAATGCTGGAAAAAGCAAGAAGCTTAGCCAGAATTGGTAACGAATTAACATTGAGAGCTGGATGGCGCATTTGGTTAAGGCACCACGCCGTGATGTGCGAGTGATCCTCATGGCCTCGGCCAATGCCGTCTGTGGCTGGTGGCTCCATAGGACGACCTATGCTGGTCTACCGGGCCACAGGCTGCACACACTGCGTGTTTAACATCCGACCGTGGATGTCTACACCCTCCCGAATCCACAGTGGGGTTTGCGCAGTGTGCATGGCTGCGGTTGCAGATGATAGACCATTCCAAATCAAGGTGGGAATATGCTTAGAATTTTTTTATTTTTTTTAATGATATATAACTAAATACATAAAAAGAAAATTGCATTGTGAAGGGATTGTGAAGTAACAAACAGATGTGTAAGGTGAACAGCACTGAATTACATAAAGCAAACCTCGTTTCTCGATCTCGGGTGAAAACTGGCGAGCACCACGGCGGTCCTTGTCGGCACCGTGCCCACAATTGCAGCGCTAGTTTGCTATGTACGACCACCCACAGAACAGAGGCCACATCTCTCATATGGAATAAATTGGGCAAATGTCCCCCGGAGCAAAAATCTTCAGTCTCGTCTGAGAAAAGTCTTCCTGTGTCAGCAAAGTTCACTCACAAGGAATGATTCACACACTAGCCTGCCTGCAGAGGGCTCCTGTTTCCAGTTGTATTACCCATGGACCATCCCGCGTGTGAAAGTGCAGTGATCAATGAACCCCTCCATTGGAGAATGGTAACTATGACGATGCGTTGTTGCTGCTTATTCGATGGCCGGCTTTTTAGGATGGATCGCCTACGTCTTGGTTGCTCCATAGAGCGAAGAAGAAGGAAAAAAAAGGCATTTGAAGCATTTGTTTCAGTTTATTCCTCTAGATATTAAAAGGCTTTCTCTTGCTTTCTGCCATTCATTTGCTTCTATGCTGGTGACAAACAACATGCACTTATATATATATAAATATAAATTCACAGAGCATAGCCATATATATATATATAACCTGGCGAATGGAATGCAGTGTCGAAGGGCACTTCTTCTTGCGATGTAACACTGAACTTCTGTTCCTGTTCTGAGGTAAAATATATAAATAAATATTACTAATAATAAGTTGAATTGATATTCTGGCATCCTCTTTAGACCCCCCAACTGTGACTCTTGTCCCTTTTTTATTTCAAAGCTGTAATCTGCTAAGAAAGCGTCTGTTTACATATTTTCTATTTCAAGGCCAAGTTCCCAAATTACGCACATGTCATCCAAAGGTGAAGGGTCAAACAGATGCAGGAGGGGGAATTTGCCAGAAATATGTAGACTTGTGTTTTATGAAACCCCTTGGGTTCCATGTGAATGAACTACTGCAGACCTTGCTGAACATGACTGTACATGATCCACTGGATACAATGTTATACAATGTTATACACAACCAAATGAAAATCTGTGACAAATCACTTTGCCCGCCGCAGATATAAAAGTACGCACGTAAAAATAATAAGTATAGAGTCACGGAGTCAAATATATATAAAGGGCCACACTTCAATTTTTCGTTGATGCAACAACACCAACATTCAAGTCTCTTTCGAGTTTATAGTAAAGTAAAAATAATTGTTAATGATCTGTCACGAAAGCTCAGAATGCATGCTACATGTACACATTGCGGCGTTCATAACTCACAAGTTCAGTAATACTGCAGTCGCCCACATCAGAATCGTCTCTGATTGATTATTCACGCCACTTTGCGCTGAAGGCTTCACTGTCTTGCATTTCCTATTCTATTAAAGCTCCAAGGGGGTGCCTTCTTTAATGAAAAACATATGGCACGTTCTCACTTCATTCTTTAGGGATGCATATATTAAAAGCTTTGCGGTTCCTGCTGGAAGTAGGAGCACTTTTGCCAAGAGGGCATTTTGAGCAGCAGGGAAGAATACATATATGCCTTAGGCCCTTTCAAAAAAAATCAAAATTAATAAACAACTTTCTCATATTGTCAGCATGGAGACACCTCTGCCTTGTTTTCAAGCTGCAGAAAATTATTGACAAACAATGTTGCACAACGACCACAGCAGAATCTAACCCCGGCTGAGTCTAGAACCGACCTTCTCTAAATCCTGACCTTTGCTGCATTCGAATGGTCTGAATACATCAGTGCGGACAAAAAGGGCCTTTGGTTCCGGTGAAAGGCCACAAATGTTATTACAGATGACTAATATGTTTACTTATTTCAATGAAAATGGTCATTACTGAAGATGCAACACCAAAATAGGTACCCTGCATTTGCTCTTGACTGTAAGATGAATTACCTTGTAGGTTGGATAGGGGCAGGTGCAATGCTAAGGACGCTAATGAAGCACAAGCCTATTTTCTGAAGTGGCACTGAACATCACTCATAGACATTGTAGCACATTGGTGTAGGGGGTGTTACTAGCATTTTTGCTGTGTTTCTCAACAATTATTATAATAATAATAATAATAATTATTATTATTATTATTATTTACATTTCTGGACCACAACAAAATCAAACTGTTATAAAAGATTTTTTTTGTCTTCTCATTGAAGATGATTTCCCAATGTGTTGAAATGTATTGCATATTGGCTTGCAACTGAACCTTTGTGAAGTAGCAGAATAAGAGACCCATAAGCAAAACACGGATTTGTATGGTGATAAATTAGAAATAGTTGTGTCAGCTATATGGCAGATAGATAGATAGATAGATAGATAGATAGATAGATAGATAGATAGATAGATAGATAGATAGATAGATAGATAGATAGATAGATAGATAGATAGATAGATAGATAGATAGATAGATAGATAGATAGATAGATAGATAGATAGATAGATAGATAGATAGATAGATCACTCAACAGCTTATTGTTGCGTGTGTATCATTAATCAGACCACACACAAAGGGAGTTAGCCTCTCTGACTGTGACACTGCCTGGGAAATTGCCCTGGAGACCACCACACTCAGTCTGTTTTATGTACACAACAAACAGCCTTTTTTCTCCTGATTCTCTACAAATCTTCTGCTACAGAAGACACAGGCGCATTCCCTCAGGATCTATTGGAATCTATTAACTTCCAAATAAACGTGTGACCATGTAATTTCCCACATCAAACTTGTTGCCTAATCTTAATGTGACATTCTTCAGGACAAAGGTCTCTTAATTAACTCTTAAACGCTTCTTGAAAATGTCCACGTGTAAGTTATGTGTAAGGTGGGGCCTTTCTTTTCACATAAACTCAGTCGTGTTGCTCTAGTCCTTTCGATTACCCTAGAAATGTCATCATAATGATAGACTGTCAAAGATGAAAAGAAGACATTTGCCACAAAATCTGTGGGTTGACATTTTTGGTTGTGTTAAAACGTCAATGGGTTGTCATTGTCATGTATATTCAACGCTGACGGGTTTAAATTGTCGGTTGTGTTAAATGTCAGCGAGGGGATAGCTCGGCGGTTCCTTCTGTTAAAACATAAGGTTGCTCTGTGTGATGCGTCCCGCAGTCTGGTATCAAATCCTCACCATGTTATTGTGAACAGTGCCTGGTCTTCTCAGGCAGAGCATAATTATCCATAGTGTTGTCCAGGTTTTAATCAACATGTTTTCCCTGCCTAATGCCAGAGAAACTGCTGTAGTCGATCAGACGCCGTCAATCTCCCTCTCATCATTTGTGCTGATGGGCAGTTACAGTCAAGCCGGAAAGTCTGCACACCCCTTTCACCTTCTCCACGTTTTATTACATTACAGACTTATACTACAATAGATTGAGTTCATTTTTTGCCTCAAACATCTACACACAATAGCCAATAATGACGAAGTGAAAACAGATTTTTTGAAAATATGCAATTTTACTGACAAAAATAGGTTATTTAGGGGTTACATATCTGTACACACCCTTGGCCTAATACTTGGTTGCTGCACCTTTGGCAGCGATTACAGCTTCAAGGCGTCTTGGGAAAGAAGCTACGAGCTTGGCACACTTGTTTCTGGACATTTTAGCCCATTCCTCTTGGCATATCCTTGCAAGCTCTGTCAGGTTGGATGGGGAGCGTCGGTACACAGCCATTTTCAGCTCTTTCCACAGATGTTCAATTGGATTCAGGTCTGGGCTCTGGCTGGGCCACTCAAGGACATGCACAGACTTTCTCCGAAGCCACTCCTTTGTTCTCTTGGCTGTGTGCTTCGGGTCGTTGTCATGTTGGAAGGTAAACCTTCGCCCCAGTCTGAGGTCCAGAGCGCTCTGGAGCAGATTTTCTTCAAGGATCTCGGTGTACTTAGCTGCATTCATCTTTCCCTCTATCAGGACTAGTCACCCCGTTCCCGCTGCTGAAAAACATCCCCAAATCATGATGCTGCCACTGCCATGCTTCACTGTAGGGATGGTATTAGCCAGGTGATGAGCGGTGCCTGGTTTCCTCCAGACGTCACGCTTGGTATTCAGGCCAAAAAGTTCAATTTTGGTTTCATCAGACCAGAGAATCTTGATTCTCATGGTTTGAGAGTCCTCTAGGTGCCTTTTGGCAAACTCCAAGCGGGCTGTGATGTGCCTTTTACTAAGGAGGGGCTTCCGTCTGGCCACTCTACCATAAAGGCCTGATTGGTGGAGTGCTGGTCAGAGTGACCCTCGGGTTCCTGCTCACCTCCCTGGCCAAGGCCTGTCTTCCCCGATTGCCCCGACCTGGCCGGGCGGCCAGGTCTAGGAAGATTCTTGGTGGTTCCAAACTTCTTCCATTTACGAATGATGGTGGCCACTGTGCTCTTTGGGACCTGGAAAGCTGCAGAGATTTTTCCGTACCCTTATCCAGATCTATGCCTTGACACAATCCTGTTTCTGAGGTCTGCAGATAATTCCTTTGACCCCATGGCTTGGAGTTTGCTCTGACATGCACTGTCAACTGTGGGACCTTATATAGGCAGGTGTTGGCAATCCCCAATCATGTCCAATCAATTGAATTTATCACAGGTGGACTCCAATTAAGTTGTAGAAACATCTCAAGCAGTATCAGTGGAAACAAAATGCACCTCAGCTCACTTTTGGGTGTCATATCAATGTGTGCATATGATATTTTACATTTAGATTTTTAATAAATTAGCACAAATGTCTAAAAACCTGTTTTCACTTTGTCATTATGGGCTATTTTGTGTAGAATTTTGAGACAAAAATGAACTCAATCTATTGTAGAATATGTCTGTAACGTAATAAAACGTGGAGAAGGTGAAAGGGGTGTGCAGACTTTCCGGCTTTTATTTGGGGTAAAAATTTGTTACAAAAAGAAAAATCTATAATTTTCCATTTTCGGGCATGTTAAACGTTAAAAAGTTTAAATAGTAGCTGGGTATTAAACACCTCTGGAGACATTTTTGCCAATGTTACATAAATCAGATTTTAGAGATGGGTTGGTTAGCTGAAGTCTGAAGGTTCATCTCTCAGCTGGGGTTGGGGCATGAAATGCATTGATTTCTTCAATACAATTACCCAAACTGCAGAAATACATACATGTTAAAAGCTAAGGTGATGTGTATGGCAGTAGCTCTTGATAAGGGTTTCTGTTAAGCAACCGAAAGTAAAAAATATATTTTTTTATTTATCGTAACATCACTCACACCTATCCTAGTTCTTTTTGTGAACATTTCCGAATATTAAAATTGGAGGTGGAGACAAATAGGAACATCCATTTTGCCGCCGCTTGATTCAAAAGAAACACTGTAAAGTGAACAGATGATGCCCGATGATTTGATTTGGTAATTTAGCTCTTCCTCCAAACATAACGCACACAGAAAGCTGTGTGGTCTGTAAACAAAAGGCACAATCGCTCAGCAGCCAGCAGTCCGAATGCATACCACTGTGCTTAGTGATCGCTCATATTCAGGCGCGTATTGCCGTCCGAGATACAATGTTGTTAATTATGCTGCTAATTGAGTAAATTGGTGTGGAACGAGCCTGTGTTTTGGCAGTGCATATCAGTTCTAGGTAAGAAGTAGCGTAGCATGGTAGTCCTAAGCAATGCCCATGCAAAGACAGTTTTGCCCTCAGCGCTGCCCTCCTTCTGTGGTGAATAATGAAATAGGCCAAGAGGTCATTTATCGCAACACTGTGCCAATACATGACTGTACATTAACTCAGCTGTCTGCCACCTGCTCTCCAACACTTTGGTGCTAATGAGACGGTCACCACAGAAAACCTGCAGAGATTTTGGAGCTCTGCGATGCCAAAACACAACAGGAGACTAGACCACACGACCTAGACTAGGTCAATTCTGCTGATGGCCCAAGGGCCAGATGCAGCCCACCACAGACTGATTCCTGGTTAAAAAAACGATAACCGCCTTCTAATAGTGACTGAATAATAAATAATAGTTATTTTTTATATATGCACACAGTCTGTAGTTATTGATACATTGTTTGATGAATAACATGTGGAAATGTTTGGCCCATATAGGCTACAGCCGTTTTAATAATAATCTGGCCCCCATATGAAAAAGGTAGTTGAAAGGCCCTGCTCCAGACAGCTACACGGAGGTGAGATATACTTGTTTGTCCACATTGTTGCTCTTTTCTCCAGCTGGCCCTGTTTGAACTGGAATGTAACCCTCCTGCCTTCTGCCTTCAGCAAGTGCCTGTGAACCCATGTGTCGGTGGGTCAAATTTAGAAAGAACTTCTGTTTTGGCAATATTGCATCTCAGAAAACCTACTTTCAATGACTTTCTCTGTCTGTGCCTAGGGTTCTCACTGCCTTCCTCAGATCCTGTTACGGTGTGGCAAGTGGCATGTACGTGCCCTCTAAAATCCCCGGCCTTGGTAGGGATTAGCAAAGAAGGCTGTACAAAATAAACAATGGAGGTAATGAGCTCAAAAATGGGGCAGTTATATCATTCTATAGTAATACAAGAGGGAAAGGATTTTGTTTAACAAGTAACATGTTTTTCCCAAAAAAGGAATATTTGACCAAAGGTATGACATAATTTTAAACATACACATCTTTCTTCCAATGCTGAACCCACTGCTGGCGTGCACGCTCAATTTCAGTCTCATCTGACCATAACACCTGGTTCTAAACAAAGTTCCAATGCCAACTAGCAAGCTCCAGATGCTTATTTATGTTGATTGCCCTCAATGGAGTCTCTTTTCAGGAAAAACCTTCTTAAAAAGCCTGTCGGCATGAAGGTGGCATCTGATGGTATATTTGCAAGCTTTGCGTCCCCAAGATGCAACCAAGTTGTGTAGCTTTTTCTGACTATGGGCCTTCTCTGACTCCCCAACCATCTGCCTCATTTTGCATAGGGGCACGATTCATTTCTGAGCTCTATCGGGCAGGTTTACCACTTTTCCAGCAATCATAAGCTCCTCGATTATTGACCGAATAGCGGAAAGCAGTTACTTTAGTTTTGATTCATTTGTCTGTAACCATTTCTGAAGGCGATGGTTACAAACAAATAAACAACCCATTGTCTTGATTTTTCTGGGGGTTCTTTGTTTTCCCCGCGGTAATGGATGACACATAGATTTTATATGTTACCTCATTTTTATCCCAGCTGAACGAGAAGTCACGAGAGGAGACAATACAGATCCTCCAGATTGAGATGAACGTAAAAAAGGAATGGATTAATGGAGATTTAGTTTTGTTTCAGGTTTTATTTAATTTTTTAATAATTATGAGGGGTGTGAATAACTACGACCTATATCTTGTCCAGAAAAATACTGCTTAATAAACAAAGTATCTATCTCCCTGCAACTGTATTTGTACAAAATAAAATAGTTTTCCCATTTTTGGGGGGGATACAATATAGCTCATTATCTTATTTCCAACAGAATTCTTTGCTCATCTTTATCAAGGAGGTGAATAGTTCTGGAGGACACTGCACCTTGCAGTGCCACATTTCATCTTACATCATCAATGCTTATATTATCTGTTTACCCAATATAAACATCTGGAGTACAGTATGGCAACTATACATCACTGTGTTTATATATACACAAACGCACATTTTTTCCTTCTACAGAAGAGAACAAGGACAAATGGCCGTCCTTATCCGTTAATGCATCATCTTTCTCCCCTGCAGACAATAAGCTATTGTAATGGCATGAAGGATTATTTTTCCAGAATGGAAATACACTTAATCGTTTGCTTTCTACTAGTCAACTACTTGCATTTTATTTTATTTTACTTTATTTTTTTAAAATTAAGGTACAATTGCACCTTGTATAATTATTTCACAGATGTACAAAAAAGACTGTATGCATATGTAATGTGTGTTTATGTAAATATCTGACAACATCATACTGACAACATCATACTGTATCTCAATCTATATCCATTCAGTCTGGGTACGGGAAGGTCACCCAAGCAGTAGGGGTCACAGAGGTCAGAACGAGTCACTAAAGAAGTTCCTTCTGGAAGAGAAAGGTGAGATATTTATGCATGCATTATATTATGAATATATTACAAAATTGTTATTTTTAATTACTATAATTATCAAAGCACGTTAATTCACAGTTACTATGGTTAAGAATGAGACTAGAATCACCACTACAGACTGTGAACCTTTGAACCAGGTGGGATGCTGTGATAATAATTGTGCACAGTTTTAAAAGCATGCAAATATATAATCACTTTAACGTTGTATTTTGAAGTGTCAAACATTCCCTTAAAATGCACACTCTCATGTCCAAACAGTTTTTGCTCAAAATCTGGGTAATCCAAATAGATCAGAGACAGCACGAGCTATATTTGGTTTTGTTTAACAGGTCGCGCGATTCCTGTAAGAGCTCAGAATCCCGCTCCCTACATTTCATCTTTATTTTCCGCAGAGGTTTTTCGACGGAGGCGGTTGATTTTCTGCACTCCGTGCCGGGGTGTACAACTCTCAGCTCAAAGCAACAACAACAAAAAACGAGAACTATTAAGCACGCCGCTAAACCACGCACCTGCTCTGTTTGCTTGCTTTCAGGCACCTTAGCTTTATGAGGGCTTCACACACAACAGTGCATCTTGCCTGAAGGATAATTACCAACCTGCTCATATCCATTACCTGATTCCATACAGTTGCTTGTACCTCCAGTTATTGCTACAGTGTCTTCTAGAAAGGGGGAAAACAGTCCTGGTGTCTCATTCATAACATTATAATACTTAATGTATCTGTTCTGAAATGTAATCCGTTTAAATACAAATGTATAGTATCTCTACTTGCAAGTTATGCCACTTCGCTGTCGTCAGAATAGATCCATGCAATGGGCCCGTCGTATAAATGCCAGAACACAACATGATTTGTAACGTTGTAGAAGAAATGCATTACAAAAAGCAGCCTGAGGACAGTGTCGCATAAATTTTTGGTGCGCTGCTCTAGTTGTCGATTGAACCTTGGGGATACTTTAAAATATCAAATTGTTAGCTAGCTGACCTGAATAAGGGTCAATTTCCAGAATGAAGGTAAAACATTGAAGGTTTCTGTCATCCTTTGAGGGGAAATACATGAACTATTTCAAATTGCCGAGAGCATTCTTGGAGTGGACTCGAGATCATTTTAAATTATCGTAGTCAAACATTCGACAAACAGACTCGCCTTTGGGAGAAACTAGAGACCACCGACACAGCTGCACGGCTATGATTTTAACATATAAAAACTGCCTTATGCAGCCAAGTTGACAGCAATAATGGGCCTTCTCCAACCTCCATGCAAGGTACTCTATTTTGTCAGTTTTTTTATGGGCATGGGCATTGTTGAATATCTTCCTTGGATAATATTGCCTCTAACTCCACAAATCTGAAGGCTTTAAACATTAATATTTTCTTTCTGCAGCACTGATGAAAAGAAAATATTCAATAATGTTCTCATCTGACCAGGTCTGCACTTAGTTACCATGATGGACTCCACCCACAATACCTAGGGCCTGATTTACTAAGACCTTTAGCATATGCAAAACCTTTTAGCGCACGCAAAACCAATAACATGACCAATGAGTGTTCATGGTATTAGTTTTGCACCAATCACTGGTTGTGTTATTAGGTTTGCATGTGCTAACAGGTTTTGCACGTTAGGTCTTGCATGTTAAAAGTCTTAGTAAATCAAGCCCTTAGTGTCTTTGGGGGGTGGGGGGGGCTATCTTAATTTACATATATGCAGTATATAATTTTTTTTTTTAATCCCCAGAGCTTAAAGTGAAACATTTGTCTTTGGTTTCTTTAAGAGAAGTGAAAGAAAAATAGCCAACTCATAAGGTTATCAGCAAGCACGCTGTTTCCAAGAAATATACAAATAAATGGCACCAGCCTAGGAATCTATTCCACAAAACAAAAGCTTGAGAATTGTAATGAATAAAAGAGAACATATAAATACCAATGCAGGATAATGACTCAACAGAAATAACCATCTATTAACTAGTCATGGGAGAGTGATGAAACCCTAAATTGCTAGGGTCATGAGCTGTCAATCACTAATATGAACCAATAAAAGAACTGTGTTCATTGGAGGAAAATACTATGATTTGTTAAAATCAGTGAGTCACTTAAACCATAATTGCGCCACCCATTTTGAGGCACACAAATCCTCGATCTCTCCTTACTGTTTAAAACATTGAAACTTTAAATATTGAAGTTGTCCCACTTTTGTAGAATGTAATTATTGAATGCTGCAATGGGAATTCCCCACGACACTCAGTACTCAATCGAAAAAGAGAAGTATATTGATGTAAAAATGATTCTAAACTGAATTTGGGCATCATTACATTCAAGAGTAATTTGACTGAAATTCAACTGATCAGTATTCGGGGAGAAACAATCTATTAGGTATTAAAGTGAAGAATTGACAACACAGTGAATATTCCTTGAAATATGGATATGCAACAGAATGAGGGTGCTTTTTAATTTAAGGTAAAGTATGTTCAACAAGAAGGTGAATCTCAGGCAAAAAAAAAAAGAAAATAGAAAACATGCACTTGTTTTGCTACCCCTGTCTTCTGATATGTCTGCTAACAGATGTACATCTTAGCCCAGTGTTCCTTGTGTGTGCACATTACACCTTACAGGCCATGGCAGCTGATGGCACGCCACTTGTTTTGAATGAAAACTTACCATTGCTTACCCAGCCTGGTAGTTGAACAGCCTTTGTCATAGCATGTCATGATTTTAATTAGGAATCCAAGATGGGTTTTTTTTGCTGTTTTTTTTCATATAATAGATAATTCACATTTGTTTATTCACACTGTATGTTACCCTGTGGCAATACAATTTTATAAGGTATACTCAATTTCCTTCTGAATGCACACACATTATGTTCTAGAAGAATCTACTCATTTTTACACATTGACCAGCAGAGTGACTGAGTTTTGCAAGTCTGACATTCTTTCTTGATGGGGCATATCGTCAAAGAAATGTAAATGAAAATGATTCAATGATTGACTGTTGGGGAACAATAACAAGTACTTTGCCCGTAAAGGTGACCAAACACTTTTAGAACTGATTAAATCATTCTTTCATATCAAAACAAAAGCAATGTTAAATCTGTGGCATGAAAAAACGCCATACAACCTGGACCGTACAAATATTGCCATGTTTAATTTCTGGGTTGCAGCAACTTTTTTATCTCTACCTTGATAAAGAAAATGTATAATCAAACAATGTCCTGAAAAGAGCTCACAGTTATTTGTCACAGAGCTAACACACATTTCGAAAACCTTCCATCAAAATGATCACATTCATATATAATCTGTTTTTGTTCGGTTTATTATTTTTTTTGCTTGCTTATTGGAAATGCTTTGCATTGCTTTCAGTCAGACAGCCAGTCAGTATTGTATGACATAAAAATACTTGTTTTGCATTTGTTACTGAATTCATTTCAAAGTGCCATATTCCTTTTAATTAATTAAATGTCCCTCTGAATCAAGAAGTCTAAAGGCCATGTCCTATCCCTGTACCTAAGATATAAAATCCAAGCTGATGTGAAAAATGCATTTATTAATTCATTTACATATCACACGTTTCCGTTCAATGTTGCAGTTTATGAAAACATCATGTTAAACATGACAAAATACCGACACTGTTTGAAAAAATTGCACGCATTAAATGACAATATCAGAGTTATACATCCATAAATATAAATAACAATAGCCACATCTGTGGAATATTTATCTTCACTGATGTAATATATTGGTCTATAGCATTAAACAATTACATGACAGTAGAAAATGTATGCATGATGTCATTTTTTTTAATGAAAATGTTTCCCCAGTTGTCAAAGGCATATACACTTCTCAATACATTTTAATGACATTTAAAATTACTGTGCACTTTGCACTGGTATGCACATTAGCTCACTTGCAAAATAGGAAGGAAAACAGTACATAGTAATATACTTCGTGTTAAATTAATTCTGATGGAATACAATTTTTTCTGAGAGAGGATATTTGATCCCAATTGGGCTCATAAACTCTGTTAAAGTTGAATTAACTCTGAAAACGTTACTGTGTAAGCAACACGTGATCAACACAATAAACAATAAACATCACAATTTGCGAGTCCTTGCAGAGGCAGTTCTTAGACAATGAGTTTTTTCTCACTTTTACAAAGTATCTTTTTAAAAGCCCTCCTAAAATCATTGTTAAATATTGTGTATATTATGGGGTTAAGAGAGCTGTTGCAGTACCCAAACCAAAAGAAAAATTTAAACAGTGTCAGGGGTACATTGCACGAGTCACATATGGCTGTCAGTGTATAAGTGAAGAAAAATGGAAACCAGCATATTACAAAAACTCCTATCACCACTGCAAGCACGAAAGTGAATCGTTTTTCCCTGTTTTGGCGTCCTTTCCATCTGCCTCCTTTAGCACTCAATCGGTCCTCTGTTTTCGGAATATTGTCTCCTGGTTTGATTCGACTGAGTTTGGTCTTCCCCTCGGCTTTCTTCTTTTTCATCGAACATGAGGTGTTTACTTTATGGTCAGAAGAAGAGGACTCCTCTATATCAACTCCATTTACTTCACCTTTCTCAACCCTTTCTTTGTGCTCTCCATCCTTTTCCCCGCTTATTTTTTCGTGAAATCGTTGTTCTTCCTCTAAGCCATTGTGTCTCTTGTTTGCCTCGTGCTTTTTCCTCTTTCCCGGTGGGATCCGCGTTCTCTTCTTTGCAATTTGATAAATTCGAATGTAAACGAGAATCATGATGATGCAAGGAACAAAAAATGAACCGATGCACGAAGAGATTATGTACCATTTTTCTTTGTTGATTTCACATGTTGGACCCTCCTCCTTGGCACCCTCTTTCTCCATTGTAATCAAAGGAGGGAATGATATAACTGCAGCGATGACCCAAACTATAACGATAATGCATTTTATCCTTTTGGGAGTTCGTTTGAGGTTGTACTCGATGGCTTTAGTGATGGACCAGTACCGGTCCAGGCTGATGGCGCACAGATGGGCAATAGATGCAGTGCAAAACAAAACGTCCAGGGCAAGGTAAATTTCACACCAAACTTTTCCAAAGTACCAATAGCCCATTAGTTCATTGGCCAGAGAAAATGGCATGACCAGTGTGGCCACCAGAATGTCTGCGGACGCTAAGGAAACTAAAAATAAGTTCTGCGGGGCTTTTAAGCCCCGACTTGTAAACACTGCTATAATTACAAGTACATTGCCAAATACTGTTAAAAGGATAAGAATCCCCACAAGTATCGTAAGGGGAATTGAGATTTCCATCCTGTACGGAGGTCCTCCAGGCAAAGTTTCGTTAGTCACGTTGTCATACCCCATTTGAGAGACCGCCTTGCTCCCCCTTGGGGATTCTGTAAGATTAACAGAAACGGCCCACACAATTACTTTCGAAGTGTTGCATTTAAAATATTGTCAAGAATTTCTAATGGGGTTTTCCTGTCTATTGTCAGCCATCATCTTTTTTTTGTTCGTTTTTTTTTTTTGTCAATCCGTCTTGTGTAGCCTAGGCAGTGGGCTCAGCACTTCTCCACCTAAATAAAACAGCATAGAGGTAAATATATGCTACCCTATAATGAGTGTTTTTTTAACTTGTGTAAATGTAGACTATTCCTAATTTCTTTGGGAACAAATGCAAACAATTATTCTATCATTGCTGTGTGAATACAAATAAAGTCTTACCTTTTTGACTGTCACTGAAGTCCTTTGATAACCCAAGAAATCTTGGCGAGCAGCTTCATGACAGTTTTTTTTTTTTACGCTGGTCGAAGCAGCTTGTTTCAGGACATGTTGCTAAATGGGTGAGCTAAGCTTTTATCAAAGTCCTCGCCATATAATTGCCAGTGTTGGATCTGGATCCGTGTCTCACACGGGACTAATAGCGCCGTAATCTCATTTGCCTGTGCCTCTGTCAGCGGGGCGCTTCCCCTATCTGCTGCTGCTACCACTCCTTTCCTTTATAATACCAGCCCCTAGTGCGTTGCTTAGCACCCAGCGTCAAAACCACGTGGAAAAAAAGCAGCTCTTAAAACTCAGTAGGCTACTTCTTTCCTTCCCCACATCCACCCATTTCCCATTCCTCCATTGCATTTAATGTCAATACCAATGTGATTTTTCAGTCAGCACACGTCTTTTCGTCAAACCATTGTCGGCTACTGTCACCGGCTTCGACGGTGAGCAATTCAAATTTTCACATTACAATCATTGAATAGCCTAATTGAACGTGTTAATGAGCGTTTTTGTAGTGCTGTGCAGTGGCCTCGATCTGTCGTAGACGACGCAGCAACCCGGACAGGGTCACTCATTAGTTATTAAGTAAGTTATTTAGCCCATACTGTGATTTTTTACAGGCTGTGCATTAGGCTATCCAATAAAATAAGACTGCACAAACAAATTAACTAGCAAAACGGAACTACTCGCAGATTTAAGTCGATTGCCTGGATGCAATAGGTTAAGCGTGCATCTTAGCAACATTAATTCTACACATATTGTCCTTTTGTCCATCAATTGGCGCACGGCTATAGCGTGGCTATAGGCTTCGTGTTGCGGGGTAGCCTACTGTTTTCGGCTAAAATATATGATCGATTTTTATTTTGTTTTGAACCAATATATTTCGAAAAAATAATAACCTATATATTTTTAATGTTTTAAAAAAAAAAATACATTAAAAAATATATTTTTTTATTTTATTTTTAAAATAGGCTCGCTCTACGAAACAGTCGGGAATTAATTAATTGCCAACATTCATTATTTCGACTGCTTGAAGGTTGTTGCCTAATAAAAGCTATAGACAAATTGCTTCCCCTTTATAACAATAAAATAAAGATTCTGTAATCTGTAATATATTGCCTACATCGCTTATTTGATTAGGGGGTTGTAGCATATTGACCACAGTAAACAAAAATAACGTTTTGCTGTCATGGAGATTCTTAAATCTAAGCATTTAAATTAAGCCATTCATATTTTCAAAACGGCAATAGACCAGCCAGTATAACAACAAAGAACAAACCTACGTTTTACACAATTTTCATATAGTTTCTAATCTGGAGTAGCCTATATATGCTATTAAACCAGACGCATTTCCCTCATGAAGACATCAAACCACAACAAACAAACCTAAATTGTAAATAATAGAAAAAGATAACTCTCCAGGAGTACAGAGATGTTTAGCCCGTAAATAGTCGTTTGAGGATCGGAAGTTGAAGTGTTGCATTTCACTGGCGGTTGCGCTTCAGCACTGTGGACAGAGCGCAAGGATACAGTGACACCTGTCGACTGGTGGCAAATAATACCACAGCGCAAATGAAGTAAACTCTTTTTAAGCAAGCAAACGTAACCTATCATCTACGTTTCCTTTGCAAAAGCACAATATACTGATGTCTGGTTTGTCAAGAAATAAGAGCCTATAGCCTAAGTTAAATAGTTACGTTTTCGAACATAATATTTTTATTTCTTTAAAATCACCTGGAGACCCAGAAAGTGGACAGTGGTACGCTATTTCTTCATTAGCCCAATGTATAATAGGCCTAATATAAATCGTAACATATCTCTCCGTTTACCGCAGTTTAACATGTTTAAATTATTGTCCTTGACACAAGGCCGGATGTGAACTAAAAAATAATCATTTCTCACTTATCCCGAAAACAATACAACTGGTCTGAGAATGTTCTTCATAAAAAATAAATATTTTCCCAAAATAATGCGTCACAATTATTGGCAATGCTAGGAATAGTTACAAACAAAACCCAATTTAATTATATTCCCATTCATATTTTACTTTTTTTAAGAACACCAGTCTTTAGGAACTATTGTGGTCATCTCAACTTCCTGTTACACTGGGGTAAAAATATGAGGTGATACACAAGCCAAAACCCCTTAGTCATCCATCAACATGGAGAAGATCAGAGAACACACAAATTAAATGAGACAAAAGGTTGTTGCTTCATTAATCAGGCCATGGCTATAGAAAAATAGCATCATGTTTGAAACTACCTATTTCCACCATCAGGGCAATAATTAAGAAGTTTAAAGCAACTGGACATGCGTTGAGCCTGCCTGGAGGAGGCAAGTGTAGTTTGCCCCGAAGCACAGTGAGGAGGTTGGTTCGAGAGGCAAAGATTTCTCCAAGGATCTCACAGTTAAAGAATTACGTAAGTTGGTTGCATCCTGGGGTCACCAAGTCTCCAAACGTACAATTAGATGCCACCTCTATGCCATCAAGTTATTTAGAAGGCTTGCCAGAAAGCCTCTGCTGTCATCATACTACACTGCCTGGCCAAAAAAAAGTTGCCGTTGCACCCGTCATGCATAGTGCCCACTGTACAAGCCTCTGGAGGCAGTGTTATGATCTGGGGTTGCTTCAATTGGTCAGGTCTAGGCTCAGCAACATTATGCAGCAATAAAATGAAGTCAGCTGAGTACCTGAATGTACTGAATGACCAGGTTATCCCATCAATGGGCATATTCCAGGACGACAATGCCAAGATTCATCAGGCTCAAATTGTGAAAGAGTGGTTTAGGGAGCACGAGGAATCATTTTCACACATGAATTGGCCACCAGAGTCCTGACCTTAACCCCATTGAAAGTCTTTGGGATGTGCCGGAGAAGACTTTACGGAGTGGTTTGACTCTCCCGTCGTCAATACAAGATCTCGGCCAAAAATGAATGCAACACTGGACAGAAATGTTGTGACGTTGCATAAGGTTGTCGAAAACGTAATATTAGAGTGTGCGACTTTTTTTTTGGCCCGGCAGTGTACAAATTTAAGCACCTGGAGTTTGCTAAATGTTACCAGCATTTAGACTGGAACCGGGTACTATGGCCAGATAAGTCGTAAATCAAGCTTTTTGGCAATAAATTCCAAAGGTGGGTTCGGTGTAATAAGAGGCATAGTTACGCAGAAAAGAGCCTTATCCCCGTTGTGAAGTATGGTGGTGGATCTGTGATGTTGCGCTGCCCGGCTTGTGTTCAACCTCCCGAAATTTTCCCATGTAACCCCCCTGCTGAGGTCACTCCACTGGCTGCCAGTTGCAGCCAGGATCAGGTTCAAAGTTCTGACCCTGGCCTACACTGCAGCCAATAAGACAGGCCCCGCCTACCTGCAGGACTTAGTCCAGAACTATGTTCCTGCTCGACCACTTCGCTCTTCTACAGCAGGGCGACTCGCACTTCCCCCCCTCCGTGTCAACGGCTCTCGCTCGTCCCGACTGCGGAGCTTTTCCACCTTAGCTCCTCAGTGGTGGAATGAACTTCCCATTCCCCTACGTTCTACTCGAACCCTGCCTGCATTCCGTCGAGGCCTGAAGACACACCTCTTCAGACTCCACCTCTTCTAACCTAGGAATATCAGTTCCCTGTGTTTACTAGTTCCCTGTGTTTTTCCTGTCTGTTTGTTATAGTTTATAATAGTATTTAGAATAGAAGTATAGTATAGCTGATTTACCCACAGCTTACTGTGAACTACAGTCAACGTTCATTACTAGGGATAGCTGCTACATTATGGGAAGGATGTGCTTTGTCTTGTCTGTTCTGTAGTGATCTTGATGACGTCTCTGTATGCACTTATTGTACGTCGCTTTGGATAAAAGCGTCTGCTAAATGAATGTAATGTAATGTAATGTTGTGGGGCTGTTTCTTTTCCCTGAAAGGCCCTGGGAACCTTGTTAGGATACATGGCATCATGGACTCCACCAAATTCCAGGCAGGAGACTTTAGACCAACATCTGGCCGCCTTGACAGAAGGCTAAAAGTGGGTCGTGGTTGGATCTTCCAGCAGGACAATGATTCTAAGCATATCTCAAAATCGACACAAAAATTGTTCAATGAGCACAGAATCGAGGTTTTGCAATGGCCGTCCCAGTCCCCTGACCAGAGCCCCATTGAAAACCTCTGGGGTGAGGTGCAGAAGAGAGCACACCAGCGAGGACTAAGGACTCCGCAGGACCTGTGTGGAGGAATGGTCTCAAATCCCTTGCTTACATTACAGGAGAAGACTCAGTGCCGTCATCTTGCCAAAGGGCAGGTGCACAAAGTACGAAATACAAGGTTGCCAAGAATTGTGACACACATCTTCCTCAAATGAAAAATTATTTTGTAATAAAGATGTGTTTTTCCTATGATAAATGGTATCATAATTAAACTATAATTTTCTACATTTTTAGCATAGAAGCATTGATAAAAAAGCTGAATTTATACTTTTATTACTCATATTGAGGTTGCCAATAATTCTTAGATCCCTTTCTCAACTTATCTTCCTTGCAGGCACAGACACACAGGATAAGCTGCACTCAACCGATCACTATCGTATCCAACAACTGTCCATGGCCACCAATAGGCTATAGTCTCCATTTTAAATCAGTGCAGTTCATTTATGAACATATTCCGCCACTGTGCTTGAGTGCCAAGGGGTACACAACAGCATAATTCAGAACCTATGACACACATCCATGATCTATTGCCACCTTTCAACACTACGGGTTTTCCTGGATGACTACAAATGCATGCTGCTCTAAGCAAGTCTGAACTCGGTTAAGTTTTGAATGGGACACCAACTTACTATAGGAGACTTAAATGTCCAAGTGAAGACCAATGCAACCACAGATATGGTGACAAAGAGTTAGAAGTAACTAAGGTCTTTTGGCTACGAATCATAGACAAGTTACCCTCTCCCTGGTAAATGACAATTCCAGGGCCCCACTCCTCACATGTGGATAACAGTTAGCTGTCTGTGTTGAGTAAAACCCGGAAAGGCCCGGATATGGAACATATGAACTAGCTGTTCATATGAAAAACACTGTTCCAGGTTTTACTCAGGGCAATACCCAGATAACTCAATTAGCCCGGTACAGGGAACAGGGCCCAGGAGATTTACAGCAAAGATCAGAAGTATTAACTCTGGCAGTCTTACCTTTTAGTCATAATTTAATTCCTAACTGTCCAAAATAGGCCTTTCTGTGAAAACCATTGTGTGAAATAGTTGAGGGATAAAATAGCACCAGTACATCCACACAGCAAAATGTTCAGTGTTAAATCAACTCTGATAACAGGAAATTTTAACTTTACGTATATATGTATCGACATTTGATCTCATCTGAACTCTTGTGAACTCCTGTTAAGTCAGTGCACCCACAGGGTTAGGCATAACCAACTTACTGTAAAGAGCTTTGAGATCCTTGAAGGAAAGGTGCAATAATTTTTTTTTTTTTTTTAAATGGTTACTGGCAGCCAGTAAGACCTATGTGGCACAACAACACAAAATAAATAAGCTGATTTATGGGTTCAAGACCACCTACAGATATATTTCTGTAATCTAGTGGTCCCCAACCCTGTTCCTGGAGATCTACCATCCTGTAGGTTTTCACTCCAACCCTAATAAAGCACACCTCATTCAACAGCTAGGCAGGGGTGTCAAGATCCGGTCGTGGAGGGCCGCAGTGTCTGCTGGTTTTTGGTGCGTTTAAGCACAAGTGATTAATTTAAGTCACTAATTGGCTAAGAAGTCCACACACCTTGTTCTCAATGCTTTAACTGGGTGCTGATTGAAAGGAAACCACAAATACCTGTAGACACTGCGGCCCTCCAGGACTGGAGTTTGACACCCCTGAGCTAGAGATTTCATTGAGCTGCAAATTAGGAGAATCAGGTGTGCCAAATTAGGGTTGAAGTGAAAACCTACAGGACAGTAGATCTCCAGGAACAGGGTTGAGGACCACTGCTGTAAACCGTACCATTTTTAGTTGATCAGCAGGCTAAAGAAGTTTCTTGAAAAATGTATTTGTATATATCTGTATTTTCTTTTTTTTTTGTAGTGTATTATTGTGTATTATTGTAGTACACTGTAGTATTGTAGTGTAGTATTATTTTGATAGGAAATACTCTCAGATGTTTCATCATCACATTACATCCATCTTAAAATGCTTTTCAATAAAATAATGTATCGTGTACAATGTGCGCTTTAATAGTTCTTCCATGAAACTACATGACAAATTACATTAATGCTATTATGCAATGCGCTGCATGTTAACAGTATATAGCCGTCTGAGGTTAAAAATCATGAATTAATTAATTTAGAGCAGAATTACAAGTCAACATGTCGAGTGCATTTTTTGCGATGTAATTTGAGAATGAGCCAGTGTGAGTGTGCTCGTGACTTACTATTAGGGGATATGTATCTCTAATCAGGCAAGTGGAACACTAGCCGTTTTGATTCAGTTGCACCTTGTGTACAAATATGCAATTTAACAATGAAAGCATCCATACAATGTCACTTATAAAATCAAGACAAGGCAATCGTCTTTTTTATATTGAAGTAACATAAACTGAACATTACAATTAATTGGATTAAAAGTACAGTTATACATTTCCAGAGCTTTTTCCACATATATCAACGTGGGATTCATCTCCAAAGTAAAAATTAAAAAATTAAAAAAACAAAAACCAACCAAAAAAAAAAAAAAAAAAGCATTGTGCAGGCATGACAAGGGTACAAACATCAGAAATTCTAAAGAAAGATTTTTAAGTTGACACGCTAATGACATCACCACTAAATGGCCTCTTTACTCTGAGTACAAGAGAGACATTTTAGGGAACAGCCCGAGTCTGAGTGTTAAAGGCACAGCACTATGTTAAAAAGTGTAAAACAAATTGGAAAATTTTTTAAATGCCTGGGCGTCTTGACTAACGTTCCTCAAAGCACAAACAGCTTAGAAATCATTGTCTATAGTGTGTTTTTGTACAGACACAAGGAAGTTGAAGTCACTTCAGTTTTAATGGCAATATACATAATTGAGGTGAGAGGGGTATGCGTTTTAGATGCAGGCTGTTTACCATTTTAGACCTACCGACCGGAATCTAATTTTAGCCAAGGTAGGGGCAAAAGCGAAACGATAAAAAGCATTTTTGTTTTGTGGACTTGGACGTCCGGGCTTTAAAGGAGCCCAAGCGCTTTTCGAACGAGAAACATTTTAAATTGTGCCTCAATGTTTTCTGCATGTGCAAATCATTGCAAACTACTCATTGTAAACCAGCCCCCTTGGCTGAATGCTGCTCTTGTGTTTGTACAGTTGAAATAAAATTACTATTACAGCAAAATGACAAAATATATAGAGGAAAAGCAATTTCTTTTTCAAGGAGGCGACAATTTGATATGTGGAAAAAAAAAGAAAAGAAAAAAAAAGACAGCATTCATTTTGCAGTACTGTTTGGTAAAAGCAAAGATTGCTACACAATACAATATTTCACGTAACTTTAAATTTTGTAAATGGTTATAGGTTTATTACAGTTAAAAGATATATGTACATATGGAACATCCCAAACGTGACCATATAATTTATTTGCAAATGTCATATTTTGCAATACAAGAACAGGCAAATCCTGGGGTCGCCAAGTGTGTGTTTCAATATACACTTCATACAAAGGGGAAGAGAATATATTTTGACTCTAATTGAAGTAAATACCCCCCACATAATTAACATGTATGCCAAATTGATCATCGAGCGTAAAGAACCAAGAAGTCTGCTAAATTGTCATACTGGCGGTTGAAAGTATTTTAGAAATTAAACAACTGATACCTGGCGTGACAATTAAGCATACGTTTACATTACAGCTTCAAATTACACCATGTCACTGCAACCAAATGTAGACTCGCTGGGAGGTAGGCTTATCTTTATTTATTCTAAATAAAATCTGAGAAGGTACTGAGGCGAAATATGTTCATGTCCCTATCGATCAAGGAGTTTTCATTTATTCCGGTAGAAAAAGTACAACCCAGGGCCTAAAATATAAGCTTAATGCCAAAGCCAAGATTAGTATAGAGAGGGGGCCTGTTTTAGTCCTGATCACATCCATTCTGTAACAGTGGCTGATTATCGATCTTTTTTCCTTGCCATCAGTCGTCAAAAACGATCACTACTGAGAAATAAAGAAAGAAAGGAAAAAAAAAAACAACGGTAAGCAAAGGTTTATGAGAAATGTAAGGCAGTCGAATAAATGTACATTTTTTACAATGCTCATCCTACGGTACAGACGACTGCGGGTTCGTGGGGGGGAAAAGAACAGCTACGTGATTTGTCGGTAGTCGGGTCGAGTCTCGCAATGCGAGGACGAAAGCAACCGCGATAAACGGAATGCTCACCAAAGCAGTCAAATGCCATCTGAGCGGCCGGAAACACAAAGAAGGAATACCAAAACCGTTCACCATTTAACGCCGCTTGTCAAAGAACAGGTAGGTCAGGCATTGCTGCACAATGCTTTTGATACTCTCCGAAATGTACAAAAATCTAAAATAACATTTTTGCAGATACCAATAGCAACATCATTTTCCTTTTTTTTTTTTTTTTTTTGTACAGCCCCCAACCCCTCCCCTCCCCAAAATCCCCAACAATAATCATGGTTTAAAAAAATGGAACATGCTTGTTTCCTATACAACATCGCAAGGCAAGAGAGACATACAAGACATTTTCTATAAAAAAAAAGGAAAAATGACCTTGATTCATACACTATCATTCTATGATCTAAAACACAAACGATAGAAAAATAAACACCCCTAAGTCTCAATTCATTTGGATGCACCAGAACACCACGAGATCAATAAAAAATAAAAATAAAAACATCCGATAGTCAAAATGACCACCCCAGCAGACTGAAAATTTGACTAATCTTTAAAAGCACATTAAATCTACATTCCTGGTTTTTGATAAATGCTTTTTTAAAGTTTTTAAATATATATATGTTTTTTCCTTTATCATTGTCTTGGTGTCAGCTGCTACCAACTACTGTCGATTACTTTCGAATGGCACGGCGATGAAAAGTAGAAATTAAATAATTACAGGGAATACAGCATTTTTTTGTTTGTTTTGTTTTTTTGCTGTATGCCTAATGCACATTTCATTTGAAGGACTCGATGAAGGCATTTTCACATAGTTTCAACTATTCTGTCAGCTGTTTAATGTAACAATAATTACAGAGATCAAATGTACACTTTGAAGCTTTTATTCAAAACCAGGAATGCACTGCCTCTGGCGTATTGTTAAGCACGAACAGAGAAAGCCCTTTTTACATTGTTAAGTCTGTACTGTAACTACGGTTAGGCTCAATTATACACCGTGTTTATTTAGAAATTTCCTTTTCTTTTTGTAGGTCCAAAATAATTTGATCTTTTAGAACCACCAAACTTGAACCGCATCAAGTCGACGGATGTGTCACAGGCTACAGCTGATTCTGCATCTGCCTCAAGTCTTAAGTCATTATTTTTTTACAGCATATGTTTCAAGAGTTCGAGCAGCAACGAGAGTTCTGCTGGCAGAATCAAGCAGCTATGCAATTCTTGACGAGGGATGCGGAAACGCCTTGTCACGCGTGACCATGAAAGACGAACTTTACGCCCACCTGTGACCATGCAGTCGCCACCCCACCCCGGTCTGCCCTGCCCCTCCCCCCAAAAAATACCCTTCTTCAGCTGCTGCCAAATGCAGACTACATTAAAATCTCAATTAAAAACCATGACTGAAAAAAGCTGTGACACAGGAGATTTTAAGATGCGTCACATCTTAAAAGCCAAACAAATTAATGAAAAGATGTAACCAAGTTGTCTTTTTTTTTTTTTTTTCATGCACAGTCACTTGATATAATACTATTCAGACATTTTCATGTAGTCATTAAAAGAAAAAAGAAAAAAGAAAATCTTGATTCAAATTTGGCTCTTTAGTTAAAACATTGCAGATCTCAGAAGCAATACTTTTGTCACTACAAACCATTGTGCCTGTTGTGCAGGAAAATGATATGGGAATTTTAACTTGTTTGCAACATTCCAAGACCTCTACAGAACCTAATCTATACAGATCCTATACATAGATTTAATAAGACACAGCTTCAATGTAACAGTTTGCTTCTGCAACCGGAAATTATAAGATTTTTTGTTATTAAAATGAGGCAAACAAAAACACTCTCGATAAACTAGGAATTAATCAGAAAAAAAGGACAGGAAAGCTACAAAAAACAAAATGCCCCTATTAAATATACAACTGGTTAAATGAAAATGTAATTGCAAAAAGAAACTTCAAGGAGGGTGCCAATACTATTAAAAGTGCATAAAAACGGAACAGCAGCATGGCGTGAGTGTTTGGGGTGGGACTGGGTTGGACTGGGACTGGGTTGGGGTGGGACTGGTTGCTCAATATACTCAATCTTTAAAGAGTGGTGATGCAGAAATATGAATGTTTGAATTTTTCTATGAGAGCACTCTAATCTGGCGCAATGTTTTTTTTTGGCATACAATTAGCATAAATCTGGAGAAACTGCCATTTACTTGAATCTTCTTTCACCGCGCCCGATATGTTTCGTGAAATATTTTCGTAATGGTGACAGCAATAGTGCTCAACACTGAAGATATAGCTAACGTAAACATTAATAAGACTGAACTGCACACGAGGCAATCAGTACACACAACAAAATGACTGCAGTTCATAATCATCCCGTCACCCATTTTTACATACGGTTTAAAAACATTCCCAGTCAAAGCCTGAAAAGACGCGGTAGCCTAGTAGGTCACATTAGGGACCAAATGGTCAGAGATACGATTTAATGCAAGTCAATTTCCACATGTGTCATCACTCTATTCTTGAGTTCAATAAACCAGGCCTTCAGTTTGTGAATGAAAACGAATCAAAGTAGCTAACTGATTTCTACTTTTCTCAATCAGTTATCAGTTATTTTAATGATTCCCAAACGAATAACAGGGCTAAATTTTTTAGGTAGCAGATCCTGTAAATAACGTTTTTTCCCCCTACCCCCACATTCTGTTAACTTATCAAATCAGTTAAGTGTGTTTGTTGTACTAACCCTCTCAAGTTGAATTAAAAGTAAGTTAAATTACAAAAATATATATATTAAAAAAAAGAAAAGAAAAAAAAAGAAAGAAATAATGACCTATGATAAAACAATATGGGACACATACCTAATGCTTTGAAATAAAAAATAAACAAAATAACTTCAAATTAAAAAGAATGAAAATTAAAAAATAAACAAGATTAGTTGCATTTTAGGAAATAAACAGTTCTCTTTCCAGGGCAGGCACTAGTTTTGTTTTGTACGACTTCAAAGTAACACCAACATCAGACCAGACCTTTGTTCTCCACAAACTGAGTCACCTGCACAGTAGCACACAGTAATCTTTAGTCAGGTGTGATTTTAAAAAAAAGAAAAGAATAAAAAAACACAAATAAAAATAAGGGTTATGGCAGCAGCAGCAGCAGCAAAATAAGATTTAAACTTTTTTTGCATACAATTGTACTTCTTGTTCTAATAACCGTTTTTTTTTTGTTTTTTTTAATTACTGAAACTGTTGGCAATAAGGTTTATATATTAGAAGACTGCCATTAAGCTCTGGTTATGGTTATTCAATATACATATATCAATTTTGGCAAAGGAAGTCTAGACAAGTAATTTCTCTTTTTCACATGATTGGTGGGGATCTAAATGGCTATGATTCCTCTATTAGCAGAAACATGTAATGCAGTCTTAATAAAATTGCCTTTTTTTTTTTTCTTTTTTTTTCCTCAGATAAGATATTCATAACAACAATAATGCATTTAATTATAGTTTTCTTGTTTTTTTTGTATTCTGTTTTTTCCCCCGTTTTTTTTTTCTTTTTTTTCTTCTTCTTTTTTTTCCTTTTCTTTTCTTACAGTGTACGACACGAAGGACTGGGCCGATCAGACCATGGCCCGGTACGGCCCTTGCATCTTCAGGAACTGAATGATGAAGGAGGGGCCTCCGGCGACGATTTGCGGGGGCAGGTGGCTGAGGGGACAGTTCTCGATGCTCATTATGGACAGCTTGCTGCAGAGTGCCAGCTCGAAGGGTAGGCTGCGGAGGTTGGGGTTGTCGTTCAGATACAGCTCCTCGAGGTTCTCCAGTGTACCTGGAGGAGAGGGCGACACGGCCACGGTTCATCGGAGCTCCATTCCAAAGCCCTATCATGGTACTAAGATCCCATCAGATTTTTCCCCCCATTCAATTATTTATGTTCCAAGTACACAATAAATCAGATTTAGTATCTTGCTCTAGAGTATATGTATGCCATAATGGTGTATAGCCATGTAAATCACACTGACAGGTATAACAGCTGTGCCCCACCTGGAATTTGAACCTGCAACCTCTTTATCCACCACAACGCATTGCTGTACCCCTGTTTTCACAGACTGTTTTATGTTATTTTTCTAATGGTTGGTAAATACGGAATTTATTCAGTAGGAAATCCATTGCCAAAAATGTATGTCCCCCACTTCCCTAAAAATGGGCTTTCTGCATATCCGATTCCTACATTCAGTTATTCAAGCAGAGTAATTTCCAGTCCGGTCGGCCTGCCGGAAACTTTTCGAGGGAGTAGAGACAAAAATATTTGCGCACTTTAATTACGCTCCAAAGAAAGCGTAAGAAACTTGTGCAAAACCAATGGGAAAGCAGCAGGTATCACACACGGCCTGGTACGATCTGCACTCACCAATCTCCTCAGGGAGGTGCTGCAGGAGATTCTCTCCCAGACCAAGGTGGGTCAGGTTGGTGAGGTGACCGATGCCTCTGGGCAGGGTGGTCAGCTGATTATTGGTCAAGACAAGTTTCTGAAAAGAGATCGGGGAGAAGGGGAGTCAGCTCCTCGGACCAGGCAAGGGGAACATGGGCCACAACGACGGAGAAATACACGGAAGCACTGTGACCATAGTCTAGCTGTACAAGTATTGGACAATATGGACTAAGGGAGTCAGTATTCAACCAATTTTATTGAGTTCTCTCAGAGTAAATACAGGACGACATCCCTGCGTATACCTGTATATCTTTAAGGTAGGCGATCTCATTGGGGAGTGTTTCCAACTTGTTCTCCTCCAAGTCGAGCTCTCGCAGTTTCCGCAGGTTGCCGATGCCGTGCGGGAGTTTCTTTAGGAGATTGTTCGACAGAATCAGGACCTGCAACCAAGAAAAGGACAAATTCATACCCTTTAAAACAAAAAATCGGATCTACATAATAGGCGACTGCAGGTTCCCAAATACACAGTCCCACCGAAGGGGGAAAAGTCTGAATTGCTGTGGTCCGGGCTTCAAGAAAAGACGCGGTAGACAAACATAGCAGCACACCTCAAGAGACACAAGGCCACACACGTCCTCAGGGATCTTGGTCAGCTGGTTTGTGGCCAAGTTCAGCTCCACCATACTGGTCCAGGTTCCAAAGTCGAGCGGGAGAGAAGTCAGCTGGTTGTCCTAAAAAAAGAAACACGTTTTCTATGTTTAATAATTCGATAGCGACAGAGTAAAACAGTGCTAATAAATTTTCTTGGTATTGTTATACATAACCAATGATTTTTGGTCGAGACTTTGCATTAAAGAATAACACATTCTAATGTGTCAGTCTGTATCCCGCCTAGTTGGGCCCTATTTTCAGCTTTTTAAAGCACAATGGACGTGGACACCATTTTGTTGACATTCAACAGTGGTGCTGGGGAACCGCTGTGCAAACGATTTCACAAAGCGGTCGCCCCTTCGCGCCGCAGCTGCCGATAGCTGCCACCACCTTACTGGAAGGTGTGAGGGATTACAGGCAGAGCGCTGGGAGCGAAACCACAGCGATCCTGTGGAAGAGTTAGAGGGAGGGAGGGAGGGAGGGAGGGAGCGAGAGAGAAGGGCTTAGACAGTCAGCGTGACGGGAGCGATGGCCGTTTACCTTCATGTTTAGTTTGCTCAGCACTTTGGCCCGGGAGAAGATTCCGAAGGGGATCTTGTTGATGCGGTTGTGTTCCATGTTGAGGGAGTAGATGGTGGAGAACTGGGAGGGACCGCCTACGGGGTAGGACTGGAAACAGTTCCGGGCCAGCGTTAAACTGGTCAGGTTCACCAGACTCGACAGGAGGCCCTGGGGTTAAACGAACAACGCAGAACAGACAAGCCTTATGCAGTGACGACGGGAAAATCTGAACTGTAAAACATTCAAAAAATGTGGTGAGTTTTAAACTAGAAATCTGCAGCATCACAGTGACGATTTTTCCTTCTTCAACCCCTGCCGACATACGTTTCCCAAGTCCAAATACAGAAACAATGAAAGAGGAAAAGAAATGAAATAAGCAGCATTGTCAACAAAAGGGGTATTTAACATGAGGCACGCTGTCCCGTAAATATCGCTAAGAAGATATCGGTGAGGCCCTGGATTGATTCGATTATTTAGCGCTCACCTCTGGTAGCATTGAGATATTGTTGTTCTCAAGGTTCAGCTCCTCCAGTTCTCGGCACTTTGCTAATGACCTGGGGATTGCGGAGAGCCTGTTGTACCGCAGACCCAAGCGATTTATGCTTGACAAATTACCTGAAACATTCAAAGAAAATGGCAAACTAATGAAATCTTTTTTTAGATTTTTACATTTTTTCCCCCCCTGTACCGTAAAAGCTGATCGCTACCACACATACTAAAGTATAAAAGGGAAAATTAACATGTGCAGGCACTAATAGCAAACAAATTAATGGCCGTGGGTTGCACACTATGCAATCATTTCCATCCTTGGAAGCCACTGAAATCATATGATGCAATTACTGACTGCTGCATGTGACTTTATGGGAGGAAGTATTTGACTAACTACAGACGTTATCTAAATTGAACTTGCTTAGAGTCAAGATACATTTTTTTTTTTTTTTTTTTATAAACGGTGCAAAAATATCACACAGCAACAGAAGTAAGCCCAGCATTAATATCACCTACGGCTCTCACTATAAATGCCCATCCATAAATAAATATTCTTTGTTCAACACATTATTATGCTCTTCATTGCTCTCGCCAAATAGTTATTTAAGTTCTACATTATAAATCGGCGTCAGATAAAAAATATTTAAAAAGTGATCTAACCTGAACCTCCTCTCGATACCCGAGTGCAGACATGCATTTTCCTGCCATTAGAGACGGGGAAACCTTCCTGACCACGAGCAGCACATTTGAGGCAGTGTCTATGTAATCATGGATGTGTCCCATAGGGTTATTTTTCCTTCCAGCGTCTTGCGGCAGATATGGGCTTATCTTAAATTACTCCCACCGCTTTCCTTCTCAGAAAAATCTTTTCACTTCGAGAAATTATTTAAAAAATGGAGCAACAGCAACCGCGTATGATGCATTACATCATTCGAGGGGCTACATGTAGCATTTCACGTATAACGCACACGCTGCAAAAATAAGCGTCGAATATCTCTTTAAGACATTCTCTCATATCGTTCGAGCGTTGTGGGAGTGTCTGGACTCTGCACCGAAGACACTTTGACGGATTAGCTGTTGTACAGCCACGGCTTTCGCACTTCATCTCCTGAACCCAAACAAATACCTCAATCCAAAGCAATGCACCAACCCCACCCCCCAAGAATTAAAGAGCCCATAAGTCACAGACTTCTGCTACGTAGGCCAGAATAAAACTATTTACAATGGACTGGACAGAAGCTAAAGCTGTATATTTAAATCTGGAACAAAGAAAATGGCGTCCAAGGCAATTTGACCAATGACGGTCAGCAGTTTACCGGATTATCATCATTTACCACCTTTCCAGTTTTAGAAACTATTAACAAGGATTCAATGCATATTAGTCCATGAGTAATTGTCGGAGAGCACTCACCTATAGTTTCAGGAAGGTCCAAAAGCTCATTGTGCTGTAGGTCAAGGTTAGTGATCTGTGTGCAATTACCAATCTCTTTCGGAAGGTGTTCGAGCTGATTGTGAGCTACGTCCAGCGTGATAAGGTTACATAACTCCCCTGTAAATAAACAAATGTCACAAATCACACACTAGTAAACACAATAATAATAATAATAATAATACCCATGATCCGTTGTCTTACAAATTTACACGCACAGAACAATAACTATTTGTACGCTTGCTTTTTATATTTTGTATGCTCTAATTAATTGATATTTTTGAATAACCTAATACTTGGTTGATGAGTTACTTGGCCAGGTTAGGATTTTTTAGTTCACTGGTTTACAATGAGACACACGCGCGCTTTGTTATGAGAGACAAAAAGTCTCAAGGTATTAAACACACTCTGTATTTTATCTCTGTATACTTTCCACTGACATGGCACATAATTATTTTGACTGAACACAAAAAAAAAAGATAAAGTAAACTTGGCTCCTCAAGTCGCAAGAAGACCAAAGCTGCTTTTGGCACGATTGTGCTTTTTTTTTTCCTTCTTACGGCAGTGTGAAACACTGCCTGGGAACAGTGCTTAGTTCATTAGAAAATACTCTCCCTGCCAAAAAAAAAGGCAGAATGCAGAAATAAAAAATATTTTTGAACAGAGAGTACCAGAATGCGCGGTATACCCGCGAGCGTGACAGCCCCTCCACACCCCCCACCCCAAACACGCAGGTGGCGCTCGCTCACCGATCTCGGCGGGCAGCTGCTTGATTTTGTTCTCCCGGATGCTCAGCATGGTGAGCTTGGACAGGTTCTTGATGTCCTTCTCCACGGCGGTGATGCGGTTGAAGCGCAGGTAGAGGGTGGTGAGGGACGTCACCCGGTACACCACCTCGGGGATCTCCCGCAGCTTGTTGTGCCGCAGGTCGAGCATGCGCAGCTTCTTCAGGTTGTCCAGCGAGTCGGGCAGGCTGGTGAGCGAGTTCTCGCTGAGGGCCAGGGTGACCAGGCCCGACAGGCATCCCACCTCGGCGGGGAGGCTCTGCAGCTTGTTGCTGTACAGGTAGAGTTCGGCCAGCTGCGTCAGCTCCTTGATGGACGTGGGGAGCATGTGTATGGACCTCTTGGAGAGGTCCAGGCGCATGGAGTTCTCCTCCCGGCACTTGTTCAGCTCTTTGATCACCTCCGCGTTGCTGGATTTTTTGCGAGTCCCTGGCGCCGGGTTGGGCCGCTTTATCGTGTTGTCCACGGAGAAGGCCACGGCGGGCGGGGCGCCGCCCGGCTCCTTCTTTCCCTCTTTGGCATCCTTCCCTTTGGTCTTGCCGTCCTTGCCGAAGCCGCTCAGGGCCTTGCCCTCCTTTTCCCTTTCTTTTCCCAGGGGACCCTTGGGGTCCTTTTCCTTTGAGTCTTTGTCTTTTCCTAAAGTACTACTCATGTCGACGTCGCCTTGCCCAAGTCGCTCATGGACCCGACCGAGTCTTTCTCGTTAGTTTTGTTCGACGAAAAAAAAAAAAAAAAAAAAAAGTTACGCTGGGAGGGGGGCGAATGGCGGGGGGGGGGGGAGGGAAAAAAAAATAGGACGCGCTTCTTTTACGCAGACGCGCGAGCGTGCATGTCCGCCCGTGGACACGCGCCGGGGGGAAAAAAAAAGTCACAAAAAGAAAGCCTCGCTATTGCCGAAGAGCACTCAGAACTCCATGGGAAAGCCGATTCTCTGAAGCAGCTTGTCTGGCGCGGTGACCATCGGCCGCATACTGGTTCGAAGCCTGCGCAGTCTCTCGCCGGGGTTGAAGCGAGTTCAGATGAGAAAGGTCGCCAGGGCTCTCATCTTTTGGATCTGCTGTTGAATAAAACATGAGGGTCATTCATTTTGTTTGCATTGTTCCCCGGCGGGACATCAAGGGAAAGTAAATATACACGCATACATTATACACACAAACATGCAAACTGTACAAAAGACAAAAAATAAAAAAATGCATCAATGCAAACCCAGTGACCACTTTTGTGCAAGTCATAACATGTATGGGTATCTACCACATAAGTAGCAGGACTAAATATAATTTTAAAAAGACACACATCTTATTTTTGATGACAAATGGTAACAGTAGTCAAGTGTCACTGCATAGCCACTTTAGCTTGCTAGCAAGTCGGGGATAATTTAAACGGCTACCTATGTCATCATGAATATGCTTGCATCTGCATGTACCCTCTGAATCACTCCTTTTGGGAAATGACGGCATTCGCTTTATTATTTTTGCCATTTAAAAGAGATTTTAAACCACAGCTGGATCTTCCGCTTCCACAGACCTCCGTTCATTTTGAAATGAGGCCTCACAGAGACTTTTTGATGGATTAATCAAATCCGCGAAAGGACGCCGCCGAGAGCTGTCACTGTTGACTCGAAAGACATTCCTCAAGGTAAGAAAATGTATGAATAATGTTTATTTTTAGGACGACCACTACCTTTAACTGACTACTTGATTTGCCGCCAAGTGTCTTCCAGTACGGGCTGTGAAAGGAGGCCATTTCTATGGCCCGATGGACTGTGTAGCTCATCGGCTGGAAGGCAAAGTTAAAAGAAGCAAGCAGTTACCTGCTTGTCTTACTCTTCCAAATACACCTCCCCCTCAATAACTTGCCTGATAATTCACAGACTTGGATAACTGCGGAATTGGCCTTCAATTTATGACGCTGTGATGCAGCAATTACCTGCACCTTGATATGACAAATAGCCAATAATCTGTCTTGCACTCTCACAAATGAAATTTTTACAAAAAGCATAGCTTATTGTAATGCTAATCAGAGGAACTAAACCTGGGGTGTGTTCAAATTCAGCGAACAAGGCGAACGTTCGTGGCAAACATGTTTTCTTTGAACGGTTAAATTTGAACAGCTTTTTAAGAACGTTCCAAATTGTTTGCATTAAACATAAACAGACATGGCGACAAGAAGAGAGCTTCAGTTTGTACTCACAGCCGCTTCTGTCATCATTGATGATTTTCTTGATGATCAAATATTGGATGTAGTCCCGATAGTACAAAGCTACGTCGAAATAGCTAGCTAACATTATTATTATTTATTATTATATATACTTTTTTTTCTAGCGAACGTTAGCTAAGTTAAGATAATGTTACCGAACTTCAGTTATCAATGTTACAGTAACTATTAGTGATGGGAAAAACAGTTCACTTCAGTGATTCGAATCACTAGAATCAGTTCATTAAAAAGATTTGTTCACCGAATCGTTCAGTGCTTGGGCGGAGCTCCGACTGCGTACTGCGTAGTCCGACTCACTCAGTGAACTGAAACGGCCGAACGGTTCATGCGGAAGTGCTGTCGCTTTGACAAACGCGCCAAACTCCGTTTACAAATCTTGATATTTTAAAAGTTTCCTCGTTGAATATCAATATTGGAGGTGAACGCTGGTTTTCAATGACTTAAGTCTTAACTTGCTGGACCTGATTCTGGCAGTTTGAGCCGCTGATTATCACTCAGGATCACGTCAGGTTAACTCACTGTGTCTAGTAGCCTTCAGTGAACGAATCACTACACGTTCGCTCGCAGAAGTCCACTGCACGCTCGCTGCCTCGCTCGGCACCCGCCCGCCCGTGAATGATTCGTTCAGCACAGCAGAACTGAATCACGTTCGCTCGCGGCAGTCCCTCCCCCTCCCTGCACGCTCGCTGCTGATCAGATCCGTTCGAGAGCTCAACTGAACTGAGAAATGAACAGATCTTTTCAGTAAGTGATTCAGTTCAGTTCGTTCACCCAAAAGATTCGGTCTTTTGAACGAATCGTTCGCGAACGACACAACACTAGTAACTATTGATATCGCTAGCTAACGTGACTGTTGATACTTGACTGTTAGAGCTAGGTAACATTATTATTATTATTATATTATTATGGTAACACTTACCGGTATATTCAATTGAAATCTCCATCTGGGAACACATTTCCCTCAGTCCAGCGTCCACTTTTGTTCGCCGCAAACTACCTTTTCTGACCGTTCGCTTATGTTTGCAAACGTTTGCAGCGAACACAAAACGTTCGCCTTGTTCGCTGAATTTGAACGCACCGCTGGTTTCATTTACAGTTATTATTTTTAATAGAAAAGGGAATGTTTACTTGAGCAAATGAGTACTCCTAACTTGAGTCATAATCGATTAGGAAAATATATTCGACAATCGAAATTGCAGTGGGATTGCAATTGTTGTCGATGGCAGCTTCCACTACCCCAAAAAGAAGTGCACAGTGCCATTGCGATCGCGGATTTGGGGGAGGGGCGTTTTATATTTGTATAGAATACAAACGTAGAAGGTCAACTAAAAATGTAGCTATATCCAAGAGTTTATTTACAACACTGACAAAAATGACAGTATATGAAATTGGACATGGCCTGATTTTTATAATAATTTACATAAGGCTACATTGTTATGTTTGTATATCTTTAGTTAACATGAGAACATCATACACCATACTTGTCTAGGTGGCTTGTCGCAGTTCTACGCTAAGCTCTCCATAACTAATAAACATTAGCTGGCTTTTAAAAAAAGCATTTGACAGCTGTTGTTACCAAGTTCCTGACCACTAGAAAGAAACACACAAACACACACACACAAAGAAAAACATCAGATTCAAACATTTTGGATAGCTCGTCCCTTTTCCAGGCTTTTATAGTTTGCAGATTGTTAGCTACGATACATCTTTAAAAACGTCTCAACACAACTCAGTGAGCACAAGCACTGCAAAAGACAAGCACTCTCGACTCGCTTTGTGCTCTTTCCCATATAAAACCAGACCATAGGTTTTATTTGTATGCGTTTTCCCCTGAATAAATGTTTACCCTCCACTACCAATCAAGTGCGCACATTGATCTGATGTAAATCCGAGCCTATAGGATTTAGGAATATAACACACTGCTGCTGTATTTGCAAATTTTTCTCATGTTACTTTCACAAATTGCCGGGCCAATATGTGACCGGCAAGAAGCCGTGCCGGATGGAGAACAGTTGGATCAAAAACCGACCGTCTGCCTCAATGACGGACGTCTGCCCACCCTAGAACGTGGACTGGGAGGGTTGAAAATGGCCTATAGCCTAGTATGCCCATCAACTCACAACCATAGCACAACACCACACACTAAATTACTAACAATACAACACAAGACGTAATTTAGTACAAGTACACTTAAGTACACTTCCAAACAAATCCAAACTTGCACTAATCACCATACCCACTCATTGCCAGTATATAGGCCTTTTTTTTCCCAAAAGCTTTTTCCATACTCACTGCACGTTGCTAGATTTATCTGAGCAGTGCATATTTCACCCCTGATCCTCGGTGCGCAAAACCAACGCCTTAGCCCGCTGCACCACCGCGGCGCCCTCAATTCTGTTGGCTTTATTGTGGAAACACAACCTTACATATACAAAGGTAGAAAATAAAGGTCTTTCATAAGTTCAATTTCAGACAGTGTTTGGTTATGGGAAGTCATTCAATCCACTGTAAGAAAGTCACTGTATCTAAAAAGGACATTAAACCTGGGCAACTAAGAAACTGGCTTAGCCAATTTATTAGGTGAACGTAGCTTGTGTTACAGTTGGGCTTCAACAGAAAACCAACTCAGCACAAAAGTTAGCCATCACCCCAATCTGAACCTATTTCAAAATTGGCTTTAAACAGGGTTCACCGAGTGAGCACCAAAACCTGTGGCACCTGTTTGTAAAACACATAATAGGGGGAGGAATTTTTTACAAGGTTACCCTGCACTCAAGACTTTAATAAACATCATTTGGAAGAATAAATTCCAGTTTGACACAGACCACAAATTATACTTGTATCATTTATTTATATAAAACATAAACATACTAGAAAATGGCATTCTGCTTGGAGCCTCAAAGGTTAAAAAATAGACACCGACACCACCACCACCACCACAATAAATGTTAATAATAATCAAATAAAAATACTGTGCTTACTTAGATTTGAATGTATTTTGTGAGCCAATTAGCTAGCTCAGTGATTTCAGTGTCATTGCACGGCGTACAGCCAACTTTTCACCTGACCACCATACATTTGGTTCAGGTGAGGTTTCTGAAGAGACCCTCTTCACACAAAACGAGAACTTGACTAGGGCTATGACTGAAAGCATCACCAAAGCTAAATAACAGCTGAGCGCAAGAATACATTTCTTACCTCTATTTTTGGCTGACTATAAGTACTGGATGCTCACCCTAAACACCTTTGAATAAAATATGAAAACTATCTTTCTGAATTAAACATAATGGCAAGAAGTATGGAGCTATACACCGATCAGCCACAACATTAAAACCACTGACAGGTGAAGTGAATAACATTGATTATCTCGTTGTTATTTTGGTTCTGTACTGTAGCACTTTGAGTTTGAAAGGATACAATGACAATGAGGTTGAAGTGCAGCTTTAATTTGAGGGTATTTTCATCCATATCAGATGAACCATTTAGAAATTATAGAACCTTTGTACATAGTCCCCCCCCATTTTTGGCCATCAAAAAAATATTGGACAGTTTAACATAATGTAGAATAAAGTAATCGTTTTTAATATTTGGACGCTTATCCTTTGCATGCCATGGCTTCCTGATATCTGTGACCCAACAACATCAACAGACTTGATATCTTATTTTCTGGTACTCTTACAAGCGATACTATAACCTCTCTGCATTTGAATGGATCTCTATGGGAATTGGGGGGTAGGTCTAGATTTAGCTGTGAATTATGCTGGAACAGTATGGAATACATGGTTGGTAAAATGGCTGTAAGCCATCAAGTGTCTGAGGTATCAAACGAGCCTCAAACCATCACTCTGCTGGAGTACAGAACCAAAATAACAACAAGATAATCAATGTTATTCACTTCACGGTGGTTTTTATGCTGTGGCTGATCGGTGTATATTCAGAGAACAAAACAAGCAAGCCTACATCAGCGAGCGCTAGTGCTAGAAAATGCAGTGAGTTGCACGCACCTCCCTCCATCTGTTGGGTTTAGTGGTTTATCTGCAATCGTCATGTATACATTGCATGCGGTGAGGCACTAAGTCTGTGGTGTTGTGGCATGGCTGCTCGGGATATGAAATCTTGCTCACCGCTGCCATATCAGATTTATTTAATGAAAGTACTTCCATACGGTACATCTTTTGGAAGGGACGCCATATTCAAAAGAGCTCAGTGAATGAATGCGTTGCTATGGTTTCATGCTCCCAAGCCCTCAGAACTATCAAGTCCGCCCACTTTGCTTGCTGATGACTTGTAAAAATGTAAGAGTTTCACAAGTGCTTCTTCTTATTGAAGGATTGTATAGTCTACCCTCATATAGCACAATTTAAGAGTGAATGTATGTTTGAATGGCCAGTTTAAACAAAATCTCTCATTTCTATTTCTGATCTATTAGCCCATTTTCAAGCAACCCAGCAGTGGGTTGTAAAGTGTGAGCACTTGCTCCATTTCAAATACCCTCGCCCAGATCTAGAAGATACAGTACATTGTGTGGTTTACAGTTGCATGTAAACATAACTTGCCATTTTGTTTTGCTTTTTTCCCCCCTCCACAATATGTCTGCTGAACACTTAACACACTGACCAGTTGAAAAGACCATGCTTGACCACACATCAGAGCTGTTCAAAGGTTAATACCACAGAGCACTCTTCAAAGCATATGCTCCCCACAGGTCATGTGACCTTTATAGTAAAAAGGGTCAATCACAGTACAAATGACAAAGCAATATGCAGTCTGTGGCAACATAGACTTAAAGGGTTGTTCTCTGAAATTCACTAAATAGCACAGACAACACGGACTTCAAGTGTAAGCCGTGACCTCTTCGGCATCGACAGCTTGACCCTGATCTACAAACCACACAGAACTTTCAGGGAAAGACAAAAGCTACACATTTAAACCCTTCCAAAATAAATTGTTATAGTTGTACTGATTGGCAGTTTCATAATATCACTTCAAATGCAATTGAAGGTTAAAGTTAATGTTCCTTTTGCAACCACTTCATTTACATAGATTAATTGATCATGCTACTCATACATGCAAGGACATGAATACTGGGTTCAAGGACTGAAAAGTACACATATGGTTCAATGCAACAAATCATATTTTGTTTGAGGCAACTGATACACTTTCAGCTTTGGAAGAAAAACCACACATTCCAGTAAAGTTGGCAGTCATTATGTAACAGGGAGTCCACTGTGAGTTTCAACCATGGCCCTTGTTGTCTGCTTTGCAGAAAAGACTCTAAAACCTTTCCAGCTAAAGACCAAGGTCTGCAGTTAAGGGCAGTAACTGTACTAGTCTGGCTCCAAACCATTGTAGTAGACATTATCAAGCTCTGTCAAGCTTTGTGTGCTATATGCAATCTCTGCTGTAAGGATAACATGTATAATAAACTTTTTATATGAATGAGTTTGTTTTGTTCATGTTACCATCAGATAAACCAGAGACAAACAATAATAAACTGTAATTTTCACTCAACTGATGCCTTGTTTCAGATAAGGAATATAACCAGAATGCAATTTTATATAGTCCATTGTTAAATGTATCAAATGTACAGTGAATTATCTCTGCTACCATGCCAACAAATCACTAATTCAGCACAAACTCTCATTCCTCATTTTTGCCAGATTTCCAGACACACATAATACATATAGCCTAGTACTAGTTTTCCATTTAAAAAAAAGTTGCACAGGTTATCAATTGAAATGTGAATGTTTGTGCAATACCGAGACATATACAGTCAAGCCGGAAAGTCTGCACACCCCTTTCACCTTATCCACGTTTTATTACGTTACAGACATATTCTACAATAGATTGAGTTCATTTTTTGTCTCAAAATTCTACACAAAATAGCCCACAATGACAAAGTGAAAACAGGTTTTTAGACATTTGTGCTAATTTATTAAAAATCAAAATGTAAAATATCATATGTACACATACAGACACCCAAAAGTGAGCTGAGGTGTATTTTGTTTCCACTGATACTGCTTGAGATGTTTCTACAACTTAATTGGAGTCCACCTGTGATAAATTCAATTGATTGGACATTATTTGGGATTGCCAACACCTGCCTATATAAGGTCCCACAGTTGACAGTGCATGTCAGAGCAAACACCAAGCCATGGGGTCAAAGGAATTATCTGCAGACCTCAGAAACAGGATTGTGTCAAGGCATAGATCTGGAGAAGGGTACGGAAAAATCTCTGCAGCTTTACAGGTCCCAAAGAGCACAGTGGCCACCATCATTCGTAAATGGAAGAAGTTTGGAACCACCAAGAATCTTCCTAGACCTGGCCGGCCAGCCAAACTGAGCAACCGGGGAAGACGGGCCTTGGCCAGGGAGGTGAGCAGGAACCCGAGGGTCACTCTGACAGAGCTCCAGCGTATCCTTGTGGAGATGGGAGAACCTTTCAGAAGATCAACCATCCAGGCAGCACTCCACCAATCAGGCCTTTATGGTAGAGTGGCCAGACGGAAGCCCCTCCTTAGTAAAAGGCACATCACAGCCCGCTTGGAGTTTGCCAAAAGGCACCTAGAGGACTCTCAAACCATGAGAATCAAGATTCTCTGGTCTGATGAAACCAAAATTGAACTTTTTGGCCTGAATACCAAGCGTCACGTCTGGAGGAAACCAGGCACTGCTCATCACCTGGCTAATACCATCCCTACAGTGAAGCATGGCGGTGGCAGCATCATGATGTGGGGATGTTTTTCAGCAGCGGGAACGGGGCGACTAGTCCTGATAGAGGGAAAGATGAATGCAGCTAAGTACACCGAGATCCTTGAAGAAAACCTGCTCCAGAGTGCTCTGGACCTCAGACTGGGGCGAAGGTTTACCTTCCAACATGACAACGACCCGAAGCACACAGCCAAGAGAACAAAGGAGTGGCTTCGGAGAAAGTCTGTGCATGTCCTTGAGCCCAGCCAGAGCCCAGACCTGAATCCAATTGAACATCTGTGGAAAGAGCTGAAAATGGCTGTGTACCGACGCTCCCCATCCAACCTGACGGAGCTTGCAAGGATATGCCAAGAGGAATGGGCAAAAATGTCCAGAAACAAGTGTGCCAAGCTCGTAGCTTCTTTCCCAAGACGCCTTGAAGCTGTAATTGCTGCCAAAGGTGCAGCAACCAAGTATTAGGCTAAGGGTGTGTACAGATATGTAACCCCTAAATAACCTATTTTTGTCAGTAAAATAAAATTGCATATTTTCTAAAAACCTTTTTTCACTTCGTCATTATTGGCAATTGTGTGTAGACGTTGGAGGCAAAAAATGAACTCAATCTATTTTAGTATAAGTCTGTAACGTAATAAAACGTGGAGAAGGTGAAAGGGGTGTGCAGACTTTCCGGCTTGACTGTACATCACCACAGTTTTTTTTGTTTTTTTGTATCACTACAACGCATTTTTATCGAGTAATACTTTCAGAAATACTTTCAAAATGGGGAAAATTAAGACAGTAGTATGCAATCACTGGTCACTTATTAAAGTCTTTCTCTTCAGAGAGAGACTGAGGTCTGCATTACTAAAGGAAGATTCATGCTTTCCCTGGCCTGGTTATTGTTTTGATTAATGCAAATGAACCACTTATTTTACGTTAGAAGAGCAATTTTGGATTTAACATACTCCCTTGACATGTGATATTTAGGGCTGGGTATCAAACCTCAATACATACCGACCAAATTATGTCCGTAGCACCGAGTATCGAAAACTGTCAGAGTATCGAAAAAGTATGTGGTACCAATTTTCGGTACTTTTTGGCAAATATTTCTAAAATTATCTGTTAAGTACCAAATCATTAGCCCTACCAGGGGAACAGTTTCTTGTTTTTATTCTTGGATCAGATTTTTCTTGATTTAAAGCATAATTTGCTTCATTTGATACTGTATTTTATACAGCTGTATGAGTTGACACATTAAACACTTGGCTTATTTTGTTGAATGAGAATTTTTTTTTTGGATATTATTGAAAAATATGTTTCCACTCAGCAAAAAAATGCATTGGAAAAAAGTAGCGATTTGGCATCGGAATCGAACACCAGGTATCGGTATCGGTATCGGGACCGGTATCGAAATATTTCAAACGATACCCAGCCGTAGTGATATTAGCACTAACGTTACGCTAAAGACACTTAAAACATCTAAGTATGCGCAAGTTATAACTTAGATGCAGTGCAGCTAGTCAGTATGATAAGTGATAACCCTCAAGACTTCCATGAGGAATGCAAACTAGGTCTAACGCCTACCTGCTAGGTAACGTTAGCTACCCCCACAGACTAAGTGACTCTAGGCATTCAGCTATCAAGCATCATGCACTTGAAAGGGATTAAGAAAATATGTCCTTTCGGATTTATTCAATGCTCATTTGTCAGTTCTTTGTTTAACAAACTTGCTTAACATTAGCTAAACAGACAACGAATAGTGCTAGGTAACGCTTGTTCTTACACGCACCGCATAGGCTAACTTACCTTGCCAAATAACTTATTTAACGTTAGGCATAACTAAATTAGCTACCAACCAAATACAAATATTAACTCGATCTTTCTTAGCTTGCAAGGTCAGAGACAGCAGCCTAACTTGCACTGTAAGGAAAAAAGCGATGTTAGCTGGACAGCTGATAAAGGCCAATACGGATATTTAGCTAACGTTGGGGTAATTAGCAACATGCTAAGGTAAGCGGGCAAATGCTAAACCTTAATAAATCAATATTGATTTGCTAGGTAGCAGTTATCAAGCCACCTAGCTGTTCCAAGGAAAACACACGTAGCAAGCCAGTAACGTTAAACCTGAATACTCGCAGAACGGGAGTTGAATGATCCATATTTTTTGGTAACTTACGTTAGCTAGCTAACGTTAATCTTTTCTCACTGGGTGGAAATGAAGGTGCAGCTAACGTTAGCAAACGCTACGTTAACTCGTTAAGGAAAAAATCGACAAAGCAAGCCACCATCAAGCGAGCGATAACTAGCTACCCATTGCCTATACGCGACTAGCAAGCACAATCTATCGATAAAGTATGGTTATCTATCTAGTTACATAGTTTAACCAACCAGTTACTTAGTGCAATGGCACTAGCCATTTAGCTAACCTGCTAATGATCACAAGTTCAGCACGACAGAAACCGATGGAAAATACACGACAGTGAGAAAAAGCAAACCATAGCTTATATTTGCGAGAGGCTAAGTTAGCTAACTAGCCATCTAAACAAATCATCGCCCTTCCTCAATATAACCAAACGCTGACCAGCTAGCTTCCAGAGCTAGCGCTACGTAAGCAAACCAGCGGATCACACAAGCCCAAATAGGACGCAGATTAAAGCGCATATCTTGAATTAGCTAACGTTAGATAACCAACTAGCGACCTATAGCTATAAACTGTGCAAAAACAAGTCCTTGTACAAGCTAACCACCACCCCACACCCGGAACTGGGCGCAGGGTTTTTATCCTAGCGAGGCCCTGCAGAAGCAGCTGTCATCCGTAAAACACCGTCCCGGACATAGCGAGCTCAACTGGGGAAATACAGCCACAGTCCGTATGCATTCGTTCGCTACAAGCAGCTAGCTACTTCCAGCTGAACTGACATCGGCAGAGGGATGACCATTTTGGGCCGATTCTTCTTTTTGTTTACAGGCAGACACTTGGCGATCGAAAGGCGGATACCTTACCGCCACCTCGAAACATTTCGCGGCGCCCTTTTTTCGTTCCTCTACTGAATATGAGAAAAAAGAAAACACATTCTCCACACAGCGGCCATTCCGTAGCTAGCTGAACAAAGAATGTATTTTCCCAGCCTGTTACAATACACAAAATACTGCATCGCGATCGTCCCTCACGAGAGGTGAATAACACAAATGGACCTTTATTCTCGTTCATGTATTACTGTACATAGACATAAAATAATATTTATATGTATGTAGCAATATAACTGTTTTACCTTCAGAGGTGTGACTCCGCCATCCTTGCTTCCTCCTCCTTTTCTACACTGCTGTGGCTGGGTCCCCTCCCCTACCGTCACATTGCGTCACATGCACGTATTACCAAAACATTGCGTCACACGTACGTGTTACCAAAGTATCGCGATACTTTCTTGGGCATAAAAGGTGCTCCCACAGTGCCCGTGGCTCTGGGTATTAGTGGGTAAATTATAGAAACATGATCACGTTAAACCTATTTGTATTGGGGAAAAAATTGATTCTCTCTGACATGATAATTATGTACTGTGGAATACGTAACTGACGGAGCGATTCCGTTATCTATGTGCGTTAAGATAATGTTTGCATCTTGTCTTGCTAACTAGCCAGTCGGTGGATGGTCATTTGTTTTTCTGGGAGAAACCACATGATTTATAAGTAAACGTTTGCTTTTAGTTAGCTATATCTTGCTATTCATTGACACATTTTTTACGCATTGTTATTTAATCTCTTGATTTGGGCAAACACTCGGAGCAGATTGACTAACGTTAGTGTATTTTAGTTTATCAATGATATGGACTACATGCACCATAAGCCACTTTTTCCTCTTCCTGTTTTAGTCGTACGTAACTAATGTAATGGGGTTGTAGCTAAGTGGATTCAGCTTCTCCGTCCGTGTTGCTAACGTTAACCAGCCAACGTTAGCTGTCTTTGTGTTCAGTACTACTAACACACAATTGAGGTAACATTATGCATAAACTATATATAGCTAACGTTAGATAAACGTAGCTAGCTACCCCAGTGGTGTTCACTTGGATTTATTTAGCCTGCTGCAAAATAACGTTAACGTTTGTCGGATTTGTATAATCTCGTGCTAGCGTATGTCATATGCATATTTAGTGTGGATTGGAAACTTTAGCCAAATACAATTACACTATCACGATTACACTTTCTATAGTCGGCTAATCATATCAAAAACTCGATATAAGTTTTGAGACAGCTGAAGTTGAGCGTCATCATTTTGTCTACATTAGTTAGATTGCTACATTCGTAGCTAGCCAGCAACTAGTCTAGTTTCCTAACGTAATTGGCTAAGACAGTTTCGTTGACACAACAAACGTAACGTTAGCTAGCTAATTAACGTTAGCAAACTTCACCCGAATTCATGTTTTCTAGTTCTCTGAAATTGGGCTCATGAGCGCAATCAAACAGTCGTGTCCATCCTACCGCGATAGGCTAGATAGCTAAAGAACATCTCTAAAAGTTCAGTTTAACTATCATTACACAGTGGTCTAGTCTGCATTAATGCTAGTTAACCACTAGCTGCCGCGTTCCCACTACAAGTGATTTTGAGTCACGCGTCCCAGGAATTAATACATAGACAGAAAAATACATACATAAATACAACCAGTGAAGAAACATATAAACCATTTAGAATGTTGTCTTTAATTTCCTACAGTTCTGGTGAGGAAGACGGATACTGACACCAGACCATGCCTGAAGTAAAGTCTATGTTCAGAGAAGTGCTTCCCAAACATGGTAAGTTAGCTAGCTAACTTGGAAATAATGCAATGTTTAAGCAGTTAAAGCGAACATCTAGCTAACCTGGCAACCTGCAAAATATTGAGATAATTTCTTATTAAAAACAAGACTAGGCAAGCCTAGCTCAGCCCGGACGCCTGTATAGAGTACTGAAGTGAGTACGTCAGTCGTGGGCGGAGTCTGGTTTCGGAAGTAAATTCCCTATGGAAAATAGAATGGGCTTCGGAGACTATCGACTATTTCTTGAAATCTGATTTATAGAATGAGCCAAAACGTTCCTGGATTAGCCTATGTGGTACAAGGATATAGACCATATATTGCATGTTACAATTTATATTTTTTAAAGTAACACATTAATGATTGTAGTTCGACTTGTAGTCCACTTTAACGGTCTGCATATCCAGTACTGCAACGCACGGGTGGTTCTCGACCAATAAGATATCATCTCGTCTGTCTGCTCTGTGGCAGATGGGAGTAGGCTAGTGCCGCTCAAGACAAGCTAACGCTAACTTGCTAAGTAGAGAACATAGACTGTATAAAAATATGGACAAAGCCACTGTGACGTCACCCATTGCCTTTCCACGGCCTCGTAAAAACTGAATTGAAGCTTGGAAGTCTTTTTCGCCGGCCGTTTGTACAAACTGCGCCTGCTCCGTGTAGCCGAAGTGACCTTGGCTTGGAGCAGGGTCAACCGGATATGGCCCGGGCACAGTATGATTGACAGTTCGGAGTGGAGAAGCCACAGAACTATAAAGCCACAGAACTATAAAGCCCACAGAACTATATAAAGCCCATGACCTGACCAAACCCACCATTTTGCAAAATAAACTCACGGTAAACTTCCTTAAGTTGCTAATGTTTTATAATATAACATTTAATTTTCATCCTCGATTTTACTGTGTCATTTATTCGCATTGAATGTGTGGTATTCGTCACATAATTAACGTTAATTCAGTTATCTTCAATTTATATTCAGCTAACATCAGCTAATTTGATTAGCTAGATAGCATACCAGCTGAGCTCGGTAGCCAAGCTAGACGCAATGCATCACCACCATTGCTAACGCTAATTAACTCGACTGTGGCAGAGCAGTCTGTCACGGTTTGCCGCAGCATGAAACCCCGTTCTGAAAACTCTTCCAGATAAAGTGGGGATTAAGGTTAGTGGGTTCACACGCTAGCTAAAAGCACAGTAGCTACATCGTAGCTGGCATTAACTTTCATCTGCATCCTGTAACCTAATCACAAACATTGCAAACATTTACAAACGCAGACTCCGTATTCTTTTCCGATAAATTATTGGTTTTATTTTAAACATCCCCGTATTGAGTGAGTACAAACATACCGCTAACACTGGCTCTATTCCCTGCACATTTTCATAATTTTTGGCACCTAAAATGATCCAGGTGTAGAAATGTCCGGTTAGATTTCTAGCTAGAGCAGCTGGCTAACGTTAGTAACGTTAGCTAGGCAATCACGGTAGCTAGCGAACTTATATGGCCAGCCAGCAAGGATTACTTGACAGCAAGGATAACTGTTAAATTAAAATGTCTTACCATAAGCTATCGTTAGCTTGCTAGCTAAATGTTAAAATGACTTACCGTGAGATATCGTTAGCTTGCCAGCTAGCTAACCCAGCATTGCTAAGCAATGGTAACGTTCATGACAGGGGAGTACAGGGGGAGTACATAACAGGGGGCTATTGCGTAGGCTACGGGAGCGGTTGGAATAGCTAAATTAATATCTAAATTGATAAGGTTATACAGGTATGGAGCAATTGATTTGAGATACTTAATCCATAGTTTGGCTGCTTGCTCCGAGACCCTGGGCCTGTAGTGTAGCTGCAACATCCCCTTCTGTCTCATCTTACGAAACAGTATTTTTTTTCGTAGTAGACACATCATAGCTCGCTCCAACCAAAATGAATATGTGATGACAAACATGTTGAAGATGAGCAGGTAAGGCACTCAATTTATTATGCTACGAACTGCGTCCACAAAACAACAGCTTGTTCACGGTAGGCTACGAAGGAATGTTATCCATGGACTTCCACTCAAAAATACAGCGTGTCTCCCTGTCCCAAGCATAGACTGTATAAAAATAGGTCCCGCCCCTCCGAGTGAGGGCAGTGAGAACCATATAGAACCAATCTATGCCAGTGATCCCAGGACTCAACCTGTCCCTCTGATTGGTCCTGAACAAATGTTAATACCCTGTCCAAACGACACAATATTTTAAAAAAATCAGCACATGCACAGGCATTAGATGAAGGAAAGGCACCTATTGCAATAAAAAAAATTTGTGTAAAAAATTTATTGACTGAGTATTTTGACCACATTGCTGCCATTGACTTACATGGGGAAAGACCTATACTGGAGCCAACGCAGTGGCGCTAGTGAGCAACGGCACAATGGCCGCTCCCAGCCCAACCAGGAAGTGAGCTTCAAAACGAAAGCCCAGTCTTGGCCCCTTGGTAGAGAAGCCTGCCCGACAAGGTCAGAAACTATGCTACGGTTAACCACTTAAAGCAATTCTAGCTTTTATTCCTTCAATCTACCTAGCTAACGTTAGAAAAAAGTGTTTAAAAATGGAGATGTGTGCTACTGCTGGCTAACGTTATATGAAAACGTCTGGAGATAAGGCTGCTCGTTCGGAGGGAATTATGGGACGTGTAGTTTTTAAACAGTACCAGCGCTGGGATGTTCACAAAAAAAACACTAAAACGTAAAATATACTCGAAACTGGTCCAGAAAAACGACATAGTTTGCGAACGGGCTTTATATTGAACAATCTGGGAAATTGACGGTAAGACATAATCAGTAGAAATGGTTTAAAAGTAAGCTTTAGTTAATGTCTACGCTCTAAATGAATGTGGAATTTACTTCCGAAACCAGTGTGACGTAGTCACTTGAGTACTCTATGCAGCCAGTGGGGAACATTTGACAAGGCACGGCGGATATTGTTCTGGAGCATGCAGGTTGGCCTGCATACCGGGGCGACGGAGTGTTTTTCTGTGCTAGCATTTTTCTTTGTGTCATAAAATGTGTAGCACTGACTTAGGTTATATATTGATAGCTGGTTCGCTGGAAAAAGCGGGGTAGCCTATATGCTACAGCATTAGACTTGTTTCCGTTTGTTTAGCTTGAGTAGCCTAGCTAATCAAACAATTCGCTGAATAATCAAGACCAATATATTACGTAGCCTATAATGATTAAGAAATGACAACGACAAAGATAACTATCTTGAGATTGTTTAACAAGGATCAGGCAATAATCTGAATGCGTTAAAGAATGTAGCCTAATTTAGTTTTGAGACTGCATTCAAATGCAGTCTCAAAACTAATTAGAAAGCATATTTAAAGAGGACAGCCTCTTAAGTGTCTCGAACCGTTGAGCACAACACATAATAATTTAAGGGTTGAAAAACGAATTTACAATCTACGAAACATTGAACATTTAAACATGGAGCATTTAAAAGTCAAAATCTTCGTATGAAAGCGTCATCATAAATGTGGATATAGAAAAATGCAACAAGTTTATGATGCACAGAACAATAATGCTATCTCAAAATAAATTGGTAGCCTAATAATTTACTTAGGCTATTGGTTTTGGTTATTAAGCAAATCAATTGTCGCATCTTAACGTAGACAATTCTTATGAGTGAACTATCCCGTTAATGTCAAGCCCTGATAATAAATGACAAAGAATGTAGTTTACAGAGCTTCTAGCTAATGTGCTGGAGTGAAAGCAACAAATTGGCTTGCTATTATACCATTCATGTAACAAACACAAGGCAGCTTGCTAACTGGGTGGAAATATCCAAATAATCTATCCTAATATTGTTTCCAATATAGGCAAACTACTGATCCATAGGCTATGTATCGCATTCAAGTAACGTTAGCTAATCAGATATGAGACTCAACGTTAGCTATTGGTGTTGAATAAGTTACCTTCATGTAGCTTGCTAGCTAGCCCGATTAGTAAAGGGCAAAATATAATGTTAGGCAACAAAATTTCATTCACAACGGAGGTGAAAGCAATGGCTTTAAGTTTTAACGTCAGTGAAGTTGACGTCAAGTTTGCTAAACCGAATTTACCATCAGCTAACTTAAAAACACCAACTCATACAAATAATCTGTTAAATAGTCGCCTAACTGTTACCATACTACGAAGACAATGTTAGCTATCTAGTTGCATTAGCACTACACAAAAATATCACTGCACAACAACTTTCCAAAGAAACTCAATGAACGTTAGCTAACATTAGCGATCTTTTACTGCAACAGTGCCTTATGCAGATACGCGACTGATTTTAAAGCCATTTTGTTTCCCGCCTCAGTTGAATTAAATCCCTTTGCTTATTGGGTATTGTTATCATAGAAATTGATTCTAATGATTGTGATGTTTACTGCAAGTTCAGCATTGGGTATCATGATGTTTATTGGAACTCCAGCATTCTTCAGCATCCTTCAGCATCCTCACCTCAGCATTCAGCGTCTCTCAGCATCTCTCTCTGCGTTCCTCTCTCCCACCAATGTTGCCAGATGCCTGAATTAATTCCCCCCCTCCCCCTAAAAAATGATGAAAATCCCCCCATCTTCAATTGAGCTCCATACAATTTTCTCATTAAAATCTCCATCTATCATTGACTCCCATATATTTGTTCTTTAAAATTCCCCTATGAATTTTTTAAAACCCCCAATCTGGCAACCCTGTCTCCCGTCTCTCCCACAGATGTACAGAATAGGGTGTTGATTGGCTATTTACTCATGATCTAGGCTATAACCAATCCGATAATACTGCGGGACGAGCCAGCCTAAGTAGTAACCTGCATCAGAGCCAAAGGAGCGCATTTTTTATTAATTTATTTTATCTGCAATCGTATCAGAAAAAATTACGATGCCGATCATTAGAAAAATTACTGATATTGGCCCTGATTATCGGACAGGCCGATAATCGGTCGATCGCTAATTGAAAGGCCCGTTTGTGTTTTACCCACTTGGCCATATGATGCTTTTCGTTGGAATGTAGACCAAGTAATTGAGTAGGCAACTCTGCCTCGACTTCCAGTGCGGCTGTTTATATTTGGTTGGACTGCAGCCAAAGAAGAGGTAACTGTTAACATAACTGTGAACACCATGTTCTCAGAATGTCCAAAAACATTTCCAAAGATTGTTTATAGAAAGCAGAACTCAGTTTGGCACTCGTTCAATGCGCCGGTGTTCAAGCTTCTGCTTTAACTATACTCGGTACAATCTATGGCCACCTCATTGTGGCTGGTAGTAAACGTCATAAAATGCAAAATCTCTACATTTCAAATACACTTTTAACCAACAAACCAAACATTTGATTTGACATCGGATATCAACATTCTTGCTGAACCCTTCTGTTGTCAAGGCTTTTGTATAGTTATTTGCCTAACATAACCCAGGGGTACTCAAATCTGCAGTGCAATAATGTCACTGATTGGCCAGAGATTGCACTCACCTGGTGCGTCAGGTTTAAATCAGTCCCTGATTAGAGGGGAGGAATGCAAACCAGCAGTACTACTGGGCCAAAGGCTCAGATTTGAGTATCCCTTGCCTAATTCCTCAGTGTAGTGTTCATTGGCTAACCGCTACAGTATGCATCCTCAGTGAGTATGGATATTTATCTTTTGGCTTATCTGTGTGACAGTGCCCACATTCCAGGTTTGTAAATTATTTTTAATAGCTTTAATTATTTTACTTGTTAACTTTAATTTCTTCAGTTGTATTTACTATTGGCTAATGCTAACAGTACTATTTTAATTTCATACTATTCACTTTACTGGCCTTTTCTGGACTGTGCAAAACCCCTCCACGTGTCCTGGTTCTTGTTTTCTGGTAACAGTGTAGCAAGTTCCTTAGTTTACATTGTGCACTGTGTACTTCCAAAGGGATCACTAGCAAGTGAGTGGCACAGCTACCATTAATCAACTTTGCATTAACAGCATCTGTGTCACAAGTAAAAAAAGAAACAACATTAAAAACTGCATAATTTTATTCATTACATTTTCTTGAGGACATATGGAGAATAAATTTTTCTACAACAGAACAATTTACTACTCTTCCATAGTTATTATTTCTGGTCTGGCCAAACCATATAGGGAAATTATTATGATAACTAAATGGTGATTAGAAATGTGCAGTATGACACAAATGTGCAATAGTTTGACTTAACCCCAAAATAACCACAGATATTACGCACAACTCCTTACAATATTCAGCTACGTATGCCAGTACATAGCAAAAGAAAATGGCATAGAGGAAGCGAAATAGCGTTTAGAAAACTAGGTGTATGTATCTGTCTGACAGCCTTAACAGTAAGTTTGTTTCTGCCACTATTAATTTCCATGGGTCTTTTCAGCAGAACAGAGAACCGTAAGCCTAGTTAGTGACACCTGGGGGGTATTTCACAAAGCAGGATTACTGAGTTAGCTGGATAACCGCACGGAGTAAAACCCGGAACCCTCCCAAATCTGGAACGCGGACTAAAGTAAAAAGAGCTGTTCCAGGTTTTACTCGGTGCAGTTATCCAGCGAACTCCGTAATCCTTCTTTGTGAAATACCGCCCTGATGTCTTCTCTTCTTTAGGGCAACTGTCGATGGAGGATGTGCCCACAATGGTGCTCTGTAAGCCGAAGCTGCTGCCTCTGAAATCGGTCACCTTGGAGAAACTGGAGAAGATGCAGCAGGAGGCACAGGAAGCAATTCGGAAGCAGGAACTGGCACAGAAAGACCAGCCTGAGTCACTGTAGGGCTACCAGTCCAATGACTGCACCTGCCTGACCCAGGGATACATGTGTACACCTGTCCAATCACAGCCTAATATCTTAACATATCACAGTTGCTGGTCTGCCTGGTGTGTATATGGTGACCATCAGGTTGAGTGTATAGTAGTAGCTGGAAGTCTTTAATTGTATAGTTCTTTGTACAATGTTTTAGGCAGACTTGTGTCATGCGGATTACATAACTTTACACAAATTCCGTTTACAAGTACTGGCTTTTACAGTCCTGGACATAGTTTTGCCACCCCATATCCATGTAGCATGGTTTTAAAAAAAAGAATGGAAGCGTGTGCAATGCACCTTATCACATTGTTTAAAAATTGCAAGAGATACATTTCTGGCAAGTTATTTGGGATATGCTTTTCAGAGATTAAAGCGGTTTTTTTTTTTGTCACTTGTAATTATGTACAAGATTGGTAAATAGTTATTTACTAAAAATGCTCTCAGCAGATCTCATGACCAATACTTGTGTTACTGATTGGTTGTCATTCAATAAATGACCCCAGTGGCCAATAAATAATTTAATGTATGCTTTGAATGTGTGTATGTAAATAGGATTTATGAAAACCTTTCTAAAAAAATAAATAAAATGCTTTAAACATTCTGAATGTTAGTGCAGTTGTTACCTGTACAACAGATTTGGATTGAAATGTAAACAAAAAAAGGTGCAATTCTTTCCATGTAATTGATGGTCATATCAGTAATTCCTCATAGCCAGGATCAGTTCAATCCAAAACCATATAGGGCCACGACATTTTTCATTCATCTTCATTTCAGATTTGAACTGATACCAACTCAAATAGTTGGTAGCCATTTACTGAATGTATCCAAATGGTGCTGACCAAAAGGTTCTTTTGTCATTTCAAAATGTAAACTTTTAAACACTCCCAAAAAGCATTTACAAATCATGACAAAGGGTAATTATTATTTTTCCTTTTTTTGCAGTTTATTTCATGTTTTGAACATAAACAGCGAGCAAGACTGGGTACATTTCACTGACCAGTGTTAAAATATAAAAATAAACATTCTGGACAACATTTTGTGAAACTGAGCCTTACTAGTTTCCTTTGCGCTGCATTCTGTTACCTTCAGTTTTGTCTTTCGTAAAGAGAAATATTCCAAGCACAGCATCTATAAACAATAGCAGCCGATAAGGGGAGTAACTGCTCTGAACAAATGCAGTCTTCATTATAAAGCTTTATACACAAACCAGTGATTCTTGTACAAATACTACTGTCAGGAAAAAGAGAGCGGCAGTGGGAAAAAAGAAAAAAAAATCGATACAAAAAACATGGAATGACTACGTCATTGAAAGGTCTGGCACTTTGAATTAGCTTATTTGCAGACAGTGGTCAGGTATGCTTACATTTATCTCCTAACAGAACGAGAGAGAAAAAGTGCCTTTAATTCATAAACCCCCTCCTTTTCCCCCAAAATGTTTTACATTCTTTATCATTGAAAGGAGTGTTTTCTACCTGAACCGTTATGACAAATATCTGAATTGTAAAAATTTGCTCCAGTATTTTGAATAGCTACTCCTTGTTCCCAGAGTTTCTGCTCAGTAGCTCTCCAGTTTAAGGCGCCCACCGTCCCCTTCGCTCACGAATCTCTTGCGACCTCTTGAAAACAAACACAGAAAACAAGATCAGTATGGCAGTACATCTCAGAATCGGAGGTCTTTAGGGACGGATTATTTTTGTGGTCTCCTAAGCCATTTATATTTATATCAGTTCGGGCAAATTAGTAGGAATTTAGGATGCATTTTCTTGCATAGAAATGAGCATTCTGCAATTAAATACGACTTCATAATTAGTGATCATGTAGAGTTCTGTGGGGAGCAAAGCTGATTTAATAAAATCAGGTATAATTTGCAAAACTGTTCAATCATTTTCTTTAATTTACAGACCTCTTCTTATACAAAAACAAATACACTTCACAATTATAGAGCCTTTAATATGTATTGAATGCCTGCCTGCCTCCAGCACATCCAAAGTTAAGCTTTGTTAAATTGTATTTATTATAAGGCACTTCACACCGAGGTGTCAAAGGGATCTAAAGAGTTAAAATCAAAAGGCGAGGCATAATTCAGTTACATAAAGGTTTGTTATGTCATTATATCTCAGCTTTTATTAATTCGTCGTTTAGCATTTGCTGGACAGAGATTTCTCTGAACAAAAGGGGGGGGGGGGGGGGCATTCCTGCACTGTGCAGTTTGAATATTCGCAGACAGCACGGTCATAACATTATTTAAAAAGCAAATAAGATGGCTGTTGTGCACATTGTTTTTGTAGAAATTCGGAATGCACATTGAAGCGTTCCCCTTGTTTGTTGTTGGAACTGTACAAAATGCACATAATCGAGGAAAGTTGTGCTTTGTAAATTGCAAAAGACACAGAGGCACAATCTGATTTCACAGTGAAACTGCAGCAAAAATCCTACTGGACAGTACTGGGGGAGGGGCAGTACCTACCGAGAAGGACAGAGGTCCCTCAGTCTTTTGTCAATAACACCAGCGCTGAAGCTCTTCTCCACAACCTGCTCCAATAGAGCGTACGCGCAGGGGACGTCAATATTAATTTCCGCTATTTCCATGTAAACTCTTTGATACCCCTACGTTGAAAAAAAAGTGAACAGCGGAGATGATTCACAATGACAAAAGCAAATTAAAAACAAAACGGCAAATTGAAACCACAGCATTATGCAATTGACTTCATTTCTAACGGGCGATATTATTTCCAAACACAAGATGGCCTCATTACCCTTCTCATTTGGTCCACGGTGATCACAGAGGACTCCCACAGGAACGTCAGCAACTGCAGAACCATTTTGAACGTTTTGTCCCCTTTAGACTCTAAGACCATGACTATTGCCTAGTATTGGAACAGAATACAAAGAACAAAAACGGTCAAATGGACAAATACGCCTACAGTATTTATGCATCCCCTTATTACAGGACCACCGCATTATGGAAAATGTACACTTCTCAATATTGAAAAATGTTTTTGAGCATCTCCATGCAGTCCCTCCGCTACAACTTTTACAACAAAGGCGGAGATTTTTTTCTAGTTTCAAATGTACTGATGTAAGTTTTTTTGCTGGATCCATTATTTTGTTTCCAATAAATGCACAGGGTCATTCCATGTGAAATCACCACAGAAAATGTCATTGCTCTATGTGCTGTATTTGCAAAGATATGGGGTACTGGAAATAACCCAAAATAAGACGGCCGCAAACTTCTGGCAAAATGTGACGCATACCATGCACAGTAAAATGGCCATATCTCAAAATCTACTCAGACAACAGCGCTCAAACTTTGGATCTGTCCCTTAATATGGCTTAATATGGAACCTTTGGTAAAAATCTCAGCAAAATCCGAGACTGAAGAGCGTGGGGCATTTGTTGATCCGATATGGAATGACCCCACAGAAAGGGGCCCTCCTTACCTCATAGACAAACTCATGATGGAAGTGTGGCACCTCCAGTTCCCTCAAACATCGTTCTGCCTCCACTACATCTCCAGATAGAACATACTCCTTCAGAAGAAGATTAACCTGATACGGACACAATACAAATACGCGTAAGCAAATCCTGCCGAGGCCAGAGCTGCAGCATTGACTGGGCTTAACATGTGAGAAACACAAGAGATATCATTTAAAAAAAAAAAAGTTGTTTGAAATGATCAGGTGAGTGGGAATATGGAATTATGTGCACCAAATGCTCAAACTTGCGATCTTTATGATAAATATCCACCATTGAGTATACAGCAAAATACCATCATGAGAGATACATTTGGTGACATATACAGAAGATTTCACATCCAAAAACATGTTTATTTTTATTTTTAAGTATTTTTTCTTCGTATATTGATGCGTTACATTCTTTTTTTGTTGATAGTTTTCAAAATTCAACGATTTTTTTGACAGACAAGACTTTACTTTGACATATACCAACATCACATAATATATGCTGCACTTGAATAACACTTAGATGTTTAGTTTGTATACGTTCAGGGTCATACGTTACATGATACCCGCAGGAGGTGCTTTAGGGAACAAACATCAAACTGCAAGTGTGCACCCCTCACCTCTTTGATAAGCTGGGTGACGGGTCTCTGGCCCCCGCCCGATCCCCACAGGTTGTCTATGCGCAAGCCCCCCCTGCTCATCTTCAGCAGCACAGTCGCCCTATCCAGCGCTGCCCTGTCAATCAAAGTCAATTCTGCCATTCTAAAGTAATCTTGACATTCGCTGCACTTCCTGTACATTATTTCCCAACCTTATATTCTGCAATATTTCCGACGTGTATTGCGATTGGATGAGACGCATTCCACGAGTGCTGATATACAGTATGACATCACTCAGACTTAATCACCGGCTGGGATCACTTCTCTTTGTTTACATTCCAATTGATACATTGTTGGAATTCCCCCCCTCCCCCAATGGAATTCTGAAGGAACTATATTTGTTGGCGGAGCCAAATAAACAACAAAATTATAATCTGTTGTCTCAATCAGTACTTGATATACAGTATAACAGCACAACCTCGAGTGTGATATCAGCATGGCTGTGATTATCTTCATGCCGATATCACAGCCGTGCTGATACACAGCATAACAACACCTCTCTCGAGTGATATTGCTTCATTATATGGCTGTGAAGTGCACTGACTGCACTCAAGGAATATTAAAAATATTCTCAGAAAACTCTTTTTCGGCACTAGAAAAGATGAGGGTGTGAAGGTCTGAGAAATATATTTGAGAAAAATACATACCTTGCGTGCTCGCAGTCCACTTTCCCTTTGTAGCTCTCTATGTAACTTTTAGACAGGATTTCATCCCTGACTGCTCGAGCGATGAACTGGCCAACAAGCTGCAATACGAGAAAAGAAAAACCATGCATTCAGCTTCAGGCTGCATTACATAACGTTAGGGCAGGAGCACCAGTTCCCACACTCACAGCCCTAGTGACACCCAACTGGAATATTTATGGCATTTACTGCAAAAAACAAAATGTACCTGAAGAGGTTACCACCTTTGTGGTCAAATCTGGTTTACCCAAAGTTTACTGACAATTGACAGCACAAACGTAACTCCCAAACAGGAAATATTGGGGCTTTTACAAGATATGTACAATAAAATGAGCCGGTGGGGGCCTTTCCAGTCCGTGGCGTGACACTGGAACTGCGGCGGCGTACATTTGTTTACTGTGAGCCGCTCATGCCATGACTCAGACAGAAGAAAAAGCTGGCCTAGTGATTCTGAAGAGAACAAAGGCTGCGCTCAGCTGGCATTGTCTCTGTGCAGATTCTGTAAGAGAGAGGCACAACTGCTGTGCTTCTGCCTGGGACTAAGCTCAGCCTGTTTGGGAGGGAGGGAGGGAGGGAGGGAGAGAGAGAGAGGGAATGAGAGAGAGAGTGAGACCCTTTAAACTTCCTATGCTGAGCTAGCAGTTTGCAGACGCCGAGACAATGGTGAGAGAGCTCAATGTCTCTGTGCCTGAAAGAAAAGAGCTGAAATTCATCTCTGGCCGACCGAGGTGCAGTCACGTCAGAGCCACCCGCTGCCGAGTCGACCTCACATCGCTTCCTGTCAACCGCAGGCAATTTTGTTCAGACCAAATGAAAGAAACTGCAGAACACAGAAACAATTCACATAGAGAACTAGAAAATGTGCTTTTAGAGATATCCCGCTAACAGACGGACACACAAACACACAGACGTGGGTGAAAACATTACCTCCTTGGCGGAGGTAACGATGCTAGACTAGAAGAAATGCCAGCCTACCAGATGATCACCGCCAAATTTCAGCAAGCTTAATGTTATCCAAGTCAGGGGGTGACATTTTGGACAGAGGAATCCAGTGCTTTCATGGGACCTCATCCTCTGCTCTGAGGCCTACAGTTATGTTTGCTTCCACTCTTCCACTCATGTCTTAAATAATAATACTTCACACTGATCCAACTGAAGACCCCCCGGCAGTGGGCTTACCTGCGGCGCCCCCGGCGTGTCCAGCACCAGGTCCGGGAGCTCTCGCAGCAGCTTGTGAAAGGAGGTCTCCACGTCTCGGAGGGTCAGCACCCGCCCGCACAGGTCCGACAGCAGGCGGGACGTCAGCTCTCTGTGGCTGGCTTTGGCCTCCAGGGCCAGCGACACGGCCAGAATGGGCACTCCGCTCCTCATCTGGCCCAGGTTCAGCTCCCCCAGCAGCTCCTGGAGGGCCCAAACCACACCACCAGAGGCAGAGCGATAATGCATTGATCTGACCAATCAGCCATCCCACCTTCCATGGCCATTTTCCTAAGGAGGAGCTTACGTCATGGTGCTTCATGACAGTAAGGCTTCCTATTGTGGACATTACACCGTTAAACCCACAGAATCCACAGTAAAGGCACTTGTCAAAAGAGCAAGCTGGCTCTATGGCTGAGACACCACAGATTTAAGACTCAGGTATGTCATTTGTCAATTAGGACCTGGAGTCTGCTGTGGCATGACACAATTGACTTTGTCCCACTAGAGGTAGGGTGGGTTTATCTTGGCCTGGTCGCCTCAGATGGCCCCTGCATTAATTCTCCCAATAACACACCATGGGCACATAGACTACTAGTTGACATCAGTAAGCTTTCATCTCACTACCACAGGTTTGAAAAATATTTCTTTCTTAGAAAAATCTAAGTTAAAGACCTTTCAGACTTACCGCCACTTCACTGGTGTCCCCGTGCTCGAAATACTCTTGCACAATGGGTGTTACCGTCTTCTCAAAGTCTCCCTCATCCAGAGGCAACACCACCGTCTCATACACACAATTTTCCTAGGAGGTGGTTCCATCCGTCAGTGACACAATTAGCAAACCGAAAGCCATGTTCCCAAACTGAGCCCTAGGATACACCTACACCCTTTTAATATGTCCCGAGTAGAAGCAAGCTCACTGACACACTCTGGGTTCTGCATGGTTTGGTCATGCTGACCACATGACAGCTCAGCCCGTTAGCATTACTGGTGCTGGTCTACTCACAAGCAAGTTGCGCTTCGGGCAGCAATAAAAAACTGAGGAGATAAACACTTAAAGGTCAACAGTTATTGCTGCTCACCGGCATGGTGCCAGGAGCAGACAAGTACGGCACAAACTGTAATCAGGAGTCTTTTATCTTAGAAAGGTTCAGCTTTGGATTGCAGGCAATGTCCAAGCTCTCAAAACAATGTGCGGCGTTGACAGCATTCTGTGGAGCACCGCACGGCACATCTGTTGTTGTGGGTAATGTAATGGTTGTAGCAAACATGATTTATTGGGTCAGCCAACTTTTCGCTCCAATTTATGCGGGCCTTGTTCCAGCTCTGTGCAAACGGGGTGTTCGACCCAAATTAAATTGGCCCCTATTATTTTTTACTACTTTGTATCCTACTGTATTGTATGTTTTATGTGTTTACTGTGTAACCTCTGCTACCCTTTCTTGGCCAGGTCTCCCTTGGAAAAGAGATTTTGAATCTCAATGGGACTTCCTGGTAAAATAAAGGCTAATAAAAATAAAAATTATGAAATCTATTAATTTGACCATTGACAAGCATAGCAAAACTACCCAATGCATTTACCAACAGAAACACAAAGCATCACAATTCACGCTGTGAACATAGACGGGAGACTAGGGTACAGCAACACAAACACTAGTAGCACAAAAGATGGTGCAATCTCTAAACTGCTTATCAACATACAAGTACTAAGAAACATTACCTGCTGGTCTTCATCATAATTTGGGTCTTTGACATCCACCTCCTCAAGGTCATAGACCTGTCCCGGTGGTCCCCAGACACCTTTACCTCCCGCCCCACCTGTGAATGGAGGGTACATAGGGGGCTCTCAGAACAGTTTTCCTCCTGCCATCCCCATAAGTGACAGCGCTCTGTAGTCAGTTATGTGAACCATCCAATACACAATTCAATCTGGACCGTGGCTATGGACATTTCCGTCTAAGCGAACATAAACAAGCACAGAAATGTAAGTTTCACCGCGTTTCATTCAAAAAATAACCTAATTGTAGCATAATGTTACAGTAAACTCACTGACTTTAGCGTTGTTTGGGAGCAAAGGGAACAAGACCAGAGGAAATATACATGTCTATTTTTATAAAAAAGTAAAGCGGAGTTTGATGCATTTCCTGGTCTGACAAAAGGAAAAAACTGCACAGGAATGAGATCATGTGTAAACTCCTGTGGAAAATACATAAAAGGAAAAAAGTAAACCCTGGCATATATCTCAGTTTAACAGTCACGTGGGGCTGAGGGGTGGCTTACTCGGGAGTGAGCCCCACAGTCTCAGATCAAATCCGGCCCGTGCCAGTGCCGACTGTGGCTGGCAGCCCTTACAGGGGCGGCGCACAATTGGCTTTGCGTTGCCCAAGGGATATACGGGAGGGGTTCAGTCAGTGGGGATAGGAGTGCTCATTGCTGTTGGCCGCCCGGGCGCCCGTGGCTTGCTCTCTGCGCACACGTTTGATTGGGTCTCCTCCTCCACCGCAATACGCGCGGCTGCGGTGTGAAAAGATGCAGCTGGCTGGCACCGCGTGTTTCACAGGAGAACCGTGAGTCATCTTCACTCTCCCGACCCGGCAGCAGGGGGCGTATACGAGCACGCTCATACATAGTTCATGAATTGGACATTCCAAATTTGGGTGGGATTGGAGATGACAAATTTATATAAAAAAAAAAAAAAAGAAGTTTAACAGTCATGTAAGAGAACAGACGGTCAAAGCTTAACAGTCTGTTGCTAATGCACTGATAACACTGAATTCCATATTATATTGTTAAATAATTTTAGATTAGATCCATTTAACCAATAACTCATTTACACTAAAGGTGTGGGAAGACTTTCTTCCCTCCCCCCTAACATTTTTTAATTTTTAATTAAAATTTTTTTTTACAACATACATAGTACATAGTGTACAGTTTACAAAATAATCACAAATCATTTTAAGGGCCTGCTTTAGAAATGAAAGCGTCAAAGTACTAGATGATTGATAATCAAATGTCGTCAGGCATCAAAGTTGGTTCGGTAAGTACCTCTGTAGACGAATGGTAAATGCTTTGAGTCAACAACAGGGTACAGTCGTAAGGCAGAGCCACATAGGCGACATGTTGATTTCTGAGACGAACGGAAACTGAAGAATGCACAATTGTTTTCACAGCACAAAGCACAAGCATCTCACTTGTGTAACACCACACTACATACGCACACAAAAAGAGAAAGGACAACCCTGCCATGGCTACACGAGGGAAGGGGAAAACCAACCTTACGTAATAAGTCTGTGTGTACATACTGTGCAATATGCGGCCGTGAGCATTTTTTATTTTTTTTTCCTTCTTTTTTAAATAATTGTATCTGCCTTTCCTTTACCCTGCAGACCTCTCTTTCCCATTGCATAACCAAAGCTCGTACCACACACTGTAGGCCTATATTAGCTGAGGGACTCTGCACTGCAAGCGGCAGGGGAGACGGATGTCACATTATTGCCAGACCAGTACACACAGATTGCTCAGTATTTAAAAAGCACTGTCCTAGAGCAGATTGTCATTGTGTTTTAGCCCTCCTTTAAATTCCCTCACCTGGAACACATACTGCACATTTATCTATATTTAGCCCAGCCAACTGTGCAGGGCACTTTTCAGTACATCTTGTTCCTTCACCGCCCTGGGAAATTCCACAACAACCAAGAATATTTTTGTTTCAGTACCAAATTACAGTTCAGGAAATATCTTCGGCGTGGCACTCACCGCTACATGACAATTGTAGTTGGTGGGATTACATAACAAGTAAGATTAATAGCCACGCTAAGTCAAACGGCATTAGCAGAGGACGCCGGGATATAAACAAGCACACACCCGTTTTACTAGTGCCCGGACGATGGTTCCATGGAACACCTCCAGTCTTAGATCTTTGTGTGTTGACCGTTTCATTAAACCCTCTGTGAAAGCCCTACTTTTCTATATATAAGAGATTAGAACAAATCAATCTTCAAAACCACAAAATTGGCACTTCGGCTACCACCCTGCAATAGCCTGGTAAATACTGTTTTATCATTTAGTGCTCTGAGGCAAAATGGTGCTTCCGCTCAAACGGTCGTGAATTGATGGTTTGGGCCTGGCCATCCTTAAAAGGAGGCTAGGTGGTGAAGTCTCTCTTCTTGAGAAAAAAAACAAAACAACTAAGATGATTTTTATCTGCTGACAATGTTTCCACTCTACTTGCACTAGCTTAATCATTAAGCTTAAGCCCTTTTATTTACAGTGTTACTGCACTACCCAGTGCATACTAAAAACAGACAGGAACATTTTTCTCCACAGTCTGCAGACAAACACATTGTGGGTATGTTTCCAATTCGATGTCACCTCAGATATACTAAAACTGCACGGGGAGCTATTCGTAATGGAGTTACAAACTCTCATGATTTGAAGGCATACTGCACAGTGCGCAGATATTGCAGATCTTATTGAACAGTACATTTTTTTTTTTTGTATGTTGCTGAAGATCAATGAGGTCACAGATAACGGAAGTGAAATTCTAATGAAAAATCTCAATTTTATCCAACCGTTTGTCAATCACATTCCGGTAACAGCAATCACTACATACCTTTCTTTGGCAAGCCCCTCCCCTTGCCCAGTCGGGACCTTCTGTCCAGCAGTTTGCCCTTGGGGCTGGTGGGAGGTACAAGAGGACCACGGATGCTGTCCCCATTGTCACTCAGTGAGTCCCCCCGTCCAGAGTCCCTGGAGGAGTTCTTCCTCAGCCTCCTCTTGGCCTTCGCCTTGACCCTGGCTTCGTGAATGGACGACGTGGGCGCAGCGATCCAGTTCCCGTTGATCTCGTTGTCGACCTTCCGGACAACCCCTCTCTCCTCGTCGCCGGAGAGAAAAGAGTCACTCAGATCGTCCGCCTCTGTGTGAGGAAAGGATGAAATGTCATGGCGCGCTCAAAATTTTGCCATTATGGGCACGGAACAGCTAGAAATTTCCAAAAAGAATTGTATGATCTCTGTAGTGATCAGTGTTAGTGGCAGGTGAAATTGTCCCAGACATTGTCATCCAAAATAACCATACAGCTCCCTACTTGTACGAGTGAATCATTTGATATTGGCTTTGTTTTGAGGCAAATGTTTAGTAGAAGTGAACTAAATCCATTTTCAGATAGAAACGATCAACACTGAAGTTGAGTCACGCAAGAATGAAATTACTCATGAACTCCTGTGAAGGAAACTGATAAAAAATGATAGCAAAAGTAAAGATGGCCTTAGTGGCCTATATCTCAGTTTATGGGGCACGTAGGAAAACAGACTTCAAGGATGAACAACCTTTTCATAACAAATTGATAATGTAGAATGCTAGACTACTTGCACAAGTGTAAAATATTGGTTTTAATCTACTTAAACAAATAAAAATGTTCCACTGTCGAAAGGTTTTTGGAATGCACAATGAATATAGAACACCCTACATTCTACAGTACTAAGTCTAGTACATTAAAATATTCACAGATTTACATGTACCCGTACCAAAAGATCACTTATATTCTTATTAGTTTATTTTATTTTTTATTCAATGCCAACTACCTCTACCAAGGCAACGAATGGGTACAGCACAGGCACGCCCTGCCATTCCTTAAGCCCCGTATAATATTACATAACTCATTTTGCTTATTGTGGCAACTTGGAGCAACTTCCCACAAACGGCAGCAATTGCGTTATAGTCTTTGTTTTGAGTGATAACGTTAGCCAATTATATTTAGTATTTAGGAAAGTTAGATTGCACTAGAATGACTACCCTTAAAAAGTATTGAACTGGCCGAATACACTGATCTACCCGGCCCAGTAATAGCCTAAACATACACAAGACAACTAAGTGCATGATGGAGGTAGGTCATACAGCCTAGGGAAACGTACAAATCACTGAAGGACAAACCAGTTGCATTTTTTAAACATAGATACGATTAACTTACCTACTGGGTTAGCATTAAGCCATGCCTCGCATTCAGTTGCCATGGTTTTAAAAAGTGAAATGCAGCAACAACAAAAAAAAAGCGTGCGGTGAAGAAAACTTCTTGAAACCTAAAATAGCAAATAAAAGAAAACGTATTTTATTTTGTTCCCATGGTGTTCTGTGTTTTAATCCTTAGCTAGTCAAACCTACAACTGCGACACAGACTCATCAATTTACCATCCCTGCAGATGCATGCCAAAAACAAAGCTGACCCAATTACCATCCGCTGCACAACAACATACAACAATATTTCCTGCTCAAATCAGTTAAGCTTTGCAATATCATACCGTAATGTTTTGTGAACATATAAAAACGCATCTCTAGCGATCTACGTTACATGCGTAGTATATTGTTCATGCAAACTATGCAGGATGTTGCATTCCTTGTTGACAATAAACTATCCAACGAAGTGCATACGCATCAACTTTTCTTGCTAGCCTTAAATTTGCTAGCCCGGGTTCAGCTTGCAAGTTGTTAGATCTTGCCAACTCGCGATCAGTTGAGGATTTAAGTGATCAAATAATAGCGAGCTAGCACGCTAATAAATTAAAAACGTAGACACAGCCAGTTAGCAGGCTAGCTACGATGTAACCATATATTTACATCAAATTTTATTTTGCATTCACCAAAAATCTTTACAGAAACTAAATTGGTAAACAAATCACTTACCAGTCAATACCCTGCGTAAGCTGTAAGTTGTGAAGTGTGTTGCTGCTGTTTTTGTGTTCTCTGCCCAGCAACACTGTCATATGACGCCATTCTTCTGATTTCCTATTGGTCTACGTGTGGAGGCGGATATGGAGAGGCACCAATGGGAACGACGGAGGAGGATTCTTTAAACATATTTCTATTACAGGATATAACGCGAGCTTAGAGCTAGATAGATAACAATTTGGAGTGGAGCGTGCTGCCATCTGCTTTTGGTGGCTCGACAGTGAGGCATCAAATTTTGGATTGTGTTACTTCAAAATTCTCGCTAAATTACGCATTAGATACGATATGTGCAATGGTGTTACTGTTCATGGATTGTTAAAGTTACGTAACAGTGTGGTGTCGCCTACCTACTGTGGACGTTCTTATAGTCTAGGCCTACTGTAAAAAAAAAACGGCAATAACAAGTGTGCACTTGACAAAAAACGAATATATATATTTATATATTTATTTTTTAATGCAAATATTATAATTTTGTTTTCATAATGAAAATGTGTGCTCTTGTGAGTGTTTGCAGGTTGGTACGTTAAGGGAGGACGACGACCGAATTAGTTGTAGACGCTATTTTTAAAGCTTCTATATAAGTATTAATGATGAGAGCATATACATGTATTTCCCGTCATTTACGACTGAACGACATTGTGAAGGCAGGGCATGCCTTATTTTCTATTAGGGGACAAAGCACCGAATGTGCGAAGCACCTATTTCTCGGTTTTATTATTTTATTGTATTTTTTTTTCTTCTTCAAAATTTTTACGCTTACAGCATACACAACTCGCAATAGTCTACATTGATGATCAGTAGCTAGCTACACAATGCATTTCGTGTTTCTCACTTATTTGCTACAGACAAAATCATGCCTTTCATGATTGTATAGGGAATAAACTATAGGCCTATTTCATTCCTGGTGTGGCAATTATAATGTTGAGAGTATTTTATTCCCATTTTTCCATTTGATTTTGCTGACAGTAATCAATAATAATTTATTATATATCAGTGATAGAGTTAGTCTTATAGTGTATTATTTTTATGAAATAGCCACCAGCAAACAAACTAGCCTACTTCTTAATCAGCAGTTGCCATATAAGAATGAGCAATGGCTCAAAACAGTATCCAAATGACACCACACGGGGGAGCGCTTTCCTTAAACTTGTAGGCCCTATAAGCCATTAGTTCGGGGCCTGACTCCTGTTGTCTTTTTTAAATGTATTTTTTCCCCTGTTCTCTTATACCTTTCTGATACTCTTGTTGGTTTAATTTGTTCTCACATCGTTGTCTATTATATTTCTATCCATGGTGGATAGTATAAATCCTTAGCTACAGCTCAGTTAAAATTCAGCCGCATGCCTCCTTGTTTATGAAGTCAAGTTTATGGATCATACAAAATCATAAAAAATTTGACTTATAATTTGGGATATCAAACTCTCCACATTATTCCTGCTTGCTCCCATTGTATGCCAACTACACTAATCAATTGATTTAAAGATGCTAACATAAAGCTGTTTGTCTTGATCCATTAGGGCCAACTGATTCATTCCACCGTATACCCTAACTTGTACCCTCGGCTCCAGTGATGCTAACTTTAGTTGCCATCCAAGGGACGGCTTCATAAAACTAAGATAATTTATGATATCTATGCATCAATACATTTAAAGAAATGTAATATCACATAGCATTTCCTGCCAGTTTAACAATGGCCTAAAAGATTGGTATTTTTCAAATTCACAGGGCTCGCGCCTTCATCCCTCCTCATGTACTGTAAATTGGATTCTCTGTTGTTCCTGATGGCAGGTCTATGAAACCCCAGGGAATGGGAATGTCCAACAATATAAGTGAACCCTATTGGCATGAACAGTCAGGTGGCCTTTACAGCATCTGAAACAGGGCCTCCCAAACTTGATCCGTGTAACCTGTGGTGGTTTTCTTCCAACCAGTCCTGCAGTAAATTAACCCCTTCTCTAGCACCACCTTTTCTGGACACAAGCTCGAAAATAAAATGGTTACTGTTCTTGAACCCCATTGACTACAGGCATAATCACAGTCTCTTCTGTAAGGTAACCTTTGGGAGATTGTTTCACAAGAGGCAAAATGTGGCTACTTAAGTGTTACTGAAACAAAGTAAAAGCTCCAACACAATGTAAATGTAAGTTTTTTTATTTTTTTTAGCCAGGATAAGGATACTGACTTTACCGCTATTAGCGTCGTCTATGGATTTCCGTGGGACACATATGAATGTGCAGAGTCGTCGTTTTGATTGAGCCTGTGCTATGTCATCTCACAAAATAAGGAACCGTTGTCGCTATAACATTGGTAACGTAAAATAGTTTATTGACCTAGAATTGTGAGTTTTAACACTTTCAAATGGTATATTGTGTGACCAGATTATGAAAAAAATTAACCTTAAAAAAACATAATGAATGCATAAAAACTATAAACCACTTTTGGCTGGTGCTAATTGAGCACATGTATTAACATGCCTCAATAATTTTGAATTACTCAGATTGGCAGATTTTAGGTTTCAGTAACTGTTGTTTTCCAGCATTTATGACTCCACAGTTTGCCTGTCAACTAATCAGTTGTATGTAATAAAGACCCCTCAAAGTCAATTAACAGTCCAATAGATGTTGGAAACTGTCACTCATGATGAAATAAATTCTATACACAGGGGTCCCCAGGAAAAGCCCTTATATTGTTTTTTTGACATATTACTGGTGGTGTGATGGAACGGTAAATGCACCCATCTTCTTTGCTATTGGAGGCCAGTCCAACTTATGCAGTGACCTCCATCGCTTTGGGTGGCTGCACACTAGCACACAGCCAGCTTCTATTTCTCACCCAGCAATCCACCAGTGCTGTGCCCTCACTGTGCCAAAGGAATGCACGGGCATCCAATAGACCAGCGGAGTTGCTTTAACATGATGATGCATGTAATATCCTCCGGACTTAACCCCTCCTTCTCTGTGAGTTATGCATGTTTTATCTGTCGCCCAGTCTTAGTCTGCGCTGGTGTGATCAGGTTCCATTTTGGATCAGGAGGTGCATTGCTGTTTTACTTTTAGATACGTCGCCCAGAAACCCAAATGATTTGCATCTTTACATTTGGTTTTCCAGCCACAACGTTGATCCCTACTACATGTAAACAAAACAGGGATGATTTTAAGTGGGACCTGGCATGGTATTGAATCTGGACAGCCCTGCAGCGTGTATACAGCATAACTGACTAGCATTACCCAGGGAGTGTGGGATTGCAGTCCGCTGGGAATCATGTCCCATTGCGCACCAGTGCCCCCCTCTAGAACGCAGGGTGTCCACAGTGCCTGTTTGGTCAGCACACTCTGACCCCAGTGTCTGTACAAGCTGGTCTGTTGCACTACATTACATTACATTACATTACAGGCATTTAGCAGACGCTCTTATCCAGAGCGACTTACACAACTTTTTTTAAATTTTTTTAAATTTTTTTAAAAATTTTTTTTAACATATTATCCATTTATACAGTTGGATATATACTGAAGCAATTCAGGTTAAGTACCTTGCTCAAGGGTACAATGGCAGTGTCCTACCTGGGAATTGAACCTGCAACCTTTCGGTTACAAGGCCAGTTCCTTAACCATATACTACACTGCCGCCCACTGAGTGGAAAAGAAGCAGTGGCTGGCATCACATTTTAAAGGAGAGCACGTGCTTGCGTACGCTTTCCTAAATTGACCAAGTTGCAGTGACAGCAAGAACGCGATTGATTGGGAATTCCAAATTTGGAGAAAAATAAAAAATAGGAGGAAAATAAAAACAAAATTAAACAAAAGAAGCAAATGTTTACTTTTGTCAAAATGTTTATTTAAATATGTGTTCAAGAACACCCCTTGAAAAGTTAAAACGATTAACTTATAAGCCCGCTGAAAACCGGGTCCCAGAGTATTCACAGTATATAAAAGAGAAAGACGACAACGTCAGAATCCAGTGTGCATTACCCCCATTATACTCACCGCACAATCAGATTTCAATTATTTACTTTTAACCTGCAATAAAGAAAAAGCACACATGGTCCAGTTCAAGTATCTTTACAGTAACCCCTTGTTCAGGATGTTTTTGGTGTCCGTATTGCGTAAATGTCTGTTTATTAACAATGGTATTCGAAAACCACAAATGACCCCTTTTTACTAAAAAGAGATCAGATGTTTCATTTCATTCTGTTTCCCATGAGCAGATTTGGACACCTTCCAAATATCCAACTCCCCACCCCACTCCCTCGCTTCAAATGCTGGTTCACTATGAGAACTGACCACATAACATTTCCTTAATTCTGGGACCTAAAGTTAAAATATTATCATAGGGACATCGCAGTACTTACTCTTTGATCACTTGCTTACAAAGACTGCACGACTTAGTCCAAGGAGCCAGCAAACGGACTGCTTACTTCAGAGGAAAAGGAATGGCCTCGACCAAACTAGTCTGCCTTATTCATATCCACTCTTTAAGCAGTGTGAATAAGGTAGTAGTTGAAGGGTGGCATTGAGAACTGAAAAACTTGGCACATGTACTTGCCACCTATATAAATTCACACATATCTGGGAAAACTATAAGAACAAGATTGAATCAACATACCCCCCTACTTTGACTCATGATTAAATGCAAATGTTTTTTATATATATACTCTAATTGGCAAGTTCAGTAATCACCAAAATTAATTGGCCCCACACTGTGTTTAGAAAGACACTTAGTTAATAAAAGTTAAGGACATATGTTGACTGAATCCATGCCTCTGTTTTCACTATGGAGACCAAATCTGAAGGAAAATTAATTAAACAAGAAAAGGTTTGTACCAATCTTTGTTTTGGTACATTTAAGGGTGATTTTCCTAACAGGTGATTCCTTAATAATAATAATAATAATAATAATAATAATAATATAATAATAATAATAAAAATCATAAAAATAATGGTCTTCAGCTGCTACTAACATTCAAAAGAACTCAATATGTAACACTTTCAGATATTAATAAATAAATTCCTCTACATCTGAAAATAAATAAAAATGACATAAATAAATAACGTTTGTACTTGTACATATGCTGTACACCTCTTGTTTCTTCTTAGACTCTGTAGCATGTATGACAATCTGTAAATACCCCCATCTGTTGTAACTTTTAAGAGGGTTTCATCTCCTGTAACATACAGTAGTTTAGACAAGTGCTTTTCAGTTTAACACAGTATGAAACCATAATGATATGGTTATATATAGTGATATTAACCAAATAAAATAATGGTTTATTTATTTATTTACTTACTTATTAAAACATTATTTTAGGTCTTGAAATGAAAATCCCGGGATTTTTTTTGATGAAAAACACATGTGCTCTCATTTAAGAGAGATTTAGTCCATTGTCCAGCTCATTTTCCAAAACTCCGCTGCTCCCCGTGGGATACATCCATCTGTGGGACAGGGCTCCCCTCTGGACTCGCGGGACGGGGCCGGACCCCTGCTACTCTGCGGAGGTTGGGCCAGTGAGCATGCTCTCCTTGTGTATGCTCTCCTCTGCTAAATGATTCAGATACTTCTGCAGACAGATTGACGGACGTTGCAATAAGACACTGGAAAAGGAGTAAACCACACATTTGCATTTACATCATGTAACAAGGCAAACTGAAACAATTCAAAAAGTCACTATCCCTGTGAATCCGCCTCTTCGTGTGAACAAGATGAACGAGTTTCTTGCCAGAATAATCTCAAATACCACTCGCGTCTATTTCATTTTTAAGTACTGGCAGGCATTTTTATCCTACTTACACGTGGACATACACTTTCAAAAGATTTATTTGAAAAACTAACAAGTGAAAGGGAAAGTGTAGAAAGTGTAGTGTGCTTTAATGGGCAGGTGCTTTGCCATTAAACGAGCACAGAGGCCATTTCTCCAAAGTCTTGTTAATCACGAATGATTTATGCTGCCATTCTCCTCGCAGAGTGCGGCAGGAGAGTACTGATTCGTCCCCGGTGTCCAATGAGGAACACGCTGTTCCTGCACGGGCGCCCACCCCCCCCCCCCCCACCCCACACCTTCTGGGTTTGACAGACAGCGCAACTGTTTCCCAGCTTTTTCGCTCCGGAATGCGGCCCATAAAATGTCAGGGAGTATTTCCTCCATCGGGTTTCAGCTGAGACCGGACCTCTGCGTCCTGGGCACTAATGAGCAATATAATCCAGCTGAGAATGCGCGTGGCCCAGCCTCGGATCCGCCGGGGGCGGCGGGGGTAGGTGGGGGGGTGTGTGTGCAGGAGGGCTGGGATCTGCGGAGGCAGCTGAACGGTCCCCATGCACCTGGCCTTGCCCTGCACCAGGGACCGGGGGGATGAGAGCGCTCTTCAACTGCGACTAACACTCACCACGCCTCTCACTCGTCGGTCAAATTCACTTCTGACACCGAGGAGATTACACGGCCGCGCTTTCCCTCCCTCCCGCTGTTCTCGGCTGTCTAGCCGGGCTCTAATTCCTTCAGCCTGTTGCATGGATTGAGCACTGCAATATTGCCTGAGCTTTGAAGGCCTCAAGTGTTTGCACTGAAAGTGTTTGTCTCGAGGCCAGTGGACCAAAGAATGTGAGCCAAGAGGTGTTATTTCATCCAGTTACTAGGTTCCTCTCTGACTCCTCCCTCTCAGATTCTGTCTCGGGATAGGTTAACAAATGCTGACATAACTTTGGCATCTTTTTTTCCTGTTAGCAATATGATTATACACTGCTTGGCCAAAAAAAAGTGGCCGTTGCACCCGTCGTGCCCACTGTACAAGCCTCTGAAGGCAGTGTTATGATCTGGGGTTGCTGAAATTGGTCAGGTCTAGGCTCAGCAACGTTATGCAGCAATAAAATTAAGTCAGCTGAGTACCTGAATGTACTGAATGACCAGGTTATACCATCAATGGGCATATTCCAGGACGACAATGCCAAGATTCACCAGGCTAAAATTGTGAGAGTGGTTCAGGGAGCATTTTGACACAGGAATTGGCCACCAGAGTCCTGACCTTAACCCCATTGAAAGTCTTTGGGATGTGCTGGAGAAGACTTTATGAAGTGGTTCGACTCTCCTGTCGTCAATACAAGATCTCAGCCAAAAATTAATGCAACTCTGGATAGAAATAAATGTTGTGACATTGCATAAGGTTGTCGAAACAATGCCACGACGAATGCGCGCCGTAATCTAAGCTAAAGGCGGTCCAACAAAATATTAGAGTATGCTTAGAAACAATAAACTGGGGGGGGGGGGGGGGTCAGTCAACCACTGGGTTAGTTTGGCATGAACGACCAAAAACACTTTTAGTTCGGAATTACACAATATGTTAGCTCTATTTGTTGAAGAGAAAATGTGAAAAAAGCTATAGCTAATGTACTGGTACTTTTTTTTAGCTGGAACATATGTTCACACAATGTTGCTGGGACGTTGCCAGGCGAAGACGGCATTTTTATGACGCTGCGGGAGGGGGCATTGCGAGGATGTTATGCGGCTGGCTTGGTCAGCGTCGGGCTCACCTGCAGGTTCCTGTAGTGCACTGTACTCCTGCAGTGGGTGGTCTTGGCCTTGTCCTCACTTGTGTAGAATAAGCCACACAGCTTGCAGTAAAAGCCACTCCTGGGCACGATGAACTCCACTCCTGAAAACGTCATCGGGACAATAAATATACGGCCAGTACTATACACAAGTTTTTGCAGTCAACTGAAGAGTTTTAAGGAAGAACACATCTTAAGCAGAAGGTTATAATTAAGTTTTCTTGACAAATAAATGAATAAAAAAACAAATCAATAGTAATGTGCTGTGTTTAAGTGATGTCATCTTGATCAATCTAGTTCCAACGGTTGAAGGCAGGACGTGCATAAAAACGACTGAAATGAATGGATGTCAAGTGTGTATGTCAATGTTAAGGGCAATTGCCCAGGTTATAAATGTGCAACCTGAAAAGGATTACAAATGAGACCACAGCGCCACGTCACCAGAGTACATAGATCGCTCGACAATTATGTCTCTGTTTAAATCGTACTGAAATGAAGTCAGCACATGTAACCAAAGGAGAGCCCATCACTTCTTATCATATCAAGTGTACTGTGACTAAAAATACAATTCCCAGGGTGCCGTTTCACACCTACACCGGGACACAAACTGCTTAGTTAACACTAAAGTCTCGTTAGTTTGAAACGGCTTATAGAACATTTATATTTCCTCCCCCTAAAATTGCAAACATAAAAATAAATAATAAGGAAAGTGCTTGATAGACATGCCAAGTATTTATAAATGTGCCAAGTAGTTGTCGTGAGCTTGGTACATCTAATTAAAGAAGGGTGTCATAGTCTCTGGGTCTCATTTCAAATGCCAATTAAATTATTCAAGGGGTCTTTAACATAACTTTGTGTTCACATGCAACAGCTGAGAGTGAATAGTTAATAAATCTTAGTTTTACATAATATAATATTCAATGTGCTCTTAAATATAAAACAAAGCGTAAAACATGGTTTAATAATGCTCTCACCCAGTGGGATGCTGTGTTCACTGAATACCCTCTCCCGTTCCCATGATGGTGAGTGGGCTGTTATCACTTTAACACCTAGCTGTCTGGAACGCTGTCCAAGCGAAGTGCTGTGAACATCTAAAACAAAACAATGGGCATGTGAATTCAACCAGCTTTAATGAAAATGGCATTATTACACCTCCTCAATGTTCTCAGACTGTAAAACGGGCAACTGTAAAAAGAGAGGAGATGCGTTTTGATAGAAATCACTGTTAAGCACGGGTGTTATTGTTTAACGTGAGTTGAAAATAACATGAGCGCGCTAACGTACCTTTTCTTTCGCCGGTATGTTCGGCCTTGTCAGTAGACTCACTGGCGATCGCCTTGGCGAACAGCGGGAGATTTCCCGTTCCGCAGTCGGCTAGAGCGTCCGAGGGCTTGCCGCCCCCCGCGCGCGTCCCTGTGATTGGAGAGGCCCTCCTGCGGCAGCTGGCCGGGGGGTGTGTCCGCGGCGACAGAGCCGAGCGTCTCGTCCAAGGCGGCCTGGAACGCGGGGCTGGGAAAGGCGCCGAGGTCGGAGCCAGACCGCCGCCCCGCGCCCGCCAGGTCCTGGGGGCCGGCGTCAGGCGACATGGCCTCGGTTTTTTCCTGCGGCGCGGGCAGGACGACGGCGCCGCCCTCCCGATCCCCTTCCTCGCCCCGGACGCGGTCCTTCTTTGGGTCCTGGCCGGCCGTCGTCTGGGAGACCTCCACGGGCTCCTCCTGTTGCTCTGTCGGGAGGTCGGGCTCAATGATGGAGTCCTCCTCCTCCTCCTCGCCCACCTCATCCACGGTCACAAGCTCCTCCATGTTGCCAGGATACCAGGTCTCCTCCCCACTGTCCCACGCTTCTGCCTGGAGAGGGAAGCGATAGAGCATCACTAATGTCATGAAGAAGCATAGTCTGCAATGATGCACAGGACTGTGTAGGACTTCCATTCCACTTTGTTAGTGCTCTGGATCTCATTATGTTTGCTGTGCAATAGTCCAATATACACTGCCTGGCCAAAAAAAAAGTCACACACTCTAATATTTTGTTGGACCGCCTTTAGCTTTGATTATGGCGCGCATTCGTCGTGGCATTGTTTCAACAACCTTATGCAACGTCACAACATTTATTTCCATCCAGACTTGCATTCATTTTTGGCCGAGATCTTGTATTGACGACAGGAGAGTCGAACCACTCCGTGAAGTCTTCTCCAGCACATCCCAAAGACTTTCAATGGGGTTAAGGTCAGGACTCTGGTGGCCAATTCATGTGTGCTCCCTGAACCACTCTTTCACAATTTGAGCCCGATGAATCTTGGCATTGTCGTCCTGTAATATGCCCATTGATGGGATAACCTGGTCATTCAGTACATTCAGGTACTCAGCTGACTTCATTTTATTGCTGCATAACATTGCTGAGCCTAGACCTGACCAATTGAAGCAACCCCAGATCATAACACTGCCTCCAGAGGCTTGTACAGTGGGCACTATGCATGACTGGTGCAACTGCGACTTTTTTTTTGGCCGGGCAGTGTATAATGCTGTAGTCATAAGGCGATGATGCTTGTGTTAGTGTTTGCACATGTGAGCAGCGAAGCACACAAAGGTAAGTGTGTGCAAATGTTTGAAAGTGTTAACAGAAGTAATATTTTTGTATTTTCATCTTGTATTTTATTGTACATTGCAAGCTATGCATGTTTTTATTTGTTTTTTTTTTAAAATCAGGTCTTCCACAATAAAATAATCTCTTCCAATCAACACAGTGTTCAATGCTGAAGGCTTATATGATCTTACTGCACCATATCCTATAGCTACTGCAAGCCCCTCTCTTGCTGTGCCGTGCCACCACAGGGAGAGAAGCAGCTACTGACGGTTGAAACATTATTTCATATTCATCTATGAGGCCAACATTCTGTCAATGTTTCTGAAAACCAGGTCCTGCGATTCATCATGCCAACAGGAGGCCTGGGAATTAACTTAACCTTTTAAAATAATCACTGATAAAAGAACTGTACTGGCTAACATTTTAACATGTGCATTTTTTTTCAAAGATTGCATTCGCTCAAAATCAAAAAGTCATCTTGACAATCAATTAAAAAATATCTTCCCCAGATTTTTTTCCAGTGCCATATTAAAATAAACCAAATTCAGTCAACGTTTGTCCTTAACTCTGAGCCGGTTATGTAAATGCAAGTGTTACTCATTTCAAATCAAACATTATTTTATTTACCTTCACTACAATTTGGTGATTTGCTGAACTGAATCCACCGGCCTGCCCTTCACATGGCTTGGTAAACTTCATTGTGTTATATGTATTTCCAGTGGCAGATGTTAATAGCAGCATGTATATATATATATATATATATATATATATATATATATATATATATATATGTATTTATTTATTTATTTGTGTATGTATGTATGTATGTATGTATGTATTAATTAATTTTATTATTTATTTATTTGCTGAATAGCAAATAACACCTTCCTTGGAATGATTCAATTTGAGGTCTAGTACTGTATTTTCCAGATGTTTGCTTTTCTCTTTAACCCTCATATTATATTCCGGGTGAATTTGACCTGGTTCAATGTTTGACGTCTCTTAAAAACCAGTTACACATCTAGTTAGTTATCTTGACACAATATGATGTTACCTAATTTGTTGGGATTAAATAGTAAACACGCAATAAACATAATCCTATATTTTCAAAAGTGCTGTGCCAACTTTGTATACAAAGGTGTTGTGCGGGGTCATTTGTGGGGTAGCTGTATAAAATGTAAGAAAATATACAACCTGCTTGAGTTTTTACATCAGATTTTTTTGTGGGTAATTCTGGTGGCACGTTCTCAAACAGGTTTTAAACTTCACAAACTTTCACTTACCCCAGGCTCTAAAATGACATGTTTCATCAGATTTTTTATATTTAGGCATAAAAAGCTAGTCAATTGGGAGATATACAAAGGGTGACACAGAAAGTGTCAAAATATTTCTATTACAAAGTCTTGAGACAGTTTAAACTTTCTGGGTCAATTTGACATGTAAAAGGTGTCAGGAAATGTCAACATAATGCAATCTTGTGCTGTAATGACTTATTTGACAACGAAAAGAATCTGCAGCTGGCCCACCTGACTGTCTTTGCCTCCCTCAGACTCCATGGGCTCTACATTTCGACAGGAACTCAGAGGGGATTGTAACTTGTCCTTTTTTTGGTTTTCTTCAGCCTCCTCTCCCTGAAATACAGATAACACTTTACAGACTTTCCACGCGCATTTATGTTTTGCGGAGAGCTGTTTCAGATCCCGCAGTTCAACTAATATCTCATCCAGCTGCCAACACCAATCTTGTGAGATAGCATAGTACAATCGAGAATTGTGCAATATATGTGTATAATGCCATTTTATCTGTTTTACATTTGTGTTCATCCCTTCCATCCACACTCATAAATTCAAAACGGCAGTGTAATAATCTCTGTGTTCATATGCGTCGGATCAGCCACAGCATGTCATAAAGCCATGCGCTATTTCACCGTACCGCAATCCAATATCATGCAGTGTCTACCAGACCTACACTCATCACTATGGTATCCACAGAAAAACCTTAATACATCCGATACAAATCTTGGATGAAAAACAAATCATCCTCTATGTGAGGGCTACACTGCAAACAAGGCTACAAGAATACTTCAACCAAGTTTCTCTATGGTAGCAAGGATACATTATTTTTCAAGTTTTTAATTTTAATTTAATGGCTAAAATTTAATTATCTAAAATAAAATACCTTCTAATCAATTATATATCACAGATACTAGCATACTGTTGTCACAAAGATATTCTTTACCCAAGAATTTTTACTAAAACACTATCCTTTATCGAAAGATTACCTTTAGTAAAAAGGGTACCCCCCAATCACAGAGTCTCATGAATATTGACATGATATATGCTCAACCCAAAGATTCTCTATATACACAAGGGTGCAATCTAACCAATGGTCTCTTTATTGTAGCTTATTTGGAAGCTCTTCAATGTACACATTTGCATCACAAACTGTCTCCTTAATTTGTGCAGGGCATTTAATTAAAATCTGGTATTTGCATACATTGTTTTTTTTTGTTTTGTTTTTTATTCGCTCACCTTTTTCTCGACTTCCTGTTTCCTGCTTGCTTTCTTTCCCCTTACGCTGTCTGGGGACGTCTGTTTCCTGTCCTCAGCGGCCCTGGGTTCCGCGGGAATGGGATCGTCCCGCGTCTCCGACTCCGAGTGTCCGGATCTGTGCTCCGGCGTGTCCCTCCTCTTCGCCTTCGCCTCGTGCCGCTGGTAGGCCTGCCTCGGGGGCCTGTCTGGCTTGTACACGGGCTCTTGCGTGTGAAAGTCCTCCTCTTTGCTTCGGTATGGCGGGAAGGGCGGGCCCTGGGGGCTGCTCCTGGCGTACCTGTCCCTGCCTCCCCTCGGGCCCTCCGCCCTCTCCTCCGCCGTCCGCGGGCTCGCCCTGTCCGCCGGCTTGAAGCAGGCCCTCCTCCACTCGGGCGGCGGGCCGTTGGGATGGGCTCCGTCCCCGTTCCTCCCGCAGGCCTCGCCCCTCTCGTCCTCCGGCCACGCGTGCGAGGACCAGTCCCAGGACGGCCGTCGGGGCCCCAGGCCGTTGCTCCGGTCGGGCCTGCAGGGCCCGGAGGGGCTGTGGGCGGAGCCGCAGGAGGTGAAGCTGGGACTGTGGGAGCGGGGGGGTGAGCGATCGGCTGACAGGGCTGCGGGACCTCACTCGCTCCGGGGGGTAGCTGCAGACACCCCGGAAAAAAAAACCATCACCGCCAGCAACAACAACCCTGCACAAGCCGCTATGCCAAACGCAGTCACATTATAGTCACCAAGGGACAAAGCGCAAGGCTACGTGCCCTGCCAAATGATTCTGTCCTGCCAAAGCATTAAATAGATAAATTGTTTTTAAACAGATCTTGATGATCGTTGCAAGGCCTTTATACTTGGCCTTGCTGAGTAAGAGTGACCAAAATAAAAAGCTCACATCTATGAAATGATCCGTAGCTTCTGATTTTGCTTTGTGAATATTCCACGGCAGTTTCGAGGGAGATTTCATGTTTTTTTTAAAACAAATTCTTACCAGTCAATCTCCTGTTTCTCGTGCCATTCCCTCTGTGAATTAATATCTTGGATGATAGTCTCCACGTCCTTCCCTGGTTTCTGCATGGATGCAAGTATAAACCATTGAAGTTGACCATCCCAGGAAAGCCCCTGAATCACAGAACATGATCTCGGTGTACGTTCTGAACACTACATCTGCAAACCTACCTTCAGCTGTAGCTCCTTGTATCTCTTTGACATCCGGATCAGGAGCTTCTGCTCATTTATCGTGGCTGGTTTAAGCTGAAAGTATTTCACCATCGCCTGGGCAGCCTCAACAAAAGCCATTTCCAAGAAGGCCTGTTAAAAACACAAAGTGTCAATATGAGCCTTTTTATTTAGTTTTTTACAAGGCTTTGATACCACTAACCTGACACAATTTACATTTAAGAATAACACCCAAACAATCTTTCAAAAATATATGTTTCAAAAAGAATGTATCTTTCAGAAATAATGTTTAATGAGTGAATGTGCACCTTCAAGCACCAAGACCGAATGTGACATACGTGCATGGCTTTAGACATTATAATTTTACCATGGCCCAAATTGACCATGTCAATAATGGGACCATTTGGAGCATTTAGACCAATCATAACTGCCCCCTTTCCCCCACTGCGCTAATGTCTGTCATTACCTGATGCGTGGAGCGCATGAGAATGTAATTGGTGACTTTTCCAAATGGGAGCCCCAGGTTGATGACATCATTCTCTGTGCAGCTGCCCTCTGGGAGATTGCAGATGTGGACGACTCGCCCTGGACTGTACTTCCTCAGAGGGAACTTAAGTTACAAGGGAAAAAAGCACCTCGTCAGCAGAACAGCATTATAACTTGAGAAAGTTGGTGTCTTTGCAACAGCTCCCACACAACTGTTGCACAATGGCATTTGGCCATTTTTAAGCCAAACTGGACATAATTAGAATCGCTGTAAATCAAAACGATTGCTTGTCATTCAGTATTTACACAATGTCAAGTACTGTAAAGCCTCACTTTGTTATATAATACACTTCCCAAAATATTCAGACATACTAATAGTTACTTAGTTCATAGTTAACTATGATATGACTATATGCCAAGATCTTTGATAGTGTGGCTACAAGCTGATTAGACTAAGAACTTCACATTTCTCTATCATTCCACTCAATCTTAACAATTGTTATTCTTTTAATCTATACATAATATAACTATGTAGCCATTTTGCTAGTATAATTTTGAAATGTAAACTATATAAATCAGGCTACAAAAGAGGAGTGCAGCTCTGAAGACCATATGCTGAGATTTCAGAATGACAAACTCTAGAAAAGACGGGCAAATGTGCTGGAATGGTTAATAAATTAACTAATAACCTCATTTGGCATTGCAATTATAATGGTCTAGAAATGACAGTGCTATGCATCTATCCATCTCAGCCATGATAATAGTAGCAAGTCATTCCACGCATAGGGTGCTATTTTTAATCATGATGTTTAGCTGTATTCCACTTTAATTCACTTAATTAGTTTGATTAATGCAATGATTCTATTGAATGTCTTCATTTGATATGTTTGTTTGTGTGTTGTGGGTCTGCCCCACTGTCTATGTCTTTTTTGTTGTTGCTGGTGGCTACAACTGAAGTTCCCTAACGGGAAAATAAAAGTTATTCTATTCTATTCTATTCTATAGATGTCTGAATTGACCCTGATGTAGAGCCCAGACTTTCATCCTCTTCCTCGATGACTCTCAAAACAAGAAAGGGGGTCATGAGAGTGATAATAAGCGTTTTCTTTGTATAAGCGTTTTCTGTATTTGTAAAACATGTCAGCTGACAACCACCCCTTCTTTAGCCAGTAATCCCCATTGAAGTATAGCAACCTGTCATTCCACAACTCCCGCCACTTATTCCAGCCTTGAACATCCAAATGACAATAAGGGCATCCAACACTTAAGATTGATGAGGTAAATGAACATAGGAATGCCATCACGCAAGCTATTTGTTCATTACATTTACATTACAGTCATTTGGCAGACGCTCTTATCCAGAGCGACGTACATAGTGCATAGGGCGACGTACCTAGTGCATAGGGTGACGTACATAGTGCATGTTCACACGGACTCTCACATAATTGTGACTGCCGCTGTGGTTGGGTTCATCTGATGGCCTGAGAGAGAATATGCTGCTAATACTAGACATAGAGGATACTCACCCAGGCCTACTCCGAGACAAACTGCCCTAAAACTGTAGAGACCTGGACAAATTAATTGGATGTCGAGGAATTAATAATTTTAATGGAACAGAAATATCCACTTACCATTAAAAAAAGCCCAACCCTAAAAAAAAAATCCATGTTTTGTTTTAACATGTGCTCACCTGAAATCTTAATAGACAAGTAGTAACAGCTGTCAAGAAAATATTGTGTTTAACGTATTCAATGAATTAGCCTCTTCCACCCCAATAAGGTTGCGTTCTAAGACTGGGTGAGTGCTGTGCTTAAATTTCACCTGAACATGGAAGAATGCATTTACCAAATGTCCTCCAATCAGGTCATTCCTGGACACAACATGCAGGACTGATGTTTTGGGGTTCAGAGGGTCCAACGGACCAGGGTCAGACAGCCTGACAGACAGGGACAACTGCCGGGCCACTCTGGGACCTGCATCCCCAGTCTGTGTGGCAGGGCCAGAGTTTACATAGGGACTTCTGAGGTGACAATTCTGAGCATGCAAGAGTTTTACGACATCTTGTGGGCAGCTTCAGAAGCAGGTGAGGCAGGCAACCCAGCCTTGCATACCATGTTTATAGTCATGCTGTGACATGCGGCACTTTTTTAACCTTGCGTTGTGAATAGATTTACACATAGGTGGCACAACCACTTGGGATCATCTGCGATTAAATTTGATGTCTGGAGCAACTTTGAGATAATTAAGCGGGGCTTAACCAAAGGATTGAGTTAAACTTAGAATGAACAAACCTAGAGGTCCGAGCAAGCTGAGGGGCATTAACTGGGGATCTCTCACCACTTTTTAAATACATGTAATGTTTATGACAGCACTTTCAATACTAATCCAAATAGATTTTTATCACACACTGAATTCAATAATTTTTAAAACCATCTTAAATGCAGAAGCCACCTTGCCAAAATATGCTGCAGAATTACAGGGATGATTTGGTGGTTTTGATTTATAAATAGTATTAATCAAAACCACCAACCACCATAAATAAATAATAATATTAATAAATGAAGTCATCTTTTTTTGGGACTTAGACTCCTTATTAAAATTCTGTCGGAAAATTAAATATATACACACTCTATTTTCCAGTGACCAGCACATAGGCACATTCAATGGTGCAGCACATGCGGCAATCGGTGTGTCTATCTATACGTACAATGGGCCTCATTCATGAAACGTGAACAGAATGAATTTGTGCGTAAATCATTCGTACTACCAAATTTGTTCGTATTTTGGCATTCATCAAAGGTTTCGTATCTGAGATTTGTTCGTACATATGAACACCTGCTCAGGACCACGCGCAGCCTACCGTGTTCGTAAAATCAAAATGCCATTAAATGTAGCTTCTGAATGTCAATTAGAATATAAATTCATTTTTATATTCTGTTAAATTCAAAGCCTACATTCACTAAATGTAGGCTTTGAAAAGCACAATGCAAAAGTAATAAATTATGATTGTAAAAAGAAAATACTTTATATTACACCTATTAATCAATTGTAAGCTATGAACTTGTTTAATTAAATCCATAAAGTAATGATTGCTCCTAGTACTATTTTTCTAAATTGATAAAAATTTAAATGCTATATGTCATTAAACTAAATTAATTATACTAATTAAAACACACAAAATTTGCTTTAAAGTGGCTTACGGTTGATCTGGCACTGCTGGAGGTCAGCGCACAGCATTCTTTGGAGAGAAAGCATCTTGAGGGATCGCACAGATTTGTTGGCAGAGTGCTGAATGGCTGGTTAACCTGCTCAATGTTATTGGTGCCATAGGCTGCACAACAAGGCTCAATCCAATGATGCTTTAGATGGCTGGCTTATTGGTAAGAATATACTTGTCAAATTGCTCGTCCTTGGTCACCTCCTGTAGCTGTGGTACTTTTGTGCGTAGCTATGCATTTCTTCGCCTACAATTTAATGTGGTTCCATTTTTTTACTACCGAAACAGTGTGACAGGTAATCCTGCATTGACTATATTAACAGTTTGTGTGACAGGTAATCCTGCATTGACTATATTAACAGTTTGTGTGACAGGTAATCCTGCATTGACGGCACACGTTATTTCCTGCCAGGCCTTTTTACTTTGCCAGTTCCTATAACACCGGTATTGACAATATTATTATTTTTCCTTTGCTGAACATCTGCTAATAAAACTTTGATTTCAGTGTCAGAATAATTATTTAGATTTTTCCGGGCCATTTTGTATTCGTATGCACCTGGAAAAGGAATTTGCACTTCCATATATGGCAATTAATTGGTGTGGATTTATGCTAATCGCAAAATAAGGTGTACACACCTGTCATTTACGATGAATCGGAATGTATGAACATACACAAGGAATACAAACAAATCTGCCTTTCCCACAAGGTTTGATGAATCTGGCGTAAATTTTTTGTATGAACTTGTTTTATGTGTAAATGTACCCACATATTTAGGAACGTTTCATGAATGAGGCCCAATGAGAGTGAATGTATGCATCAAGCTTATGCCTACCTTGTGTTCTTAAGTACTGTACATATGCCCATAGTTGGCACTGCAGCCAAAACAGGGACAAGATCCAATACTTTCCTCCTGTGTCACCAGGCAATTTTCATCACAGGTTATCTGGATGTTAATGGAGTGGACCCCATTTTGATTCACAGAGGTGAGTGGTTGGGTAGAAGGAGCACACAACTGTACAACTGTGTTTATTATCATTCGTCTCGTTTCAGATGGGTGTAAGCAAAAGAACAGAATACAGCACCCACAGTGCAGTATAAGAACAGCCATAAACAATTAAAAACATAAATAAATGCAGGAATTAACATTACAAAAAAGAAAATAGACCATGAACAATAAATGAAAATACTTTTTCCAGCTTGGGGGATTTATATGAAAGTCAAATTGGACAGCATATGATATAAAAACAGTTGATTTACTTTTAATTTCATGATCATGCATGCATTGCTTGGTAAAGTCCAATTAGTAATTTGCCATGCGCTGGGCTGCAACTTGTACCATAAACCTGGTCTGAGCAGACGGGTGGTGCAGGCGTGAATCGCAGACTAATCTGACCCCAAAATTGCAATCTGCTGCACCAAAATTGCAGTGAGCTGCTCAATCTTCTGCACCGAAACACCCCTAGCAGCACCTTTCCTCCCACTTCGCCTCTGTAATGGGAGCGTGACGTGTGAGGTTTGAGGGACCAAACGCAGCAAGGGGATTCTTTAAGCTCAGAAAGCCACTGAGACGGAGAGACCCCGTATTTGAGGTAAATTTAAACGATAACTCAAATAACCTAGTTCCCCACTCTCTACTGGAGGGAAATAATAATGGAACTAGGAAAAAAGGGGCGTAACTAAAAACGACCCGTATAACCAGGCGAACGTCACACGAAAGCAAAGACTCTCGAGCTCGGTAAACACAATGAGCTAAAACAAAACACTGAATACTCATCAGTATCCAATACAGTGAATAACGAGGTGCTAACGTGGAATGAGAGAAGGAGCTGCCTTGGAGGAAATAAACAAAGGAACAAACTAGAGCCAATCAAAGGGAGAACGCGAGAAGCGAAAAATAACTCCCTAGCTCTAAACGGAGCGAACTGCTTGCTGCAGGAATAGGAAGCAGTCTCCGTGTCCTAACCTACCGGCAGTATGCCACACGCAAGACATGCGAACACTAATGGCCCTATATCTCAATAACCGGGTGAACGGCACATGAGAGCAATGAATCTCGAGCTCGGTAAACACAACGAGCTGACAAACACTGAATACCTTACAGTATATAAAACAGTGAACGAGATGCTAACATGGAATGAGAGAAAAGGCTGCCTCGGAGGTAACACAAACGAAGGAACGTAAATTAGAGCTAAGCAAGGGGAGAACGCAACCAGCGAAAAAATAACTCCCTAACTCTAGTGTACTGCTTGCTGCAGGAATTAAAGGTGTGTCCTAACCTCTACCAACAGTGTGCCAAACGCAAGACATGCAAAAAAAATAATGGCCCTACATCTCAATAAAGGGGAAGGTAACGAGAAGGCGAAAGGAACAGAGATCTAACGTTCCAAAACTACTTTCATAGACTCACAGTCACATGCACACATATCAACAAAATCGCCCAGTCTCCCTGTGAGGAGAGACGTACCTGAAGGACGAACAGAACTACAGTTCCGAACAAAATCGCCCAGTCTCCCTATAGGAAGACAGGTACCGAAGGACGAACAGAACAGCTGTTCCGGACATTTACCGGCTCAATGACTAACGCAAGCTTAGTAGAAAATACACGCCCTGCCTCTCAGTATAGATAAAGCCCTGTCTCAGTATGATAAACGCTGACTATAAGAAATGACTATATAAATATACTCACAAACAAACAAAGACTCCTCTCGCTTTCAAGGAAGAAAGCAGACAGAGAGAGGAGGAAGAGACAGAAAAGGCAACAGGTCTAGGCAAAGAAAGAAAGAAAGGAAAGATCAGGAAGTGGAGACAGAAAAGAGCCACGGACGAAGAGTCCTAATAGCTACATACACAAAGGCAAGTCCCGCATTACTCCAATAAAACAAAGAGCAAAGAGGTTTCCTACAGAGTCTAGACCTAATCATACTGGCTAAGCAAACAAAGGGCAAAAACAATACCAAACACAAAACAGTGCAAATAATACAAAATAATATAGAAGCCCAGAACAAAGGAAACGTGGGCTTAAATAGCTCCAAGGTAACCACACACAAGTGTGATGCTGAGAGAAGCTCCGCAATAAAGACGGGGCGGAGCAAACATCCACTAAAAGGGCAGTGCCCTTGCGTGGCTACAGAGGAAAACAACCGCAAAGGAAGACTAGTCAAAAACCATGACAGGCGCACTTCAGAGTCATCAAATTACCAAAAGGGTTCAGTCCATAGACTGTATAAAAATATGGACAAAGTCACTGTGACGTCACCCACAGCCTTCCCACGGCCTCGTAAAAACCGAATTGAGTCTCTGGATGCATTTTTCGCTGCCAGTTTGTACAAACTGCGTCTGCTCCGTGGAGCTGAAGAGGACTCAACCTGTCCCTCTGATTGGTCCTGAACAAATGTTGATACCCTGTCCAAACGACACAATATTTTAAAAAATCAGCACATGCAGAGGCATTAGATGAAGGAAAGGCATCTATTGCAATGACATTTTTTTGTGGGAAAAATTTATTTTGACCAAATTGCTGCCATTGACTGACATGGTGAAAGACCTATACTGGAGCCAATCGCAGTGGTGCTAGTGAGCAACGGCACAATTGCCGCTCCCAGCCCAACCAGGAAGTGAGCTTCAAAACGAAAGCCCAGTCTTGGCCCCTTGGTTCAGTGACATGAAAATCCATGACAAAAATGCCTTTAACTTTGATAGTAGAAATAGAAAACAGTACAAACAAAAAAAAACAGAGCCCTTTAACTTTGATAGTAGCAATAGAAAAACGTGCAAACAATTAATATGCGTTCTATATCACAGTCAATGATAAGTGTTTATCTATTTTGAATTAAATTAGTTGGAATGAAATGACAGCATTTTAGGACAACTGAGCTAATGGGCTCCTGTGGAGAAGGTCTGAGCACAGTCCTAATCAAAGGCTAATCAAAGAATCAATTTCATTGCTTTTGCCCTGAAAAGCAACTTTAACCATTTAATATATAAAAGTGATTCAATTACCAGCGTCATAGCAGACTAAAGTCACCGAAAGAACAGACAGCAGAGGTCAGGCTTGCAGGCTTGGATCCGTAAGAGGAGACAGAAATAGACCAGTGTGCTGCCTGTTTATGCCCTTGAAATGTTTTCAAAGTTCTTTAATAATCTGAATTTGTATCATAAAAAAGGTATACCAAACACTTTAATGCTTACTACTATAGACTTCATGATGTAAATGACTGAAAAATCCTCCTGAAAGAATTGTAAATGCATGAGCTCTGACAATGGTTGACTGGCCAAAAGCTTGGTACTATTGAAAGAGACTTTCAACTCACCCACTGTGCCAAGGATTTTTTTCAGTTTATATACACTACTCACAAAAAGTTAGGGATATTCGGCTTTCGGGTGAAATTTCAGGATGAACCTAAAATGCACTATAACCTTTACAGGTGAAATTAATTTGACCTTCTCTAAACTTTTGAATGCACATGTCCAACTATTCAATGTTTCAGTACTTTTTGCACAACTTGCTGTTCTCTTACAAGGAGCTGAACGGCAAAATTCACAACAGGTGTTTGATCCATGAATCGACCAATAAATTTCCTGGTTCAATTAGAATTGGTATTTAAACAGTCCTCTTCATCATGCTGTTCACATTTTGACATCATGAGACCAAGACGACACCTAACAATTGATCAACAGTACCTCGCCATTGCGAGGCTTCAAACAGGATGTTCTCAGAGGGAAGTGGCCACTGAGCTTAGAGTGTCACAGAGTGTCATCAGCAGGTTGCAACAGAGATACAGAGAGACTGGAAGAGTCACAGAAAGGCATAGAAGTGGACGTCCTTTGGCCACATCCCACACTGATGACCGCTTCATTGTGAACAGTGCCCTGCGGAACCGGATGATGAATGCCACTCAACTCCAGGCACATTTAAGGGAGGTGAGAGGCACCCAAGTGTCACGTCAGACCATTCGAAACCGTTTACATCAGCGTGGTCTGCGTGCTAGACGACCTGCAAGGGTACCTGACCACACCACCAGGCACAGGCGTCATCGTCTTGCATGGGCCAGGGAGCATTTACGCTGGACGAGGGACCAGTGGGCCTCAGTGCTGTTCTCTGATGAAAGTCGATTCACGTTGAGCAGAAATGATGGCCGCCAACGATGTTGGAGACGTCAAGGAGAGCGCTATGCATCAGCCACTGTTGTCACCAGACGACCCTTTGGTGGTGGCGGTGTTACAGTGTGGGCAGGTGTGTCTAGTCAATACAGAACTGCCCTACACTTTGTGAATGGTACAGTGACAAGCCCATACTACCTGAATAACATCATTAATCCAGTCATTGTGCCCCTGCATGAACAACACAGGCCTAATTTCATCTTCATGGACGACAATGCTCCAGCTCATCGAGGTCGCATCATTAGGGAAAGGCTGCTGGAGACTGGGGTACCTCAAATGGAGTGGCCTGCACTTTCTCCAGACCTGAATCCCATAGAAAACCTATGGGATCAGCTGACTCACCGTGTAGAGGCTCGTAACTCTGTACCCCAGAACCTCAATGACCTGAGGGCCGCCCTTCAAGAAGAGTGGGATGCCATGCCTCAGCAGACAATAAGTCGACTTGTGAACAGCATGAGACGTCATTGTCAAGCTGTAATTGATGCTCAAGGGCACATGACAAGTTATTGAGACATTGACATTTTTGTTGTGGTATACCCACCACTGTTGTTGGCTTTTGTTTCAATAAACTGTTTGAGATGAGGAAATCACCATTGCATGCTTCTACTTAAATGCCCTACTTTCATGATACGTATAATATCACTGTAGCGTGAACTTACATTTTCCATAAATTTCACCCGAAAGCCAAATATCCCTAACTTTTTGTGAGTAGTGTATGTATATTTTTTATCTTTGCTGCAGCTGAGCGTATTTGACTGTGGATGCGGATGCTCACTTTACTGATTAATCGTTATATAAACATTTAAAGATCCTAATCATTTCCAAAGCGTCCGACAATGAACGAGCATTGCTGAAATATTATATGGGATGGAATAGGATGACTGGACTAGAATGGCTGTTGATGATAAGTTGGATCCCTTCCCCACCTGAATTAGCTTGACTGTTTTGGAGGTGGGGTTTACTTGATAATTCAAACCAGTCTCAGGTTGTTGGAGAGAATATTAGGCAGGGAATCATTCAGATCCTTCATTGTGTCAATAAATTCTTCAGTGTTGTTTCAAAAGATTTTTTATATTTTTGTATATTTTTAAATGTATTATTCCATTTTTTTATTATTTTAAAACCTGACCCGAGGCAGCCTCTTGGATACTCCACTGCATCTGCGACCTTGAGGGCAGAGGGCTCTTGTTCCCCGTGGGCATTTGGCTGCCCCCTTGCCTGGACATTTTCAGCACCTCCTGTCACTCTGTATAGCACATGACTGTCTACGAATGCCCGTAAAAACAGCTGCGACTTCGAAGGACCCATGCACTTGGCATCATTGAGGCGTTTTTTGAGCCTCTGATGCGACGGCAGAATGCGCAGTACGTAATGGACCCGGTGATGTTACGCTGGGGGAACCTTTTACCGCAGCGTATACTGACATTGACATTGTTTACACCGCATGTAGCCACAAAGTCACATCTACTGACCTTCATCACTTGCTTACCTTCACAGGGGATTTACTAGCAGACATGCCTTTAATGTGCTCACTTGCAGAAATGTGTGACTTGATGTATTATTTTTTATTAAATGTTTTTTACACACAGGCTAATAATTACTGTGTGCCCCTATCATCTATGTGTCATAAACAAAAATTTAAATCAGATTACATTTTCGCTCTTCAGGCCTGGCAGTGCCTTTAACTTCTGAAGGAAGCTTACTTCTGGTTTACACTGAAATAAAAATGCTGTAGCATAAATGCTAAATTAAATTAAAGGAGCTATATGTAACAAATTTACTGTACTAAATCATAAAATGACCATGATATGTCATCAGAGATTAAGGAGACATGCTAAGTCGAAATACTGGCTTCTCCGACAACAATGCTACAGCCAGTATGTTCTCTTTTGAAATTTCCATTCTGGGTCTGTATTTGTTTTGGCCTGTGTGATTCACTATTCTCCGAGTTGACTCCGCCCACTGCCCATTACGAACAACCAGATGTACTCCGGCACTCCGACATCGTTTTCATTTAGAATTTTTTTCTAGAATGCATTCCACTTTCCAGCTGGTTTGGTGTAATATTTTACTGACCTTTGACCCACTCAAGGGCAATGTAAATCCCATTCCTGGCAAAGGGTGTGCCATCATTGGAGCTGCATGCAAATAAGGTGAGTCGTTCCCAGAGGACATGTCTGAAGAGCACAGAAAAAATTAATGAAACAATTGTCACAACTGTTAAGAAAATTCTGAAAATTTGAAAGTGTTGAAGAAATATATACTAGTACTGAGTACTGAGGTCCCACTCCATGAAATGAGTACTACCACTGAAGAAGTGCATAATCCATACACTATTACCAAAGTGAGTGCTCACCAACTCTAAAACAATATTGTAGATTCATACTATGACTTATTTAATTCACACCCTGTAGCTGTGAAGCACATTTGAAGAGACAGTTAATTATTTACCTTGATTGGCAGTGGAAGAGTAATTCATGGTGTTATTTAGTGAGGTGTTCAGACATCCTTGAGAAGACTCTGGGAAGTTAGCTGATCCAGCAGCGGTACTAAAACAGGAGACAAGCGAGTTACAGCTAGTCAGAGCACACGCTGGCTATATCTTGTGTCAGCTCATGTTCGGGCCAAACACAAAATAAATTTTATATAAAATAAAATAAATCTCGTTCTAAACAGGGGAATTAATGTTTCGCGTAAAACTGTCGTGCACAAATTATGCAGGAGCGGTTATAGTTAAAAATAACAGAGATAGCATCTACGACAGTAAAAATAAAAGCAATATGTTAGACGTGCGAACAATGGATTTCAGAACTAAATGAATGAATGAGTCAAATGAAACCAAGCACACCAGAAGTGGAACAGTAGTCAGCTTGTACTGGTATATAAAAAAATTAAAGTATCAAGGCACTGATCTCAGTTGTATTAGTCCTCGATTTGGCCAAACAGCATAGAAGTGACATTAACACAGACAGCTGTTAGATCCGAGCAGAGTAATCGATCTTTCGCGGCTTACTCACCCCTCATAGTAAAGCATGCAGTTCTGCAGGTGCAGTTTCCCCTTCACATGCTGATCCCAGTCCTGCAAAAAAAGACGCGCGCACACACAAGGCAACGATTCACTGCGAGTGACCTGGTTGACTCAGTCCGTGACAGACTCTCCGTGTATGAAGCAATCTCCTGACTACCGCCTAATTAAAGAGACAACAGCTCCACGTACATTGTACATGAATTACTTCAGTTTTAGGACAGAACGTTGCTAGAAAATTGTTGTTTCAGACAGCAAAATACATTTTCTCTAAATGTTTGGCAAAGTAATCAACAGCAAAGAACAGAACTCAAGCAGAGAATGCTGTATTTCAAGTAAATGCTACTAAAAAAGTTGGGGGACATGAGCATATATTCCATAGGAAGAAAATATGCGAATGTATTAATTGTCTTAAGAATCACGGTGCTTGTTAAGCTTGTTAAAAAGTGAAAACAAAATGTTTTTTCTATTTCAATACTAATATCTGTTAGGTTATTAAATGCATAGCCCTTCAAAGAAATGGCAAAATCAACATGAATGAACAGCATGGAAAAATCAGGCGCAGAATATAACGAGGGATGTATTACAGAGTTCTCCATTACCGATGAGGAGACCTATTTCCAAGGTCCCAGGTCAAGCAAAACAAGAAAACCCACCTTGAGGTTGTAGACCTTCTTGTCACAGATGGAGCACTGGTGTGGCAGGAGTGTGGGTGTTACGGCGTTGAAGTCGTTGAGCTGGTGGGGCTGCAGGGGGGCTGGGGCCCCAGAGAGAGAGTCGTCCCCGGGCTGGAGCTGCTGATATCCCTCAAACCCCTGGGCACCAGTGGCCCCTGCAGCGGTAGAGCTGAACTTTTGCTCTGTGGTCGGCTCTTCGGGGTTGTACAGCTCTGCCCTTACGTGAAACGGTGTCTGGCGCCTGGGAGCCCACGTGGTGGTCGTGTTGGGGGTCGTATCCAGCTGCCCTGCTTGAGAGAAGCCCTGCCACTGCTGGTTGTTGTGTCCCCCGGGCGGGAAAGCACCGGGTTTCTGCTCCCCGGTAAAGGCCGGTGGCTGTCCCTGACCGTCCAATCTGAAGTAGTCCCTCTGGAACCCGCCCTGGTTCCCGCCATCAGCATGGGCGGTGGTGTGTGCGAGAGACCCGTCGCCGCTGCGCTGGAATGGCGAGGGGAATGCGGCGCCGGCCTTCTTTTCAAATTCCGAAGCCTGCTGACCTGGCGGCTGAGGCAAGCCACTTCCGTAGCAGCTAGGCCTCATCCCGCCTGGATTTGGATTGTGGGACCCCACGCCACAGCCAAACCCCCCTGCAACTAGAGGCCCCAGGGCAGCGTTCGGCGGGGGAAAGGCCAGCGCACCAGCGGGGAACCCTGGACCCAGCTGGGCCCCACCAGCCTGGCCGTGAGCGGTGCTGATCATAGTGGGGGCCCTCAGCTGGTTGAAAAAGGGCTGGGACATAGCCACGTTGGACAACACCTGGTTTAAGACGGTGGCGGCCGCGGCCGTGTTGCCGCTCACGGCCGTCTGGGCCAGCTTCAGCCGGTGGAGGGTGAGCTGGGCCTGGAGCTGGGCTAACTGCAGGCTGGCTGGGGTCAGGACCAAGGGGTGCTGTCCGCCCCCGCTTGGCTGGCTGCCGACAGGGAGGGGCCTCTTTTCGGGACAATCCGATGAACCGACGCTAAAAAAAAAAAAAAAAGGAATAGTAAAAGTTCTGCTAATTGACAACATGATACTTCTAAACAGTAAGCAGCAAGCATGCAACTGATACAATTCAGCTTCTTGTCACCTGTGGCTGGGTAGACACCCGTCAACCGCCCCGCTAATTCCCCCTTTCAAGCAATGACCCTGTTTAACTGGGTTGTCCTTTCATATTCTGATGGATGTGCTCACATGGGGGCTAAATATAGTGTCTTCCACTATTAATCAGCCCCCCCATATCACTCACTCAAACTAATCACTTTCCCCTCTTTACACAGAGGAAGCTGCGAAACAAATTAGATTAGTGGTGGCAAGGACCCAAGACAAAGTTGTTTTAGTCATGGAAGGGCACGGTTTGGCATTGTTCAGAGGGGTACGGAGGGGATCTTCCATGAGAGGTTCGATAAATGGCGCCTCATAGAGTTAGGTAAACAACCGCTAGGTATTATCATGGAGCGATTCTTGCCTTAAATGTTGCATATTTTCTCCTAACACAGAATTATCAGTTAAATTCTTCAAATATGGATCTGTGCAACTGAATCTTTTGACAGGATTATCACCTCCTAATCCGCCCGCTGCTTGTTCCTTAAACTACTAGAACATTCCCAGCTCATAAAGTCAACACGGAAAATCGAGGTTGTAAATTCATGTCAAAGTAAGAAATGATTTATTATGTTATGAAAAGCATGTCCTTTCTTTCCGTAACCATTGTGAAAAGCTACACGCAAATATACAGATGAAAGAGACCGCATTTTCCATGCACCGTACTATGCATAGATTTAAATAGATTATGAGTGGATACAGTTTAGTGCACAAAATAGGAGTATTAATTTGAAGCCTTTTTAATTAAACTAATCTGCTAATTATACAAGGAATCTGCCCATCATTTTTAAAAATGCAACCTTTGTTTATATAGGGTAGGTTGACTGAGCACACGTGGTCTTTTACAGCAACGCCCTGTTAACAGCCCATTTAGTTTCCCCATGTATGATAAAACTCCTGACATTCATGCTTGCATTCAGTCAAGTGATGATGTCATGCTGCAAGCCTGACTCAAATCACAACTGGGGTTTCTTCTGATCATTGTCCTAACTACTGGCATAATGAATCATTAAATGAACAAAAATAGTGACTTGTTTCTAAAAATGTAACAGGGTATGCAATACCAAGGAGAACACAGGTTAGACGCACCTTAAATATCAAATCTGTTACCAAAACAGTTTAAGGAGATTTGCATTTGTATACATATTCAGTGTGGTAGTAAGTTGCATTGTCCGTCTTACAGTACTATGCAATGGCATGTACATATTATTTTCAGATAAGAATTCAAAATTAATCCAACTAAAACCAACAAAATGGCATTTTTCTCTTAAATAATGGTCACATTAGTCCCACGGTCACATCGCAGCTAATTGTATCGTATTGCATCGTATTGTGTCGTTATAAATGAAGAGAAATCACGTCGCATCGCATCGTTGTTCGGAGTATCGTTATTGTGCCGTATCGCCATCAAGTCAAAGGTTTACACCCCTAGTATGCACATGCCTCGAGACACCACTAGGGGACTAGGATTCTTGCAGCAGAGAAGACAATGGTAAAATACCTACTCAAATCAATATGTCTTTGTTGGGGACTGCGTGATGGTTTATCATTACTTCAAATAGGGAAAAACCTTTATGGTGAGTCTAATGTTTTTTCACACAGGCTGATGGAAAATAAAATTTTAGATTTTTATGCAAACTTATTCTTTAGAAATGAAGTCGAAATGATGAATGAAGGGCAGTTAAAGAGAAAGTCCCTACAGTCTACCCACCATCTTAACTTGCAAAATGCAGAAAAAACCCAAGAGGCCCTTAACACAACAGGGCTCAGACCAGCAGCTGTTTTGTTACATTTCTGGCAGCCACTGAAACTGACAGACAGCAGAAGTCTTTTGTTGTTGTCCTGTTTTACTGCTTACAAGCAGTAAGACAAATGAACAAATATCTTAATTCTGCCAATTATGATCAATCAATCAGCCAATCAAACATATTCAAATTGCATAATGACAATAATAATTAATAATTATTATAGGCAATATAACTGATAAAGGCAATAAAGATTAACTTCTGGAAAGCAATGAGGAACAAAAAATAAATTTTAAAAAAGCCGGAACTTTTTAAAACGTTAATTTTAAAAAACATTTTAAATAGTCTTCATAAAAACACCAGTACCACATTTCCAACAGCTGTAATGGGTGTTAACATGATTGGCAAAGTGCTGTCCCTCTATTAGCTATTCTTGAATTCACATGCCAGCTTTCTCCCCACCACACCATGGGCCTGATTTACTAAGACCTTCAGCGTGTGCAAAACCTTTTAATTAGCACATACAAAGCCAATAACATGACAAATGATTGGTCATGGTATTTGTTCTGCACCAATCATTGGTTGTGTTATTAGTTTTGCGTGTGCTAAAAGTTTTTGCACCCGCTAAACGTCTTAGTAAATCAGGCCTCATGTGCGCATTGTGGAACAGTGCTATACTCCCCTGTACTCAAAGACTTCTGAGACAGCGTTGTTGCACCCTCGAGCTTATGCGCATTAAAGTGCAAGTAAAACTACCTCTGTACAAATGGGCTTACAAGGCATTTAAAATGTTGAGCTCTGTGTTCTATGTTAGTCCAGGCATTTATCAAATATAATAATAGTTACAATAATAACTCTTCACCGCCTGTTATCCCTCAGAATGAGCATGCTCGTAAAAAGATTATGTTTACGCCACCCTTGGAGATGACTCATATCTAAAAATATTCTCCTCTGACACACGGTGCCTGAAAGACAAATATGGGTTCGGAGGGAGTTGGCCGTGCTTAAGGCCAATCAAGTGACTCTTGTGAATTCTGCGTTAGAAAGTCCAGCTATTAATTCCTGACCAGGATTACCAATTACATCATTGGTAACGAGAGGACATAAGATTAAATGTACTGAACAGATTGATATGGCCCCGGAGGTGCATGTCTTTACACTGTCGGTAAAGCCAGACCTTCTCAAGCACCTCCATAAAAATCATTAACACACCAAGTATGCTATGGTCTAAGCCATGGATTGGTTGTGAGGGCACATTATCATCGCCACAGCAACGTCATACCTTTTATTTTTTACCTTCATTTATGCTATGAGTCTCTAATATACAGAAGTTTCTGTGAATTATTACGGACATTCACTTTTATTTTTTTTAATACTTTTCATAACAAACTATTGTAATTAAAATGCGTCTTAGGTCTGTTTAAAAGGACAAAAATGCTTTGTAAAATTATTTTTAAACGGCAATGAATGCTGTTTATTAAGGTTAATAATACATAATTATTCATCAGCACCATGTTTAAGAACTGATAAAAACTGATTTGTAGTAAATCCCATATCTTTTGTAAGCAATATTCTGTTTTGAAAACTGGAACATTTTAATCTGTGAAACAAATGAACAAATCTGAAAAGGGTACATTCAAATTATTCACTGCAATCCAAATAGTTTATTTGGTTTTTAACCTTGTGGAGCTGGTCTGGGGGGCAGAGGTTGCGATATGTAGGGCTAAATTGTGAATAAATCAATAAATACATATTCTGTAAGGTATCAAAACACATCAAGAGAAGTCAGGTTAGAGATTGCACATATCTCATAAATATTCTTGAACTAATATTTTCTCTTTAATTTAAATCCTAGGCCCTGCCCCAATGGCTATCGGGCTTGACTCAAGCATATAATTTCACTGTAAACGGCAAATATAACCGCCGATAACAAATCCCGACCGTCTGTTGTGCTATCATGTTAGCGTGAAACCTATCTTCCTCCCCCATAGGTTTCTGTTTTCAAAAAGAGCTTCCAGCCACTTGCTGGCTCCAGCATTTTGTCTAGCTTGAGGTTTTCATCACCATTCACTGCTAATGCCTGACAACAAACTATGTTCCTTAGCTAAGCTCATCCTCCCCATTTATCCATTCAAAACTGATGCTGACTAAGTGTTGACTTACATTACAAATGATGGACCTGAGACGAAGAAGTCAAACAAACTGTATTTATGAAGTTATTCTCATATGGAGCAATGGTATTCATGAAAAAAGGAGTATAACGTTATATAAGCACCAAATTGACCTATTCACCAAAGTTAACTTTAAATACTTTGTATTTATATGATAGTGTTGTGTTGTTTTAGCTAGACTCCCATAGCTGTGATTAATATAGCCTTACTTCCAGTCATAGAAAAACAGAATAAAACCAGACAAACAGTGATTCAACGGCTGATTTATTGGTATGATTCTGTAATTGCTCAAGCAATTTAGAGTTAGGATTAATTTATATTGTACCTCCTGTAATTATAAAATAATATTGTTTTCATTATTTGATAGTTCTATATTTAAAGGAAAAAAATTGCTTACAATCATAGCAACAGTTTTTTATTTTTTTTTATTTATTTGTCACCCTATGTCACCCTATGGCAGCCCAGATTCCTTTTGGCAATTAACTACATTTTTCTAAAGCACCAGAAACTCTGAGAATCTATTCAAGAAGTTGGCCCAATGACAAGCTAAACTCAGGATTTTCCCCCAAAACATTACATTACATTACAGGCATTTAGCAGACGCTCTTATCCAGAGCGACTTACACAACTTTTTATCATTTTTCTTACATATTCATTTATAAAGCTGGAAATATACTGAAGCAATTCAGGTTAAGTACCTTGCTCAAGGGTACAACGGCAGTGTCCTACCTGGGAATCAAACCAGCAAAAACACCATACAATAAACATATTTCCAAAAGACAAACCAGTCTGTAATGTAACACTTGACCAAGAATAAAATCCAAACTTTACGCTAAAGTTAACGACAACATTAAAGGCGCTAATAATTACCAGATTGAAATAAAACCACTGAAATTCTTTGTTATTAGCCCCAGACTCATTACAACCCAACAAAAGACTACTTGAGAGTGGAGAACTAAGTTTCACTCATCTTAAATAGTTTCCACACTTGCACTTAACTGCAACATAGAAGATGAAATCAATGCTTTCTGATGCAACCAAACAGGATGCCTTACTGGTCCAAAGAAATTTTTATTGTCGGAAGTAAAGCTTAGACAGGCGGTGACTGCGGCCAGACAGAGAAGATCACTCGGATGTTTGCTAAACAAGACGCGGAGGCACAGGGCTCAACACGGGACCTGTCTCGGAGTCAAACGGACGCACCGATCCAATCTGCTCCTCAACCCCAGTTCTGAAATATGCCGGCGCGAACACAAAAGAACCACCAACCTGAAGGGCGGATCCAGTGCAGACAAGTTTTTCTGTGCGTGACCTCAGCATATACTCCGTCCACAGCTCTCTCTCTCTGTCCCTCTCTCTGGTCCCGCTGTGGCCAGAGAGCTCTGCCTGCGTTAACTTCCCGGCAGACGGGACGAGACTGATGAAATGTCACAAGTGCTAAGTCCGACCGCACAGACGGACTGCTAACCTCCACCGCAAGTAAAGCTAATCGGACAAACGGCTCGCGTAAAAATTCATTAAACACGTTTCCCTATTCAAAAAATGCACTTCCCATGTTTTTGTGTGCGCGCGTATGTGCGTGTGTGTGTGTGTGTGTGTGTGTGTGTGTGTGTGTGTGTGTGTGTGTGTGTGTGTGTGTGTGTGTGTGTGTGTGTGTGTGTGTGTGTGTGTGTGTGTGTGTGCGCGTGCGTGCGTGCGTGCGTATTACATAATGCCTTAAATATTTTGTGTAATATTGAAACTCACCTGGTTTATAATTTCACTTGCATCTATTGTATTGTGATAACTTCTGAGGATAGACTGTTTTCTTTTATTAATTTGCACATTAGTAACACAGCAGGATACAATGTATGTTCAGTTAATTGTTAACATTGTGATGCAATGAATGTCAAACAAATATGTAATAAGTGCATCTTATTTGTTATTTCTTTAAACTTCCCTGGTTCATCTAATATGCTACCTTTTGGCTCACAATTAAATAAAGACATTATTTATTTATTTATTTCCACAAGCACTTCTTATGGAGTTCAGAAAACACCAGAATGACCCTTCTAAATTATGTATTATTTTGTTTGTACAAATGTTGCTAGAGTTCAGGCCAATGTCGCATTTAAATATGTTATTATTGTGATAGCTTTCTAAGTTTTGTTATCTATTAGTCGTTATAGTGTGCCATTAATTTAAATACAATCAAACATTTTAAATCAAAATCTCATTGTCATTTCATAAAGCTACGTATCGTACCAAGAAACTGATGAACAAAAGCTACAATCAGGGATTTTAAATATTGCCCCATTCAACAACAGAATTAGTTTAACTGAAACACCAATTATTTAAACAGAAATGTCTGATAATCTCTAGAAACACAATAACAATACTCAGCTATATGCTACCGCTGTTGCTAATTATATTACTGTTACAAAGTATGCTAGCTTCAACTCACTGGGAGCACTAATATAAAGAATAAGAACAATAATAATAATAAGAAGAAGAAGAAGAAGTAACATTTCAATATTTGTAATGTAATTGTAATAATTACTGTAACAATTACATTAGAAATTACAAACACTTTCCCTAATTACTGAAATAAGAGATCAAATGAGATTGGGGCCTACCAATATAAGAGCAATGCATTTTATAGTTTAGATGACATTTCCCATGGGAGTTACAATACAGTTTATGGCGGAACTAACATCATTCAACTAGGCTAGCCTATCGTCTCGTCGGATACATGGATGAAAACAGTATAGCCTATGGGTATGTATGTTAGTTCCTCCGTGCCTTAAAACCTTACCTTTAGTCTGTTCGCTTTTCGGGAGCTGAACTATATGGTGCATTTTGTCCGTTTACAGAGTAGCCTACTGCTCTGCTGCATTCCCAACTTCTATAAGCGCCCCGCGTTACCGCCACGTGGTTTTTAGTTCAATAGCAATCGCACGCTTATTATCCCTGTTACAAATCAAAGTGTCAAAGAGGTGCATGACCAACTCGACCCCAACATTGTCACGACGAGATACGGTAGTACGTGTCAAGAGCTTTAGGCTAGCTCACATGTTTAGCCTATCTCAAATTTGACATTTGTGTTATGTCTTTATTTTCAATTTTGTCTTTGTTTCACCACATAGCTATATGTTCACTTCATATTCAAATGAAACGTAAATGTAGTAGTATTACTATTTTTGTTTTTATTCTAGAAAAACGGTTTGTTCATTTAGGCATACATTGACGAGGATTAAGGTAACGCCTTAAATAGATTATTTATGAGATTAAACTAAATCAAATGGACAACTGGAATGAAAGTTTCAGCCATGTACTACCTAGCCTACGTGTCCAAAGAAATATGACAAAAATTGGCAATTAATTAGGCTACATCTATGGTGATTATTTTTTATTTATTTTATTTGTGTATGTGACATGGGTGTAGATTAGAAGTGGAAAGAAATTAATGTTATAGAAAAATTGTGGTCAAATAAATAAATAACATCCCAAAAAAGTACGTATTACGACCCTGAGTCACCAGATGGCACTATTTTGCAATATTTTAACATGGGGGAAATGACGTAACCATGAACAATTTTAGTACTGGTGTCCACGTACATTATGTCCGTGAATAAACAGCCGTGAATAAACATTTAACTTAACCGCAGTCATTGGAATAATGTTATGTCCTTTCTTTGCATTTTACAAATGTAACAGCCTCCTTTATGTCATGCCAGGACATTATGAACTGTGGAGATGTTAATGCAACGTTGATAACTAAAAATAATGTGGATCGTTAAGGGACACTTGTTTTGCCAATTATTATTATTATTATTATTATTAACAATAATAATAATAGTAATAACATCATCATAGTTTGCAAAACAAGTGTCCCTTAACGATCTGCATTCATCATTTGTAGTTATCAACATTGCATTAACATCTCCACAGTTATAATAATAATAATAATAATAATAGTCCTCATCGTCAAATATATATTACCTTTTTTGTTTGTCCCAGGGATTCAAAATATCGAGCTTTCTCAAATATCCCTTGTTGAACAGCATTAAAAGGTTATTGTGTATTCAAAAATAATTATGTTTTGTTTATTGTACACTTTACAAAGCTAGACATGTCTAACATTCGAAACATTTGATTTCTTTAAAATCACAAAGTAACCAAATGTTTATTTTTCTGCGGTACTATTGAAACCTGTTTCTAGAGCCAGTGGCAGAGTAGGCCTACCTGATTTCAGTTGAGCACATAAAGATTGTTGACCCTTTGTGCTGTTGAGGGACACATTGGGGTTTCTTTTAATTTTATTTATTTATTTTTGTTATACTTTATTGACCCCGTGGGATAATTTGTCCTCTGCATTTGACCCACAGATTTGTAGATCTGGGACTATCCATTTGCTCTGTTGCTCCATTTTGAATGGCATTGTATTTGTTTTGATCCATATGCCTCCAAATACCAGCAGGATAATCTAACACTGGATTGTTATAATTGAGAGTATGTATTGCAAGCAATTGGCAATATTTCATTTTGTTTGAAACTGGCCCTAGAGCTGTGCCTGAGGGAACTAATGCCTGCCTCTATATGAAGCCATGGCATTTGTATGCCTCAGTGTATGAGAAGAGCAAAGGCCCAAAACAATAGTAATTGACATGAAATGCAAACAGTTGGTGACAATACATCCCCCTGTTAAATGCCGAAAGGGACGGCAAACCAACCAGTTGTAAAGACTTGCACAAATGCAACAGGAGAGGCATAAGAGGCTTAGATTGCTTCATAGATCTCCCCCTCTATTCCTGTAGTTAAGAGTCTACAGGCTAGAATCATCGCTGAAAGTGCAAAGGAATAGCCTTTGGCTTGACATTGGGCCTTCCCGGGTGGTTATTATTTACAAACTACCCTGACATTTGCAGTCTAACACTCCTCCGGCTCTACTGCTACCGTTGGCCACAAACAAGTCCTCCTCTACCTAAGCACACAAGCATCTGATTCCCTGCGAGGTGGCAGTCTGACAGATTTACAGCAGTCCCATCTGTTGGCTTTGCGCTCGGGCACGGGGGGTAGGGCGAGAGGCAGAGCAAAAGAGAAAAAACAACCCGCATCCGAAGTCTCTCTACGCACTCTCTACCACTGAGCCGTAAACCTTTTAAAGTTGAATTCGGGCACAATAGGCCCCACGCTCTACTCACCAAGACATGGCGAACAGGAGTCAGGCAACTTTGCGGGGTGCAGTCGAAACCCAGGACGGGATGTTTCATTCCTGCATCGGGGTTACCGTTACAAGCCGTGTTTAAATCACTCAGGATATTTTCACTGAAATTCTAGCCTCATTTTCTTTCGTGAGATCTATGCCACACGTTAAGGCTTCTGTGCCATCGAAGTGAACCTGTTTCACGCGGTGTAACTGTATGCGCTCGCGTTTGAATGTTTATAATGGAAAACTTCCTCGAGGCATGATTTCTCTCTTTCTCTGCATTAAAACCATGGAAGCGCAGTGTCTTTAGCTCATTTGCAGATCAAGGTGATGTCGATATACTTTAGTGAAAACAATCCTTTCTGTACTGTGTATAGTCATAACCTATGTATAAATAAACATTAAGCACTTGCTTGAAATGAACTCTTGCTCCATCTGCACTACATGCAGCCACATACCATGAAAATACAGTGTTAACAAGAAACTATTCAATACGTCTTTTTAAGCTAGTTACAAAACACATTAGAGAAACTATTTATGATCTTCTTGATTGCTAATGCACACATAAACACAGTTTTTAAAATGCAAAAACACTGAAATACGGGACATGCTTCATAACAGCTTTTAACACATGCAAGGAGCCATGACTCAGAGCAGTGGGCCGTTCTGTTCACGGTTTAAAGCACAAGTGATTACACTCATATAGTCATAGACCATGAAATTGATCATCACACCAGTGCTGTTTAAGTGAAGGGAAAACTGTCCATTTTGAAGCGTAAGCTCTACATAAGGCCACCGTAAGGCTTATGATATTCGAGAACAGCACAGACACTCTAAGGAAACGGGGCAACAGTGAACTAACTGTGCTAAGAATTACAGGCGTGCGGCGTACCAATCGACACATTAGCAGGGAAACAGTTGTGGTACTTCACTTCCATAATGCGCTTTAATTGACGATCGCAACCGCGGACTCTGACTAGCATTCTTTGGTGTCAGGATGCCCTTTTGTGTCGCAAAACAACAGCCGGGAATCCAATGTCAGTCTAGCTGTCTGTTACGCGTCAAATGAGGAAACATGTACAATTGCACATATATTTTCATTAATTCCTGCATTTGCTAAAGTGATAAGGCTCCAACAAGAGCTTTAAAATAATCTTTACAACTTCACGTATACACAGTGATTTCAGTCCACTAGGTGGAGCTGAAGGAATGTCCAACCTTACTCAATAAACAAGGCTTTAATGATGCAACTGCCACCTGAGGGCACCATATAGCATATTTAAAATAGCAGCACACTCGGTGATTTGTTTTGTAAGACTTGCACGACCAGAACCTTGGAAACACATACGGGTGCTGCGCGCTTTGTGGACATTGCCGCAAATGCCGTTAGTTTTTTTCGGTTCTGTACGTTATGATTGTTTGGAGCAAGCAAACGTAAATAAATAAAAAACTGGTGTTGATATAAACACACAGGTGCTTTGACTATGGGCTGAGCCTCTTTACTGATGAGCATCCTGGTCATGCACATGGTAGCCAATCCTAACCATGCTTAGAACCATATACGCTGATCTGCTAGGCCATGGAAATTAATGTTCAGTCATTCAGATCATTGATCAGAAAGCATTGTGGAGGAGTTTTCAGAAGCGATAGAATCTTCTTGCCTAACTTAGAACTGGAGCCCGGAAATATGTGTGGTAGTGTGGTAGAGCAGTAGCCAGGACATGAAGCCAGGAGCTCTTTACTTTTTATATACTGTTTATCAAGAAAACTGCAAAAACTTGTTTGTTCCTTAAATGCATGTGATAATCGTTGAATGGCAACATTGTAGATAGATAGATATAGATAGATAGATATAGATAGACAGACAGACAGTCAAACCTGTCAAAGGAAGACTAACGAAGAGCAGACATGTGGAAAAGCCAATCTATCTTAGCAAAAATGGGACTACTTCTACTTTTCAACAAATCAAACAGGTTGCATTGAACTGCCAAGCAATCACGAGGGGCACAGAGGGCCGGATCAAGTTGCCTGGCTGCTGATCAGTACTAAATGATATCCACGACAGCTGAGAGACACCGTAATTTATCGCCGCCCGCAACCCCCCCTTCCCCCATAACCGCCACCAGCCACCACCACTCAGAGCTTGATTGCCTTCTCTATGGCGAAATGGCCGAAATTCACAATTTATTATTAAACCTTGCGAAATTAAAATGCGGAATCTTCACATGACAAGTGAAGTGCTGCACTAAAAACACAGCCCCCCCCTCCTTCTTATCCGACGCAGTTCCTCTTTCTCCCCCCGGCTCTGAGGTCCTGACTCAGCGCCTCCATGGCCCAGTTTTAGGGGTCAGAAAGGTGTCACCCTGAATATTTGGGTTATTGTTACATAAGGCGGAAAGTTATACGCCACGTTGGAGAACATTCCAGCGGAACGTGTGCCGCGATGAGAGAAATGCATGATGGTCTAATATGTACATTGAGACTGGCCTTGCTTGAAGTACATCAAGCAGGATGTACATCTGTAACCTCCCTTCTGATCCATACTATTATTATTATTATTATTATTAATAATAATGCTTTATTTTTGTATTATTGTCCATGCTTAGAAGTAGTAATAGTAGTACCACTGTGTATATCTGCCTGTATGTATGCATTTATTTATTGCAGAGATGTCATCATGCAGGGTTACGTACAGATTATAATACAGGACAGTACAACCTGTTCCAGACCTCCGACAAGGCGAAACCTTATCCAATATAATGCGCGTTTTCGTCTTTGTCGAGCAACCTATTACTTTTTCGCATAGCACACTGACTGCATTTAAAATTTTCATATTTTCAGTTACATTCCTGAGAACAACATTTTTACCACGGGTGCCAACTGATTCCTGCATTACCACGTGAAATGCACTTTTATAAGTCACTTTGGCTAAATGGTGTCTGCTAAATGTCTAAAAATTTAAATTGTTCACAATTAACACAGCAAACCTCTGCATAGCTCACAAGTGATGTGCTGCGTGCTGTTCATAAAGGTAGAAATGACAACACTCAAATCCCCAGGTGCACATACAACATCATTGGTTTTTGAGAGCCTACTGATAGAATGCCATGTAAGCCAAAGGCATCTCATATTGTACCTTGCATATATGATATGTCTGCCCAGAGATCATTCCTGACCGGATCACCCCGAATGAAATTGCTGAGCGGCTGGTTCATTAAGTTGCCGTTTTCAAAGCTCAAACACAATACTTTTTCACGGGCAAAAAAGACGGGACTGTCAAGCAAGGTTGCCTGAAGATGACGGATCTGATTTGATTTCTTCGATTCAATCGTCCAACGGTCAAACTTTTGATTTAGGTTCAGTCTCAAGCAATCTTTGATTTACTCGTTTCTCAGAACGGAGGCACGAGCGACCACACTGAAGCCTGGCTGAAATACTGGCGGCTGATTTGCTTTCTCAATCAATGACCTCAATTACACACGAACGGGAGGATATTTCAGTGTGCTGATTTGGCGGTGATGACAAGCACCAAGAAACGTGGCGCAGTTATGGTACCTGTAGCTTGCTGACAGCAACTGTCAAACTGATTTCTGAAACCCCATAACCACCCCCCCCCCCCCCCCCCCCCCCCCCCCCCCGCCTTGGGTGACTGGGTGTAAACCAAAAGACTTAATTTGTAAAAAGAGCTGTGACACTATAAATGTGAGACAGGCCAATGCCAAAATAAGTGTTGAGCCTCAAGCTTATATCCCAGTCTAGTTTCTCCTTCGCATGACTCAAGGCAGTCATCTCAAAAGGTGACCAATTCGACGAGCTGTGCACAACTGTTTTAGTTTAGTTTCGTTTAGTTTATTGGACAATTGTTAAAATACATGATAGAGCAAGTCATGCATCGTAAAAAATGTCAAGGTAGCACAAAAAGTCCATTATTTCCGTTGTGGTCCTTGGTCTCGGCACATAACAAACATATAACAGTATACATAAGCATTGTTTCCAGGGAGACCTTTGTGCATCCCTGCTATGCAAAACACTCAGTTCCAACTAAGCAAGCACAGATTATTAGAGATCTTTTCATATTGTAGTGGATGATGCCAACGGCCCCAATGGAAATATGAAAATATGCAGCTACGATATCAAAAATGTTAGGATGCATACTTATTAATGTCCACTTCATGCCGTGTTCTTCACATGTGGGCAAACGTCTCACGCCTTTGCCAATCAGGCCCCTCTCTATTGCATTTGCTAAAAAATAAAACGCGATTTCAAACTCTAAGTAGACTAGAATCAATCAACATCTGCTCTTAACTTTGCCTTACAAATAAATGTAGCACTTTGCAATAACATTTGCCTTGATTTGTATGCTGTCTCAACTCACTAACCTGTATTTTTGATTTAAAAAATGAACGCTCGCATTTAATTGTGAGTGACTTGTTGATTGCGAAGAAATGTTGATTGAATCCACGCCAACTTATATTGACCGTGGTAATAATGAAGTGGGGTTTCTGATCATTTCTCCGAGAGCAGCAGAAAACTGAAGGAATTCAGACGGGGCTGTGAAGGTTTGGGCCTTTCGGAGTTTAACAAACGGCAGGATTTGCAAGCGCCTTTTGGGGCGTGCGCTCGATGTTGCGTGACACTCCTGTTGCCAAGCGCCAAACCCCCCCCAACCCCCCCAACCCCCACCTCGAGCAGGCTCGGTTCAGCGCAAGCATAGCAGGTTACCATCTGTCAGCAGCGTCAGCTTGCGAATGCCAATCACACCCTGTCACATGATCTGGGTTAGCTGCCCGCTGCCTATTGGGGGGGCTGCCCTGTACATGCTGAGGCCCTTCTCTCTCCTACATCCTCTTGGTCCACACATGGAAAAGTTTGCCTCCTGCTGGGAACCACCAGTGGTTTTCAAGTGCTTTTCCAGTACCGTGAAGCAGTCCTTCTTGAGATCCATGGCACGCTGGACAGATGTGCAGAGTTCACAGTATATCACCCAGTCCCTGAGAGGGATGGTGCAGAAGTCTCTGGCTGACTTTATTTATGATATGAGTAGAGGGGCCCAGTTGTGGCCCCGCTGTGCCGACTGTGATAGACTGATGGTGGTAGACAACATTTTTCAAAAGGGCTTTGGACAACAGGACTCGAATCTTCATAGATTGAGACATACGATCCCCTTATGTAATCTGAGTAAGGTTTCTGTCTGTTGCTACCTAAACACAATAAGATGGTAAACCAGAAACATGATTTCCATTTTCAGATGCATTTGTGGTCAGAATAAGGTGTGATACTTCATTATTTATCACAGTTTCACTCGATTGAATTGCACTGCCATGTGGCTGAGACGTTTAGCCTTCAAATTCAGTGCAGCGTTGCATTTTGCTTTGTGTGCTAGCCATTCCCATTCCTAAAAAAATTTGATAATCCCATTCCGAAAGAATTAAGGTTGCTTCACCGTACAGTACTATTACATTTTGTTAAATGCTCCATTATATGTTAAACATATGTTCACTGATATTATGTTATTAATACGTGATTTGTAAATGCATTTTCTTTGCACGTATTCCCTTGTTCCATTAATTTGACTTCATTCTGCTTCTATGAAAGTACCACTTGCACAAATGAAATCATTCAGGATGGACACTACACTGTTGCATTATATTAGCACATGCCAGCTGTGGCCCAATGATAATTTTTTTTTGGGCATTACTGTCTTCACTAAAAGCCTTTGGCCTTCCACTGGCCAAAGTGGTTGATAAATGTCGTGTAAGAAACAAAAACATGTGCACGATGTTGTGCACAAAGTAACTGTATGTTAACTATGCTAACCTAAGACTGCCCAAATTTGTTCAAATATCAGTGGCTAAGAGAACAGATCTTTTTTGAAGATCATTTGTATTTAATGAATTCATCTTTAAATGTTAAATTGACTTATCTTCACCTGGCTCCATCCGATAGTTCCATTGTTTTTATTCTTTTACCAGAATGTTCTCAACTGAACAAATCCTGAGGATCATAGAATGCAAGAGGATCCTGTGGATAACGTGTTTATCAGTGCTGGAGGAGGCAAATTTTTACCCCTTCGGTGTAAAGCCTCTGAGATCTACTGGGAAAAGCGATGGAATGGGATATACGTACATGAAAAAATACCATTTATCAAAGATATCCATCTTAATAATCCACTTTTAACATTTAAACAGAGGCTCTTGGGAGCGACAGGCCCTGCCAAATTCAGCAGCAGGGCTTTGAGGAATGCAGGTCCGTGAAATGCGCCACGGCACCGCATGAAAAACCCTTACGGAAATGTTGTGTCTAAATGTAGCCGGTAATTGAAAATGTCCCAAAACATGGCTTATGCCTTTTTTTAAATAATGAAAAAAGCAGCCATATACTGAAAAGCAACAGATGGAAAAGAAATATGTTTCAAGGAAGTAGATAAATCATAGCATTAAAAACGCACCGTATCAACGGACAGGTCAGTGATTAAAAATAAATAAATACTGACAGCATGCAGTTCTGTATGAAGTCATCCAACCAAGATTTGCGAGTAGCCATTTGCCAAATCTTTATAAACAATTAAGGACACCCGACTGTGGCAACAAACAAAAAAAGCTAATGTGAAAAGGAACAGTTTGCCAAAGCTAATGGATAGAATGGTTCTGACAATCCCGGCTGTAATCGCTGTCAGTCAGAAACTACAGTAAATTCCCTTTGTCGTGTTTTTCTCAGTGATTTGTTTTTCATGCCTAAACGTCTTTTTCAAGGCAGAGATTTTCAAGTTTGTGAAAATAAATTCTGTTTGTGTTTATTTTCACAAACTTGTCAAAAAATGTCAAAAAAAAAACTTGCTTAAATGTCTTAAAAACCTTTGTGTCCTTCAAAAATAATCACCCAAAAAAGTGAATGAGAATAAACATAATTCGTATTAATTAATATGATTCTCACTGGCTGCTGATTCAAATATAACAAATGTTACATTTTCCCTTGACCTGACACATTCTCCCAACAATTATTTTGCCACCCAATGTAATGTACAGGTAAGCTTTATTTATGCATTTCATTATTTTTCTTGCTTCAAATAGTATTTGTAAAGACCACCCTGACATATATGAGTCACTGAAGTCGGTTAGATGAGGGGGTGGGGGGAGGGGGTGAGATTTGCCAATGGGCGTGCCACTGTCACAGGATCACTGCAGTAACTCCTAACATAAATAAACAAATTATGAGCAGGGGATGAAGTCTGCACTAACACAAGCAGCCAACAGCTTGTTTAGTTTATTTTGTTGTTGTTCCAAGGCTTGGCTGAATGCTTGCACACATGAGTCGCTAACACCACCCAGGTTATCTTTCGCAAGTGCTAAATTCAGTGCTAATGTAAAGTGTCTGTTCCTCAGTTATTTATTGGATTGGCCAATGTCTGCTTCTTCTTCTTCTTCTTCTTATTATTATTATTATTATTATTATTATTATAATTTTACTTAGCTCATTCTTTGTTTACATCTGGTTTATACTTCAAACAAGAGCAGGGCAGGTTCAAATTCCATTCACAGATTAAAAAACAGTATGTTTTTATGCATGACATTGAAAAGTTATGGGGCCCTAACTTACACCCGGCGCTAAGCGGCGCTAACCCAAACGCAAGTGTCTTTGCTATCTTACACCCGGCGCATGGTTCATTATAAAGCCTTGCGTTATTCTTGCCCCCATTACAAGTGAACTGGGCGTGTTGGTCTTAAGATGAGGAGTGGCCAGGATTATTTTTGGCGTATTGCTATCTTGAGCCAGCAGAAAGCGCTTGCGCTAAAACCACCACAAACCTGGTCTAAAGTCATGTCGTTGTTTACATGTTATTTTAACGGCGCATATAAGTGCATCTACATAGGCGTGTGCACAACGCGCGTACACCCTCCTGTCTGTTACACACAGGGGCGCACACAAGCATGACTAAAAATATCAAGATTACAATGTGAAATATTACTATTGTGTAGGCTATATAAAAAATTGCATAAAAATGGCTTTCCATTTGCTGATGACACCTATATCAAGCCTAATGCGCAAATTGTCATTTACACCTAATGCGTGAATTGTCATTCAATAGAAAGCTTGCGCACTGCAATAGACGGACATTTGAGTTCTGAACATTCACTTCAGATGTCATTACAATACAGCTCTCTAGGCCTACAGCCTTGTAAGTAAATTGAATGGTTTTGACTGTCCAGTGAATATTGCATTTATTGTTTTTCAAATAGCCTAAGCTACAGTGAATTCGCTGTGCATAAGGTTTTTTCCATTGCCTACGGTTAAAAAACGGAGATAAATGTCACCATGTTAACTGAATTTGAACCTTAGTATTCTTCGTCCTTCATATTTTTTTAATTACAGTGACTAGGTTTCCATACTCTCAGCTTATTAAAACCCAGCTGATTTCACCTGTTATTCCATAACTGAACAAAACGATTTTAAAGAGAACTAAGCGTCTAATTAGAAACGAAAACAAATTTGCAGCACGTTACACAATTAATTCACAATTTCCCCTGCTGTAAGTCGCACGTTTCATGGTCTTCCTGGGAAAGTGGATTGTTTTAAAGCATTACGCTACGAGTAAAACAGGTTGGTCACATTTCCATAAACAGGACATTATAAAGCAAGGGGAAATATGCATGAACATATGGGTTGCCAACCTGACAGCTTTATTGTATTTAGTGTCATCTTTAAGGCAAAATAAGGGTATTTATGTTATTAATCAATATTACTATGCAGGTAGCCTAATGAACTTCAGATGAAGCTTGAACTTCGAGAAATCCATGAGAACAGCCTCATGGAATTGATGTTTGACACTTTCCTTGCATAATCAAACGAAATTCGTTGAACAAGCAGGCTAATTTGGCGTTTTCTAAGGTGAGACTGAAGCCATTGATAGCTTATTCTGAGTTGTTGCAGGTCCATTTAACGAAATTTAACCGCATATATTTTGTAAAATAACAGCCCTGTCGGGAATTACCGGGAACTCATAGGCTAATGGTTAGTCCGAATAATATTGATCATACTATTGATCCATTTAGCCTATTCCTTGATCGCACTAAACACGCACGAGCATATCTGTTTCGCCATCAAGCGATCCAAAGGTGGAAAAGCAGGCTTTTAAAGGAAATGGGATATGACATTTTGATTGGTTTATTGCATGTCACGCCCAAGACACACCTATAATTAATGAAGAGACTAGGTTCAGCCCATTTGCACGTTGCGCCGTGCTTAGCGCCCAAAAAACACGCCGTTAAAATAGCGAAAGTGGACTTGGATACGCCCTAAATGGACTTTACGCCATGCGCTTAGACCAAGCGTCAAGATCGCCAAGATAGAGCCCATGGTATTACCGTAATGTAATCTAGGCCCCTAACTTATCAAGTGAGGTACTCAGATTTATTGTTACCGCCTTATATCAAAATTCAACCGAGATGCTATATTGTGACCAGTGCTTTTCACTTATTCAGGTATGTTTAATGACATACAACCTCACATTTATCTAAATGTATCTATTCAATTTACTATTAAAAATACCCAAAATATTAAAAAGCTAAAGTTAAAGCTAGCTCAAAACTTACTTTAAAAAATAAATTACTAAATATTAGACCTGAAAAAAGAAAGAAAGTCTGTTGATATATGATTAGCTACCTCCAAAAAACTATTTTAAACATTTCTGTTGGTAAGTCATATATTTCATAAGCTGATGAAACACAAATATGAATGCTAGGACATGGTACTGGGCTGTATTTTTTTTTTTAGGATGGGAATAGTTAATAAATTAGAATCTGAGTCAAACAATCTTTTTTCATAATTAATTTTTCAGGAAGGGAATAGTTACTGTGATAAAAAAAATGCCCCTGCACATGCACACAAGCAAACACACGCCCACACACACACACACACACACACACACACACACACACACACACACACACACACACACACGGGTGCGCATGCATGCATATGCACATGCACGCGCACACACACACACACACACACACACACGCATGCATGCACACACAGACGTGCACACATACACACAAACGCACGCGCAATTCCGACAGTGGAAACTGAATTCACGGTCAAGGTCCACTTGCAAGCTGGTTGCTTAATGCCACCTATCATCGTGGCACATTAACTGCGGCCCCTGCGATCCCTCTGGGCCAATCAATTGCGGCAGGGGGTTAATTGACAACAGCCTATTTCGGTTGGGTTATGACAAGCGGATGACAAGAGGATATTGTCCAGTTCCCCCCCTCCATCACTCACATGCCATGGCACCTGCGTCTCAGGAGGCAATTAACATGCCTTATCCCGATAAGTCCTCTGCTCTATAACAGGAATGTCAGTGTGCGTGCTCTGAGATAAACTAGGGGGGAAAAACTGCATCCAGGGCACCAAATGAGATAAAAGTCACCTTATAGAGAATGCTATCACTTTAGCATTTGTCAAGATGACAACAACCAAATTAATAAATTGTACTTCCAACAATATCTTACTATAATAGCAACAACAATATAATTTGTATTACTGTATCATATTGCACAAAAAAACATACATTTCAAGCTCTTTCAGTTAGGTGAGATGTAAACAAAAGCATAGGTAAGCCTACAGATAATAAGGTTTAACATTTCAGTGAGAGATGAAAAATGATATAACCTTTGGCAATATACAGTATGTATTACATGTTTATAATAGCAGGAAATGTACCAATTATCCATATGCTGTTTGATATTACGTCATATTACACTCACTTAGCAGATGCTCATATCCAGAGCGACATTTTGTTTTTTACAATATTTTTGTAACAAAACAAAAATCTGCCTTACTGATTGTCTAATGCCCATTGTTGACAATGTATCAAAATCTAAATAAAACCTGTAATATGTATTTATATAATGTAATATGTTCATAATTTAGAATCAATCCATGGGTCAATGCAGTATAAGGTTTTCAATTGGGCAAATGTTTAAAATGTGAAAAAGAAAGTCTTACATATTGCCATGTGATAAAAAGGGCATTTTTCTATTGACTGCACCGAATGGACAAAAGTGTTTCAAGCGAAGCAAATTACTTCTATATATACGTAGGTCTACTTCCTTAACTGCATTGCGATAGTTATATACCCGCTCAGTGGTGCCAACCTAGTTATAAAGTCATTATTATTCAGTGTTTTGTGTGCTTTAGCAGGAACTGAGTCATTCACACCTGAGATCCTGTCATATGACTCATTTCACACTGAGCAATATTCCATTTTGAGATTCCTGATTTGAAATTCAAAAAGCTTCATGAGCCAAGGGCAAGACAAAGGCGTTTGAACTTCAGTTGGAAAAAAAATGCATTAACAGAGCAAATCGTTGTGCTATTTACATTAATTTCTTTAAAGCTTCCTGCTGCTGGCACCCATATGAATACATGAATGAATAGTTGCATCAGTTGCTTACAAAAGTAGGTCTCTGTCTAGATATAGATATAGAGGTGGAATCTTGTAAGGAAAGAAGCGAAGGCTCAAACCTACACGTTGAGCACAGGGCATGGTTTCCGGTTACCTCTTAAGGATTTTTGCCTCAGTGTTCTGCAGATTAGTCATCATAACCATCAAGCATCATTCTTTCCTGAGGTTTCCATTTGGACTGTGCCAGGTGTTAAATGTTGAGTTTTGGCCAACGTATGAGGAATTCTTGGCAACTTGACACAGCGGATCTATTCGCCATTATATAGCAGCGTAAACACTAGTGTTGGGTTTCCTCTGTGAAAGATCTGATCAAATAGTCATTACTTAGGCTGCCGCGAATTAAGCCGTGCTTCTCCATGGCAGAACTTTAATTTAACTGACAGTCGGAACTGAGTATAATCCCACTCCTGCTTTTAACACCATTAGTTTGGTTCTGTCAGTCACAAACTGCATTTTGGTAAATCTGCTTTCTCTTGCAAAGCTATCACTCAATGGAATACATCTCCTCAGTGACATCAAGACATGCATCAATTTTAATGAATTTTCTCAGGCAGCTAAAGCTTGCATAAAGGAAGATCGAAACTGCCAGCATTAGAATGTGTACGGATGTTAAAATACTTGTATATAATATGGCATTAAATTTTTAGTCTGGAAACAGTTATATCAGTTTTATTTTGTATCGATTGTTTGTTGTGTATTATGTTATGACCTGCCAAGGGACTGCAGATGGAAATGAGCTGTAGCTAACTGGTGTGATGCATCATACTCTGTTTTCACATTTAAAAATCATACATGGTCCTTGTGAAATAAGAAATACACTGAAAAAAAGGTTATGTTGAATTTACTTTAAAAGGTAGTGCATCATTTTTCCACACCCTCTTTTAAGTATATTGTACATATTATTTTTCAGTAAACTTTACTTAAAAATCCCTTGCTGGTAATGCTCAAATTTATGAGTTTCACTGAACTATCTTTACTTAAAAAATTTTAAGTTGTTGAAATTAAGTTCATGAGCATGAGCATTTGAGCATTGCCAGCAAGGGATTTTTAAGTAAAGTTTACTGAAAAATAATATGTACAATATATATAAAAAAGGGTATACAAAAATTATGCACTACTTTTTTAAAGTAAATTTAACTTCTTTTTTTTTCACTGTAGAAAAAAACTCATACTACGGAAAAAAACCCTCGTACAGTTTTGGTTTACTCTGGGTCTCCCTTAAATCCTGACTTGGTTGCACGCATCTACAATCTATAACATTGTTGGAAATATCCACTGCAGCAATATATTTTCACTAACAATATACGTATGATGCAATGTACGTAGGTATTAATATACATATTCAGTGTGTGCATGTCACCTTGTGTAATGAACCTTACAGTCATGCAAACAGCTCAATCAGGGAAAGTGCATTGTATATTTTGAAATTTCATATTTTTTACAATGAACTAAAAATAGACTCAAATTTGCTTCAAATTACAGAACAGCTGGTGTGAGGCCCAAATGACTGACAACTCATTAAATTCTATTCTAAACTTCACTAACTACAGGGGGGAAAAAACGGGTATTTTTAATCAGCTAAATTCAAATTTAGACATAAAGTTCAGGAGTTCTGACATCACTGTCTTACTGGAAAATAATTTAACAATCTGAGCCCTGCTTTTCTCATTTATTTCAAACTCTCTACAGTAGACAAATCTGTAAAAGCCTTGGCAGACATTAAGAAATTCAGTTCGTTCGACTGTCAACAAGTCAACAAAATGTCAGCCCAAAGTTGCAAGTGTTTAGGTCTCATAGGCTGAGCCAGGTCAGGTGACAGAAATGAAATGCCCCATACCAAATATCAGACATTGTTGTCCACTAACATTAGTGTGGTGAGTATCTAAAATTACAAATGGTGACTTGTAACACTGTATTTACCCTAGCCCACCTGCTGGTCAGTCCATGCCCCAGTGGCGTAAGGTTTCCATCGTCCTTTAGATGGTGGACTCCTGGTGAATACTAGACTAAACATTGTGCCTGTGACCCTAAATATGGTTTCCAGGCCAAATGGTATCTCTTTTCAATGGGGTTAAAACTGCTTTGAAGAAGAAACAGTCATACATAGATCAAGGGACATGGGACAGAACTGCAGCATTTCGGAGAGATTCATAATAATAACAGTACCTATTGTATCATGGCCTATCCACCTTTGTTTTCATACCCCATGACGAAAAGCATTATCCTTCCATTGCAAAATATAACAACCGGATATAAAAGCCCAGACAAGTGACTTTACCTGGGAAAGTACAGCTTTATAACATGTTTAGAAATGCAGGTATATTTACATTATATAAAATCTACAAGAGAGGAACATGTTCTGTGCTTTGCCGGCTCAATTTATTTTCGTCAAAATAACGAAGGTCGTGTTAATTGCAACAAAATGTATTCATCACTTCGTAGTTGCACATCTCAGGAGTGTCTGGCTTTCCACCCATCTGCTCATGCTCAGTCTGACTCTGTGTGTGTAACGTGTATACAACGCAAGACTTTACTATGCTTAAAAAAACAGTAGGTGTTGTCAAGTGGTTCTAGAATCAAACCTTGAGAAATTCCAGCTGCTGCATGCTCTCGGCAGCTATACAGGGGCTGGGAAAATATTAATAGCTACATTGTGTGTAGAGGCTGAAGCTTTAACTCCTGATTGGATGACCAAAATGCAAAGCTATGAACAAAAGACAAAAGGTAGAGCACTGAATAGAAATTACAAGTTGTTTTTTTTCCCCCGCACACAAGAAAAATCTTGACGGCATCCACATTCCCCATTAGGCTACATAGGCTATGTCTATCTATCCTTGCCAACATTCCCTTGCCCAAATATGGCGATGTAGGGCGGTCAAATTTAATATTGCCTCCTTCAGTTTTCAGTATCATTTTGCGCATCAGTTTATTAACTTGGAAAAATAAAATTACATAAAAGTAATAAAATCAGCCTTAATTCACGAAAGCATCTGAAAAAAAATTGGTTTCACTACTTGAAGACAGTGTTTGTAACATTTTAAAATATCTTGTAGATTGTTTGAGACCAACTCTTGTTGTGTTTTTATGTCCATGTCGGAATTGTGTGTCAGTTTTAAAGGGCCGAATAGCTGAAAACCTGACACCAGTCAACAACAGACCTGGACAGACCTTAAGTGGGCTGTTTATTTTAGAAGCAGCATCATACTTTAAGCCAGTGGTTCTCAAACTTATTTTTACTAGTGTACCCCCGCTGAGTTCCCCCCTTCATCAGCACAAAAAATAAATACTGACAAAGGTTTGGTGTTTGTGTCTAAGCTTTCTTTTTCATGGGGTTCTCCTTCTTTCTCCATGTTTTCACTTCTGTGTTTCAACCACTTATTCTCAATTGGCTTTCAGAATCAAAGCTCGCTCAGGGTGAAATAAATCTATACAGCTCGCTGGCTGGCGTGAAAGTCTTCTACTTGTTTTTCACTGGCATGAATGTGATGTGCTCATCGCATTTTTAAATACAAAGGTTGTATTGAAGATATGTGGCATAGAGCATATTCATCAAACTGGTATCTTAGTATCCAGATTTAAGTAATTTTATTAAGGTTGGGTGGTTCATAATCAATTTAGAAAATAAAAAATAAAACACATTTAGAAATTTGATGAGTACCACCTGCAGTACTCCAAAGTACCCCTAGGGGTACTAGTACCCCCAATAGAGAAACACTGCTTTAAATTAACCATGCAAGGGGGCTTGACCACATCCCTACCCATGATGCTGAGTGACGGGCAGATTAGTCAGCTGACTAAGGGTGTTTTTTCCAAATACGGTTCTCTAGTTTCACTCATATCCAAAGACACACTCCTTTCATATCCGACACACTCCTTTCATGATCTTCCAACCCCCCAGGATATCTTCTTCTATCTCCTGTTGTACATGCTGTCAGTGCACCAGTTCTAAAGTAGGAGTAGCCCACCACAAATTTTATATTGGTGTTTATTTGACCCACAGGATTATTACTGGGAAGGGGACTATACCCTGGTAATGTGATATCAATTCCAAATATGTGAATTTCATATCAAGCTGTTACATACTCTTTACAGGGCAACAGTCAGCCAACTTTACATGCAACCAAATAGGCCATTGTGTACAACTCAACGGCTGCACACTAATATATTATTCTCAGTCCATAGATCATCTCATTATAGCAGTATGTTTTGGTGCCAGCAATTCTGGCATGACATTTTATGGCTAGTAAAATGTACTGGTATTTCATTATTCAAATTACCACGAATATGTCTTTGATTGTTTCTTTGTAACTTTTTTTTTTTTTTACTTTCCCAGATATTTAAAACATATAAATAACTAAGAATAATGTTTTTTTAAACTGCTCTTTGAAACTGAACAGCAGGGAGTTTTTTAATTGATATAATAGACTTTTAATCACTTTAAATTCCTAAATCCTGTTTCGTGTTCTTCCAGTTTTGGAATCTTTCTTGAGTTACTGCTGTAGCACTCCCACTCCCAATCACAATGGTATTAGCACAACTGCTAAAGTGCAAGGCCTTCTCCAACGCATTCATCTGAGGGCAAGTGAACATTTGAAACCTTACAGTCCACACATCACCGCAGGAGGGGGATTGCGCTGATTGGAAGAGAGGTGTATCACTCACAGATGACAACTATTAGATGGTGGGCACCAGGCCTGCTTCGGGAGGAACTATGAGGCAGTAACCTGAGGAACCCTGGCTGACTTTAGCCCACCCGACCCCCGGCCAGGACAAGGCTAATTGTGTCCCTCTGTTGTGGACTCCTGGTCATAGTCGGCTGACGACATAGCCGAGCGTGCGGCCCAAAGATTTGATTATAAAGCTCAACAGGCACTCATGGTGAGTGTATTTAACAACAGGACCACTCAATAGCCCAATATTTCATTAGATATAAATAAATTGCATGTGCATATACATTTCTAAACCATTTATATTACCATGAAAAGAATACCAGCACATATAACAAAAGATGCACATGTATAAATTAAATCCAGCAATGAGCTTTGGTCATGTTTTGGTCATGGCATGACCTTTTGGCAAGTTTTGGTCATGGCATGACCTATAAGCAATACTTGCTGTTTATTCCACCTTGACAATCATAATGCTTATTTTTTGCTGTTGCAAATCCTTTTGTTGAAACTTTGGTCACATAAACTACCTAAACTAAGCTGTTTCATAATTCAGTCTCAAAGCAGTCAAAAACAATTGAACTGCACCCAGAGAAATTCACGTGGCTAACAAAACAACGGCATAGATAAAAGATAACCCAAAGCTAGTTTCTGACCTCTGGTGTCTGACAGAAAGCTTCCTATTCAAGGTAACAAGCCTTTAAGTAGCATTTTACATCTGGCAACTAGATATCGGCTTGTGTTTGGACAAGTACCAGATGAGCAGGCAGACGCTTTGAAAGGATCACGGTCTTATCACATTAGACGGCTATGATCTTGCCTGACATTGTATAGATGTTTTAATGGAAAGATCTGAACCTCCACTGATGTTATTAACGAATGGCTGGACCGGGTGGATGTGGAAGTTAACAAAGGAAACTTGTGTGCATCTTCAAAAACATCCACTAACGCAACATGATGCATCAAGCCGGGCTTATTTAACCGCAAGATAATTGATGTCAGTCACTTTACGCTAGTGGCATATCATTATCATTATTACTCCATCTGCAGCTGCCTTATAAGTACGTCCAAAAGGCTGCCATCGTCTCTGCGGGTCTTGTTAGCCCGAGAATGTGAACGCAGGTTGCAGGCCAATAAGGGTCTATAGATAGCCAGCCCCTCGTGTGTATGGGAGTATCTAGCTGACAGCCTTTGCTTTACATCACAGTTCTAGAATTAGAATCTTAATATAAAGATGATTTTCGGTGTTCTGCATTTTCCCGGACCTTTTAAATAGCAGCAAGTTTGCTTTGAATCCAGTGTGTAACATCCACCTTAAGATTTACTTAAGGGGAAATAAGGGTGAAATCTTAAGTCTTTTCAGTGAATTATCAATGGGACAGAAATTCATTTTGAGAAATAACCATTATGAGTGCTTGAGGTTTCTTTTTGTAATTACTCAACATGAACAAACTTGTAAAAGAAACAATACACAACAAAATTACTATAAGGAAAATCTAAATCTAAAGACAAATTTATTGCAAAGAATTTACTAATTTTAACAATGGAAATAAGAAAAAATTACATGTTGGCATATATACAGCAAAGCAAAATTGCAATACACTGTATAAAGAAAATGTATATTTGACCCAATAAAGTATATTTAATGCATAAAAAATTAAGCAAACTAAAATATAGAAAATGTTGATATCTTTGAAGCCAACATTACACTGTCAATATTTAATTTGTCTGTAGCGGATGAAGGCAAAAGGCCAGCTATAAGCCTGCTGCTGACCAGGAAGCACAAGAGACTAAGTACTGTTAATACAGGAAAGTGTACAACTACTTTATTAATGTAATTTACTATGCATATATAAGAGTGTATACACATTAAAAATTATTATTATTATTTTGGTTAATTTGGTTAACATATATAGGTATTATGTATTGCTATGTTAAATGAAATGTTTTTAAGTATGAAATTGGCATTTTATAAACTATATGTTTGGCTGATTAAGCAGAAAATATAAAATTTTCATTTTATGTTATATTTTTATGTTTGATTGATAATTCAGTAATTCCAAGTTGGCAAAAATATAAATATTGCTAACAGCACTGAATTAAATTGCTGTGGCTTCAATAAAAAAGATAACACTTTGTACTTATTACCTTCAAACAGTTTATTCATTTAAGCATATAGTTTCCGTGTTCTGTAGCTTGAGTCAGAGCATGTGCAGGGTTCAAGCAAGGGGAATAACATATATCTCTCTCTCTCTATTTCTCTCTCACACACACACACACACACACACTATCTCGTTTTCCATTGAGCACATTCTTCCAAAACAGGTTAATGGCATGACCTCACCAACGATGAAGAGGAGTTGTCGAGGATAGTGGGAGGTAGAGAGAGAGGAAGAGCTGTGACCCGTTTTGGAACGGAAATTTTGTTTGGTTGTATTTTTTAAATTTGTGTTCATTATGTTTGGTTTGCACATCAAAGTCAAAAGTTCATGGAAGCTTAATGGATCGACCCCCGGTCCATCGTGAGAATTTGCAGAGGCATGTCATCAGCAGTTTTAAAAACACTCCCTTCATGCATCATTTTACTGTCAACTAAAAGGCTAAATTTGATTTTATACATGTATGCAATTGCCAGCCAACGACTTGTCAAACACGTATCAGACATAAAGTTCAGATTATAAAATACATCCACGTGAATGAGTCGGAACTTTTAATTTGACATTTCATTAGTCCCTTAACGAGGCTCTTCCCTCTGCCAGCTCACGTACAGCTGTACATATGATTTGCATGCCTATTTATATTTCGTAGGAGGTTGTGCGATGTGCCCGTTAGGTTTTGTGTTTGGATACCATGCACATCGTAAAATGCTCGGGTCATGCTGAAAGTGATAAAAATGTATTTGAATATTTCATATGATTTAGCAATAGCGACACATTCATAATGCTAGACTTCATCAAATTTATTGAGATGCTGTCTTTTAAGAGGCACCTCAGGATAAATGCAATTTTGGAAAGCTGATTAGGTGAAGAGACACAGTGCAGTAGATGCCATGCATACTTACACCGAACCAAAGAAAAGGTTCCTTTTTATCCCCAGAGAAAACATCCTAGCTGTCTTGTAAGGTTCCCTGCGTGCTTTAAGTAAAACAACTCTACAATCAAACAACATTATCAAAGCTTGTCACTTCAGTCACCACAGCATAGTTTATACGCTATTTAAAAGTAGATACGACCAGTTGTTGCCACGTGCTTGTGCTGCCATGAACATTTGCATAAGGGTCCCATACTTGTTCCATGACATCGCTTCGGTAATCTACAGCTAGTAGTATATCTCACTAGCAAATGGTCAGTAAAATTCAAAATGGTCCCCATGGAAACTGTTTTCAGTTAAGCATGAAATGGACACACAAAGCCAGTAGGCCCGTTCCCCAAGTATCTCACAGAATGATAAACCTACATGCCTTTCAAAGCTGTGCCAACTAGCAGTACAGAAACAAATACACATTCCCAGCAGATTAAAATAATAATTAAAATTAATTCAGTCTACAAATAGACTGTTCATTACAGCTGCAGTGCCAGTGATGCAAATTTGGCAGTTGACCTTTGCAGTTATAATGTTATTTATATATCCGTTTTATAAGAGACAACTTGTTCAGTGCATGCTCCTCTCATCAACATACCTTAGAAATGTATTGTTTATGAAATTTACGTTACATTTTTCCATACTGATTATGCATTTTCTCAATCTTTTTCTGAGTAACACAAACTGTACACTAGGCTACACCACTATTGCACAATATGTAAGGATCTGTAACCACAGAGGCTGAGATTCATGCACTCTTTATAATATATTTTATGGGAGCTCTATTGGTGTTCATTTATTTGTTTATGCATTTACTTATGGTATCATAACCAGCCCTAGCTCCCATTAACCCCAGTACATATCAAACTATTTCAACCCATTTAAGTAGCTGCCCAGCACAACAGAGGTTTAATGCCCTTCAGGTACATACAGTATTTCAAATGGTTTCTTACAAAACCATCTAAAATGTGCATTTAACAAGCTATTGCACTTGAGAAAGCACAGGAACAACATACTGCTATTATGTAGATACTGGATATAGATAACTATTTCTTTCTGTCCAGATAATCTTTTTATAAGTAATACAAACTGTACAAGACACCACTATTGCAGAAGATAAGAATCTGTAACCACAGTGGCTGAGGTTCATGCACTCTCATGTTTACACTATAGTCAGGTGGACAATGCAGTATTCTGGGCGTAGTTTTTATTTTCTCTCAGAAAGTTAGTGTGTGCAGCACTACATTTCCACTGCCATAGTAGCAGCTATGTCTGGAATACGGTATCTTCAAAAATATCTATATCAAATAAAATAAATTCTGTTCTGCAGCTCTATATAAATTTTAGACCTTGTACACAAGGTGAAATTGGGATTCCAAGAATACAATTCGGTATATTGTATACCGAATATTGCCTGTATTAGGCATTTTTTCATCCATAATGCAAGCACAGTTCTGTCTTCATGAGAAGGTGAAACAAGTCTTTCAGGCTGAAAGATGCACAGATTCTACAAGCACAGAGATATAACCCATACTTAAGACAACTTTAAATACTTAGGCACTTATAAAAAATGTCCACCACACTTTTTCCAAATGGTTTCGACATCATGTGAAGCACAATGAAACCTTAAATCGACTAGGCGCCAAGATCGCGCGGGAGGTCACGGAGCAGTGCAACATGAACCTAAACGCAGATTATTAAACTTTAATGGTGAGCAGCAGGAGCCCGGTTGGCGAGGCCATCGCATCGGACCCTCGCCCCTGTGATCTCCTCACAAGCAGAACAGGCGGGCGCAGGAGAGAACAAATGCAATCCATAAAAAAATGTGTGTTCTCCTCTCCCAGAGAGAGAGAGAGAGAGAGAGAGAGAGAGAGAGACCCATTGTTAGTCTTCCTGTGCCATTGCCTTTCATGTCATTGGGAGAGCAGACACTGCTGGCGAACAGAAGAGATCGAGTGGGCTTGGGGTGTGGCAAAACATCAGGGGAAGTCTAACCGGCTCAGTATGGCATCCCCGGCTTTCCTCATAAAACCCTGATCCGGGGTTAGAGGCAACCTCGCCCCCCCCCCAGTGACAAGCAGGCAGGGTGATATAGGGCAAGCAGCTGGGGGGCAGTGGGATGGGGGCACAATGACAAAAAACACATGCTACGGCAAAATGTCTTACGCACTCTAGTGCTCACTTATTTGTTTACACAATCTCTCAAAAATATAGGATATAAATATAGGTCGTCCAGCAAATTTGTGGCAAACCTTTGGCATTGTTGCCACAGGTTTGCGGCAAGCTCATATTTTGACATGCAAATTAGCTTAAATCTGACAAACCTCTGGCAACATTTTGTGGAAAACAATTTAGTTTCCAAAAAATGCGCTACATATTAGCTGCACGTTTGCAGCAAACTATCCAGTTTTGGAAGGGAATCTATCAAAGCATAATGCAGTTTTCACTGAGAAACCCTCATTGAGATACAAAGGACACAAGACAAGCTGAACTTACGACTAAAGCATGTAATCAAATTCTACAGACTTGCTGTTTATAAACTAGTAATTTATAGTATTGTAGAAACAAACCTGCCTCCTAAAATGAAAAGTTGTTAAATGTCACTGCAGTTATTTAATTACATTTATTTAATCACATTTCAAACTGCCACCATGAAGTGTTTTTTCTTCATGCGTTTTGACAATAATTTATAATAGATTATATACAGTATATACTGTATATATTTTAAATTTAACAGAATTGTATATCACAATATTATAAATATAATATTTATTTTATGACCTCCAAATACTATACTTTTGTAAAAAGAATGTATACTCTCATATGCAAGCTAGTGCAACAAACGTAACATATTGCCTTCTAGGTTTAAGAGTATCTTGCACAAAACATAATTATTTACTGTGAAATGACCTATGCTTTTTTTAAGACCCCCTCCCCCTTATAACATAAAATGGTTTGTATGAAGAATGGTGGAATATTTGGAATATTTTTCCCTGAAACACCAGTAAATCAGTTTGAATGGCACGTGGCATAAATACTCAAATTGTTAAATGTTTTAAAATAGCAGCAGCAAGGAGCACTGCCATAAATGGACACTTCTTAGCTTTCACTTTCTGGTGCAGTTCACCATTAGATCTACACATGGGATTATGATATTCCTTCACTTGCCGACTGCTTGCCAAAATCAAAATTGCTTGCCAAAAATCAGACAAGCACGAGACAATTATGAATGCAAATACTGTGCATAGCCGACCCAAATCAGTCAGTTAAAAGTACCCGTAGTATATTGTTTAGGTCGGAATGATGACAAATGAAACTGTTAATTACACTGCATACCTGAAAAATCCCAGTATTTACAAACCTCAGGATTTCCTCTCTAAATTGTGTTGAATCGCAAATCAATCAAATCCTGAGACAAAAAAAAATAGAACTATTAACACAGACCGAACTCTCTCTAGTTACGCATCAACTCATCATGCTAACAGCTCCTGTTTAGCGTTCATAGTCATTCTGTTTGAATTGCATACAAAGTGCACTGCAATATTCACAAAGTTTACATTTCTCATTGCTTACCTGTAGGAATAAATATCAAAATACAATACATATATGTGTATTCAAGTTTCATATGGGCTACTGGTCATCAAAAGTGTATTTTTTAAACCCCGTATAGTATTGCTAGCACTGCTGGATACATTTTAGACTGAATTTATAAATGTTATTTTAGTTATTCTTTGGATGAACTCTCAATTTAGTTCTGTGGAAAATTTATATTCCTATATTTTAGCCGCTGGATTACTTATCTCTCTGTAATTCACAAAATAATTAGTCAAACAACAAATTCCAGATTCTATTTTTCATCAGTGAAGGATTAATCAGTTGAGCCCCATAATATGGTAAATATATAGAGATAAAGAGTGCAGTGTGTTGTATTGCATGTTTTCTTTTATTCTACACTACGAGAGCACCAAATTACCATAGTGCTAAATGTGTTTCTCACAAATAAAAGTGAATAGTATACTCCACATTAAATAATTCACTCCTAACATCCAAGAAAATCAAGCAAAAAATACAATAGCTCTCCATAAGCGTACTCAGAAACACGGGTGGTTCCAATAATATATGAAAGTCCTAATATTTACATTCTTCAAGTCACAAGAAAACACTAGACAATGTTGCAATTTTACACACTACACAATGGATATTAATTATTATTATTCCAAAGGTTGCACTTCATTCAAATGTATTAGACCTCCCATCATCTAACTTAAACACTGCATATACTCAATGATTTAAAATATGTAATGGTAGTTTGAGCAAAATGTGCCACATAACCTCTTGTTGATCAGATAAGAAAGTTATATTTTAATGTAGTGTATGGCAAATTGTGAAGTAGCCACAAATAATATCCGACACATACAGTATGTGTTCCCTTTGAAATTCATATGGGTCTATCTTTTTCCAATTTATAAAGTGCAGGTTTAATTCATGCAGTTCAACAGTCTCATTCAAATGTATTTATGCTCTTATATATTAAACAGTGTTGATACTCAATGAGTACATTATAAATACTGTATTTTAGTAGGTCTACTTTATTTGTATAAAATATGGCAGACGATCTTTACTGAATATTTTGTTTTTAGCAATGTAAAGTAACTTGTATGCCTATGGAACAAATATCTTAGAAAATATCTTTTAAAGATTTACTCAATATATTGAAATTTCCAATTTCCAATTTATACACTACGTGCTTTATGCACACAAACTAACAGAACTATTTCGTCCAAATGTATGTCTGCTTCTAATTTGATGTATAAATGTGATGATTCTACTTTTATAAAATGCTATCCTTTTAATGCAAGCAGTATATAGTCTCTGTTTTTTTTTTGTTTGTTTGTATGTTTGTTTCAAAAATAACCTGCATATTTGTGTTTAAGTATTTTGTTGGTTAGCATAGGAAGTTACACACAAATTTATTCAGAAAGAAGGAATATTTTAATTATTCTTACCATATGACCACTTGTAAATGAATAGTGGCTCACTTTGTTTAAAGAAAATGGAATGTGTCACATCAGAAACTACAAAAACAAAAGCTAAACTGACTATTGGCTGTATTTGGGTAAACTGTGTAAACCTTGTATTGTGGAATCACAATCACTTGAAAATGCATTGTGTGGTTACATTAGAAAAACGCAACTTCATATTGAATAAATCTGACATAAGCTTATACACATTGCATTTAACTGGTCATACGTCCATGTAATTCAGAGCAAAGTACACAACTTACTCTATCTACTCGGAGTACCTGAGCAGTGTCTGACGACTGAATTAGATCAGGCACAAAACAAAATGAAAGGAAACACATGACTGATGAATTTCCTTTGCAATGTTGTGTATTCCCGGTGAAAGTCAGACCGAATGACATACTCAAAAAGTATTGAGACTTGTACATTGAGACTTGTCCGTGTTTGACATGTGTTTATTGCATGTTTACTATATATTTAAATGTCTTTTCGGGCTGGGGCGGGGACGAGGGCGGTATCACTGAGACAGAAACCCATCCAATCACATATTAGACACAAAGTATCGATATTGAGGAATGGCGCAAAGGTTTCCCGGTATTCCTAAATATAATATTTTCACTCTTTTTGTTTGCAGTAAGTGCGTAAAACGCCTTGTTGAATTCGAAGCATGCCTGACAGATCCTCCTTACCTCTGTATGTTTTCAGGAAGAGCTTTTGGTCCAGAGAGACCCATCTGCGCTTTGCCAGACATTTTACTTTGCCTGTTGTTGACGCCGTCGACATGGCCCTCGGAAACACTCTTCTCCCAGGCGTGATTCATGGTGGAAAAGAATATTTCCACCTCCGGCCCACTGAAGAGCACCGAAAATAGTCCGAATTGCCTTCACCGTAAGAGGCCACGGATAAATCCTGAGGGGGGGGGGGGGACTCTCCTGAGGCGAACGCCGGCGAAGCAGCCTGTGGCGGTCGCAGGCAAGTTTGACTAACTTCACCTCCTGCGCAGGACCAACAGCAGCGATGCCAGTAGCAAGCCCCCCCACTCCCCCCCCACCCTTACTCCCCTTCCCTCCCCCAGCCCGCCTCCCGTCCACTCACTTTCCCTTCTTCAACGGGAAAAAATAAAAGACCAGGAGAGCCCCTCTTCAAAGGGAAAGTACGCAATTTATAGGGAATGACAGGAAACAGGTCGAAAGGCACTCAACCAACTGAGAGTTTCCAGGCCACTCGCACACAGGGCAGAAGAGCCCACTGATAACCCCCCCCCCCCCCCCCCCATAAGTCACCATCCATTGAAATAAGGGTGTGAGAAATGCCATTAGTCACTCAGTAGGTGCAGACTACTTTAGCAGATCAATTTAGCAGCTGTATGACTTGTCCCCAACACACAGTGTCAGATTAGTGACATTTTGTAGTGCCCATTTGTCTGAGGTTACACATCTGTGTGCCAAAAAGCTGCACACTTTCCATAAATCACTTGGTGGGAAGAATAGTTCCAAGTGCAAACAAGTAAGCAACTACCGCTGGCCTCAATTTACCACAGAGCAAGCCGTATTATGTATGGTCGACCTGTTGAGCTGATTACGAGTATATCTTGTCCAGTTGTCAGTACTTATTAATTGACTTGTACTCATATTTTATGGTCTTGTTTAACCTGAAAGAAAAAAAAAAGATCTCACTTAGCCACTATGAAATTATGCAATATAATAAAATGGTGCACTTTCGTAATAAATAAATGTACAAATTTGTTCCTAGTCTAAATCTGGCTTTCAAAAGTGTACGTTCAGGAGAGAATACCCCAGGAAAAAACAACCTTTGTCCGATGAAAAAGGTATACCGTGGCTGTAATATTGTCTTTACTGGACATTATTTACGTAATTGTTTAAAAGTCTGCCTCCTTCCAATAACACTGTACAAAACTCTGGCAAAACCCTATTGCTGAGAAACATGTTCTTGCGCATAGGTCTCTCAGAACTCACATCCGCAGACCTCCCAGTGAACAAAATTGTGTTAAAAAAAATGTGCCTCACAAAGAAAGCATTATGATACGAAACCAGTCCACAACCACGGGTCATGAAAATTATAGCGAGCGACTATTGCCATGCCAACAGGGATTATGTAGTGATATAATGGTAATATGACAAGCATCACAACAAAATAAAATTTTATTACGTTTACATTTCAGCACAGACTTACAGAGATTACACTTCTGAGATACAATCCATTCATACAGCTGGATGCTTAGTCATTAAACATTTACAAACTTTAGTGACGTTCAGGTTAAGTACCTTCCTTAAGGGCACAACAGCAGCACCCCAGCTGGGCATTTAACCATCTTTATGTTACAAGCTCAATTCCCTACACAATAACTACACTGTCATCCCCAAGCAACTGGCCAGGTAATTAACTAAAACTAGAGCGGTTTTGTTTAACTTGCTATTTTTTATCAGAAGTATTTGAAAAACCATTTGGATAGCTACATACTTTCAAGACTGCTGCCTCCGATGGTTGAGTAATTTCAACTGAACTTAGTCATGGCCATGCATGATCCTGTGACAAATCGTTTTTTTTTTTTTAAATAAATGACATTTGCAGCCTCATGAGATGCATTCATATCATTAATCTTCATTCAATAAAATATACTATGGAAACAAAGGACTTTCCTTCCTTTTATTCAGAAACTATTATGTGATGCACAAATCACCTGTTAAAAACTTGTTCAATTGGAGTGTCTGTCTCAGGTCATATTAAGGATTCTGGCAGCTAAGGCTAACTACTGCACATGTGCAGAGAGCTAAAGATGCACAGACACTCACTGGCCTAGTGGGGGTGTTTTGCTGGCTAGTGTGTCCTGGTTTCTGTGTCTTTGCATGCATGCCTTCTGCGTTCATTCCCCTCTTATTCAAAAATTCATAATAAAATCACAATATATAACTTTGTTTATTTTGGTAAAAACTCCCTTTTTGTATTTAATATATAATTCTGTGTGCTTAAATATCTATTTTGAGTAGAAATATTTGCCCGAACGTGTTACTCACTTAAGACAAGAAAGGACTTAAGTGCCCCGGTCCAAGGGGCCACAGCAAAATATCTGATCAATATCAACCACTGTGAGTTCCTCCTTGCAACCATGAGTTATTCAAACTCACAAGCAAAATGTGACTGGGTGACATTGATTAGCACAACAGAAACATGCATTTGCATTCAACCTCATCTCAGCTAATTTCTCTTATTTCTAATTCTTTGGTTTACCCTGAGATACCCGGGACAATATCAGCCAGAAGAAATAAACTATAAAGCACGCTCAAATGCATGCAAATGTAAAAGGGCCCTCAATTTAACCACAAGCCTGCACTGTCCTTGCACACTAGTCTCACAAAATATTTTGTTCATTTCAGTGTGATGGCCAAACTCCTGATGTGTAAAATAATATTTTACAGAACATGTAAAAATGTTTAATAATAACGCTGACGATGACGATACTCAACTCTTTCTCTCCTTCTCACCCTCTGACACTCAGGTGTCAGCCCGCATCTCCGCTTGCCTGAGAGACATCCAGAGCTGGATGGACAACCACCATCTGAAGCTCAACCCAGGCAAGACTGAGCTCATCTACATTCCTGCTCTAACCTCTCCCCCTCTCAATCTCTCCATTTCCCTAGGGGACACTCCACTGACCCCAACGCCCTGTGCCAGGAACCTCGGAGTGGTGATGGACAACAGGCTGTCCCTCTCCGAGAACATCGCAGTGGTAACCCGGGCGCGCAGGTTCTTCCTGTACAACATCAGGAGAATCCGTCCCTTCCTCACCACCCACTCAACCCAGCTCCTGGTCCAAGCGATGGTGCTGTCCCGCCTGGACTACTGCAACTCTCTCCTGGCTGGCCTGCCAGCATCGGCCATTAGACCCCTTCAGCTTATCCAGAACGCAGCAGCGCGCCTGGTCTTCAACCTCCCCCGACACTCCCATGTCACCCCCCTGCTCATTGACCTCCACTGGCTACCTGTGATGGCTCGCATCAAATTCAAAACATTGGTGCTCGCCTTCCAGGCAGTCCGAGGATCAGCCCCTCCATACCTCCAAAAGCTCAGACCCTACATACCTACCAGATCCCTGCGTTCCGCCTCCTCAGGACGACTGGTACCCCCCCCCCCCCCCGCCACTTCATACTAGCACCCGGTCTCGACGTCTGTCTGTCCTGGCCCCACGGTGGTGGAATGAGCTCCCCGTGGAGGTCAGAACAGAAAGTCTGACCACCTTCAAGCGCAGATTGAAGACTCACCTCTTCAAGCTGCACCTCTCTCCACCCCTCCCTACCTCCTTGTGACCTCCTTTGATTGTGTTTTTCTGAATCCTTGTTGGTTCAAGCTGCTAGTTTAATACTTAAGGTTACTTATTGGCTTACTGTTGTACACGCCAATGATCGATGTCGTGTGGTCCCCCCCCCCCCCCCGCCCCAAAAAAAAAAAAATAATAATAATCATACTGACTGCGCCTGGTGTTTGAAATCGTATTTACCTTTTAGGGTTGTTTTAACGCACTTGTTCCAAGTTTGAAAATGCACTATTGTACGTCGCTCTGGATAAGAGCGTCTGCCAAATGACTAAAATGTAATGTAATGTAATGTCTACTAAAAAAGTAATAAAATACTTACCACATCGGTTACATTGACTTTCCTTCTGTGTTAACAGTTCTGGTTCTATACTTCAAACCAAAATGAGTGGAAGAAAGTAGGGAGAAGAATAATAGAGACATGCTACTACAATATACTGTAAAGTTTTAATGGGTCCAAAGTACTGCACTGTATAAGTATCTGTGCAAATAATTTCTTCCTGTTTTCCTCTCTGCAAGTTAGTCCATTACCCTAAATCTACACGTCATTTGTTTAAATGAGTAATGGCAAAGTTCATGAAACATCTGCCAAAATTCCTTGCCGGCAACCAACAGGAGCCCCAGCACGCACATGGCTGAGGCCCCAAATAACAATCCGTATTTTATTTTTAGCCAGCTAGTAAGCAGATGGCACTGAAGTGACGCAGCCGGAGCCAAACGAATGCGCAACAAAAGGTCTATTTTCTGAATCAATGTTCTCATGCAGTGGTGAACGTGCACATCTATGGGGCAACACGTAACACATTGTTACGCAAATGTTACTAAGTTTGACTATGAGACTAATTAGAAGAGACTTATTGTCCTCAGCTGAGGTTATTTTTACTGCAGTTTGTATAATACTTTGAATTTCCGGGGGCCCCTGGATAGCATATCCAGCTTAAGCTCTGGTTCCTGACTACTGTTTGTGTTCAGTAATAACCAGCAAACCAGGACAATTCAGGGCTTCTGGGTAGCATGTCTTTCTAATACAGGCTACTGGGTTTCAATACAGCGACACACCCCAGAGTCCAGAATCCATTCCTGACCATGCCAGCGGTGAGGAGACCCACAGCATGACACAGTGCCACCCAGGGAGGGAGGGTTGCAGCTGGCAGGAATTCCCACCTCATCACACTCTTGATTGTCGTCTAGTCGATCGGGCATCTGCAGCCCGCCTGAAGTGCAGTTCTCTGTTAAAATGCCTGTGAAGCTCAGCTGCTAAAGAAAGAAACAGAGTGATGGCTGGCCACCCACATAACAGAGGGTGTGTGTAGCGGTTGTAGCTTGGCTAGTTAGCTACTAAGCACAGTGAGGTGCAGTAAAACGAAGGCCTTGTAGCAGGTTACCGTGGCAACACTCTCTGGCATCGCAACCCCCAGGTTGAAAATAAAGACGTTACCCTTCAGCTGACCGGCAGCGCATTCGTCATTGGAGCCTTTAGCCCGAGTAAGAGGTGCGGGTTCAAATCTCACCTTGGGCGAGTGCTTCTCTCTTGTTACATTGGTACCTACTGACCTAAATAAAAAAATGTAATAATAATCATCTACACTTGGAAGAAGCATGAGACCATAGTATATCATCATTTCATAACAATAATTCAGCTAAAAAAAAGTACATTAACAAAACATAGGCAAAATAAATCCAGAAATTGAGTGTGGAATTGGGTCGTGCCAAATTGGCTGAAGGCCCTCCATACTTAGTGTTAAGTTCTCCACAGCCTTCCTTTTCATAAGATCGGTTTTCTAGAAACAGTGCAGTACAGCTGGGAATGTGATTCACGAGCAAGGGCATTCACAAAAAAAAAGAATTACTGTTTATTTGGCACTGGATTTACGCAGGCATGTGTGAAGTTATTACCCTGGCTTACCCATAACAATTATACTAGTTCAATTTGTTCCTTCAGCTGGGCGGGGATTAATGTTTGGGTTTTCTCAGGTTCAGAGTAATTTGCTGTTAAGCTGGTGCAGTGCCGGAGGTCTAATGTGGCTGTATCTTGAGAATGGGACGTCCATTTTCCCCCCTCTGCCCTCCGTCTCACTCAGAGCAGGGAGAGGCAGGGCAGAAAGGGGCAGGGCAGGGAGAGGCAGGGCAGAAAGGGGCAGGGCTCTCATGCCAATGGCGGGAATCTGCCTATCCTTGCTTGTCACAGCTGCAGTGGTAGTGTGACACGTGAACGGCTTCACAGGGTGGATGCTAAAAAAAGAGGGAGTGGTGCAATGCACTGGTTTGTAGATGAGTGCTGCGACTTCCAATGCAGAGTTTATACAGGGGGAAATATGTAACGGGCAATGACGATTCACATACGGACATTCCCAGCAGCATACCTGTTGAGGCAGCAACATACCTCTAGTGTTAATAGGAATTGTCGTTCTCTTAACACCCTTCACCAACACATAACGATGGGACACCTCAATAAAGTTTTACAATAGGAGTAAATGTAACCGCGGATATTCTGAGCCATGGTTTTGACTTGGCTACGAGAGCACTTTGACACTTGCAAATTCAAGTGCATTTTTGGGGGGAGGGTTTCTCGTAATGCTTCTGACTAGAGGATGGCCGCCAATTGCACTGAGGTCAAGAGAGGACCTATAAATCAGGCAACTGCAGGGAGGGGGGTCACTGATTGAGAACTGCAGGATGGCTGCAACTGTTCATTCGGAGGCGCCCCCATGTAACTGAGAGCTTAGTACCCTGCTACTGTCCAGTCAGATGACTCGGCAAAGACAGAGGAACCAGTGTAAACCCACTTACATACAGGCACCTGTCCCAAAACAAATTAACGAGCGCGCAGATGATCGTAAACCTGAACAGATGTATGTAGAGTGAAGCACAAAAAACCTGCAGACTGCAGTTATACTGAAGTCTGGGGCAAAAATGAAAAAGTCTGAATATTTAATACAGTGACTCACACCACTGTGGGTGTTGCCTTTAATGTTGTAGTGACAAGAGACTGAGGCACAGTTATGGCCAGGTGGTGACAGATATAATATTAATGCTTCTTCCAACAGCATCTAAGTGGCCCAGAAAAATAATAGGGAATGGCACAATGGCCTGCATTTCTGATTTACCCAGTGAGTCAAACTGACCTTTAAGCCCACAGAAAAGTGAAAGGCGCAGTGCTCGTGAGTAATATCCAAGAATAATAGCAGATGATACCATCCACTAAATGTAGTTTCATTCCTCCAGGTGATGGTGGCTGACGTAAATTTCCGGGATCGTCCATTGTGCTAGCGCGCGATCACAAGCGGCGCTGGCGTCTCGGAAACACATCGCTCCTCACGAACGTTCCCGTACAAAAATGATAATTCAAGATCGTTTGCAGTTGATATCATGTCACTGAAATAGAGTTTCTTCTAGTTAAAGTGAAAAAATAATTACTTCACAGGCATAAAGGGAAATAACCACAATAGATTACTCCACAATTTGACATGGGATTCCCATCCTTATATCATAACTCCATTATAATCATCCTATTTAGACACTTCCATAACCACTACGAAATGGATTTTAACTGATTTTCTCAATTACCCTGATAACACAAACATGCTTTGTCCAATCAACATATAAGTTGTATCTTCAATGAAAACGATAAAAACGTAATAGATAAACGATGACCCCTGTTACCTACCATACAGTGCACATTTTCATAATTAATTCCAAGTGAGAACAATATTCGTACACGTGTAACGTTAAAGCTGGAATCAATGGAAAGTTCTGCGTGCTACTGAGCTTGCCTTTTTGCGATTTAGTTTAATCTTGTGGTGACACCTGTAGTCAGTTTGTTTAAAGTTATAGACATAATAAAATAAAACAGTGGAAAGCAACATGACTTGTAAAAAAACAAAAAAAACAATATATACAGTAACTATTCTGGATAGTAGAACAGTCATTCTAGTAAACCCTAAGCTTCCATTCCCAACAGATCTCTTTAAATAAAATAAAAAAACGAAGCAACGACCCTTTGTTATTGCCTGCAAACAACTTGTACGTTAGTTTTTCCTCCAGCAGCTAAAATTGGAGCATGCAAATAATTGAACTGGCGCCATCTGTTGGGCGAGTTATCTGCAGGAAAGCTGGTGTCCAACCAGATCTGTAACAGTTTCACAATGGGTGCGTCACAATAATCGAAAAATGCACCCTCCCTCCCTCCACTACCACCTCCTCTACTCCGTGCCCCGGAAACGGATCTTTGTGTTTTAATCTAATGTTGCTGATTACATATTAATTACGCATTAATGGTTACATATGAATTAATGTCTCGATGCAAAGCGCAATGTCAGATACATTGTATAGTGTACATTTAAATACTTTTTTTGCATACTTCCAGGTAGGAGAGGAGTGGTAGTGGGGGAGTGGAGGAAAGGAGGTGGAGAGTGAAGAATATTGTGACGCACCCAATTATACCTTTATTCTCAAATAAAGCAAAGAAGATGTGAGGCCTTAAAATGTAAAGTACTACAAATGCCTTCGCAATGAATGACATAACTGAGGTTGGAAGTGCTATTGAAACAAAGCACTCATACCCAACTTTAAAAGAATTCACCAACTGTGTAACAATAACGTGACAAATTAGAGTAATATTCCTCACAAATCAGCTGATTGGATTATTTGAAAATTGTGAAAATGAGGAAAAGGACACAATCAACAAAACAAAACTCTAGCAACATTAATGGAACCACCATTCACAAATTTACTTCAACAAGAGAGATACTACATAACACGATACTACAAAACAAATTTAATGTTAAAGGAGAAGTTCGGTATTTAGCATGTTAAGCCCTGTTATAAGGTTATTTACGATCATATACAATGGTCCATGTCAACATTTTGGCAAACTGTGCAGTCTTGAGATATATTGCTTTTTGCTCATGTCACAGCTAACTTACACAATGGATCTGAATGGGCATATAGAAAATCCTTCAAAAAACACCATAAACTCTAGTTTTCAAAGACGGGAAACTCACCGAGTGGTCACTGGTGTCCGTTGATGTTCTGACACTAAAATCGTTGCAAAGTATGCTTTGTGTCAGGTTTTATTTATCATTTTATTAAATCCATTGACTTGTATAGACACCAAAGGAGGTTTAGATAGACACATCCGCAGCCGGAAACTGGAAATACTTATGAATTGTATTGGAAAGTTTGTATTTTTCTGTTGCTCACTAGCGGTCTTGTGCGCTCGCAGTGAAGGAATCAGTCGTATAAACGTACACTAATTTAGCAAAATTGATCCTTTTGAAGAGTTCGTACTAGCTGCAAAGCGAACCCCGACCTGGTGACCCGGAAGCAGCTCTTCTTCTTCTCCGGTAGCCTTCAAACTCAGCCAAGACCTCCCAAAATTTCAAGCGAAAGTTTACAAACGTATGGCTGTACGGCAACTGAAAATAGTTATATAAATCTTTAAACGGTCTTTTAAAACATGTTTTAAACGTAAACGTAAATTACAAGAAGACACCAGTGACCACTCGGTGAATTTCCCGTCTTTGAAAAGGAGAGTTTATGGTGTTTTTTGAAGGATTTTTCTATATGCCCATCCAGATCCATTGTGAAGTTAGCTGTGACACGAGCAAAAGGCAATATATCTCAAGACTACACAGTTTGTCAAAATGTTGATATGGACCATTCTACAGTATATAATCGTAAATAACCTTATAACAGGGCTTAACATGCTAAATACCAAACTTCTCCTTTAACATACGATTAGGTTCCAGCGTTCCAGCTCCTGGCTTAATTAGCTGGAATCCATTCCAGACAGTTAAATTGCGGCTTGTCATTACAGCAGCATCTGTGAACGTTAAATGCATGCTGGTAACCAAATGGAAGGCAGTTTATAAATATGAATAAGGTGTTTAGCAGCCTACTTCTAGTGCCATGTCAAAATTAATGTCTGAAAAAAGGCATCTGTGAATGAAGGAGTCACACATATTATGCAGGCGTGCCATTAGAAAAAATAATGCACTGATATATTTGTGCCGGTGTGAACATGCATCATGCTTATTTTTAAGATGTACGATTCCGTGTGAATAAATTACAAAAGACATCACAAAATGACATTGAGACTGTTTTGTGCACAGTGCACCTTCCTTCTATGCGAAAACGTGCTTTAGAACACACTGCTCTGGGGGTCTGACCCCTCTTGCAGTCCACCTTGCTCTCCCCATCTTTCAGGATGGGTCCTTCTCAATGTCAAAATTCTTTAGCACTTGGTTGGGGGGGGGGAGGTGGCATTTTTCTAAAAAAGAAATTACAAAAAAATCATCTACTTTTTTTTTTACATAACATGTCCCCTGAGACAGTACATACGCTTACAGTGCACAATGCAACCAATATAGGCTGGCTGTGCTTAATATATGTTTTCAGTTAATTATACATTGTCTAGATGGATCAGCGTCACCGCCAGGGATGAAGGTGTGAAATTGGCAGGTCCTCCTGTGGCTACATCCTTACCCATGAGTAACCCTTTATTAAGGGCTCTTGCGGCAACCTCCGTGTGGTGCGTAAAAGGAGCAGAAGAGGCCAGCTCGGCGATTCCACGCGCCCTCGGTTCCACGTCTCCGAGATAACAAGCAGTGACTCACCCCGTGGGTGGGCCGTGACGTGTGGCGGCCTAGGGCGGGGGGTAGCCCAGGGTAGGGACTGGGCGTAGAGTGTTACTTGCTCGTGTGCGTCTGGGTCGTCTCCAAGACAGCGTTGAAAAAAAATTTGGCCTCCTCTTCCCCCTCCCATATGGTGGTTTTCAGTTCAACCATAATTACAACCCCTGAACTGTAACAAGCTGTTGTCTTTAATGGACACTTTTAATAGGATTATTTGCCCTCTTAAAGCCACAAAGATCTCTGCAAAAATAAATATCTCATATTGACATCACATGACTTTTAATCAGTCAGATCAACTAATTTTTTTTTTCTTCTTTGATATGTTTGATGGCATACAATTCCTTTAGAAAGGGACCATGGAAAAAATTGATCAAAACGTTGGCTGCAACAAAAAGCCAATTACGCAGGACCAAGAATGTCCACCACTGCTTAAGGTGTAGCTCATCTGTCTGCTAAATCTCCGGCTTGAGGCTTTAAGGTGTCACCTGCTTAACTGTGAGAATCTGGTACTTCTCTGGGGTATTACCTCATTCAGCATAGTTTTGTTATCATTGACATTTTATGTATTTTCAGACTTCCTGAGATCATTGCACCTTTATTACATGCAAAAAGATGCTGCTAAAATATATAAAAGCAAATGAATGGTGGGGTCAGTGAACGCAATGATCTCGGGGCTCTACAGGTGGTGACTGTGGGGACAGCGCCCCCTACTGTCTGCCCCCACTCCTTCAGATCCTGCATGAAAAAAAAACACAATAACCTCATCCTGCCCTGGGCTGCCAGTACTCCCTTTCAAAGACCGGACCTTTTCACTCCTCCCGTTAAACTTGTTCCAGGAGATTCTGTGGATTTCATTCGGGTACACTGAGGTCAGGTTCTATTCAACAGCTGTCTGTTGTCTTCAGACAGGTAGTGCAATAAATTGAAATCCGCTCATATTGTTACGTCCCTCTGATCAAACGGCGTGCAACACTTACGATCAGATTTTCATTAAGACAAGACCACTAAGATTTCCATGTTAATTTCTTCAACTAAATGTCAATTTTCATGTACATTCGGGATTACCCTATAGGAGAATAGTAATCAAAAGTAAAGCTCATCCAATGCTGCTTCACAAAAAGACATATTACTTCATTACATTACATTGCAGGCATTTAGCAGACGCTCTTATCCAGAGCAACTTACACAATTTCTTATTACATTTATCCATTTATACAGCTGGATATATACTGAAGCAATTCAGGTTAAGTACCTTGCTCAAGGGTACAATGGCAGTGTCCTACCTGGGAATCGAACCTGCAACCTTTCGGTTACAAGTCCAGTTCCTTAACCATTATACTACACTGCCGCCCACTTCAATATGTTACACCGCGGCATGAATTAGGCCATATAAATAAGACTAAGATAATGCGTAACACAGCAAGGACAAATTATATTACATTAATGATATGGAGAACAAAGCCTTTGCTATTATCTAAAAAAGAAAGACTTCTTTTCAACAGAAGAAGCATAATGGGGCGTTGTAATAGAAGCCCATTGAACCGATAATGATCTGCAGCCCACAGTATGAAGCTCAATCCACAAGCGCAAGCACGCTAGTACGTGGTTGGTTTAGAGCGTGCTTCCACTGTAGTCAATTGGACTACCTCAAATTGACACAGTGATTGTGTCAGCAGTGTCTTTGCGGAATTGTCAGCAAAATTTCTCAATTACCCTGATAAAATGTTCGATGTTTGTTTGCTGTTGTTTTTGTATTATGTACCTGGCCATGTTTAAATATATATATACAGGGTTTCTACAGTACTGTCTAACTCAAAAGTAATGGATCTTGCTTTGTAAAGGAATTGCTTATAAGAACTTAAATGTTAAAAAGACCCTTGATTGAAAATCCCAGTCTCTTACCGTAACCAGTTTACATAATATGTGGGGAATATGCTGTGAAAAACTGCATGCCAGTCTGACTGAATTCACAACAGTTTACATGTTTACAGGTTATGCAGATAGGTTTCCCAAAAACTCATCATGGTGTGATGGATAAGGGACTGGACCTTTACTACTACTGACTACTATTCCCTATGCCTAATCCCATTCCAGAAAGCATAGTTCTCCCTGTTAAGTACAACAGGTGACCAAGGGCATTGTGTGCTTTCTTTTGTTGTAAACACAATAATGTTTTGTCAGGTTAGGCAGATGACAGAATTCTTGAATTCGTAGAGAAAGGGTTATCCACTGTGAGTCAGCAACAAAAGCTGATGAGGGACACGGTGTAACCAACCCACACTAACTTACATGGACACACACGCACATATGTAAGTGCATGCACGCAAACACACACGCACAGACACACACACACCCCTCTTGTCAGAGATTCAGCTCTTCAGTCAGTCACTAATGGTGCACGGCGCCGGTGACTCACGATGCCGCCCTTTGCTGACCTCACAGCTGCTAATCCTCTTTAGTAGAACAGACCCTGACATTATCTGCGTGTGCCTGTTTGTGTTCCAGAAAAGCAGAGCACAGTACACCCCTTCTAACCTCTTATTCATCAATGGCTGTGAGATAAATGCGAGATATCTTTTTTTCATCAAACAAAAGGTGACTTGACTTGAGAAAACACTGTGACTTGAGATGTCTGATAGCGAATAGGCCACTCAGGGCTCAGTTTTCTGCTTTTTTAAATTGTGTTAATTTATCAAATCCTTTTGTGATCCACATCTTTACAATGCTTATCATTTTTAGAAAATCACTGTTCTTCTTCTTCTTATTATTATTCTTATTGAGGGTTCTTGTTTCACCCAAGGGGCCAAGACTGGGCTTTCGTTTTGAAGCTCACTTCCTGGTTGGGCTGGGAACAGCAATTGTGCCGTTGCTCACTAGCGCCACTGCGATTGGCTCCAGTATAGGTCTTTCACCATGTAAGTCAATGGCAGCAATGTGGTCAAAATACTCAGTCAATAAATTTTCCCCACAAAAAAAATGTAATTGCAATAGGTGCCTTTCCTTCATTTAATGCCTCTGCATGTGCAGATTTTTTTAAATATTGTATCGTTTGAACAGGGTATTAACATTTGTTCAGGACCAATCAGAGGGACAGGTTGAGTCCTCTTCGGCTCCACGGAGCAGACGCAGTTTGTACAAACGGGCGGCGAAAAAGACATCCGGAGCCTCAATTCAGTTTTTACGAGGCCATGGAAAGGCAATGGGTGACGTCACAGTGGCTTTGTTCATATTTTTATACAGTCTATGGTTTCACCCCAATTCCATTACCCTTGTTTCTGGAAGTGGAGTTGTGCTGGTGAAGGATACATGAAACCATACCTTTATTATCGGTTTCCATGTAAATTTAATTATACAACTGTAGGTCAGCAAAAAACAACAAGCCAACACCCCAAATACACAGTCAACAGTCATTAAATGGACATTGGGAGACATACACATCATGTATATGCATAGTGTATATCAGTGGTGTAATAGTGCCTGGAGAATGGGGTGTACTCTAATTTAGCAAATCCATGACCACTAATTGATATGTGCACCAGTGAGTATACTCTATGCCCACTAAAAAAGAAGTGCCCCGCATATACCCTCCACTACACTACTGCTGTATATGTTCCATGTTCCTGTGAAGCTTTTAGTTCAGGTTGGCCTCCATCTTGTCTAGCTCCTCTTCTGGCGTCCTTTTGTCTTCTGCATCTCATGACAGGATTTCCTGGTGTCGTGGTAACATCCAACGAAGGCCCCAGATGACTCACCTTGTCACCTGCGTGCATTTCACAAAGCAGGATTGCTGAGTTAGCTGGATAACTTCACTGAGTAAAACCCGGAACCCTCCCAAATCTGGAACCGGGACTGAAGTAAAAAGAGATGTTCCAGGTTTTACTCAGTGCAGTCATCCAGCTAACTCAGTAATCCCCTGCAGTCCACACACACTGTGCCATGTTCATCAAAATAATAATGACTGTAGTAACAACAATTTATGTGTAGTGTTTTTCTACACACCCTAAGCATTGTAGAGAATTGGGTTGAAAAAAACTGAGACAACCTGAAAAAAGAATTAAAGATCACAGTGAAATATATCAGATTTGCAAAGGAACTGCAGAAAATTAAGTTTTAGGCTAGCTGAAAGAAATTAAAAGTTCTTTCATTTTGAAAAAAATACAAATATAAATACGTTCCCCAATACTCCAAGCACAGAGGAAGATGTGACGAGCAGCACTGCTAAAGGATTTACCTGAAGGACTTACCGCAACGTCCTGCGACTGATGCGAGGCTTAGCAGGGAGAAGGGTGAGCGGCATGATTGAGACACTATGGACTGTGCGACTGCGAGTGGGTGATGACCCAAGGACTGAACATGCTGCACCCTCCTCAGAGATCAAACAGACACCATCTTAGATGGAGTGGGTGTTAATTACAAGGCCTACTGAGCCGTGGCTCAGCATATTCTCTCCCCATTACCGTGCACAAGGTCGCCCCCTTTTTTTCTCGCGCGATTGACTTGACGCAGCACTTCAGTGCAGTACCGCGCCAAGTAAAGAAAGTCCCTATTCAGCCTTTTTACAGCCTTCGTTTGGAATTCCTAATCTGTAGGCCCTCTGTAATCCTTGCAGCGTCCTCGGTCGATTCGGGACTGACACCGTGTGCAGTCAGCCGCCGCTTCTTTTAACATTGCAATCCACCCAGGGACATGGGATTACAGTGAGCAGAGTGGCTCTGGGCATGCGAGCGCCGGTAGTAACATAAGGCGGGCTAATCCTCCGCGGGGCTGCTGACGGGCGGAAGTCCTGACCTTCCCGGTGGCTGCTCTGAGAAGCTGCGAGCTCTTCTCCAAATCCTCCTGCTCGACAGCCAGTGCACCTGCTGCTCCGCCTACCCGGCATCACAGTGGCGTGTCCTTTTTAAGACAGCATACCGTGCTAAGGTGAGGATGAGGCACGCACTAAACCAGCCATCAGTGTTCAGCAGGTTCCAGAAATATTGCAGTTTGTTTGATATACTTTCGATTTCAAAAAATTATTGCTGAATGTATTTGATTGTTTCAGAATTTTAGAGGCACCAGACAGGAACCATTCACCATGTTACCTTATGAGGTCAAATAAACGGTCAGCCAAGCTGTTTGTGTTCCTCTATATAACTTAAATCCAAATTATGGAAATAAAGTCAAAATATATCAGAAATCATATTACCTTTATAATTCAAGCTATGATTTCATTTACATTGCTGATTTCTTTTTTTTTAATGCCAGATCCTCCCATCTAAATTTGAAGCCACGCAAAAGTCATTATAATAATAAAAACATTTAAGGGAAAAAAAACAATTTACCCAAAAAAGAAGCAAGTTACACCTTCCAAAACGGTTGGCTGCATTTTTCTAACACAAAATAATCATCGTTTAGTCGCCAGAAAGCTTGTCAAATTTCTCAGAGATGGCGTTTAATTTGTAAATGGGTGTGTAAAATATGAGTCCTCTAGCAGTGTTTGGGCACATGCCCTTCTTCATATGGGAACGCTGCTGCTGTAGGCCTGAGGGGATTCTGAGAGCAGTGTGTATGCTCATCATTAGCTTATGGTGCCGAGAAGCAAGAAACACATTTTCTTAACTATTCTAACTATTTATATACAGTAACATTTTTGCGGCTTCAGAAACAATGTAACATGTGATCGAAATATTATGCGAAACATTTCCAGGCAGGTTCCAGTAAGCGTCAAATAAAAATAACACGTTCGAGAATGAGCTCCAGGGGGAATCTAGCCTATACGCCAATCATAATAACTAGCCTGTCAATGGCACCGATCCGATCTAAAGCCGACATGCTGCCTCATTAGTTCGGGGTAAGATACTCACACTTACATTTTAAATGCCGTGCAGTGCGAGAGATTTTTATTTAATTTTTTTTCATCCCGCGGCACTTGATCTGCTGCCCGAGCAGCGATGACGCAGGCGGAGGCTTCCGTACCCTCTGCTCGCTGCTCCCTGCCAGCTCGTCCTGCGGGTCCCTTGGCCTTCAGCTCCAGCCTGGTCACCCGCTTGATCTGCCTTCGCCTCTTTCTCTCTCTCTCTCTCCTCCCCTTTCACGGCCTTGAACCTGGACCACAGCTGGCGGACCAATGCGCCGCCGGCGTTTCCTTTGAAGGAAGAAGGAAGGAGAAACGGTTCATCTCAGTCTTCAGGCACAAGGAAAGTCTTCCGCTGGCGTTTAAAAATGCATTGAAGGTGCTGACCTGGGACTTTGCAGCCCAGATGAGTGGCCCTGCCTCTATTTATTTACTTATTTATTTTGAGAACTGACTCAACATTACATTTTCCAGTTTTAAAAAAAAATACTGACATGTTACTTGGTTGCTTAATAAAAAAAAAAAAGAAGTTCATTTGTAGCAACTGTTGATTTCCCTGCATTTATCATGATTTATTGAACGTAATGAGGTTTTCCAGACAGATGGAGAAGGCCATTTATGGACCCTTACACGCTGCTTCAGCTGATTCCTTTACCTCCACTTAGTCCAAGGAAACTGCTGCACTAGAACGCTGAATTACACAACCAGAGCACATTGGATTACTGACAAATTGCATGGATGGTAGACCGCATTCACTTTTACTTTACTCCCAGACTAAAGTTCAATCCATTTATGACATCCACAGCTGAAACCGTTTATTTGTGCATCAGATTAAGATAGATAAAGCACCAAAAATGCCCTGAAGGTGGTGCTATATGGAGAAAATTATAAACTTTGAAAGGTCAGCCTCATTTGATCTAGACTAGAGTTTGCAAGTTGGTAACATAGGTCAATAACCTTAAGTAGACCAAATTTGTACCTGAAACATTAATTCATATTTGATTTTCAGCCATCTACTGTACTTTTTTTTTTCTTTTTGGAAATTAACATGCTGAAAAACCATTTCATGAACCATAGGTCTAACTGACATGAACTTTTACATTCATGTTCTACGGCGTACATATTTCCTTGCATGTAACAATTTTCTATGGTGTACTTATTTCCTTGTACATAACAATTTGAGAACAATAAAAGGCAGAAGGCCCCTTATGGACCCTTACAGTAGGCTAGATCATGGCTAATCATGATTTTTCTGACATGTTAATAGCCAAAAAAAATGTAAATGGATTTGATCAACATTCATTAATTTCAGCTACCACAGAACAGTAACAAAATGTGCTGTGATTATTAGAATTAGTCGTTCTTGTTATCGTAACAAATGCAAATAGCCAGCAGCCATACCACCATGCACTTTGCTCCTGCTGAATGGCTGGAGCTAAGCAGGTGTGGGCTTGGTTAATACGTTGATGGGAGGCCTTCCGGGAAAGCTGAGTTTCTGCTGGAAGTGGTGTTGGGTGGACCAGTAGGGAGGGGTGATGGTCAACATAAATCCCAATTCCCCCGTGCAGTGATGGGGACACTGTGTTGTAGGATATGTTGTCATTTGGATGAGATGTCAAACTGAGGGTCCTGACTCAAAGTGGTCATTAAAAATCCCATAACACTATTCGCAAAGAGTAGGGGGTTCCCTGGTGTCCTGGCTAAATTCCAGAGGTGGAAATCCAGGGAACATAAAGTAAAAGTCCTCCCCAGTATTTTGCTCCAATCACCTGGATTTGCTAATTAACATAATTATTCAGTGAGGAGGTAGAACTGATTAGTGAAATCAGCTGGCCTGAGTCTATGGGTGGAAGAAACACATGGTAGGACTTTTACTTTATGACTCCTGGATTTCTACCTCTGCTAAATTCCCAAATTGGCTCCCTCAACCTGCCACTGAATCATCTTGATGTAATTGGCTAAAAAATTGTTCTCTCCCTCTCCACTTCAACTCATGCGTGGTGAGCGTTCTGGCACAAAATGGATGCCGTGCATCACCCAGGTGGGTGCTACACATTGGTGGTGGTCGACGCGAGTTTCCCCCTCACCGTTGTCCTGAGTTTCTTGAAAGGCACATGTAAGTATAATGTATAATATAATAATAATAATAATAAGGCTATATCAATGGTAGTATGCATTCTTCTTTGATATTGTAGCAAATTCTTGGGGGCGATGTGTGAATGATCACATCAGTTAGATCAAAGAGTCTGATGAACCGCAGATTAAACATTTCTTTACCACAGCAATTGTCTTCACTTCCAGTATCCTGCACTTGAGTGATGTGAAGGGCTTATGTTCCTATGCAAGCCGCGCAGAAATAGTCCCTGAGGGGGCTGATTCTGGTTATTTTTAGTCTATCAGACAATTTAGTAATCCCACTTACAGAATCACTCAGATTTTCTATGAAAAATGCATGCATCACTTGTTTGACAGTAGTCTGTTTTTGAATAGCAGTCAGATTTGTCATTAAATCTGATGATGCTCAATCTAGCTAGCTACGTACTTCATGTGACGATGATACATGGTAATGTTGTTCACGTCTATTATGTATTCTCATATCTCTACTGTACTTTCTTTGCAAGAGTATGCTGTAAGTATGTCTCTATAATAATCATAATTCACTGTGTATTCACTGGCAATGCTAAATTGTAAAACTCAATAAATAATGAAAGAAGCTACCCATGAATGTATTTGCCACCTATAATTCCATGTCATCTCATACTATCCCTGTAAGCTATTCTGAATGAGTGTCTGCTGAATAATTCAGTAATTTACATTTTTATTCATTCTCAGACGTAGTAATCCTTTAATTGTCCATCAGAAAATCCTGATTTTCGATTGGTCAGGGCTTCATCTCATGGAGGGACATTGAAATGGACACATTATTGTAGTCGACTACATTATTTGGTGATATACTGTATAGGACTGTTTAGGACATGATTAAAGAAAACATCATACGTATTATATCACCGACATTTTCTGAAACCGAAAATGCAGGTTCTGACTTTTAAAATGTCAAAAAACACAAGAATGAGGTTTATGTATATTTCCACAGAAATATCTTTATTAAAAAAAAACATAATAAAATAACTTAAAAATACCTGTTCAGGCTTTGTGAATAGGCAAACACCACATTACCAATGTAAGGCAGATATTACAGTATAATTGCCATGCTGCAGTTTACTATGCAAATCAAAGGCAACAGCATCAGTGCTTAAACATTTCTGGGAAACGCGACGAAATCAATGTTGTCTTTCATTGTTGTCTGATTGCGTCTCTTGGTCCCTTTTTGCGCAATCCCACCTCATTTGTGCGTCATTGAAGAGGCGTGTGTCAATGTTTCCTTTCTTTCTTTTTTCAAGTAATCAGATACTATAGGACATCAAACAGAACATTTAAGGCAGTGCAGTAATTGGGCTTAACTGAAATGGATGAGCAGGCGACTGAATTGGTATGGGGGCCAGGAAGGAGGTAGGGAAGTCGAAGACGGAGGGGTTCGTAGTTCTTGCTGAGGCTAAACTCCTTGGCGAAGAAGCAAGCCGTTTCCTGACTGCAGGTGGGCGGGAGTGGTCGGGGGCGTAGAAGGGAGCACCTCGGATTTCAAACTGGAGCAGCTGGCCCATGAAGCCGAAGTTCGGAGAGATGAGGGCCCGCCGTTGCTTGATGAAGTCAAAGGCCTCCTCCAACTGCAGACTCTTGGTCTTCATAATGTAGGCCATGCATATCGTGGGAGATCTGGAGATGCCTGCCTCGCAGTGGACCAGCACCTTCCCACCTGCTTGCTTCACACAATCTGGAAGACAAAAGCGATAGCATTGTGAGGGGGGGGGGGATTCCTCGTTTTGGGTCATCCAGTGAGATTTTATTTTCACTCTCAACAAAAACTCAGAACTGTCATGGAAACATTTTTAACCCCGACGGTGTTTTTTTTTTTTTTTTTTTTAATTTGCTCGCTTTGTATTTTTCCTTCATTTTTCTGTTTTTATTCTCTTTTTTTGTGAAGTACAGGAGGTTACATTTATGAATTAAAATATTATTATTATTATTATTATTATTATTATTATTATTATTATTATTATTATTTGGGTTTAGCACAGTATCACTATTTTCATTCTCGGAATTGGAAAGCACACCGGGCTGTAATAACAGAATGTGAGACCGGGAATGTGAGCCCCGCTTCCTGCCGCCTCTGACAGCGCATCCCTGTTCCCCCACTCTCAAAGAGCCTCATGGTTTGTTCATCCCTCCGCCACCACGCCGTCCTACCCGCCTCCCTCGGCAAGCCCACCTATGGCAAACCATGACTCACCGCACAAGCTGCGCAACCGAGCATCCGCAGTCGGCGCGCTGCCGGCCCTCTATCGTGCGAAAAGGTCTTTTTTTTAATCGT
>CM056379.1:96708486-97299674 GCA_029718625.1 Synaphobranchus kaupii | reverse complement strand
AGTAAGCAAGGGTTTATGACTTCATATAATAATAGTTGTTGTTATTATTATTATTATTGTTATATTTTGTTCTCATCTACATTTTGCATGCCTAATATAGTTATATAACACAACTAATTTTGCATCTACTGATCCAGTACAGGTTGGTGAGACAGCACATTTTAATAAAGATTTTGCTATATTGAGCTTGTGAAATAGTTTGTTCCATTTTGTACAGCAAAAACATTTTTTTTTGTCCATAGCGTGACACACTCTCATAAATAAAGGTAGGCCTACAATTGAGGTACATTTTTTTTTTTTTTTCCCAAATGTACCCTGAAAGTACAATGATGTTCTATTTGGGTATTAATTACTACTAAGTACCATTCAAGCAAAAAAGGTACAAATTAATTATGTATTGCTGTCTAGGGGTACGCGTTTTATGTACCCATATAGGGTGCCGCACCCCAGTAACAAAAGTTTACACCATTTTAGGTACTTTTCATACCTTTTTTTCTGAGAGCACATGCTGGTGTGTGACTGGAAATACCCAGCTTTCTTTGTCTCTATTCTGGAAAGGGGAACCGCGCCTGCCTTCCTACAATACATTTTAAATTTAGGGACAGTGAAAGTTTGTGGCATTTTTTATTTAAAAGCACAATTGTCCTTGTAACAAATGTATCACTGTCTCCTTTTTTTGGTATGCTGAAACTTTTGCTGTTTATTAAAACAGCTTTGTTGTTAGATTAGTTTTCACAGTTTGAACTTTCTCTGATCGAGCGTGTGCTGTTACGACAGTGATACATTTGTTACAGGATGAATTATGCTATTAAATAAGAATCCTATACATAGCTCTAGCCAGGATGGGCTAACAGTGTTTGTGCTATTAGAAAACTCCTGGACAAGATGACAGCTGACTTATGGACAATGGGTATATGTAACTGTCATAGTTTATTAGGAAGGCACAGTGTTGCTGCTTTTGGTGCTGAAAAAATAAGAGAATAAATTACAGTTTTGAGAATTCCTAATGAGAAAAAAGATAATAGTTACACAAGAGCTCTATGGGAAAGTACTTATTGTAATTTTAAAAATATACTGTGTTTGTACTGATATAAAGATAAAAGTGTACTGACTAACTGGGAAGAAAATGCTTATACAGGCATATTGTTATGCAGACTGCAAACTGTGTACTGTAAGACATTTAAGCTATTTATATATTTGCTCTTAACAATGCCGTAGCACCTATAGCATAATTAGCTTGAAACAATGAGCTTCCTCTTCAGCAGCTCTGCCCACAATGGAAATGGGGAGGGACCTCAATTCCATCTGGTCTACTCATGCCTGATGTCCACAGAATAAAAGCCCGGCTAAAATTAGCGCTCTATTTTTGAAATGCAAGTGACGTGATTCACCTGTGCCTCCCCGCCATCCCTCCTCCCCACCCCCACACACCTGCCTCGGGGGGGGGGGGGGGGGGGGGGGGGGGGGGGGGGGGGGGGGGGGGGGGTCTAAGCAACCGCCCCACTTGCCACACGGGATGGAAAGCCAGCTGGGTGTGTTTTTATTTGTTAATTTTGAGACGTTTCCAAGCATGTAGCCAACCGAATCTTTCTATCACCTCTCGTTTCAGATTCAGGTTTCTAATCGGAAAGGTATTTTTAAAATGCGATTAATTGGACGTGCTGTAAATGGCGAGATACAATATTTTTACAGAGCACGCCACATTACAGACTTCTCTCACAAAGAGGAAATGGCAAGAAGCAGCAAAGTCCGTTGCCTGTCGTGGAGTAGGCCATTTATTTCCATTTCTCCCCCTCAAATTGTCATCTACAGTGGGTGGTCTACGTATACGTAATACTTTTATATGCTTGCAACCTTTTTTTCTGGTATATCATGCTATTTTGTGGCTAGTGTCATATGCCATTTGTGCACGGATATCCCAGATTCACTTCTCTTCAATAGACCTGCTGTTGCTTTTAATGGAATTGTTTGCGGTTTAAAAACAGGGCGATTTGTATGAGAGGACATATAAGTTCCATTTCTGACTATTCACACGTTCTATGAATGCACCGAAACCTTGCACTTACTTCCTGTAAGCGAGGCTCTGCCTTTCAGTTCCAAAAGTGAAGCATATAGAGGGCTTTAATACAAGGCAAAGGTGTAATATCTCATGAGGAAAGTAAGAAAAAAATACGATTCCCGACAACAACATCAGCCTCTTAAAGAACAGCGGAACAATGGGAATGCAAGTCAATTACAGTATCGTGCTTCAAAGTCAGAGCGTTTCCAGTTCTACATGAACGCTTCCATAGGGCAACAGCGCTTCTAGGAACAGTAGCTTTCCGCCCTGATAGACAGAAAGACAGACAGACTGACTGGCGGATGAACATGATTTAGTCATCCCTGCATGTCATGCCCACTTCCCCTCTCACCTGTGTGGGAGTATACAGAGCTGGAAATAACAGTAGCTGTGACCATTTGATTGCATGAGTTCCCTCCAATAGGGGCTAGGCCCCCTTCCCCACTACCTCTTGCTAATCAAATGCATTTAGCCAGTTTCAGGGAAAATGTAATTTAACCAAACCGGACTTAAGTTTCGGATCCAATCAAACACACCTTAAAGCTCTTCAAGACGGAAAAAAAAAATCCAAGAAACAGGAAAAGGTGTGGCCTGAACATCGTGGTGCCCGCCCGGGCTGGAGGCGGGAACTTTTTTAAAAACATAAGTGAACTTACCCTTTGTAAAGAACCTGTTCGCCTGTCTTCAACTTCACAATCCTCAGTTTTAATAATACAATTAAGAAAATATAATCAAAGAAATACGTTTAAAAATTATTTAGTGAATAGAGTAATGCTATAAAACTATATTCATGCAACATGTTAGGAATAAAGCTATAAAATAATGTTTTTGGGGCATATGGTATGTTATTGTTCTTATGTAATAATGAAGAGGGTGGAATAATCAAGTCAAAATAAGTTGTTCAAATTAAAAGCTATTTAAAATGCTAACAGTAGAATAATTAACCATTGAAATATTATTGGGTTACACTATACCATACAAGTTCATTAATGGTGAATACATACTATTACGTGGGTGTTGTGATGTGACCTTTTTGGCAGACCTCATACATACAGTCCATGTGCTGCCGTTTATACCTTGTTAAAATAGTTAGCCATTACAGTAGCCTACCTCCCTGAAGATCACATTGGTCAAAATGCAAAACCTTCGTTTTTTCATCAAATACAAGTTACTCATTTCTATACAGTTTTAAATCTAAATGCTGCAAATCAGTTACCTTTGACAGGCAATTACAGGACCATTTAACATTTGTTTCTATTTTAGGTTAAACATGTTAGAAATGTTAAATATATTTTTAATGTTAAACATAGTTTTTTAAAACAATGGCTACTACTGCAATAGGAAATTATCTGGCCTATATAGCTATTAAATCTAAATACAAGCCTGTTTAAGCTTTGCTAGATGAAAACATTAAAACAAGTGATATTTGTAATGAACATAAACAGAGTTGACCTTGTCATGGTGATTTTTTAAGTAATGAAGAATGAAAGATACGCCAGGATGGTGGAAATTCATTGTGAATTTGCAAGTCTGTTTGACAACTTCATGTTCTACAGAGAAAATTGGACTAAACCTGGCATGCTTGAAAATGTTTGACCCGAACAGCTTTTAGCATGAACAGGTGGGTATTTTAGAGTGGTCTGAGAGTGGCGTAGCCAATCAATCAAAACCATGAGTGTCAATCCCTCCATGAAATTAATTTCCATTGGTACAAACCTCCTACTTCAGGTTTTCATACTGAGATAGTGCAAGCAAAGTAGTATCTATTGATATAAGGCACCAGGTTTATCCAGAGGGGTTCATTGAATTGCACATGCCTTTAAAGGGGCCAAGTGTGTTTGACTGAATCCAGTCCTGGGAGAACAAATCCATTTCAGATGGCGAGGAGACCCAGTTCCCATAAAGTCACCCAGAAGAGTGTATCATAGTGTTACTTCCACGCAGCTGAGTGTGTCAAGAGTGTAACAGGGCAGCGTTCTGGCTGAGGACAGATTCCACCATGTGCCTACCACTACCCCATCCCCCCACAATGAAAATGAATTATTTTTGTAGGATATGTGGACTGGAGAGAGATATCTTACTTTCAGACAAATATTTTAACAGGATATAAAATGCCTGTTGAAATATTTGTATAGTGCACATTATCTTAACCAATGTTTACAAAGCACTGTTCTTTACATTATTCAATTTTACGTGGGATGAATAGTCAGTGACATGTTGGACTCGCACATCTGAGTCCTAAGGTGAGCATCTCCCTGTTCTACACAATTTTTAGCCCTCTCTGAGGTTTTATACTGATGAACCCAGAACAGAAATGATGAAACAGACACAGTCATTCCGTGTTATTATTATTCTCTTGTTTTATTGGCTGCAAATTTTAAAAAAGTGAAAAAAAAAGATCCAAAATATCATTTGGCTTATTTTGCCATGGCGTAAATGGTGACCACAGACATTCTGATGACTGTAATGGTCATACGCCCACAGCTGTTTACCTGGATATATTGCTGAAAAGTCAAATGTTTCCATGGTCAAAATATAGTCTACTTGGCAGTCTAGACAGCTAATAAGTGCATAATCGTCAAGCTTGTGGTTTCCAGACCCCGGGATTTCGTTTTAGCTGAGAACCTCGGTGGAGATGGTGGGGTGCAGGTGGCGTATTCTATACCATCTTTTAATGACCTCTCTCTCTCTCTCTCTCTCCAGAGGAAGAAAGAGAAAGAGAGAACTTGTGCATATGACTCATAGCCTGTGCTGTTGATCTCAGTTCTGTTTTTTTTCTCAGGGGAGAGGGGGGGGGTGGTAGATAGAGTATGACTCCTTTCCCCAAGGGAATTAGCACTAAGAGCCCTGCGGGAGAGGGGGAGGGGGAGGAGCATGGCAAAGGGGAGGTGACACATCCTGAAGTTCAGAGCAGCCCTCCCTGATCTCGGCTTCTGAGCAAACAGCTAAATTTACACTATTTCTCCCACTGCCACACACCAGCCCTCCCCATGTTTGTCTGGAGCATGCGCTTCAGCTGTTTGATTAGAGGCCGACCGGCGATGGTATTAGACGGAATGTCAAATCGCTACGCGGCTAACGCTCAGGCCCGATGGAAAAGGTGCTTCCTTTTATCCGGGTTCTCCCTAAGAGTGAAGGAGTCCAGAAAGGTCACACAGACTGCACGTTTTGAAACCCTTTTTATTTATTTATTTTATCTACACAAGTAGTCTTCGGCATGACTCACAGAGTGTAAAGCCGGGCACGGACTGATATATTTGATACCGCGGATGGTTTATTTCTGAATGTTGCAGGAACGGATGAAGGACAACTACAAAAATACATAACTACAAAACCTGACTGCAGCCATTCACATATTGAAAACACCACAGACCATCTGAAACACATATTGTGCTTTGTTGCTATGGCACACATTGGAATAGTAATTGTTAAGAATAATAAATACTATTAGGAATGTATTTAGAACATTTAGAAATTATTAACTGTAATAAAAAAACAAGAATAGGATTTGTTGATTTCCACGGATGTCTACTTGGAATATGAACTAGAAAACCAGATGGTCTATATAAGGTCTGTACACTGAAAACACTGGCAATTATTTGAATGTATGAATCAGCCACTTCAAAATAAATATGAAACCTGAGTCACCATTTTTCATTAAATAGTGACTAATATCACTTCCCTTAGCCAATCATTGAGAACGGGGACAAGAAAACCAAAGGATAATTTAAATTTGATGGAGGGGTCTTATTAACAAAATTTAAAAAAAGGGGGGGGGGGGGGGGGGGGGCGGCAAATTCCATACAGAATAACTAAAACTTACATGTACCGCCAAAGGACTGAGGATATAAACTGTCAGTTGTCTACTTGTACAAAGAAGAAAATATGTTGTTCCCAGAAGGTAGTATTTTAATACATGGTTTTTAAATTCAATTGGATGTGTCACTGACATTTGTGTGGGTTTCCATGTCACAGTATATTAAACATCTCACAAGTCTAATTTCTCTCACCACTAAAAATAATTTCATATACAGTATGATTGCCGGGACTATGGTGAATGAATGAAGAGAACAGTGCCGAATGTTTTCTTTCTACTTTTGTTTAGCCAATTTATTATTTTCTCTGGGATCATTCCCAGTAGTCCAGACAGGGAATGTCTCCAATCTCCAAAGAACTTTGTAAAAGAAGGGCAACAAATTTAAGTGGACGGTTTAAAAGATTCTGCGGAGGAACTTTAGTTTGCTGTCAAGGGGTGAACACACCAACTGTTGCATTACATTTGACAGTGACTCTACAGGGAACTGAATACGCTACCATGAACTCTTGATATAACAATGCCGTTAGGGATGTGGTTAAACTGTTTGAATGAGCCATGATGTGACTTCCTCTGCACCCAAAAATGGCATTTACAATGGGTATCAAAAAGCGCATTATGAGTAGAAGACAAAACCACATCCCGAGACCACAGCTGTCTCTGAGTTTCTGTTGAAGCAACACCCAGTACAGTGCAGTCTTTAAAAACCTATTTTTTTTGTGTTCGTTTAATCTTTTCTGAACCTAGTTCTCGTTTGTGGTCACAGTTTGGAAACAGTTTAGGAGTTGGGTGCAAGGGACTGTAAAACCTGTCAACACAATCAAATGATGGATAACAATAAAATAGCAGTGTCATAAAAATAACACTCACAATGAATTGTGGTTTGAACTATTCCAAACCTTACTAAAAGTTGACATGTTGTCCCCACTTAGTGAGGACGGCAACTCCCAAGAATAAACTGAAACATTGTATCTTCAAATATGCTCACTTTATCGTTACAAACTAATAAATGGACAAAAACAATATGCTGAAACATGTCATTTTGTAATGATAAAGTGAGCATATTTAAAAATACGATGTTGCAGTCCATTCTTGGGAGTTGCTGTCCTCACTAAGTGGGAACAACATGTCATCTGGATTTTTTTTGACAAGCACCCCTATCCCAAGTTAAGCCAGTTTGTTTTTGCCAGCATAACACAAAAACTAGAGTGGCTTACAAAAGGTTTATTATTTCAATAATGTGTAGAAGCAACTTGTTTAATGCCCCTTGAAAGATCAAGCATGAATCCAAGTGCATTGGGAAGAGCTGTTTCGATTTCTCATTGTACTCGGGTGAGAGGAAATAAGACATCAAGAAACAGGGACGCTCAACAAATGTAATTCCCTCAGTTCAGCTGCTTCCTTGTTTTTTCCCCTGGTGTAAATCCAAAACCAACATTTTGTTGGTTCCTAGTTTTTTGGTTTCAAAGCAGAGAAAAGCCAACGACGCAACGATTATTTTCTCCTCCAAATCTGCCTGCTTTGAAACGCTGACAGCTAGTGCTGTCACCACCCCCACCCGCCCTGATTAGGGGCTCATTTTCAAGACGTGACGTGACTGTGACTCATTGTGTTTGGAGAGTCAGCCGCTGCGGACGGCCATTATCAGCTGCAAAATTTGAGGAAGCCAATAATACCGACCTCGTCAGGGTTTCCCGCTTAAGGGGAAATTGTTACAGCGGTACTGACTACTTTGCTGTGGGTCTGTATTCAGAATAACCATACCCAACCCCTTCCCCAAGGGTACACTTAGCAAGACGCAAAGAAACGATGAAAAGGACTTGAGATTATAGCGACGCCAAACCAGGCCTCTAAAACTGCATGGTAACAATGGTAATTAACTCCCATTCAACCTTCCAGATAGGGCCTCTTTAATGTAATATGTCCATTTCATGAGCCTGTCTAATTATGATCCGGCAGTCCACCCAATCACTGTCTGACTACCGAGCAGCGGAAAGAGTCCATTCCAAAATTCCCAAATGTTTTGTTTTGTGCAGTGCATTTCCTTCCTAATAGTTCATGTATTCCCTGAGCAATTTATTTTGATTTTCACATTGTCCATCAGTCACCCAGATGGCTTGTGTAGGCAGCCTGATTAAAGTCTTCACTTTTACATGTTGTTCTGACAGCTTCCATTTTGTGGTTGAATCCTGCTGCCCAGTCAGTCATGCCTCATCTTTCAGCAGCAGCTCAACAAAAACAACAACAACAAAACATTATCCTCCCCCGAGGCAAAAATCAAGTGTTCAAACGCAAGAGGAAAAAACATCCTTCTATGAAATGGGCATACATTTACATACATCATGTGTGTTCGTTCAGAGTAGAAAGAGTAGAAGAAAAAAAAATCTAAATCACAGTCACCCTACCAAGAAAAATAAATACAATTCTTGATATGGTTCTTAAGGGTGTTCAATTCTTATTATTTTTTTATGCCCAGACCATGCCCTGGATAAAAACTGGCAGCGCCTTTGAAGCAGAAGTGGTAGCTCGCTGAAACTATTCACTGCAATATTGTTCGTAATACCACAAAACGTGGGCGTGTCGGAGGCGGGGTGAGCGGAGAGGAAGCACGCAAGCGACACACTCGCACGTCGAGAAACAAGTTTTCACTTTCCCCAAGAGCGTGGCTGGCCCTGGTGTCAAGATGTGTTGGCTATGACAAGTCTACACATGCATCCCAACCAAGTTTGTAGTATCAAGCCTTTAGGCACATATCAATATTGGGCTCATAGTGAAAACGGATGCGTACTAAAGGAAAAGGAACAGTGGCAAACATTCTTGCAGCATGAGTGAGGCTGGTAAACTATAGCACTACAAAAAATCTGGCTCTTTTCAAACTGGTTAAATCATGGCCTTTTCTGCAAAATTGAGGCTTGTTACGATTATGACGTGTTAGGATTCCCACTACGCTGCATTTGTGGCTGAGAAAAGCTTGAAACTGTGCCATATTTTGATATTTTCCATATCAAGGGGAAGAAAACTGGAACCTTGGACCTGGCTCGCAGCGCCATGTTTATGTGATGACATCCTGCCGGCAAGCAGCATCAGTGAATAATCCACTTCAATCTGTTCACATTTGCGCTCTGCGTCTGCTCACTTACAATCTTTGCCAAAGCTCTTCTTGTGCAGCGAATGACGTAGTGAGAATGCCTTCACAGAAGCCCTTCTGCGGGCCCAAACTCCCACCGTGTGACTGTACGTATATGGCCGCATTCGTACCCGGTCAGCCCAAAATGACTGTCAAAAAGATCATAGATCATAGCTTTTTTGTGGATGAACCACAAAATACTCCTACGACTTCTACTACTACTACAATTACAAGGGCTAGTAAAAAACATAATAATAATAATAATAATAATAATATTATTATTATTATGGTTTTTACTACCACTTGTAGTTGTAGTAGTAGTTATATTTGCAGTGGTATCTTGCCATATTAGCCTTGAAAGTCACTTTAGTCATATTATATATTTGGCAGACTGGGTTTCTGCCAAATATATTATTATTATTATTATTATTATTATTATTATTATTCATACTATTAACAATTATCATAAATTAGCTTATATATTTGACAGAAGTCCAGTCTAGAGCGACTTCCCAGGCTAATATAGCGAGATACATTGAATACAAGTAACAGGCGGAAACTAAAACTAAAATAGCCAGAATTGCAATAGATAGAAATCAATAAAAAGAGTGAGCAACAGTGAAAATGTATTCCTGATCCTGACAATTTCCCTGAAGGCTAAAAATACTCTCAACGTACATACTGTAAGTGAAAGCAAAACAGTGGTCTGCATAAGGACCATTACCATTATATTATACTATAGGATTTTATGGCGGCAAAAAAGATTTACCTCTTACCCACGAGCCTATTTCCTCTCACCAGGGAGCGGTTGAGTATAGTGACTTGTTTGTGATGTATCAGTCTGTCATTGGCTGCTCTGCCCTCCACGTTCTCTGACAGGCATCCGCGCTGTGGAATGCATACTCACCCAAGTCTGTGGTAGCATGCCTTCTGGTTTCAACACCTCAGGTTTTGCGAGTTGGAGCCGCTCTGCGCTCTGACTCAGCCCTGACTATCATCTCCAGCAGGGAATTGGCCTGGGAGTGGTTGGGGTGGGGAGGCTGTGCTTTTACTCCTGTATAACTCTACAGGGAAGGGGGAAATATTTTAGGACCAAATGACGCAAGCCTTCAGCAATTCCCTTAGGAGTTTATTTTCACAAACCTCCACGCCCTCCATCCTTTTATTTATTTATTTATTTTTTTTACTTGCGCATGTCCATGGATGAAACGCAGAGGGGTGGGGTCTGCTCAGTGCCCAGCCATAGCACTCCCTGAATCACAGGCACGCCGCTCTCATCCGCTGGTATGCGTTCCAGCATAGCTGAGTGTGTCATTCCGTGGCCTCTACCGGTGCAAGGAGTGCGTGAATCTTCAAAGGCCTGTCGGGTGACGCACGCAGCGCTCCGTCTCAGATCGACAGCGCTCGAAAGGAAAAATTCTCGGTCCTTTCGCCATCAAGTTTTACTAATTCTGCTGAGTGTGAAACTGTTCATGGTGAATATCAGCACCAACATGTCACGCCTGTGTGTGAGCCAACTTATTTCTGCCACCCTCAAAACCTAACCTTAACACTGACCGTTTTTTATTTTATTTTCGAACACTGCAAGGAAAAAGAGTTTTTAAATCCTCGGTTCCCTGCATCGTTCTTGCTCCTGAACATGCCAGTGTATTCTTACAGTGTGACCACTGTTAGGGTAACGGTATTTTGTAGTATAGTTTCCACTTTGAAACCACAGAATTTCTGGTCCGAATCCCATACGGGGCACTGTTGAGATACCCCTGATCTAATCCGAATAGCCAGCCGTATAAACATACGGCACACAAAAAAGATGCATGCTCTCTAAATCATCCTGGAAAAGAATATCTGTTAAACACATAATTGATGTATACAGAGTAATGGATTCTCTATTGGAGTAATGGTACATATCCTGCCTGATCTGTTCGCATCATAGGCAGTAATGTCATTTTTTTCACTGTAAGAAGGGCATGATGTCAGGGAAATTATATTAGTGAAAGCTCTCTAGAAAGGAAGGCATGAAGCTGACGGTGCCACTCACTCAGACCGTGGCCGTGATTCATACCAAATAATGAGGAGAAGATTGTGTTTTCCTTGCCTATGAGGTCAGTGAGGCGATGTTGACTGGTGACTGGAAGAGGGGCTCTGTGAGCCCTAGTTAGGCTGACAGTGGCTAGACAGAAATGGTATATTCTAAAACTGTTTGGCAGAAGCTGAATGAAGCACTCTCCAGTGCAGTCCTTGCACCAGACTAATGTAATACAACTCTGCTTTTTATATTCAGGGACACATTTAGACCACTCAATAAAAAAATCCTCTCAGAGGTATCCAACTGATATGGGTGAGAATAAAAATGTATATGAAACTTATTTAAGGATATCCCAATTCGTACTGTACAGTTGGCCCAGTTAACAGGAAAGATAAAAGGTAAGAGACAAACCTAGTCTCCACTCAAGACATAAAAGTTTGACAAAGAAACTAGTACTGGCAGTGTGTACTTGCAGGTGGTACCTATAAAAGGTGGTTTGTCTTTCATGCCAGTATCACTGTCCTGGTTCAACTCCATGCAAAATATAGGGTAATAGGCAATGAGTTATTTGAGGTACTAACTGACAGACTGATGAAAGACCAAAAGACAAGTGTTCATCCTAATGGCGGGGCTAGATTACATTTGGAAATAGAGTGAAATAATTTGTACTATTTTTGGGCTTGAAAGAAATAAAAAAAATAAGTAAAAATGTAATTTTCAATATCTTTAGTACTTTAAGGGCCTGATTTACTAAGGCCTATAGCACATGCAAAACATTTTTGCACATGCAGAACCAATAACATGACCAATGATTGGTCATGTTATTTGTTTTCCACCAATCATTTGTTGTGTTATTAGTTTTGCGTGTGCTAAATGGTCTTAGTAAATCAGACCCTAAATGCACGTATGTCGGCCTAGACAATAAAACAAAACACAAACCAAACCTTTTCCAAGTTGAATTGTATTTTTGAGACTTGATGTGTGGTGGGTTGATGATCTGGAGTACAGGTTAAGGAACTCAAGTTTGCTGTCTGGAAAGCTGCAACTTTGAATCCAAGGTTAACTGTTGCTGTACCCTGGAGCTGCAAGTTACAAACCTCAATCACTTAATTTGCTTTCCCCAGCTGCACACATTTGTGATGTCAAGTGTGAGCCACATTTAAGTATTCTGTCATTCCTGTGGGCATTTAATTAGCATGAAATAAATAAATCCTGTAAATGGATACACATTTTAAGGCAGCCCAGTTGCTTGCATGAGAAAACTTTGAATTAATTTGTCTTCAAAATCCTCCCCAAGTCATGTGAGTGAGTTGTGTGCATACTGCATGTTTTTTTTTAAATACGTGTTGAGTTAGCAAGTCCTTGCTCATATTCTCATGACCAAAACGGTGACTCCTGGCTCACTCTTTCATAATCGCAACCGTGCAAAACTGTTATCATTGTTATTAATAGTTTTGTTAAATGTCATTGTCATTAGGCACTTTGACATATCGTGACAAATGTCTGGGCTAAGTACTTTGTGGAGTAGCCTGCTTTGTAGTTAACACACAGCTGCCAAGGAGTGAGTAATCCTGCATATCCAGTTTGTCGAACTGAGGGACTCGCACTCGCATGTTATTGTGGGAGGTATGTGCGCCTTTGCTAGTGGAACAGAATACACCTTACATACATACATTTTACACATTCAATATGATTGTATGCATTTCAACAATTGCCTTTTTCAGAATGAATTTGTGTTATGTTTTATGTACCATTTTAAAGAATGTTAAATGCTGAATATACACATCAAAATGTGTACTAGAATATTCTTCATGACTTAAGAGTATTTTTATCACCATACAATGCGTGGAGTTTTTGAGGGCAATCTTGCAACAAAGTTTCATCAACATTGGAACAAACAAGCGCACGCATAAGCACACATACATACAGTTGAAGACGGAAGTTTACATACACTTAGGTTGAAGTCATTAAAACTAATTTTTAACCACTCCACAGATTTCATGTTAGCAAACTATAGTGTTGGCAAGTCAGTTAAGAACGGTTGAAGGGTTTCTTCTCCTGACTTATTTTTCCATTGAGTTCAGGAGAAATAACCCTTAAAGTGATGCATCCATATCTACTGCATATCTGGCAGCAGAGTGATGGTTTAAGGCTTGTTTGATACCTCAGACCCTTGATGACTTACAGCCATTTTACCAATCATGTATTCCATACTGTTCCAGCATAATTTATAGCTAAATCTAGTCCCACTCCCCAATTCCCATAGAGATCCATTCAAATGCAGAGACGTTATAGTATCGCTTGTAAGAGTACCAGAAAATAAGATATCAAGAGTCTTTTGATGTTGTTGGGTCACAGACATTAGGAAGCCATGGCATGCAAAGGATACGCAACCAAATATTAAAAATTGAAAGTCACAGTCAACTTAGTGTATGTAACCTTCTGACCCACTGGAATTGTGATATAGTGAATTAAAACTGAAATAGTCTGTCTGTAAACAATTGTTGGATAAATGACTTGTGTCATGCACAAAGTAGATGTCCTAACTGACTTCCCAACACTATAGTTTGCTAACATGAAATCTGTGGAGTGGTTAAAAATTAATTTTAATGAGTTCAACCTAAGTGTATGTAAAGTTCTGACTTCAACTGTATGTATACACATTAAGATAAAAAATAATATATCTTATAAAACATGTATTGCTACTTGCTCTATAAACTGCGCAAGAGAAGCGATATGATTTTAAAAAAAATCAGGTTATCGCAGAATGTAAAAGATGAAATGCACCAAAGACACTATTAGTCACGCGCCATTCATCATTGTTCTAATCTTACGCTGCACAGACTACAGTTAATTTAATTATCTAACTCCTGGCTAAAACAAATACATATTTCAGTGGACTTAGTTACTGTAAGTTCAACAAATGGCAGTGGAGATAATTTGGCATTCACAAATGCCAAATTAGGTTAAACAGGGACAGAAATGTGGTGGAGCACAGAGGAAGCGATGAGGAAGATTAAGAAAAAAAAGGAGCGAATGAGGTAAGCGGTGTGTGTGTGTGTGTGTGTGTGTGTGTGTGTGTGTGTGTGTGTGTGTGTGTGTGTGTGTGTGTGTGTGTGTGTGTGTGTGTGTGTGTGTGTGTGTGTGTGTGTGTGTGTGTGTGTGTGTGGCAAGCAGGGATGACTGAAACCTTCTGACTCAAAACTGATGTCCTCGGGCCATTGGCGTTTGTGGTAAACACCGAAGCCTTAATCATGGCCAAACTTGTTGTCCTCAAGGAGGGGCAGAGGCAACATCCTGTCATGCAGCGTTACAGTAATGATGAATCATTCGGCTCAGTCATCCCTGTGAGACCTCAGCGGCCTGTGGCTAGTGACCGAGAATGGCAGTGGACTGACCCTGTAGGACTTCATGCCCAAGTCCCAGTTCTGACATGTCCACATCATATCTTACAAAGAGTCTATGGTATGCTTAAAATATCAATATTTGTTAAATCACAAAGAAAGAAAAACAAAATGAGATTAAACATAAAATAAAGGCAATTCACATCAAGATTAGTTCACATGTGTGTTTATCTGAATATTTGTTTTGCACCTGGCATGTATTTATCTTGTGTAATTGAGTGTCAGAGTAATTGAACTTAATACTGAACATGATATTGAAGTGAATAAGTTTAAGGTTGTATGTGTCTTAATAGACAAGAAAATGTTTATAAACTTTATGAAACGTTAACTGCATATTGTATGCACATAATACAAATACTTAAGCATATCCACACACTCAAAACTTGCTCTATAGAAGCTAAATGTGTTTGCAGACTGATTCTCTAATTCCAGCTCACTGTATCAGCTGTGACATCAATAGCTACATGGAGCTCTACTGTAATTCTATGAGCACAGATTACATGATATAACGGAAAACCCCTCTTGAGTGTCTTCATCTATACTTTTATGTAGTTTTTTATGACATTTAGGGAATACATGTTGCAAGCAATGATTGGGTGCATTGTCAGGTCATCCTGGTTCACACAAGTGCAAATGTCCCAGGAACTACTGGTACTTTCCAGTCTCTGCTGCACGTTGACAACAGAATGAAAGTACACCCACAAGACATGAACAAACAGGGAGTGCATTGGATGCACTGTGTGAAACTGAACCCTACCGAGGCTGGCCAAATGATCTCTTTCAGATATGCACATGGGAAGATTTCACATGCCAATTTAGAGGAACATGAGTTCTCAGAACCGGTATAAATGCAGCCACAGGTCACTCCCTTTTAGGACTTAAATGTAACCTACATAAGATGGCACTGTGCCATAGTAATTGTCGAGAACTGATCAACATCAACAAAAACTAATCCACACGCATCAAGTATGCGGTCCTACAGTCAGTCTGGAGGAGGTAGATATACAATTCCCGTATATTAAATTTTTCCCATACATTTCAATCTTTGTAGCTACAGTCAAGCCGGAAAGTCTCCCCACCCCTTTCACCTTCTCCACGTTTTATTACGTTACAGACTTATACTACAATAGATTGAGTTCATTTTTTGCCTCAAACATCTACACACAATAGCCAATAATGACGAAGTGAAAACAGGTTTTTAGAAAATATGCAATTTTATTTTACTGACAAAAATAGGTTATTTAGGGGTTACATATCTGTACACACCCTTAGCCTAATACTTGGTTGCTGCAACTTGGCAGCGATTACAGCTTCAAGGCATTTTGGGAAAGAAGCTACGAGCTTGGCACACTTGTTTCTGGACATTTTTGCCCATTCCTCTTGGCATATCCTTGCAAGCTCCGTCAGGTTGGATGGGGAGCGTCGGTACACAGCCATTTTCAGCTCTTTCCACAGATGTTCAATTGGATTCAGGTCTGGGCTCTGGCTGGGCCACTCAAGGACATGCACAGACCTTCTCCGAAGCCACTCCTTTGTTCTCTTGGCTGTGTGCTTCGGGTCGTTGTCATGTTGGAAGGTAAACCTTCGCCCCAGTCTGAGGTCCAGAGCGCTCTGGAGCAGGTTTTCTTCAAGGATCTCGGTGTACTTAGCTGCATTCATCTTTCCCTCTATCAGGACTAGTCGCCCCGTTCCCGCTGCTGAAAAACATCCCCACATCATGATGCTGCCACCGCCATGCTTCACTGTAGGGATGGTATTAGCCAGGTGATGAGCGGTGCCTGGTTTCCTCCAGACGTGACGCTTGGTATTCAGGCCAAAAAGTTCAATTTTGGTTTCATCAGACCAGAGAATCTTGATTCTCATGGTTTGAGAGTCCTCTAGGTGCCTTTTGGCAAACTCCAAGCGGGCTGTGATGTGCCTTTTACTAAGGAGGGGCTTCCGTCTGGCCACTACCATAAAGGCCTGATTGGTGGAGTGCTGCCTGGATGGTTGATCTTCTGAAAGTTTCTCCCATCTCCAAGGATACGCTGGAGCTCTGTCAGAGTGACCCTCGGGTTCCTGCTCACCTCCCTGGCCAAGGCCCGTCTTCCCCGATTGCTCAGTTTGGCCGGGCGGCCAGGTCTAGGAAGATTCTTGGTGGTTCCAAACTTCTTCCATTTACGAATGATGGTGGCCACTGTGTTCTTTGGGACCTATAAAGCTGCAGAGATTTTTCCGTACCCTTCTCCAGATCTATGCCTTGACAAAATCCTGTTTCTGAGGTCTGCAGATAATTCCTTGGACCCCATGGCTTGGAGTTTGCTCTGACATGCACTGTCAACTGTGGGACCTTATATAGGCAGGTGTTGGCAATCCCCAATCATGTCCAATCAATTGAATTTATCACAGGTGGACTCCAATTAAGTTGTAGAAACATCTCAAGCAGTATCAGTGGAAACAAAATGCACCTCAGCTCACTTTTGGGTGTCATATCAAAGGGTGTGCACACTTGTGTACATATGATATTTTACATTTTGATTTTTAATAAATTAGCACAAATGTCTAAAAACCTGTTTTCACTTTGTCATTATGGGCTATTTTGTGTAGAATTTTGAGACAAAAAATTAACTCAATCTATTGTAGAATATGTCTGTAACGTAATAAAACGTGGAGAAGGTGAAAGGGGTGGGGAGACTTTCCGGCTTGACTGTATATGTATAATAAATAGTAGTTTACGTTCATCAGTTGTTGTTTTTTACACAAGTGCATTATGACTATTTCAATTAACATAATTATATAAACTTTTACGGTTGTTCGATTTACTTTAGTTGCATGAACAATGAAAATAAGTCCGCAAACTGATTTTTCATGTTTAGGCCTACAGTCGCAAGTTCATTTTCTTGGTAGTTACAGCTCTCTCCCATTATACAAAGCACTCTCGAAAGTCAGCAATAAATTACCAATAGAATTATCATGAAGGTACAGTCTGTTCGTTTAATCCTTTAAAAGTTATGTTTGGCATACACACAACATTCTTTTAGCAATATGAAAAAATCTTCATTGCCAAATAGTTCCAAAGTAGACTATACCTGTTCAGATGAAGCGTGAAGTCATTGCGCCACCACATGGCTGTATGTTGAAAATGTTGGGCTAATGAGTGGTTGGATGATGTTAATTCAGAGAGGAACATCTTGCGTGATAAGATATATGAGCTAGGACGGGGATGGAACTTGAAAGGGATTTTAGGGATGGGTGAGAAAACGAGGGAGTGCTGCAAGGCTCTCTTTATTTTTCTTAAAGATACAGGATTATATCGTAAAATATAGTTTTTTTTAAATAACCTGAAGTATGTAAAGCCCTGATGTTATACACTCCGGTACAGTAGGTGGCGGTATGCACCTATACACGGTTTATACTTTCCGCCATTAAACCAGAGAAGAAGAAGAAGTGGATAGGTGATGTCATTTCAAGCAACCTCGCGAGATAGTTTTTTTTTTAGCTACGGGAATTTTAAAGGATCCAGCAGGTTGTGGGATAGACCTAAAATAAAGATAACTTTAGACGACATACGCCAGAAAATACATTTGTCTTTTATTTTCCTGACGTCTAATTTATAAAGGTAAGCTAAATAACGTTAGTGCTAATTGGATGTTTTACGAATTCGAGTCGAATGTATAGTTTGTTATTAATTGCTACGATGTCGTTGCTCTATTCATTAACGTTACCAAGCTACTCACTAGCTAGCTAAGCTAACGCCTTTAGGCCCAACCATGAAGTGTATTGAATTATTTCAAGGAATGTCACACGACTTGTTTTAGCTAGCAAAGTAAATACCATAGGTTCGTCTTAAGCGGAAAGTAACGTTAGTGGTTTTATTATGCCGGTTTATGTGATGTTAGCCAGCTAGCGAATGTAGCGATACGTAATTTTTTTTGTTGATAATTTCGTTGTGTGCCAGTTTGAAATTCACAGGTCTGTTTCTCTGTCATTTCTTACATCGTTATGTGGGTAGCCACTTCCCGACCACGGAGCGAACAGCAAAATGGTGTTGCGTAGTATTTTAAAATGCATTTATTTTAAAAAGGAAGGTGTATGTACGTATGTACGTGCGTTAATGTCACTGTTCGTTCTTATGGTTCGTTTTCATGGTTGACATTTTTTTCCCACGGCCACACGCGCTCTCCCCTGATTGTTCCACTGACGCCACGTGACACCTGCGGGCCAATCGTGGTTTAGGCGAATTGAACGCCTTGAGAAAAGCAACTGGCGCTGAACAAAGGCGATCGTTTTTTGCTATTTCGGTTCTTTATTTTTTGTCATTATTATGAAATCAATTTCTAATGATTTTCATACTATTAAGCGTGATCTTCACATTTATAAACTCACGCATTTTTTGTTTGATATATTGCAGATGTCAGATGAAATGGTGAAACAGCTGGCCAGCTATAAGGCTCAGCTGCAACAGGTAGAAGCAGCCCTGTCAACAGATCCTGAGAACGAGGACCTGCTTAAACTGCAAAAAGACTTACAGGTTTGTTCAAGTAAATAATTATAAATGATCGACACGGACCTCAAATGTAGATCATTTTCAGGACAAGTCCACTTGGCAAAACCTCAATTCCATAGGGCAAATCAGAAGAACAGAATCCAAACTTGACATCCCTGCATTATTGCCAGAAAGCACTCGTCCCATTTAGCCAAGTCACAAGAGGAAAAAAAGCACACAACTGTTAAACTGGTTATACGAAAACCGTTTTATTTATACCATAAAACACAAACATGGCAAGTACTGCACAGTGCTCAAATTTTGGATTTAAAACAAAACTTTGATTATAGTCTCAAACAAGTGGTATGGTAGCTAAGTGCTTGTGTGTATATATGTGTGTGTGTGTGTGTGTGTGTGTATATATATATATATATGGGTGTGGGTGTGTATACAGACGGGTGACAAATTACAGGAAAAACCAACATAAAGTGTCTTAGTAAGGTGTTGGGCCACCACGAGCCGCCAGAACAGCTTCAATGCGCCTTCGTATAGATTCTGCTTCTAGTCTAGCATAGATTCTAGTCTCTGGAACTCTACTGGAGGGATGGAACACCATTCTTCCAAAAGATATTCCCTCAATTGTTGTTTTGATGATGGTGATGGTGGTGGTGGTGGTGGTGGAGAGTGCTGTCTTAACACGTCGGTCCAAAATCTCCCATAGGTGTTCAATTGGGTTGAGATCTGGTGACTGCGAAGGCCATAGCATATGATTCACAATTTTTACACTCATCAAACTTAGTCATCACTCTGCTGCCAGAAATACAGTAGATATGGAGGGATAACTTGAAGGGTTTCTTCTCCTGACTTATTTTTTCATAGAGTTCAATAGGAAAATTTGTCAGGAGAAATAACCCTTAAAGTGATCCATCCATATCTACTGCATATCTGGCAGCAGAGTGATGGTTTGAGGCTTGTTTGATACCTCAGACCCTTGATGACTTACAGCCATTTTACCAATCATGTATCTCATACTGTTCCAGCATAATTTACAGCTAAATCTAGTTCCACCCCCCAATTCCCATAGAGATCCATTCAAATGCAGAGACGTTATAGTATTGCTTGTAAGAGTACCAGAAAATAAGATGTCGAGTCTTTTGATGTTGTTGGGTCACAGACATCAGGAAGTCATGGCATGCAAAGGATATGCGACCAAATATTAAAAATTTAAAGGCACCGTCAACTTAGTGTATGTAAACTTCTGACCCACTGGAATTGTGATATAGTGAATTAAAAGTGAAATAATCTGTCTGTAAACAATTTTTGGAAAAATTACTTGTGTCATGCACAAAGTAGATGTCCTAATTGACTTGCCGACACTATAGTTTGCTAACATGAAATCTGTGAAGTGGTTAAAAATGTGTTTTAATGACTTTAACCTAAGTGTATGCAAACTTCTGACTTCAACTGTGTATGTGTATATATATATGAATAATTGGGTAATATATGGTACATACATACAAACTCTGGAAGTTGCTATACAAGCTGCTTTGGATTTATTTGAAGGGTATTTCAAGTATGTAAACTTAGGTTGAAGTCATTAAAACTCATTTTTAACCACTTCACAGATTTCATGTTAGCAAACTATAGTGTTGGCAAGTCAGTTAGGACATCTACTTTGGGCATGTACTACTTTGTACACAAGTTATTTTTCCAACAATTGTTTACAGACAGATTATTTCACTTTTAATTCACTATAGCACAATTTCAGTGGGTCCAGAAGTGTACATACACTAAGTTGACGCTTTTGTGCGAAAAGTGCAAATCAATCCCAGAACAACAGCAAAGAACCTTGTGAAAATGCTGGAGGGAACAGGTACAAAAGTATTTATATCCACAGTAAAACGAGTCATATATCAACATAACCTGAAAGGCTGCTCAGCAAGGAAGAAGCCACTACTCCAAAACCACCATAAAAAAGCCAGACTACAGTTTGCAACTGCACATGGGGACAAAGATCTTACTTTTTGGAGAATTGTCCTCTGGTCTGATGAAACAAACATTGAACTGTTTGGTCATAATGACCATCATTATGTTTGGAGGAAAAAGGGTGAGGCTTGCAAGCCAAATAAAACCATCCCAACCGTGAAGCACAAGGTGGCAGCATCATGTTGTGGTGGTGCTTTGCTGCGGGAGGGACTGGTGCACTTCATAAAATAGATGGCATCATGAGAAAGGAAAATTATGTGGATATATTGAAGCAACATCTCAAGACATCAGCCAGGAAGTTAAAGCTTGGTCGCAAATGGCTCTTCCAAATGGACAATGACCCAAAGCATATTTCCAAAGTTGTGGCAAAATGGCTTAAGGACAACAAAGTCAAGGTATTGGAATGGCCATCACCAAGTCCTGACCTCAATCCAATCGAAAATTTGTGGGCAGAACTGAAAGCGCGTGGCGAGCAAGGAGGCCTACAAACCTGACTCAGTTACACCACTTCTGTCAGGAGGAATGGGCCAGAATTCCAGCAATTTATTGTGAGAAGCTTGTGGAAGGCTACCCGAAACGTTTGACCCAAGTTAAACGATTTAAAGGCAATACTACCAAATACTAACAGAGTGTATGTAAACTTCTGATGCATTGGGAATGTGATGAAGGGAATAAAAGCTGAAATAAATCATTCTCTATACTATTATTCTGACATTTCACATTCTTAAAATAAAGTTGTGATCCTGATTGACCTAAGACAGGGAATGTTTACTAGGATTAAATGTCAGGAATTGTGAAAAACTGAGTTAAAATGGATTTGGCTAAGGTGTATGTAAACCTTCGACTTCAACTGTATATATACTGTACTTATATTTATACCGTACTATATTTCTATATTGTTATTCTTGCTATGACATCATTGTTCTCAGATTGTTTATCTAAACTACTAAAGTTAGCTAACTAGCTAATGCTTATCGATGGCTAAATTGACCACTGATGAAGTGCTAATCCTTCTGAATATGCACTTTATCAAAATGGACTAATTATAGTTGTGTAGTCAGCTAAATCAAAATGTGCGAAAACTGTAATTTCACAACAGGATTTGGAAAGCTTAACTCGAGGATTTCTTTCATTGAAGCTCTCCTGTTTGGTGCATTTATCTATATATAGCAGGAGTATAGGTGAGGTGAAATCTCAGGGAGACGAGGCTGAGAGCACGAGGCTGGGGGAGCGAATGTTTTTTTTGTCCTCTGGAGTGCGCCTCGGTCATAACGGCATAACCCTGCAGTTCGCTTTTTAGAAGGGCATTAACCCTTGTGTGGTGTTCGTGTTTTTGTTATTCACCCAGTGTTCGCGGGTCTGGTGGACCCACAAGATTATTGGGTTTTTAAAACAATAAAGCCATAACCATTTATGGAAAAAATACTTAACAGATATTGACTATCTCAATTACAACAAGCAATATAGACAATATGGTTAATATTTACCATTTACCTCTGCTAGATCACATTTATCAATAAAAGTGCTTTGAACTGAACAAATTGGACAGACACATTTTACATACAGTCCCATTGAACACAAATTCATGCCGGTCTACACACCACATGAGGGTGAGCAGAGATTCTTTTTGCCATACTGATCGATTCTTGTAAGGAGCCACACGCACAAAGCTATTTATTTGTTGTCTCCCTCCCCCAATTTGCAGCTGGGGTAGAGTGCGAGAAAATATGGAATGTTTAAATCAGGGCTGCCCAACCCCGTTCCTGGAGATCTACTGTCCTGTAGGCTTTCACTCCAACCCTAACAAAGCACACCTCATTCAACAGCTAGAGATCTGATTTCTCTGCTAATTAGTAGAATCAGGTGTGCCAAATTAGGGTTTAAATGAAAACCTACAGGATGGTAGATCTCTAGGAACAGGGTTGGGCAGCCCAGGTTTAGATTGTTTTAAAATAACATTTTGTAGTTTCACACATTACGGTGAAGATTGCGGGAAAATTAGGGCGCAGACAGGTTCTCGGTGCTATGTTGAAACCTTGTGTGTGTGTGTGTGTGTTGGGGTGTATTGGTGGAGGTTGGGTGGGTGTGGGGGGTGATGATGGGACTAGGCTTGGGACATTTGGCAATAATGCCTATCAAATGGTGGAGAGGATCGTGTTCAATCGATGAAACATGCTGCAAATCTAAAGGAGCAACCACACACACACACACACACACACACACACACACACACACAGCAAGGCCCAGGTAGTAGGAAGACAGAGTGAAGGTACACAGCACATTTTTACTGTGTTTACTTGTTTTCTTCTACAATTTTAACACACACACGAATGAATGTGTAGGAGGTCCAACACATATACAGTACATACAATTGTCCTTTACAATGAGTCTCAGGTTGAAAAAATAATAAAAATATTTTTCTTTTAGTAAACATTGAAAACGGGTCCCACAGACCCGAACACCGCACAAGGGTTAAGGACAAAATGCAGGGAATCCATGGATATCTGAGCCCTGTAATGACATTCGTGGATAAAAGGAAAATGGAAGAATTCAAGAAATGAGTTCAAACAAGTGGTGGCCATGTGGCGCCTGCGTTCAGAGTTCTTATTAAACCGAGTTCAATTGTCAGGAAAGAAATTAAATGATTAAAGTCTTTGCCTATAGATACAATGGCAGCGCCTTAATCCTAGATTTCAACGCATGACCTTGTCCCATTAATCCATTATTGGCACATTATTTTCATGTCCTTTTGTTTCGTATACTGTGCAATGGGGAAGTGAAAACAAATCCTTCATGTTGTAGCGATGTCTTTCTCTCGTAGGAAGTCATTGAATTAACCAAGGACCTTGTGTCGAGTCAGCCTGCTTTGGCCCCCGCTAGTTCTGACAGCTCAGCCACGACCCCCCAGAGCCATTCATGGAAAGCAGGGGACAGCTGCATGGCGGTTTGGACCGAGGATGGACAGTAAGTGTAGAAACCCACCTAAGCACCACCGTGTCAAGTGTCTCTTTCACAATGGTAAGATGAATTACCCTTAATTTAAGTGGTGGCTTGAGTCGGTAATCCTTTGCAATAGTGGGGATAAGAACATCTGCTAAGAGACCGGAATGTAGTGGTGAACAGTTTCAGAAGCAAAGTTGTTTGGAAAGACCAAAGTGACTCTTGGAGTTGGTTCAACATAATCAGAATATTATTAGGTAAAACTAAGCTTTGAAGAAACATTTAAAGCCAAACCTTAGCTGAATCCTCCGTGACCATAGACTTCCATTAATTTTATAATTAATGAGGCATTGTGGAACCTTTTGATGAACTTATCAAATCTGGAGAATAGGCATGGCAGAGAGCTCTCATTGTTCGGTCACAATATATTTCTTGAGTTGTGAAAATGCATAACGTTTTTACAGTGAACTATCCCTCTAATTAATTTCTGCATATTGCCGTAATGTCGATAAATATGTTGTATAATGTCTGTGTGTGTACGCACACACATTTCTTTTGTAGGACTTGTATATAAAACCTGTACTCACCTGCTTACAGACGTGATTCATTTGCAGGTTGTACAAGGCCGAGATCGAGGAGATAGATGAGGAGAATGGCACAGCGGCCGTCACGTTCATGGGCTACGGAAACGCGGAGATCATCCCGCTACACAGCCTCAAGGCCGCCGAGCAGGGCGCCGGATCGGAGGAGTCCAAAACCAGGTGAGGAGGTCCATGGTCCACCCTGGTACAGTTCAGCTCGCTGGGGGCTGTGTTTAGGTGGAGCCAGTCCTCTTAATGATGCACAGGCACGGGTCTGTGTTATAAATGTATGGAAGACTAAGACAACCTTTAAACATGCATGCTGGATTGGCCTGTCACTTTTCAGTGTTGCATAAAAAATGCATTGAGAATTTAGACATGAACCTTTTTGTGCGGTATGTATGTACCGTATGTCTATAATTCCATCCACAATATTTGGGACAAAGACCCTTTATTTATTTGGTTCTCTATTCAACAATTTTACATTTGTAATCAAAGATTCTCAGCTTTTAATAAAGGGTATTTTATTGCATTTTGGTTTCACCATGTAGAAATGAACAGTACTTTTTATACACCCCCCCCCCCCCCCCCCCCCCCCCATTGATGATCCATATCTACTGTATATCTGGCAGCAGAGTGATGGTTTGAGACTCATTTGTTACCTCAGACCCCTGATGACTTACAGCCATTTTACCAACCATGTGTTCCATACTGTTCCAGCATAATTTACAGCTAAATCTAGTCCCACTCCCCAATTCCCATAGAGATCCATTCAAATGCAGAGAGGTTATAGTATTGCTTGTAAGAGTACCAGAAAATAAGATATCAAGAGTCTTGATATTGTTGGGTCACAGACATCAGGAAGTCATGGCATACAAAGGATATGTGACCATATATAAAAAATTATTACTTTATTCTACGTTGATAAACTGTCCAATATTTTTGATTCCCAGAAATGGGGGGGGGGGGGGGACTATGTACAAAAGGTTCTATAATTTCTAAACGGTTCATCCGATATGGATAAAAATACCCTCAAATTAAAGCTGACAGTCTGCACCTCAACCACATTGTCATTGTATCCTTTCAAACTCAAACTCCTAGAGTACAGAACCAAAATAAGAAATATTGTGTCAATGTCCAATGAATTATGGTTATTATTTACAACTGCCAAAAATATAATTCAGCGAAATGTGTACAGTTTAACATTAATTGCCCTGCATTGCTTCGGGTATACATCCTGCCTTGTGAAAATATATTTTTAAGCAAAATATCAACCTTGCTCTCAAGTTCATGTGCCCACACTTCTTGTGATTCAGAAAAATGTTAAACCAACCATACCAACTCGCTTTGGACTTTTAGGTTAAAAATCTGTAGGTTTCTGTGCTGTGGCAGTTTAATGAGAGCACGTAAAATTCAATGGGACTCGTGAGAAATGCTGCCCACATGAGACGGATCGTTAATGGTAGTAACTTAGAACCAATTAAGATTGTTATATTTTTAATGCCCCATGTTAAGTCAATGGGCATTTCATTTCCGGTATCATAGAATTCTAAATGTTCATTTAAAAACTACCATAAACAGAAATCCGACCCTTCAAAAGCATCAGTCCATATCATGCCCGACATATCGCTACGTCTACTTTAGCGATTAGAGTTGTAGAATTTAAGCTATGCTGTTGCTATTTTTTATGGACTTCACTTACTATATGAAAACGACTGAACAAATCTATCCCATATTTGTTTCATGGCAAAATATTGCTGAGGTGAGTTGATCTGCCAAGTGGCTTGGTAATTGGCAGAGATAGTTATGGCCGGAATTTGGGTATTAACACCTAAGTTACAACCAAAACCAAACTTAGGGGGACGTGTAGCTCTTTGTCCCAAACATTGTGCGTGCGTGCGTGCGTGCGCTATCCTGCCTGCTTTTCACCAGAGAGAGTGTTGCTGAGGCACACGCACACAGGTGCAGCTGCTGAGAGTGATACATTCAGGACATCATTTCTCTGCCCCATCTTGTGCTTGGCTTTGCCACACAGGTAGTCTGATTGCTACCAAAAATAAAATCGAGGAAAACTTGATTTACTAATTAGCGTCTGTGTGCCACTGCTATTTGAGTGTATAGTAGGGAGCCAAGGGGAGGGACTGCTGCCTGTCAGAATAGACTAATTGTATTGGGAGTTACTTTATACAAAATATTAGCTTTTTTGCTTGTTCACTGACACCAGCTCTACTGTAACAGCTGATGTTCTGATGACAAGGGCTATCAAGCTATAAGTAAATAATGACCATCTTTGCTTGTTTTCATGTTCTGCAGGAAACTCAAATTTGAGATGTGTATTTTGTAAAGCACAATATTCTAGTCCAGTGTAAAATGTTTTGAATCGGGGTGTCTCGGTGGCGTAGCCTGTAAGGGCGCCGTCCTCAGGCTTATCGCGAGCCGCGGTGTCTGCGGTTCGAATCCGGCCGCGATACCTTTGTCGCATGTCTCTCTCCCCCTCTCTCACTCCCCATTCACCCTGTCTCTCTACACTGTGCTGTCCAATAAAGATGAAAAACCCCAAAAAACATCACTTCAAAATGTTGTGAACCAAAACCTGATGGTGGCTTAATGGTCTTTAAACCATTGATTAAAATAACACTGAGGGTCTGGTCAGGTTTATGTAAACGCACTGTGGTTCTGCGCCGGCTTGGTAACTCGCAGGAAGGAGCAGATTGCGGAGCAGAGGGAGTATAAGAAGAAGAAGGCCTTTAAGAAGGCCCAGCGCATGAAGGAGCTGGAGCAGGAGAGGGAGGTGCAGAAGTCCAAGTGGCAGCAGTTCAATAACAAGGCCTACTCCAAGAACAAAAAGGGACAGGTGCGTAGCCTCCACCGTCCCACTTTCCAAAGGCCTCACAAAATCCATTTACATTTCTGTTTTTTATTTTTATTATTATTTTTTTTTTAAACCACAAGGATAAATGCACATTTGTTTTTCTGTGTTTTTAGTTAATTAGATTTTTTAATTAGCATTCTTTACAGTATGTCAAGTTTTTAGATTCTATATAGATTTTTAGAGGATCTTATATAGATAAAATGCTTCATTTTCAGTGCATCGAGCAGTTGGGAAGGACTTTCGGACTGTCAGTGACAGTGCTGTTCTAACCAACCACTGCCTCTTGTATTCCAGGTAAAGAGGAGCATATTTGCATCGCCAGAGAGCGTGGACGGCAAGGTCGGGGTTGGAACGTGTGGAATAGCCGACAAACCTATGACCCAATACCAAGACACATCCAAATACAACGTTCGGCATCTCATGCCACAGTAAGCGGGACAGACGAGCGCGGCGCTGCGGGCTACGTTAATGGAGTCACACCCGGCCAGGCTTGCGGGTTCATTTACCCTGAACAAAATTCCGCTGGGATGTCAGAACAACTGCACTCTGATCTCAGATCTGTATTTTTTTAAGGAGGCCTCTATCCTGATTGCAGGGTCATTCATCCTGATACGGGGTGAAGGTTAAAGCAATACACGCAAACCCACTCACTCATTCACTCACTCACACAAACGGGTATATTTTATTTTTTCCCTGTAGTATTGGGACTGCATTGGTGACGTCATTTAAAAAGTTGCTTAATTTTGTTTCCCCAAGAAGCGCCTCTATTCTGCAATTTACCGAGCACGTTAACTTGATTCACATGCTGGTTAAAATTAACCCTGCAGAACTGGTCTGAAGAGAATCGTCCAAAAAATATAAAGCGATGACCATTTCTGGCGAGGACAATGAGATTGAAATAGAGATGCATGGAGGTTTTGGTTGTTTTTTTTGTTCTTCCCATTGGATTGATGTCGAATCCTGTAGATAAGGTTGGTCTGAAAAAGCAATCCTGTAGTCTCAAACTAAATATTTAGTTTAAAGAGGTTATTTTTGTTATGTTCTAGCAACTGGAATGTCAATTTTGTATAACTAGTTTTTACCTTTTTTTTTTTCTTTTTTTTTTGCTTCTGTAAGGAAAATACAACAGACTTGTTAGTCAGCAGGTGTTATTAGTATTATTCCTATTTTTGGAGGGCTGTGCTTTTTAATAAATTATGCCAAGTCTTCAGTTTTGTACATTTACCTTTTATGAAATAAATGTAAAAATATATTTGACTTTGTAAAATGAATACACATTAATTCAGTGCACCAAGCCACAATGAGATTTGCAGACTGCATGCATTGTTATCTCAGTAAACAAATGCAACATCTTAAAAACAGCCTGTAACTGGCTTGACATTAGTAAGGGGGCAGTTCACCCAAAAATTAAATTAAGATATGTTCATATACCCGGAGTGCTATCTATCCATCTCAACCAAAGCACACCAGCATTCTAGGGCGCACTGTGTTGACATAAGCCCCAGAATACTGGCGTGTTTTGGTTGAGACTGCGCAGATGTACACAGTTGGCGTACTTCGGTAGAAAGTTGTTTTTGAAAAAAACGTGCACACGGTCTGTGGATGTTCGGGAGTAACCGTGTCATATTTGGAAAGAGACGTTGCTGGTGATTTATTATTTTTTTTAATGTACATTTTTCGTGTTTTGAGCGCCACAAAATTTGGACCCATTGAGGTCCGTTCTATCAGGGTGATATCCCTGTGAGCTACAGCAGATATCTACAAAACCAGTGAAATCTAGACTAAACTATTTGGGTGGATAGATAGCAGTCTGGGTATTTCATTTTTAATTTCATTTTTGGGTGAACTGCCCTTTAACCAAAACGCAGGCATAAGAATTTCAGCCAAGAATAACACACCAACTGAAAGTTATGGCTGTAGGGCAAAATAATTACGATGCACCTTTAATACCCTTTAAACATGTTACATACTGGCTTTGAAAGTTCAGATATAACCCTGAACACATAAGTCTTCTCTTAAAGGTATACTATGTAGTTTCAGAACACTAGATGGCGATATTGAGCACGTAGGAGAAAAGGGCTCCCCGAAAATTGCTTGTGTTCTCAGACGCGCACGACGACACACGAGCATTGTGGTGACGTTTCACACATTTTCTCTGACCGTGGACTCAATTCAATTCGCTTTATTGGCATGACAAGACATTGAATCTGTATTGTCAAAGCATACTGCATTAAAACAGTCGAAGACATGCATCTAAGTCTGAACAATACAAAACAGCAAAGACTAGAAACGAATGAACAGTAACCATACATGGAAACAAGAACTTTTCTTTGATTATGGATTTAGTATGTTTTAGATAATGTAAAATAAAGTACAATTAAAAATAATTATCAATAGAAATGATAATAATGATGATGAGAACGACACATATGATCTTATAAAGTGAATATAATAAATATAAAAAATTTAAATTGGTTTATAATGATCTCTGTCACTCACTGTCCCTAGACGATGGCAGGCAGGTATATATTGTGCTGCCAGGTCACAGCACGTCCTCTCCTAAGAGGATGGAGAGTTTTTGGATGTCTAAAATTTTTTAATTGAGGGTATCTATGATTTATTTTGGGAAAATATTTATATATAAATATTAGGGGTGAACGGTACACAAAAGTCACGGTTCCGTACGTACTTCGGTTTTGAAGTCACGCTTCGGTAACAGAGTGCATAATTGCTGCGTCGTGGATCGTCTAGGCTACACTCGGACTCAGGCCTCGTCCACACGTACACGGATATTTCTAAAAACGCATTTTTTTCCCCTTCCGTTTAAAAAAAAATTCCCGTCCACACCATTTTAGAAAATCTCTCCGTCCACACGACAACGCAAAAAACGAAATTCTTTGCATTAATTTCACCGTAAATACATTTTTTTGAGTACAAGAGCCCATGTAGGCTTTGGTTGTAAAGTAGTCGTGTATCGGGAGACATAAAACCATCCACGAAAATGACAAGCAACAAGTCTATAACGTAATTATGTGCAAGATTTTCTAAAACAACAGTTTTTTGTGTATGTGTTTTTTTTTGTGTGATACGTTGATAAAAGATGGTATCAATGAGAAAATATAGTCAGAAAAAAATAATGAGTTCACTAAAATAAGAAAATAACTATTCCAATGGTCTGTGTCTCTTGGAAAATTGACATATAACAACATTTGCCACGCGCAAATTCAGGTCATGATGTCAGCGTTTTCCAAAAACTCCGTTTCACCCGTACACACGAATACACGTAGAACGGAGTTTTTTAAAATCTCCACCCTGGAAGGTGTTTTCCAAAAGCTCCGTTTTCAGCGACTAAAACTCCGTTTTCGTGTGGACGGGAGGCCAAAACGCAGAGAAAATAATACGTTTTTAGAAATATCCGTATACGTGTAGACGGGGCCTCAGATAAGCGTATCTTTTTTCATTGCTTTCAGCTGTTGTTAGTTAGACCCCGTCTACACGTATATGGATATTTCTAAAAACGTAGTATTTTCTCTGCGTTTTGGCCTCCCGTCCACACGAAAACGAGTTTTAGGTCGCTGAAAACGGAGATTTTGGAAAACACCTTCCAGGGTGGAGATTTTTTAAAACTCCGTTCTACGTGTATTCGTGTGTACGGTTGAAACGGAGTTTTTGGAAAACGCTGACATCATGCCCTCAATTTGCGCGTGGCAAATGTTGTTATATGTCAATTTTCCAAGAGACATAGACCATTAGAATAGTTATTTTCTTATTTTAGTGAACTAATTATTTTTTTACTGACTATATTTTCTCATTGATACGATCTTTTATCAACGTATCACACAAAACACACACACACACACACACAAAACTGTTGTTTTAGAAAATCTTGCACAGAATTACGTTATAGACTTGTTGCTTGTCATTTTCGTGGATGGTTTTATGTCTCCCGATACACGACTACTTTACAACCAAGGCCTACATGGGCTCTTGTACTCAAAAAATTGTATTTACGGTGAAATTAATGCAAATAATTTAGTTTTTTTGCGTTGTCGTGTGGACGGAGAGATTTTCTAAAATGGTGGTGTGGACGGGAATTTTTTTTTAATCGGAGGGGGGAAAATTGCGTTTTTAGAAATATCCGTGTACGTGTGGACGAGGCCTTAATTGAACAGATTGGAGTCATTCGGTAGCTTATTTTGAATTGTTTGGAGTTAGTCCGTAGCTTGCTCGCTGTAGTTGGGCCAGCTACCTGTCTTTTGTGTTGCTAATTTAGTTGGAACCAGTTTCACCTGCGTGTATATTAAGCGTGTTTGCAGCTCATCGCCTCAGAGTGAGTTCTAATTCAACTAGTTCTAATTAGCAACACAAAAGACAGGTAGCTGGCCCAATTACAGCGAACAAGATACGGACTAACTGCAAACAATTCAAAATAAACTAAGCTACCGAGTGACTCCAATCTGTTCAATTAACTAACAACAGCTGAAAGCAATGAAAAAAGATACGCTTATCTGAGTCCGAGTGTTGTTGTTCCAACCACAATTGCAATCCCGGAATTTTAACAAGATGTCAATTGTTCTTAATTAGGTGTTTGTCATATTTAGAGGGATTATTTACCCTCTTAAACCACATTGTTAGCAATAGCTATGCATGTCATGAATAATAAAAGTACAATATTCTCATTGTGCTATATTGCAAATAATTACAAAAAGGGGCAAAAAAAAACAAAACATTTTTTAACTGACCAAATTTAATTTTATTAAATAAAATTAAAGACTGAGGTGAATTAATAGGCTCCTAATTGGTGAAATTGTGGATATATGGCCACTAAAACTAACCATTTGATAAATAATGAAAAAAAGACAAAGAAAATGATAACGAGCCAAACTTGCAGTGTTAATACATTTAAGAAAAACTTGATGAGGGAACTTAAATACTCATGTTTTCAACTACCTAATTAGGAGCCAATTGATTCACCCCAGTCTTTAATTTGATCAGTTTTAAAAAAATGTTACCTATTTGCAAAACAGCCCAATAAGCACAGTAGGAACATGGGAATTTTTATTCTTCATGGCATGCATAGCTATTTCTGACATGATGTGGCTTAAGAGGATAAATAATCCCTCTAAACATGAAAAGCACCTAATTAAGAAAAATGAACAGCTTGTTAGGATTTTGGGATTGCAATTGTGGTTGGAACGAAAACCAGCATACACAGTGGTCCCCGAGGACCGAGTTTGGGAACCACTGGCCTAGACGATCCACGATGCAGCAATTATGCACTCTGTTACTGAAGTGTGACTTCAAATAATAAATATTTAATATACATATTAGGAAAATAGTTTGCGCAGTTCGAAGCGTTCGCGTATTTGCGTGAGGAATGTTTCGGTCCTAAGCTAAAATAAGAGTTTACCTGGAAGCCTGCCCACATGGCCTGGCCATGTCAATCAAATGAGCAGGAACCGCCCATTCATGACGTTTACACCATTTTAGCTGTTTCTGGCTTTAAAAATGGCGGCGGGATGTCAACAGTGTAACATTCAAAACATTAACAAAAAAACACTTTGCGAACGACTTATGAGGTAGGAAATACATTCAACATGTTTATTAGACCACAAGGACACACAATGTTTTTTGGGGAGAACATTTGAATGTAAACAAAGAACGAGTTGTTTACAATGAAACTACATAGTATACCTTTAAGAATTTGATCATTGAGAATTCATAGAAATTTAGAATTGATAATATGTGCACCACTAGGTGGTAGCATTGACTCTACCCGAATTTGGGGTCTCTTAAATGGAAAGTAGACTTTCTTGGATTTTTAAAATACTGTTTCAGATTTAGTATGTTTATAATTTGCTAAGACAGTTTTTCTGCACAATGAAGGACGTTTACATATTTAAGTTTCTGATGACCTGCCGCTTTACAATGGCAGGTACAGGACTTTCAGGGGTCTCTGGTCTAAAGCAAGTATTATTTGAAATACCCTTCAAATAAATCCAAAGCAGCTTGTATAGCAACTTCCTGAGTTTGTATGTATGTACAGTATATTACCCAATTATTCATATATATATATATATATATACACAGTTGAAGTCATTAAAACTCATTTTTAACCACTCCACAGGTTTCATGTTAGCAAACTATAGTGTTGGCAAGTCAATTAGGACATCTACTTTGTGCATGACACAAGTAATTTTTCCAATTGTTTACAGACAGATTATTTCACTTTTAATTCACTATATCACAATTCCAGTGGGTCAGACGTTTACATACACTAAGTTGACTGTGCCTTTAAATTTTTAATATTTGGTCGCATATCCTTTGCATGGCATGACTTCCTGATGTCTGTGACCCAACAACATCAAAAGACTCTTGATATCTTATTTTCTGGTACTCTTACAAGCGATACTATGACATCTGCATTTGAATGTATCTCTATGGGAATTGGGGGGTGGGACTAGGTTTAGCTGTAAATTATGCTGGAACAGTATGGAACACATGGTTGGCTAAATGGCTCTAAGTCATCAAGGGTCTGACATATCAAACCAGCCTTAAATCATCACTGCTGCCAGAAATACAGTAGATATGGATAGAGTTCAATAGGAAAATTTGTCAGGAGAAACAACCCTTAAAGTTATCCATCCATATCTACTGCATATCTGGCAGCAGAGTGATGGTTTGAGGTTCGTGATACCTCAGACCTTGATGACTTACAGCCATTTTACCAATCATGTATTCCATACTGTTCCAGCATAATTTACAGCTAAATCTCGTCCCACCCCCCAATTCCCATAGAGATCTGTTCAAATGCAGAGATGTTATAGTATCGCTTGTAAGAGTACCAGCAAATAAGATATCAAGTGTCTTTTGATGTTGTTGGGTCAAAGACATCAGGAAGTCATGGCATGCAAAAGATATGCGACCAAATATAAAAAATTTAAAGGCACCGTCAACTTAGTGTATGCAAACGTTTGACCCACTGGAATTGTGATATAGTGATTACTTGTAACAACATCAAAAGACTTTTGATATCTTATTTTCTGGTACTCTTACAAGTGATACTATAAGGTCTCTGCATTTGAATGGATCTCTATGGGAATTGGGGGGTGGGACTAGATTTAGCTGTAAATTATGCTGGAACAGTATGGAACACATGGTTGGTAAAATGGCTGTAAGTTATCGGTCTGAGGTATCAAACAAGCCTCAAACCATCACTCTGCTGCCAGATATGCAGTAGATATGGATGGATCACTTTAAGGGTTGTTTCTCCTGACAAATTTTCCTATTGAACTCTATGGAAAAATAAATCAGAAGCCCTTCAAGTTATCCATCCATATCTACTGTAATTGGCACCAATGAGTAATGATGTGAGCCAAAAATGGGTGAATGTTCTATCAAATTCCTCATTTTGAATTAGGGTTTTTAAATGAAAACCCAGTAACTTTTGATTGGTTAATTTAACCAAATGACAGGACATGGTAGCCATTATGGGGTTCATAGTCTTGTGTTGACATGATCCGTTTAACAAACGTGATTTACCATTTTAACACAACTGTCAGTTCAAATGTAACAAAACTGCCTGTTTTGGTAATAATAATGACAGTATTCTTATGACAGTATTATAGCTTCTCCAAATATGCATGTGCAATACATCATATGTGTGAATTGAACTTGTTGAAACTGACATTACCAGTGGTTCTGGAAGTTTCCCTAAATTCAGCAATGCTTCAACACAAACAAAGGGTTCATGAGTTTGCTTCCACTAAAGCCTAAGATTTTCAGTGGTGTTTAATTAAGCATTACAGTGCAACTTATGGGCTCCGTCAGAGTGCATGTTTACAAAAGACCGTCTCAAGCTCTGCAGTAAGTCGGGTGGAAAAGCTTTATTCGTTGACCCATTCTCCCTTGCCAGTGTCTTTAAACCAATATCTACACAAAATAATAACATGTTGCTGGTCCCCGGCCCGACTGGCCCCAGGACACAGACCAAACACATTGACGTGGAATTGGAAACACTGTTTCTTAATGTGGATCTTTTCATAGTGCACTTTTACGGGGGGGGAAAAAAACATACAATACACCAAAACATAGATGTGGAACAACAAAAACGTAATCAACCCTTGCAGGAGTGGACTCTGGTGGTGTTGTAAGACACGGTTTGGTGATTTATTGAAAGGTCCGTGGAAGAAGGCATTAATCATGGTTAATTTGTAATTAGGTCTGATTTTATTTTTTTTAAATGGTCCAGAAAATATGTAACCCATTTTCATAAACAGCCCAAAAATAGCCTTGTTAAAAACAATTATTCTTCAGACCCCTGGTGCATCTAGCTCATGACTACTGCCCTCTTATTTGAAGTCCATATCCATATCCAACTTACTATGTGAGGGGGGTTTACCTTGCATATTAGCCAGGTTTAAGTATTAACAGGAAGTCCTATATGGTACACATGTACCACCACAGATTCCCAATTACAGTTGGTTTGGAAAGATGCAGAAAACAACGTCTCAGTTCTCTGTCGTTGGGTAGATGCATGGGAAGATTACATTTCATGTGTCCATCATAACAGGAAAACAAAATGGCTGCACAACCATTTTTTTTCTTCAATATCTTAACTGAAACAATTCTGAAAATAAAGAATGAAACTTAAGCATAAAGTAAGACTAAAACCAACAGGGGAAAATAAAAAAGAAAATGTTCATTTTCCTTGCCAGTCTGTGAAAGGGGTAAGAATTCAAATAAATACTTATTTTCTTTTAACAACAAAAAAGTAACCCAATCCATTTGTTAATAGTATCTTCCATAAAAGACGGGAATACACTGGATAGTCTTTAAAATAAACAAAAAAAAAAACAGACAACGGAAAGCTAGACCTCTGAAGTGCAATTTGGGGAAACCTCAAGTCGAGAGGAGCTTAAACATAGTCAGCGACACTACCTGGTCGCCTCAGCCTCGCGATACTAGTGGAATGCTTTTCAGCTTTGAAAACAAACAATCTAATAAATAAGAGAGCCACTCAAACTTAGCATTTATCAACAGAAGTCCTCCATTTTTTTGTTTTTTGTTTTTTAGTCGTTTTTTTTTTTGTTTTGTTTTTTTTCTTCTGTAGGGTCCAATGACCAATATAGTTCTCATTGTGTCTTGAACTAAAGCGTAACGTTTCCTTTACGGCAACTACGGAATGGAAACTTTTGAACGTTTCAGCCAGCAAAATGAACCAAGTAACACTGTCCATGCCACAAAGACTGCCACTCTGAAGAGAATACATTTTTTTTTTTCTTTCTTCAAAAATATATAATTTAAAATGCACAAAACACAAGACAAACAGCAACAGAGGCGATATTTCTATCCATGGGTACTACCATTTTTTTCTCCTTTTTTTATTTTCCTTTATCTTACTTTAATTTATCGAACTATTGTAAGTATATACAAAACAAGCAAGTGCTTTGCTTTTGGACGGCCACAGATGTGCGCCTTAGAAAAGAAACGAGCCAAAATTGTCAAGACAAATGACTATGCGTGTTATTGCTTCTGACTTACTGCTAGGCGGGACACTTATAAGAAAGTTTTATCGTGCCGGTTCTATAGTCTGCTATTATGTAGGCAATTGCAGAATAGTTTATGGTATAGCTGCTTGCAGAAATCAAAAATCCGATTCCACAATTACAATGCACCATATACCCATATTAATGGGTATGCGTTTTCCTCCTTTGACGAAACGTTTGCAGAACTGCCGTAAGAGCCGCTTCAGCCTGTGCTGTTAGGTGTGTTTCATGTAGCACCAATTTCAGAGTCAGTCAAGTTGTGGTGTTGAGCAGTGATTGAGAAAAACAAAAAATGCTCAAGGGCCAAAAAAATGTTGATATGGCAAAAGTGGAATTGTGTTCCCACACGTCACATGTCCAATATTTCAATTTGCTCCTTTTCAGCAGAACTGGAGTTAACGTGGCTGACCAGATCAGAACTCAAGTACAGACAGAGGCAGGCAGAAAAAATTATAATAAAATAGTAAAAGAAAAAAAAATAAACGTTAGAAACTCCCATCTAAATAAAATCTTAAAAAGTGCTTCATTATGAAAATGAAGGTTTGTTCTTCACAGATTGACTAAAATTTAAATGCGATTTCCATTTAAAATATAAATATTCTTTAAATAAGTTTGGCATAAAAAACGAGCCGCTTTTGAAACCAAACATCTACGCAGAGAGAGGGTGAACAATTTGAGTCCTTCTAAACAAATCTTTTCGTAAGGAGAGCCATTACAAAATGTTAATGCTTTATACCCCCCCCCCCCCCCCCCAACACATAAAATCATGTTCACCAGCTCTTGCTTTTAAAATCTTCTGGCATTGCCCCTCCCCCACCCCCACCCTCTCCTTTCCCCAGTGCCGCAAAGAAATGAAAGTGGAGTAAGCAAAGGGGCGGAATCTAAGATGGGTTTGTGCTGCTAGAACCGCTATAGCATCAGGCCTGTGGTCGGGTGGTGTTCTGGTCGCCCCGCGTGTGGGGCGGGCGTGGCTCGGGGGCCCCCGGGGGTGGGGGGGGGCTCTAGGAGAAGGCCAGTTTGACGCTGCAGCTGGAGTAGCCCTCGTCGCTTGCCGTGCTCTGCAGGCTACTGTGGTCGTCCAGGTCGCTGGTGCTGGCCGTGCTCACGCTGTCCAGCTCTCCATGGGAGAACTCGGTGCTTTCCACATCCACCTCGATCTCCTCTGCGCAAGCACAAAGAGAGGGGGAGCGAGTGAGCGCAGGGCGGTGGGAACGAAAAAGTGCGAGTGTGACAGTCATAGGATGTGACAGAGGAAAACACAGTGAGTAAAAGTGTGATGGGTGCTGTCAGTTTTACTGAATGTGGGGACAGAGCTAGTGACTATGGAAACTATTTCAGTGACACTGTTAGAGTCAGTGATTGAGGGGGGCATTGTTACTGATTGTGGGGACAGTGTTAATGATTGTGGGGACAGTTATTGGGGATTGTGGGGACAGTGTTAGTGATTGTGAGTACACTGTCAGTGATTGTAGTGACAGTGTTAGTGACTACGGGATGCTGTCAGTGATTGTAAATACCAGCGACATTGCCAGAATGCCAGGGTCAGCTCACCTTGGTCCGAGTCGGAGCGGTCGGAGCACAGCGTGGAGTCTACGCTATCTGTTCGTATTCTGTCTCCATCTCCCGTGCCGGCCACTTGCAGCTGGTCCAGCTGGCGCTGTAGATGGCGCTGTTCTCGCTCCAGGTGCTCCAGCTGATGTTGGCCCTTCCGGTCCGCTTCTTCAAGTTTCTGCCATACGAGAGAAATGTGAAGAGGCCAAGTCACAATAAAGAACTCAAAACAGCTTTCTATGAGGACAAATGCTCTACATTTACATTAAGTGCACTGAGATCATGGGCACGTTCACATTTGCAGTGTCAAATCCCCTTGCTTGCCACGCACACCATCGTGAACTTTCAACGGAAATAATTTGAAAATGAACTAACGCCCATTTGTTTGTACCACTTATAGACATAAGCAGACCAGGATTCTATTAGTTTCAGGTGGCATATGTTAACATTCCATTCATCCAACACGCTGACTTAGCCATTGTTATAATCAACATTGCTTTTTTTCTGAATGCTGTTGATGTACTCTGTGTGTGTGTGTGTGTGTGTGTGTGTGTGTGTGTGTGTGTGTGTGTGTGTGTGTGTGTGTGTGTGTGTGTGTGCGCGAAAGGCTTAGGGGACGCTATATTGCTAATGTTCTAAGTTCACATTCAAGCCAACTGAGACAACCTATTCACTAGAAGGCTCTGTACTGAACATTAAAATAAACTAGAAGTTTGAGTCCCTTAAGATGTTTAAGCATCATTTAGCATGATTGCCAAAGGCCCCCTGCATATTCAAGGGACGCCATGATTAAACTAGCATTCAAGTCTTCAGACCACTTGCCCGTCTTGCTGTGTAAGGGTTCCTTGTCAGGCTGAGAACGTATGAATTACGGTTAGTTCTCCAGCAGAAAGCCATTGAGGGGGGATGGGTTGCCAGCTAATCTCCCTCTGGACCAATCCGCTGCACTCATTGTGTGACATCATCTACTTCACCCACACTCCATATAACAAACAAATACATTCAGTATTGTTGGCGTATTCAGGAGAGAGTGTGACCACTCATCGCTCTCCATTACAATACTGTATACATTACCGATATGCAAGGCTGTCATTTTGTCACGGATAAAGTTACAGACCTTGTCAACTTGACAGACATCTGTGAAATTGAGATGATTTCGTACACAAGCACAGCATACGAGCCAGAGAAAGACAGAAAGCGTTTGTCCGATTTTGAACGGGCAGCACAAAAATAGCAACGGACACGTTTACGCAAAACTAGTCATTGGTATCAGTGCCACAATTTACATTCGGGACCACAGAGATCATAGCAAATTCATACACTTTGCATTGGTTCTGTAAGGACTGCATTACGCTGTACCTCCGTGACCTGCTGTATATGTCCTTGCTTGCGCATAGCCTCCCATGTTCGGCCTGTAGCTTCTACTGAAAATTCCTAGCTAAAATCGTAGCCTCACTGATATGATATTTTCACATGCTTTTGGAGCACTGTTATTCCCCAGGGTACAAATTGAGAGCCAATGTTGCTCTGTCCTAATGCCCAGCCCTGCAGAGCTGGGATTCAAGTGTCTCGGCACTGTCTGTCAACAGTCTTTTTATCGGCTGTAAGACATCCCCACTTGACCTTGACACGATTCATATCAAAAACCCTTGATTTTAATGATCAGAAATGTTTTTTTTCCCATCACTTGACATTGGAGTGATGTTCTGCAGTATCACAAATGAGTAACCTACCTTACTTAAAACACGTCTGCGCATATGCAGTGGATAAAATACTACATAAATTCTTAAAGTGCATGTGTCTAATTTTCAAAATAACATTTTTTTAAATCTCCATTTAAAATTTAAAAATTCTCTTTTCTCCATTTTGCAGTACAGAGCAAAGGGTGGGACACACACCAGCATCTACTTGTGTTCCATTATTCACTATCACTGGATACTGCTATAAATAGCTGCAGATATACCAGTGCACTTTGGTAGCAGAGTGATTCTTGGGGTATTTTTTTTTGTCTGAATGCCAACTGTAAAGTACAGCGGGTTTCACAAACCTGGATGTTTTTTTCAGTTTGTTTTTTTTAAAAATACGACGGTACAGAGCAGCAGTGGGCGGAGCTCTGCGTGTCATCGGTGGGCGCGCGTTCCTTCGCGTTAAAGATCGGCCAGATTCACCCATTCTAGAACGCTTTACCACAAAATTAAGCTGCCAATGAACAATGCTGAATGTCCTTCTCAGGGGACTTGACAGTGTGAAGACACGCCATTGGTTGGCCAAGTTCACGGCGATTAATTATGCGCATACATTTACAACCGCACACACGCGATCGCAGGGCTTTGTCACCTGCCGTCAAAGTACTGTCGCTCCTTACAATGGCCTCTCATCCGTCAAGCGTGGTTACTCACAGCTAGCTAAATTGAGCTAAAGAAAATGCATTATTGATGGATGTTTGTCCATCAAACATCCATCAATAAGCAAACAGGTTTTCTGCAAGGTAATGCACAACAGATAGCTTCATCAAAGGCCAGGGTGAGATACTTCCCTCTGACAGGAGAAAAAAAGAGCGTGTGTGTGTGTGCGTGCGCACGTGTGCATGTGTGTTTGTGTGTGGGGGGGGGTGTGCAGAGTACTCAACCAAAACTGCAGGGAGTGCAGTTTGCCAACGTCATCGGAAGAGCACGCTGCAGTGTGCCTATGTCCTTATGTTCCAGTCACAGGAGACCATTTTGGTCTTCGTGGTGGCCCTCTCATTAACACCAAGATCTCTTTTGATGGCTAGGAAGTACTGTAATATCTGTTGTATGGTCTCTCTTGTGGATCAGACAGCGTCTTAAAGTAATAAATTCAATGCAAATATAATGGTTTGCCTTTCAATATGATGTAATACACATTCAAAAAGGTTGTTTTTATTGAAATCGCCATCTACGTAAACCTCAGTGGTTTAAGTTGTTAGCAGCGATGTTTGAAAACAATGTCTTTTGAGGCCTTGTTTGAGGGTCATGCGACACCTTAATATGCGTTTTGTCGTTTGAGGGTCTGGCAGTACCTTAATATGTGTTCTGCAGTGTGGTTGGAGGGTCTGGCAGTATCTTAATATGTGTTCTGCAGTGTGGTTGGAGGGTCTGGCAGTATCTTAATATGTGTGCTGCAGTGTGGTTGGCGGGTCTGGCAGTATCTTAATATGTGTTCTGCAGTGTGGTTGGAGGGTCTGGCAGTATCTTAATATGTGTTCTGCAGTGTGGTTGGAGGGTCTGGCAGTACCTTAATATGTGTTCTGCAGTGTGGTTGGAGGGTCTGGCAGTACCTTAATATGTGTTCTGCAGTGTGGTTTGAGGGTCTGGCAGTATCTTAATATGTGTTTTGCAGTGTGGTTTGAGGGTCTGGCAGTATCTTAATATGTGTTCTGCAGTGTGGTTTGAGGGTCTGGCAGTATCTTAATATGTGTTCTGCAGTGTGGTTTGAGGGTCTGGCAGTACCTTAATATGTGTTCTGCAGTGTGGTTTGAGGGTCTGGCAGTACCTTAATATGTGTTCTGCAGTGTGGTTTGAGGGTCTGGCAGTATCTTAATATGTGTTCTGCAGTGTGGTTTGAGGGTCTGGCAGTATCTTAATATGTGTTCTGCAGTGTGGTTTGAGGGTCTGGCAGTATCTTAATATGTGTTCTGCAGTGTGGTTTGAGGGTCTGGCAGTATCTTAATATGTGTTCTGCAGTGTGGTTTGAGGGTCTGGCAGTATCTTAATATGTGTTCTGCAGTGTGGTTTGAGGGTCTGGCAGTACCTTAATATGTGTTCTGCAGTGTGGTTTGAGGGTCTGGCAGTATCTTAATATGTGTTCTGCAGTGTGGTTTGAGGGTCTGGCAGTACCTTAATATGTGATTTGGCTTTGTTGAGCAGTCCCAGCGTGGTGTGGCGATTGCAGTCGGGTCCCAGTGGTATAAGTGCCTTCAATCGCTCCAAACACAGCCGGAGGTGAGCTCGTCTGCAGACAGGACGACAGAAATTCAGCGACCGTGCGCACAGACCGGGAGAACGGCATCACTTCTGCCAGCGCGCCAACGCAAATGAGACGGGCGGAGGCTTCCGCCAACGTGTCACAGAAAAGGCACGCGCTGTCGCTTCACGAGAAATTTCCCTAACCCGAAACAAAACCAACGAGACCAAGAAAAAATAAAAAATAAATAAAGAACATTTGTACCACCATAACCATCGTATATTGTAAACGTTGTGGCACGGATGTTTTGGAATCCTGTGCAGAAATGCAGAAAAAAAAAAGACAGAGAAAGAAAGTCTGAAAGTCAGAGAGAAAGAAAGAAAGAATGAATTAAAGAAAGAAAACACGCCCGCATGGCCCGCCCCCAGGACGGGCGCCGGTTGCTATGCGGGTAACATGCTAAAGGAGTATCTGAGTATCAGGCGCCAGTTGCTATGCGGGTAACATGTTAAAGGAGTATCTGAGTATCAGGCGCCGGTTGCTATGCGGGTAACATGTTAAAGGAGTATCTGAGTATCAGGCGCCGGTTGCTATGCGGGTAACATGCTAAAGGAGTATCAGGCGCCGGTGAGCAGAGGAAGAGTGACGACACTATCAAATCAAATGGGATCCATCTACACTCAGGGGAGCCGGGCTAGTTCTTATCTCCTCAGATTCCTGAGCTGTCCCACACAGGGATACTCCTGCTCTTTACTGCAGCACTGGCCCTTCCTGAGCTGTCCCACACAGGGATACTCCTGCTCTTTACTGCAGCACTGGCCCTTCCTGAGCTGTCCCACACAGGGATACTCCTGCTCTTTACTGCAGCACTGGCCCTTCCTGAGCTGTCCCACACAGGGATACTCCTGCTCTTTACTGCAGCACTGGCCCTTCCTGAGCTGTCCCACACAGGGATACTCCTGCTCTTTACTGCAGCACTGGCCCTTCCTGAGCTGTCCCACACAGGGATACTCCTGCTCTTTACTGCAGCACTGGCCCTTCCTGAGCTGTCCCACACAGGGATACTCCTGCTCTTTACTGCAGCACTGGCCCTTCCTGAGCTGTCCCACACAGGGATACTCCTGCTCTTTACTGCAGCACTGGCCCTTCCTGAGCTGTCCCACACAGGGATACTCCTGCTCTTTACTGCAGCACTGGCCCTTCCTGAGCTGTCCCACACAGGGATACTCCTGCTCTTTACTGCAGCACTGGCCCTTCCTGAGCTGTCCCACACAGGGATACTCCTGCTCTTTACTGCAGCACAGGCCCTTCCTGAGGGGTGATCCTAAAAAGAATGTCTCCTGCTCTTCCTACTGTGGGTCCCTGGCCCATTGAGGAAGGGGGTGGGGGGCACACAGTCGGTGCCCTCCGATCGATCCCGCAGGAGTCCGCCGCTCCGCTGTCCTAACCCCCGCCCCCCGCCCCCGCCCATCTGTCACCGCCAAAAGCTGCCGCCGTCCGCGTTCTGGAGCCAGAGCGCGTCCCTCGTTCTCGCTGATAAAAGAGCTGCTATCTCGGGCTGATAACCTCTGATAAATGCCGATAACCTCCCACCGTTCGCCACAACAGGGCTAAAAAACAGACCTCAGACACTCCAACTGCAGCTTGCTTTCTCCTCCCCGTCTTCCCTTTCTCTGCTACAGAAAACATGTGACCACACACACACACGCGCACACAGACACACACACACACACACAGCGATAAGCAAGCTTTTCTTTCTTTCTTTTTTAACCCTGGCAACAGAAACATGTTCAGGCATCGTTTTATTGTTCATGCGAAATTCCCCACTGATACACGATCGCCGAGAATCGTAGGCAGGATGCATTTTTTTAATCTTCATTATTTAATGTTTTTGTTTTGTGACGCAAACACTGGCACGCAGGTCTCTGCTTAAGATAAAAGCTCAAGGCCTCGAGCGTAAAGAGTACTTATTGCCTGTTATCGGCTACATTGTGCCAGCCTGCACAGCCTAGGTATGATTCTGCTGTGGGTAGCTTCGATCCAGTGCTAAATTTGAATTGTGGGTAACACGCAAGTGTTGCAACCAATAGCCTAACTGTTCCAGGAAATCATTATATCAAGAAAAAGTAATGCTTTAAAAAATATATTGTATTAATCTTAATCTAAATGTTGCTGCGTTCATCTGTGTATCGTTTTAAAGTTACGAGAAATTAGCCATCAATTGCAAAATGGTGTTTTGTGATAACCAGGTCTCAATTCGGTGTGTAATCCGCTGGGATCTCTTGAAAATCTTGTTACGAGAGCCCCCTATACAGAGGAAAGTAGGTTTCTACATTTGGCCTGTGGGTGTTGATATACCAAGCAGGCCAAACAACATAGAGGCACAGATTACACACCATCTCAGTTCCGCTCGGAAAAAAAAATAAAAAACTGTCCCCACACCATCTGCGGCTTTCCAACAGAGATGCGATCCTTCTCTCTCTCCCTCTCTCTCTCTCTCTCCATCCCTATGAATAGCACTCAACACCACCCAGCTCTGTCACTGCGCGTCCATCTGTAGCAGATTACACCAATGTTTATAGCACATGATGCTCCAAACGCAGAAAATGCTGGAAAAATCTAATTTGACTGTCGGCGGCAGGGCCCCCCGTCCCACCGTGTAACGACATGCAAGATATTAAGGTCACAAAGTGCAAGGCAGGGGAACATTTACTACGATTAAAAAACAAACAGCAGCAATAGCGTGTAGCTACGCACATTATAACGTGCAATATGAAAATATCTCTGAGCAAAACCAGCAAATTTGTTAAATTGTTCTACTTTTTACAAAAGACACAATTTTAATAAATGGCATGAATGCACAAGGACTGCTTTACTTTGCCCTTCCCTTCTGCGGAAGCCTGGAAAATGGACCTGGGGTTACACATGTGGAAAATCTGGAGATCGAGTATGTCTTGGCACCTTCATGCACATTCCCATATACCGGAGAATAAAGAAGGCTTCACAGAAGGATGACCTGCAGGCCGGCCACCTCCCACGATGCCGCTAATCTCGCCAATAATCCGACTATTCCGGGGACATTATAGGGGCTATTTCCGCAGCGAGTCGTTTGAAAGTCTATTTTCAGTATAATTAACGTTCAGTAGTTTTAATAAGAAGTTTTGTAGCTTCCTGCTGCCGCAGGCGAGCGCTCAACGAGATACATTTAACGGCCTGCTCCTAAGGCCGTCTGCTCGCCCACGTATTCTACAGAAGTCCTTATGAGACAATGCTACACAGTCAGGGGACTGACGGAGCAAACCAGGCTGCTTAACGGCAGAATAAAACTCTCTGACATTTAAAAGACAGACATGTGGGTGTTCTTACATTATGCCTGAGGGCGAGGGAAGGTGGGGGGGGGGTGGGGGGGCAGTCTGGCTGCTGTGCTTGCGGTTATGGTTGCAGTTGTTGTGTTTGCGGTCCTGGTTGTTGTTGGTGGTGGTGGTTGCGGTTGTTGGAAGTGATGGTTGTGGTTGTGATTGTACCTGTTAGTGGTGGAGGTGGTGGTTGCGGTTTTGGTTGTGGTTGTAACTGTTGGTGGTGGTTGTGGTAGTGGTTGCAGCTGTTGGTGGTAGAGGTGGTGGTTGTGGTTGTGCTAGTGGTTGTAGCTGTTGGTGGTAGAGGAGGTGGTTGTGGTTGTAGCTGTTGGTGGTAGAGGTTGTGGTTGTGCTAGTGGTTGTAGCTATTGGTGATAGAGGTTGTGGCTGTTGGTGGTAGAGGAGGTGGTTGTGGTTGTAGCTGTGTGTGGTGGATGTGGTGGTTGCGGTTGTAGCTGGTGGTGGTGGCTACGGTTGGGGTTGTAGCTGTTGATGGTGGTTGTGCTTGTGGTTGTAATTGGTAGTGGAGCTGGTGGTGTTGGGTCCCCTATGTTTCAGCTCCGCCATCATATGCCACCCTGCAGACAGCGTGTCCCAGAGAGGGGGAGTAGGCCCGAGGCCTGAGGTGTACTACGCACTTGCTCACGCGCCCTGCAGACGCCAACCATGCTCAAACCCTCGCTCTCCCCCCTGCTCCCCCTCTCTTCCCCCTCCCTCTCCCTGTTCCCTCTTCACGCTGCTTCTGTGGTAAAAACTGCCAGTACAGAGACTTTTTTGACAGAGCAACATGCAATAACACTTGGATACATACATTTTAAACATATATTGCGTATATATTGCAACAACAACTATTTTTCTTTCTGTAGTAATACAACAATTATAAGAAAAAATGACAACCGGCCAAACTCTTCTTCTCCCTATCCTCCCTGTTCCTCTCTCTCTCTTTCTCCCTCCCTCTCTCCCTTCCACCCTTTCAGGGTTTGGCTTCAGCAGAGTGGCCGTGCCTGACGCGCTGGTTCCTCCAGCACCGGGCAGCGCTGCGGGCGTTTGCGCCGAAGGCCGGAGCAGGTCCCATTGAGACGCAGCTGAAAAGCCCTTTTGTGGAGCGGCATTTGCCCCCGTAGCTCTTTACCACCGGTTCCGCTCTTTATCGTCTTCTGAGGGGACGCGACTCGCCAGCCTTTAAAAAGGAGCTTGGCTCCGCAAATACGCGGTTTTGGCGCTTTTATTATTACCCACAATGCTTACGAGTGTCCTTCCCGCTTGGGCTAAGGGTAAAGTCTGAGGACTCGGGTTTCGCCGGCATGCTACGTCCTAACATTAGTCGCAGTGTCACATTCTTCAGAAATGCTACTGTACCTTGCAGGTGTAGATTTTCCAGCATTAGTGTAGGCTATATATAGACACGGCAATTTTTTTAATGAAAACTTTCAACAACAAAGTTTCCATGGATATTATACCTAGAGTTTATCGATTTATATTTTATACAATAAAAGGTTTATGTCAAAGCTCAATAGTGGAGGGGGAAAAAATCAATGTGGAAATTGATTGCAGGACTTATTATACAGTAAGGTAAATCAATCTGGCAAAAGTGGCATAAGATCACATAAATCAGAGATTATTTTACTTTAAAACAAGGTATGATAAGTGCCCTGATATGTCATCTAATAACAATCTACTGGCCGCATTTTTACATTCACACACTCTCCCCCTAACCTACTTACAAAGTTCCACGTGAAAATGTGACCCCATGCATTAAGGCTCTCCAGACACTGTAATAACAGGCCTTCTGGGAATAAAAAATCTATTTGTTGCTCTCAGCACAACTAGGATTTGGAGGCACCATTACGGGGTGTTCACGCGAGTGCGTTTGAAACCAAAATCAGCACTTCTCTTGTGCAAGGTGCAATTTTCCGCCCCTTGCTTTTCGGCGGCGCTGGGCCTCCGAGGATTTCACACAAAAACAAATGGGGGAGAACCGAAAAGGACGGGAGCGTTTCAAGAACATTTCAGCAGGCTGCGACAAACCTATTTACGTCGTTTTTCATCCCCCTGTTGGGAGGCATATTTCAGACCAACTTGAATTATACGGAGTACGTAGGCAGAAATTTCTTTTTAAAATAATTGTTCTTTGTATGAGGAGACTGGCCATAGGCATTAATCACAGCAATGGCATAATTCATCTGTTGTAAGTAGCAGCACCTAGAAAAACCTGAGCACAAACTTTTAATCAACGGAGACTGAAAGATAATACGTTCAATGTAAGACACAACAGCTCTGATGGGAAAAACAAACGTACACCTATAGCGTCACTCGTCCAGTGAAAGGATGGATGAGGAAGGAATACGGGAACAACCAGTACTGATCAGTACTTTCTGAGCATAAACACTGCTTCCCCTGGAGGAAAGAGGTTTTCATTTTGCAATAGCGCACTGCCGTGCACTTCCCATGCACTGCGCACTGGGATCCGCGCACAGCGCTCATGTACACATGTACCAGTGTTAGCGGACACACAGTGTTAGCATTGAGCGTAACGTGAAGGCCGTGTTCGCGAGTAGCGGGGGGGGGCACAATGGACGAGGTTATTCTGAATGGTCTTTATTATTAGCTTTATTGAGTCTGTGAATGGCCCACCTCACATGACGGCTGAGCGGTTGCCGGTCACATGGTTCGTTCACAGCGACCACACCACAGGTTAAAGTGCTTGCCCCCCCCCCCCCCCCACCTGACTCTCCAAGGCTGATCTTTAAAAAAATATATAAATAAAACTAGAATGGCACTCAGAGAGATGCTACACCCGCGCATGTGCTAATCTCGACCCTGAACGTAATATGCATGGGGCTAAAAATTTGATCTTGCACTGTGAAGTCGGGCATTGACCGATTGGGAAGGAAATTCAGGATTCAGGTTAGTGCCCAACTGTCAACATATCCACAAAGTTTCATTACAATTGGAGTATAATTGTTAGAGTTATGGATGATAGGGACTCAAACACACACAGACAGACAGACAGACAGACAGACAGACACAAACACAGACAGGAGCGAAAACAATATCCCCTGCTTGTGCTGTGCGCGCGCGTGTAATAAAAGTAATAATAATAATAATTGAGCTACCCTGAAAATCAAAACATGTAAAAATGTTCAGTCTGTACCTCTCATTTGAATATTAAAGTGTGTGTATATTTGTGTAATATATGAATGATATTTCCATGCATTTCCATTCTCAAAACCACCTGAATGTACCTATGCTGTTGTTAGTCATTTCTTACTCAAACCAAGAGCCCCGAGCACACATCCAGCCTGTCATACCACCGAGGAAATCCATATCAGGCCTCCGAGCTTGCATTCCATTCACGGAGGTTAAGCCAAACTTAACCTCCAGACTCCGCGGAGCGAAAAGCGTGGACTTCCCCATTACGAACTCCTCAGAGACTCTGAGGCCCATTAGCAGACACAGCGCTCTGTGTAATCTTCCTTAAGAATGGTCGGCAACATGAGGGTTATCTTCGGGGGGGGTTGGTGGGGGGGGGGGGTGGTTTCACGTTTAAATGAACATAACCTCAAGGCAACCTTCATCTCAACCACAGGAGAAGGTTGCACAATGCAAGATCTTGTTTTCGGGAGAAAAAAAACCCCGTTTCAGTCAATCTAATACCCAGTAATTCTACACAGGTCAAATATTTTAATACTTGGTGGTGCACTTCTGGGAAAATCCTTCCAAATCGTATTTTTCCCTAGGATATGTTCTACAGCACTATTCATACTTGCTAACAAACAGCAGGATTGGAGGATCACTAGGCTGTCCTTACTGTGAATTACATCCTTTTCGTGCGAGAGAAAATGACACCATGTGACAAATGGGAGAAAATCTACAAAGGCTTGTGTCAAGGCTTCGCTTGCTAGCGCGTGGGGCTGCTTTCCACTTTCGGTTCTGTTTCATACCAAATGACGTCGTCGCAATTACGGTCGTCTGATGATGAACGACACATCCTGCGCCGTGAAAATGGGTTCATTAAAAGACAATCAAAAAACGTAAGTAGCCCAGGACGCCCCTCGATTCATATTCATTCCTCCTTACGGAGGAGCCCGTCGCACATCTGGAAATGAGAGGCGCAGGGAAGATATTGAATGATGACCATAATTACTGGCCTGATATACTGTAAATTGTTGTGTGAGAGAGAGAGAGAGACAGAGATAGAGCAAGAGAGAGAGAGACAGAGAGAGACAGATAGAGAGAGAGTGAGACAGAGATAGAGAGAGACAGATAGAGAGAGAGACAGATAGAGAGACAGAGAGATAGAGAGACAGATAGAGAGAGAGACAGAGAGATAGAGAGACAGATAGAAAGATAGTGAGAAACAGAGAGACAGTGTGAGAGAGAGAGAGTGAGACAGAGAGAGACAGAGATAGAGACAGATAGAGAGAGACAGATAAATAGAGAGACAGATAGAGAGAGTGAGACAGAGAGAGAGAGAGAGAGAGAGAGAGAGAGACAGAGAGAGAGACAGATAGAGAGAGAGAGACAGAGATAGAGAGACAGAGATAGAGAGACAGATAGAGAGAGAGAGAGAGAGAGACAGAGAGAGACAGATAGTGAGAGAGAGAGAGATAGAGAGAGTGAGGACAGAGAGAGAGAGAGAGACAGAGAGAGAGAGACAGAGAAAGAGACAGATAGAGAGAGAGATAGAGAGACAGATAAATAGAGAGACAGATAGTGAGAGAGAGAGAGAGAGAGATAGAGAGAGTGAGACAGAGAGAGAGAGAGAGAGAGAGAGAGAGAGAGAGAGAGACAGAGAGAGAGACAGAGAGAGAGAGGCGTGCAGCCGGAAGAGGTACAGCCACCGACAGCTGAGCGGGAGCGGAGCCCAGTGAGTCGGATAGCGAACACATGGATTAGCTCACACGTGCAGAGGATTTAATGTGGCCCGCAGCAGAGCCCATGCTGCCGGCCCGCCTCCGGCTCAGACACACTTACAGGAGAGACCGGGGGCCGTCCGGAGAAACAAAGGCTCATGGGGGAGCGTCATGTGACTCCCGCATCTGCACTGTGTGATCCTATGACCCTTCACTGAAAATGTGGACCAAGCTCTCCATTAGCCAAGGCTCACACCGGTCCAACCACATGTGTAGGCCTACAACAGGGCACGCTTCCCATTTATACTCCGATACTGCTTCTCGGCCTAATGCCCACTGGTACTTCGTCTGGTTTGTATCATCATTTTAAAAACCCAGATTGGCTCAGTGAGCTGTCCATCGCACGCTCCCATTAATGGGCACTGAAGTGAAGGGGAGGGGAAGGGGGCGTGGCTTCATGGACAGGGAGTGTTCACGGCATGCCTAAACAAAGCTGAGCTCAAAGTTCTGGGCAGATAAAGTCTGGGCCATCAGTTAAGTCAGAATGATGAGTGTTTGGTGCCAGGTAACAGGCCCAAGCCATAAACTAAAAACAAATGTTTTAGCATTAAGCTCAACAAAGATAAATGTTAATATGGTAGCTATGTGTGATACTACAGCAAGGGTAGCCATCTTTGGTGTTGTTCATTAAATTCTGCAGTTTATTCTTCAACATGGTTGACTGGGGTGATGCAACATTATTCTGAGAGATGGTAATACTGAGAAGTCCATAATTATTCCTATTATAGGCGGCTGGGGGAAATTCTACTTGCAATGACAAAGAAAAACAACAGTAATAATAATAATAATGTGGTGAAAGACACATCTAGAGGTGAGGAGAAATTTCATCACTGCTGTAAGATAGGCCTATTTTTTGCATAATAGAGTTCACTGGGAATTTAGCAATGGAATTAGTTATTTGTATTTACACACACAAGTATAAGGAGTTATGCACACAGCTAAAAGAAATAACAAACACGAATAGTACATGACTTTCTTTAGAAAACTCTTCATTTTGAATGAAGAAATTGTAACTTGGGCCCTAATAATGTAGACATCAGTAATTGGTTCGCGATTTAAAAATCATAAAGTAATGTCCACGTCATCTTCTTACTGAAGACTGTTTAGTCATACACTCCCTGGAAAAAATTCTATTGGTGGATGGCAAGATGGATTATTTACATACACATTTCTATTGGTGGACACAAATCTTCTGTCCAATGAACCACTGACAGCAGCCTATCATTCATGATGGCAGCAACAGCCCCACATACATCATTTTTGTTCAGGAGCTACCAGCTACATTATGAACAACCCGCACTAGATATAGATACAGGAAATGACATCACACTTAGATTCTTAAATTACACTTCATACCATTTAAATAGTGCATTAACACAATTAGTTTACTCCAGAGCTATTCTCCTCTCATTGCAGTACCATATTAACATACGGTTATCCCAATGGTAGATTTGTTTACTTTCCTTGGAGATAGTTTGACAGAAATAAACAATACACGACAAGTAAAAGGAAATGACTTTGCAATTGGTGCAAGCATAGCTGTGATGCATTAACCCCTATTGAGGGCTGGACATGGTTTATTTTAGTTGCATTCACAGCATTTTTTTTTATGGTGAAATGTTCAATCAATCTCGTAACACAATATACCATTTGAAAGTATTAAAACTCACGATTCTATCCCTATAAATTATTTTATGATTCCAAATATTTTGTTTCAATTACAGCAACAACAGTTCCTTATTTTGTAACATGACACAAAACAGGCTCTATCAAAAAGATGATTCTGTACGTTCTGTGTATTCTGGAAATCCCCAGATGACACAAACAACGGAAAAGAGTCTGTATCCTTATCCTGGCATATATATACAACCCCTGGCAAAAATTATGGACTCACCACACTTATAGAATGTTCGCCCAGCTTTTTTAGTTTGTAGCACAGATATCACAGATATGACACAAAACAATTTGTGTTTAATACATAGCTACTGCATATCTAGCAGCAGAGTGATAGTTTGAGGCTCGTTTGATACCTCAGACCCTTGATGACTTACAGCCATTTTACCAACCATAAATCTAGTCCCACCCCCCAATTCCTATAGAGATCCATTGAAATGCAGAGACGTTATATTATCGCTTATAAGAGTACCAGAAAATAAGATATAAAGAGTCTTTTGATGCTGTTGGGTCACAGACATCAGGAAGTCATGGCATGCAAAGGATATGCGACCAAATATAAAAAAATGATTACTTTATTCTATATATAAATGCAGGGGTGCCAATAATTGTGGCACACGTGGTTTTGTTAAAAATAATTATTTCTTGATGAGGGTTTTTTTTCTCATAATAAATGTACTTCAATTAAAGGTTGGATTTTTCTAATTTTTTCAGTGTGACATTAAGCTAATTCACCAAACGGTGATTTTTTATAACCCTTTTCACTCATCTTTACCAGGGGTGCCAATAATAGTGGAAAAACTTCCACTTCCACTGTGTTTGGGCTTCTGTTACTTTGTTTCAGTAATACTTATTAGTAGTAATACAGCAATTATTACTCTTGGAAAACAAACTTTCAATGGTTACCTTACAGAAGAGAACAGGATTATGCCTGTAGTCAAAGAGGTTCAAGAACAGTAACCATTTTTCAGGCTTGTGTTCAAAAAAGAGGTGGTGCTAGAGAAGGGGGTTAAACTCCTCTTTGGTGTGCATCTATAGATGGTCGGCCTGCTGTGGGGTTCACTCGAGACCGTCTCAACTGAAGTTGAAAGTGCAGAAAGAGCGATTACGCATAACTGGGCATCCACATAGGTCAACACAAACTGATGACGACCTGGCAGAGTAACAGCTGCAGAACTGCTTTGCGTGCAGTTGGACATGTACCTTATCTCACATTCACTGACTATTACTGGTCTATTGCAAAGTGCAGGGAGCACTCCACTGGGCATTGAAGAAAAGAGAACTGCTCCACAGTACAGAGCACCATCATAGCAAATATCAGTCCTGCTAAAGGCCAAACGGCATTGCCTCTTGCGTGTTCGCGTGCAGTGTCAGGGGCCCGGACTGAGCGATGCTCTGATCTGTGAGGGCCACGCTGGCCGGCCGGGGCAGATTAGCCCGGCTCGCTGCCGTGGAAAGGCGCCATCGCACGTGCGCCTGTCACACCAAAGATCAAGCCCAATAAGCTGCTTTTCGGAGCCAAGAAAAGCTTACGCGGAAGTCACGTTGTCTGGAACAAGTGGCTCCAGGGTCACGCCGTCGTTTCACACGCTCGGCGAGGTACGGGAAAAAACATCGCCGCCGTCACGCGGCTCCTCCCTCGCAAATGAGCCGTGGCCGCGCTCGCCTCCGCGCGATAGCCAAAACGCGTACCGCGACGCGCCAGAGGCCCCCGGACGAAGCACGACGGGAGCGAGGGTAAACGGGCGCGCGCTAACGAGCGGCGGAGCGCCACGTCGCCAGCCACGCGGAGGCCCCGCGGGGTCCGGACGCCGACGAACGGCGGTCTCTCCGGTCCGCGGCCCTCTCTGCGGAGGGGTGAAGACTTACAGCGAACGAGCACGGCCGGGGAGCAGGCTTCATCCCGCGCGCGACCGATCCTTCCATCAACCGCTGCGCTTTCATGCGTCTTTTGTCCTTCTGTAAGTAAGGGACTTCACTGTAGGGTCTTTCTGTCCGTTTGTTAAGTTGTCCCGAGGGAAAGCTCGTCTCAGCAAAAGGAACTGCTGGAGAAGATTGTTGTGGGAAGGGGGGAGGAGATAGCCACTGGGATAACATGTGCTGGTCTCAGAATTGACACATTTACAAATAAACCCTGGAGGGGGTGATGGTTCCTTACACATCTCCCATCTTAGCCTTTCAAAGCGAGGCACCTGAATTGGAACACTACGGTCCTTCGGTCGACTATAAACATACACAATGAATTTCAATTATAGCTTCGGACAGCGCTTCTCATTACGCTATTCAGACCCCTTTTCTCCTCACAGATGCTGAATGGCAGTCAGCGAATTCCAGGGGAGACAATCCAGACCAGACAAAATAGGCCACATCTGGGAAGAGCTTAAAAGAAGCCGAGATGCTCTATCCCATTATAACGGCGTGCCATGCGGTGCTGTGTAAAGTCAGCCTGCAGCGCTGGGTTCAAATCCTTTTCCGGTCTGCAGTAGGGGCCGTGGGCTGCTGAGGGTGGAAGGGTGGGGGGGGGGGGCAGGCTCTGAACAGCTGGTCGCAGCAAAGGCAAAACACACCCACGCCCACATCCTCCTGCGCCAATGCGAGGTCTGTACGAGGGCCACCGCTCCAATAAAAAAGAAAAAGATTGACCCGCTCCACTTCAACGGCACTTTTATTAAACTAACAGGATTTCAGCGATGGAACCTTCTGGTCTACAGCCGTGGTCAATTCCCCTCACGTTCCTCAAAGCAATGAATGAAAGGGATAATGCCTTGTTGGTGGCCAGCTGCGCGGCGCGGTCATATTGCAAGTCCATCGCCCTGTAACGCGGGCCATTTCATTAGCGCCGCGTTTGCTGGGTTTTTCCGCTTGTGCTCGGCACTGTAACTTCTAAAGCACCGCGAGTCGGGCTGAGCGAGAGCATCAGTCCAATGAGCAAATTAATAATTACATAAATAAAACCCCGTCAAGTCGTCAGCAGAAACGCCGCGCCGCAACGATTCTTTCGCTCGTCTTTGTGCTTGCGAGCGATTCACTCCGTCTGGAAATATTCGGTGCGTTTTTCCCCCCGACAAAATGAGATTTAGAAAAACCCGCCGTCTTATCTTCCAGCGGCCCCCGATGCCGTGAGAGTGTCTGGAATGCGGCGGGAGCTCTTTCATCTTCTCCAGGCCTCATCAGTCCAGCCGCACCGGGGGTCACCTGACTCAGCGGCCGCCTTTGAACACGAGCCCGGGTCTTCCAGATCCAGGTGCTGATAGTCACGGAAAGGCTAAAGATCTGAGACTAATAGGCAGGGGCGTACTCTACTCGGCTAGTTGGTAACTGCTGCTAAATCAGATATAACATTATGTACAGTCCTGTCTGAAAATAACATTACAGTGTGTCGCTAGATGCCAAAATGGTATTATGGAAAAATACAAAAAAAACAACACAGAATAGATTCAAATGCGGATAATCTCGCTTGTCAAGGAAATTCCTGACTGCCAGCACCCAGGAATGCGTATCGCAACAGTTTCACCAATGAACCATGACCAACCACCTTCCCACACCTTTCATTCATCCCAGCACACCTTGGTAACAACATTATAGTGCTCTTATTAGTGCACTAGCATTAGCGTATTAGCAGAAAAATTAACTAGGAGTTCATGAGAAAACAAAAGCAACGAAGGAATTTCAAAAGGGCTTCCATCTTTTTTCCCCCAAGACGCTACATTTGCGGAGCAGGCTTAAACGACAACTGACAGATTTACCGACTATATTTATTTTGCGGTTGACCAAGATTCACCAAGCTAAGTCACTACTTTGGTGTACAGGGTGCGTGGTAGCGGTTTCATTGCTCCTTTCTAAGATGTCACATGACGTTGTCGCTAGTCGTGGAAGTTTGCGCTTTTAAACTTCCGAGCTCAACCAACCGCGGCAGCATCGCCGTACGCAACGTGAACAATACAAGCTATTTGGGCATCTGCCTGGAGCTTATCGCTGATCCTATTATTACTTCTACCATTCAAGTACCCCCTGGTTAAAAACAGCCCAATAAAAGGTAGATTTGTGCGTCTGAGAAAAACGTATAGGCTACACGTTTTGGGAAGCACAGCCTGAGGCCTGGTCGCTCGTGTTCTTCAGGGGCGGGCTCTGAATGGACAGCCAACTGCACTATAATTACAGACGCTGAATCAGGCTGTGTCACACCTTTGAAGTGAGCGTTTCATGTCTCTGTCCAGCTTTGCACAGAAAGCGTCGTCACCTCCCACCCTTATGTTACTATACATCTTTGAGCAGACAAGTCTGTGACACACACTGCAATTATTAGACCACCAAAAAAAAATGGCACAAAAAAAAAAAAAAGTACAAAATTTCTGAACAGAGCCATTCGCTCAAAAAATCCTTTAAAGTTACTTGCTAAATCCAACATTGGTGAACTTCCACACACACACACACACACACAAACGCGGGACTTCGTGTTCTTCGAGGTTAAAATTTTAATAATTTTTGCTTGTCTTTATTGAAGCTGGCTGCGCCCAGCATTATATAATCACCAAGCACTGAAATATCTGAAACTATTGGCTCAGTTTCACTTCTGTCTAACACCCATAGCCTTGCACTGTAACCTGAAACCTTAGCAACAGCAGTGCGGCTGTGTGACCCAATGGCAGCATGGCAAGTCCGGGGAGAGGGAATGCCCTTATATTTGCAAAACTAGGTCACATCTTACTTTCGGTTTTAATAAGCTGCCACTGTGGAGATATCTCTGGAAGAAAAGACCCCCCCAAGCCTGTGTACAGCTGCTTTTTTTTAACCTAAAGCCAAAGTTTACCAAAAGGTGCACGTTTCCTGTTTGAAAAGGAGCTTGGTCACATTGTCACTCATCCCACCCAGGGTGAGACACTTTTGAAAAAAATAAAGACGACTCACCTGTTCTTCTCCAGCTCGTTGTGTGTGGACCTATGAGAAGGAGAGAGAGGGAGAGAGAGACATTTAAATAGGAGACTACCACAGTATCAATTCAATAAATAAATAAATGCAGATGGGTTGTATATCCCAACATCTGTTGACCAATCATATAATATTGCTCCACCAACATGATTAAAAAAATAATATATAGGCTATGCTTTTTAAAAAATCTACATTCCTACATTGTGTACCAACCACAGGTGTGCAAAACAAACAAAAAAAAAATAGGCTAAGTAAATTAATGAGAAGTCTTCTGGCCGGCACGTGTGAGCAACGCGCATGAGGCCTACAGTTTTAATAATGTAAACTGAATCATCCGGTCTCCGAAGAGCCTCTTTGTATGGGAAACAGGCACTCACTGGTGGTTTAAAAATCTGGGCTCCGTGCGGCAGGAGGCCAACAGCTCCTCAGTTCTTGCAGCACTTTATTTATTTATTTGTCAGAGACTATTAGCCTAATACTGGACCTCTTCACTGGCACCTTGCCGAGGACCTGAGGGCCCGTTTCTAAAGGTACCCCGAGAAAGTAAACCATTTACACTGAGGACGTCCCCGTTGCATGCAGGACTTAGCAACATTAAGTTTTTTTTTTTTTTTTTTTCCTGCATCTACAACCAAAATGTACTCAAACTGCAGAGATGGAAGGTCTTATACTGGAATGATAAGACCTGTATTAGCACGCATGCTACGAATGAGAGCTGTTGACATATTAGCCTTATTTCTTCAATCAAACAAACTTTTCAGGTGCAGAAGGAGGTCTTTTACAGATTGTGAACTGTGAAGAGCAATGGCCAAGAGTGCATCTGGGGAAGCATTTGGGAAATGGAGCAAAGATCAGCAGAATGAGTGTGAATGGTGTCTTGTACAAGTACCTGGTTTTGAAATTATCCAAGCCGTGCAATGTGTGCATAGTTTTTCTACGTAGTGTGCTTTAATAGTACTGTAGGTTGGGCGTGGCCACTGCTCAAGAGAAAATTGCACAAATCTATACTATCCATGTCTGATTTGAGAAAGACATGCCTGATGTGAGATGATTGAGTGACATCAAAAACAAAACCATGGGCGTGGCTTATGCTCAAAGTGTTTCAAACGCATTTCCAAAATCACATACTACAGTATTAAAATAAAAATGTGCCTCGTTTCATTATGCTCAAGACACGTCACTGCATAAAGATGCCGTACTGTGATTGCAATGGTTATGGTGTGTCATGGCCTAGGAACAAGAGCTGAGACCACATGAGCACATAGTACTAGAGGCCTTGCTTCACAAGTGTGCCAATTCAAGATGAAATGTCGAACGCTGTGAAAATTTTATTACGTGCGAAAAAGCATGACTGGTGTAACCTTGGACCGAAGGCTACGAACCATGTCATATGCATGGCTATAGATTATGGCAGCGGTTCTCAATCTCGTTCCTGGGGACCCCCGCGTATGCTGGTTTTTGCTTCAGCCAATCTCTTCGTTAAGGTTCCTGAATAGATGTGTTAAAGTTCTTTCACTATTTTCCCCCTTTAAGTGTGTTTGGCTCTTTGAATTCTTCATTATCTACCAAATGGTGAGGTTCAGTGGACAGGTGTCCAATTAGGAGCCTACTGAATCACCATCACCAAACTATCAGTTAAAACATTTTAAACCTCTTTTTACGTTATCGTTTTCAACATAGCGCAATAAGCGCTATGTGAATATGGTACTTCTTCATTGCGTGCATAGCTATGCCCCTTGACATAATGTGGCTTAAGAGGGTAAATAATTCCTAAAACCATGAGTGTCTAATCAAGAAAAATTAACAGCTTGTTAAAATTTGGGTATTGTAATTTTGATTTGTACAAAAACCAGCATGCACAGGGGTTGAGGTTGAGAGCCACTGGATTAAGTCGAAAATATCTGAGGTCATTGTACAAATAGCTCCATGAAAAAGAAACAAAAAATAAAGAAACAATGAAAACCCATTTAAAAACAGGAGTAACGACAAGCTGCAATGCCTGTTCCTCATTTGAAAGCCTAAAGACTGCTATATACAACACGCCCTGAGCTATGCATCAGAAAGCAATCGGTTCACATCTTAGGCGGAGCTCCAAGCCAACCCATGAGGCCAGTACACTGTTTCAATAATAGGCACCGAAATAACCGCGAAGCAATTCGCTTCATGTATCTCAGGAAGAAATATCTTGACAAATCTTTTGCCTTCTAACATGTGCTTGCAGACAGCCACCCGCCAACTGTTTGAATTCATGATTGAGCGCACAAACAACACTGACGCTTTTACATAACCATGCAGTTTTCTTTCCTTTTTTTCATGGCTTAGCGGACTTTATTTCCTGCATGCATGGGACAGAAAAATGCCACCCACATATGATCTCTGCACCCAACACCAACCCCTCCCCCACACATACACACACAACTGCCGTTTGCAGACCAGCAAATAATAATAATAATAATAATAATAACAATAAAAGATGTGTTATACAATAACAAATGCAGGCCTGAGGTTTAGCCCACACACCACAGTGCAAAATCCATACCAAGAATAAAACCTTGTGATCTTGGGTCACAATAGATACTTTCTGGTCACATTCATTTTATCTACTTTCAGTTGGCTGCACGTTGGGTTAATTGCTGCGTTTTCTAAATAAAATTTAAAAAAATAAAATAAAAACACATTGTGACAAAGTTGTTTGCGAAAAATGAAATAAACTACCGGAAGATCTTTGCACAAAGAATAAAAACAAGGACATTTATCGGTACCTACATCCCATGACTAAAAGGCATCAATGGCTTAAGGTGTGAAAGCCTTCACCAGTACTTCCAATGCAACTACTCTGATGAGAGAAATAAAACACATTGTCGCAGAATGTGGTGGTTTCCTACTCTTTGGCTCCATGACCTTGGAGAGGTAATCTTATTTTAGTCCTCGGTCCAGGAACGCTCCACCTACATATCATCGACGTTAGATTACATTCTTCACAACCATGTAATTAATTACACGATTATATCGGTCGACTATTCCAAAGGAATATAATGGCGCATATAATCAAATGAAGAATGCCGACTTAATGGGTAGCTGCAACTGCTGAGACGTATTTTCTACCATTTTCGTTCACCAGTAAATGCGCAAACCAGAGATTACATTGCTAGATGGTTAGTTTCTTGAAATAACATAATCCCGTGTGCACAAATCGTCTAAGCAATCTACGATTTTAACACATAACTTCATAAAACGTTGCGCACGCAGTCACCCATCTAGCTATGAACACTCGCAGTAAATAAGAACACTTTGCTAACAAGGGATAAGGATAAAATTCGTCGCCTTTCGACATACTTTCAAGCATCACCATAGCTAGCGTAACGTAAAGTCGCATTTTCATAAGATAAAAAAATTAAGCTATTTTCGATGTAGGTGAAATGTAGGTTTTAAATCATGCCAAAGAAATTGCTACTTGTGTGTGAAAATACATTGAAGGTTATTTTTCGTAAGCAGAGCGGAGCTGGCCAGTGGCACACGGTCCCTAACCTCAGTGCCGCTGCAGTCAGTTTGACAATCAGCTGATGAGAGCTCGAGCGCTGCTAAGACTTCCCCCTCCCCCAAACAGAGAAGCGAATAGCTCGCCATTTAAACGATAATTTGGATAATAAATTGTATATTTGACATGGAATTATGTTCAAGTGACATCTTTAATAAATCTAATCACCCTATAGGTTCAAATATCAAAATCCAAGCTATTTTAACGGGAAGCGTTTTCCACAGTAAAACATTTACCATATGACGTCATTCAAGTTATCGGCGAATAGGTGCGCTAATGTTAGCTAGCTAGCAGCTCGTTTCAAAAACATGTCGTCGACATGTCAAAAACAAGTCCCTCCTCGTCTTCGACAGGTTGCCATTATTAACAGCAATACTATGGCCAGCATTCATGTTGCTGAATAACATTGGACTTAACGTTAACTTAATGATACATGCAGTTACACTAGCCAACTAATTCGATGTTTAAGCATCCTCAGCAATAAAAACTATAACGTTTCTAACGTCCGCTTGCTTTCCAGAGATGGAACCAGAGAGCGAGCAAAATATAAATGTACAAATATGAAATGTCATCTGCGAGCAGGGTGACTACGCAAGTGACACAACGTTAGATTCGCTTACCTGTTGTGGTTGTTGTTGTTAATGTTGTTAAACTTTTTATTTCGAAATTTCCTTTGTCTCTGATAGTTTGTGTTCTGAATTGATGGAAACGTCGAAGCATACCCGTGTTCACATTCTGGTGAAGAAAAAAAATGTAGTTAGCCGAGCTAGGTGTCGATGTCAAGTTAGCATCCCTGCACACTTCCAGCCTTATTCAATAACAATATTTTACCTTAAAAAATTAAATACATTAAAAAAAACAGTATCTGTGACTCCGCATTACTTGTCAACTAGCCGTTTACTCATATCGTGATAATTGATGTCATTATTATAGGTTTCCCTCTAAAACGCAAATACATTTGGGAAAATCAATACGGAAAACTTTGATTTGCAAGCCAATGTATCGTTTTAAAATAAAACAAAACAGAAAACCATTCTCTGTTAAGTAATATTAGTTAATCACATACCTCTCTCCTTCCTTTCTATGTATTCAGCAGCTTCCAATAACCTCTGGATATTAATAAGCTGCACTGCCGTCATCCTGGATGTAGCTTGCTGGCAATTATGTTTTATAGAAATATTGCTATACAAACAACTCTCCAATTAAAATATCAACGATCGTTTCTCAAACAGTATTGCTTCGGAGTTAACTTTAGTCCTTTAACGTTATCTGTTTTTCGTGCAGCTTGTTAGCTGGCTATCTCTTGCTACCGGAATACCGAAATATGTCTTAGCAGACGTTAGCTAGCTAGAGCCAACTCGTTCAGCCAAGACTGGCTTTAAAAAATCAATCAAATTAAATCACGATAGCAAAGTATTACAAATTCTTAGGAAACAGACTGCTACAAATGGTATAAAACTGATATAAACGATATAAAAATTCCCCCGAAAGCCCAGAGCCTGCAAAGTCCCTGCTGCTGGTTACTACTCCTCCCCCAGTTTGTTTACTTGGCTTCACAGCTGAGGGGAGGAGACAACTCCCGCGCAAAGGTCTGTGGGATACAGAGTCCATTCTTTTTTCATTTGACGAAAATAAAACCAAATTCACAACATTCGTAATATCAAATCCACTTTAAGTAGTTTAACTAAATAACATCATAGTAGTAACCTAGAGTAACTTAAGTGAAATGTAAATAAGCAGTCGTCCAATTAAGCATCCCATTTCCAAATTCCTTTTTCCAAAACGCATTGTTAGACGACCATAAATGGGCAGTAGCCTAGCCAACGTAGAGAAATGGTCTGGACTTAAGTTTATGACGACGGAGAACTTGATAGAACGTTGATATGTATCCTTCAACAACAACAAACGAATTTATTATTTATTGACGAATTTAAAAAAAACATTAAACCATTTTAAAAACCTTACGACAATCACTGGTAAAAACATGTAAGACAGATCATAAAGCAGAAAAGGCGTCATACGATGCATGTGTACAAATAATAAAACTGTTTATTTGAGAATTTATAACCAGAAATACTAGAAATAACCCTGCAGTGGGCCAACCGTGTTCTTTGTTTTCGTGCACACTGTTTTCAATTTAGCTGAAGCTTTGCCTAAAGCCTACACATCCCACAAATCCGAACAACGGTCATGTTTTTCTGGACATCCATAGCGTAGCCAGGCCCAGCAACACATGGCGTCACCAAAATGGAGACTTTTGATTGGAGAATTGTGTAGTTAAGTACAGCCAGCTAACTCGATTTAACCCAATCATAACGAGAGGCTTTGCTCCATGTGGAAACCATGTGAGTACTCCTGAAAATACCAGGAAGCGTAGCGTAGGCTACACACAATTATGCTTTAGTGATATTTTATATGGAGCTTGGATTGTAAAAGTAACTATTCCACGTGAATATTTTTCTTATCGTAAAGAAAACTTGCATTTCAAGAGTTACGAATAGAAATGTCTACATTTTGCAGCGTCGATTTCATTTAGGTAGATGCTGGTAAATGAAAAATGCTGAAAATCAACAAACCCATAGGCTACGTTTAACATTAGCCAGCTAGTTACACTTCGTATGCATAAACCAAAATACTTACTCAGCGTGGTCGTATTGTAGAAAAACGTCCCCAATTTTGACACGTTGCATAGCCTATGTGTACCCTTCTGCACATTACATCGTAAACATGTAACTACATTTTGTTCAGACAACAGACTGCGGCATTACTTTTTGCAGTATTGTATATCGTCATGTCTGTAACGTTACATGAGAACACTATAATGAAACAATTTCTGGTTTCATTTAATCAAGGGAGTGAATAACCCCTAAACGTCGGTGACTGTTGCTCCTCTGGTAGGCTATACCTCCGTTCTATTGAAATGTGGCATGTTAACAGCCTTACAAAAGTAGGCTATCTATATAAAGATTTTGAAGCAGAATTGACGTTAAAATGTAGCATTTTTTCCCCCCATGAATACAAAAGAAAAATGGCAGCAGCAGGTGTAATTGAGCTTGATGTCCTCAATCATGAAACTCCAATGCTTTGCATGTTTAATCATGCATTTTATGAATTTATTTTAAAAAATGTTTTTAGTAACTTTACGAGTGCTTCAACAGTGGTCTTCGACACATTTTTCATTAGCCTATAAAGGCCTTGTTCTGTTGTGAACCCTTGTCGTGTGTGTTTGCTTTGACACATTAGCTGTCTTTCTATTTGACCAAAAAAAAAAAAAAGTAGCCCATTACCTTACTGAATTAAAAGATCATGTTTTGACTACATTAGAGCTTTTATTCAGATAATGGAACTTGTATTGCATCATGTTTGCTAGCTATTCAAATAGAAAGGCAGTTCTCTATCGAGATGTGTTCTATTGCTTAGGCTATAGCTGGTTTGGGTTGGTGGTGGCGGCGGCAATGCCCTTGATATTTAGCTACCATAACGTAAAATTGGAGGACTTTATGTAATTTAGATTACATTTTATCGTTATCGTCTCTCCGTGTGCCAAAATATAAGAAAATAGTTATTTTGTTCACATAGGCTACTTTTTCCTTCCAAATCTCACAATTTGTTACACTGTAGCCTAATCGCGCAAACATTGCACTGCCTTAGTAAATGGCTTTTAAAATGTGTTCAACGAAACGGAGAAATAAGAAACCCAAAAGCTTTTCTTGTGATAAAAAAAAGAAGATTTTTCTTTAAAATATTACCATAATTGCACATCACATGCATGCATGTTTCTAGTCTATCTGCCTACTTGAACGTAGTTCGTTCAACTCAATCCTTTGTTGTCTGAGTCTGTTAACAAAGATATTTCTGTATTCTTGAGACAAATTAAACAATCAAAGCCCTCCACGACACACAAACTGACTTACTTCCATCTTTCTTTTCATTATTTTCAATATAACTCGCTGCTTCCAGCAAAACTTGCACATTTTTCAAAAAAGTGTCGATCTGGGTCCATAGCAGAGTCATTGGAGTTGAAGACGTCATTGAAAGGGCAACTAGACATGTCGCAAACATCCTTGCTGGTCCATAGAAGTCTCGGACTCCATAATACATCTTCTGATTTAATCTCCCTTTTGCTGCCTTTCACTGCGTACCATTTTATTTAGCTTTGAGAAAATTCTCCCTTCAAATTGAGGTCTTTAGTCAGCTAGTCGTGTGTGTTGCTTCTTGAGAGGGCGATCAATGAATGAGCACTGAGCAGAGAGGCAATGTATGGAATGGTAGTTCCCATTGCTTCTCGCGTGGTCCTTGTGCCCGCTGGTTAAAACGCTCACTTCAATTTTCCACTTACGCATATGACCAGGAGGACCCTAAGGTAATGTTTCAACTTGTAGATTCACTCTATGCCGCGGTAATTAAAACGGCTACGCGATTCCACCCGTCATTTGAACGATTTCCTGGTTTTCATAGTGCCATGTAACTGGCAATAAGGGAGTCACTTTCTCTACAAAGTATTTTGGAGGACATCCAAACTACAAATACCTGACTGAAACACCAGATTTTATCCATGTATAAATAATAATTAAGCGATGAGAATTCACTCTATTAATATATAGTTAATATACTGCAGTATAATCATACTGTGATTAAATTTATGGCTGTAGTTAGAGGTTGCATGGACATAGTCTATTAATTCTATTAATATATAGTTAATATACTGCAGTATAATCATACTGTGATTAAATTTATGCTGTAGTTAGAGGTTGCATGGACATAGTCTATTAATAATAATTCATATCAGAACATTTTTGTTGGGGGGACAAGAAGGCGGGTCAAAAGCAAAGGTGCAAAATTGAGCTAAATGGGTGGGATCCTGCTCTCTCTGACACAGTTCCAGTGGTCCTTTGGCTGGCTTATCATCAGATGCCCCCCCGCCCCCACCCCCCCCTGCAAGTGCAGACAGAACAGTGCACGGCCCTTTCCAATATCCGCCACTTCAAAGGGACAGCAGCAGGCTGCTAGGGTTTGATGTGAAGTTCACAGAGAACTCGAAAGTTCAAAGCACACGCGAATCTCCTGAACACTCCCTGAAAGAGGAGGGGGAGAAGAGGAAAGAATCATTTGGGAATCTCAGAGATTGTACGGGAATATTCGGTGTTAAAAAGATGCAAACAACCCGTGGCTATGTGATCGTCTTGCATTGATCCCTTGGCTGATTGGCAGTATTGGCAAACCTTTCGTCCTTTGTTCGTACTAATCAGATTTTCCCCTCACCTCTCCGGGACAGACAGACAAAGGAAATAAAGAGGATCAGTCTGTATATAGCATGATCCCAAGATGGCAGATGAGGGTAATGTGTGTAGGACTTTTGTGGCCTGATATGTTGTTGGGTGCCAGGCGAATCGGAATTTTACAGTAATAATGAAGCAATGACATAAACGGTATAAAATAATAATGCATTCCACTGTGTCCAGCGTCTCTTGAACTACAGAACACATTTGTATGTCTAGTTGTGCTTTGAAAAAAAATAATACATTTTAAAAGTTGGCAGATGAGTGCTTTGGGCCAAATAATCTTTTATTGGATTTCTAAGGAAACCTACTGGAAAATGCAAGGGCTGCAGATCGGGATGAATAAATAAAGTGGGGGGGGGGGGGGGGGGGCATATTGGAATGCAAAATGATGCATGATAATGACAACAGGCGATTCAGCTCAAGCTTCGTCATTTAAGCACAATATATAAAATAGGTTGTTTTTTTTGTTGAGGATTCCGAAAGGAAATCGTGTGTGTGTGTGTGTGTGTGTGTGTGTGTGTGTGTGTGTGTGTGTGTGTGTGTGTGTGTGTGTGTGTGTGTGTGTGTGTGTGTGTGTGTGTGTGTGTGTGTGTGTGTGTGTGTGTGTGTGTGTGTGTGTGTGTGTGTGTGTGTGTGTGTGTGTGTGTGTGTGTGTGAATAAACTTCATTTATTTTCTTTCTGAATCATGATAATTGTGGTACTTTCATTGGGGTTCACTAGCGATATCGCAAGACTGAGATCTGTAGTTTACTCTTCATCACAGCACAGGTGTTTCTGAGGGCATGACCCAGGCTTGGGCCCAGGGGTGTTTGAGATAATGCACGTTGAACCCATGAGTGGCTAATTGAATTTCACCACCATGCAGTTTGAGACCATTTATGGCCCCCCTGTTACCCTTTATATTGCATTTAATTCAGTTAAAATGAGTTTTATGCCCTGTAATTCAAGGGAAATTCACTTTTAAAACAAAAACAATCCTGGCTGTAAAACCATAAATTGGCAGGGTAGCCACAATCAGATTATTTAATAACAACATTGCATTCTTTTCATTTTAAAGGGTGACCAAAAATACACTTTATTTACAGCAAGATCTGACCTGTCTTACATTCAGAATTCAGCCGGTTATACAAAACAAAATAATACTATCCAATAATATGTAATATTGCATTACAAAATGTGCCTCCACAAATTATACATGTTATAGTGACAACAAATTATACATATTGTCATATTTTGTTGTATTTCATATCTACTGCCTGAATTATTGATGGGAAAATGAGCAACCCTATTTCACAAGCATTCAGAATCCTCATTTTGTTCCCATAGGAAGTACAGTATTATAATATTGTACAAATGAATCGCTTACCAGGGGGAAATTAAATGGGAAGTAACATGGACTATATTGAAGTTGGGTTAAACCACTTAACATACTGCAGATAAATGTACATTTATATAAATGTGGCAAATTTACGTCTCACTAGCTCAGCTACTGTGCACCATACTAGGGCATAATTGGATTATACCTTTGGCCCTGCAGAGCTTAACACAGTGCGTTCTATCGATATGCAGTGCTAAAGTTGGCATAGTTTCATGTTCTGGGCTTACCAAAATAGTGTTCTGAAAATGTCAAACTTGTGTGCATATAGGGTATATATAGAAATATATATAAACTTTACTATTTGTGCATGAACTGAAAAATTGTAGTTAAATGGCTAAATTACCATTACATTTAATATTCTGGATTTAAAAAAATAGCTGTTGCATTTTTTAACTTGTGGTTTTGTATCATGTAAAAAGGGTTGGAATCGCACTGGTGGACGAGGTCTAGTTGTTTCGGACATTCATGTGGACTGCTGCAGTGGGGTCTTCTTGACCCTTCACCTTCTCCAATGCCCCAAAACATATTTGCTTTGAAAAGTCAGTAGGGCACGTGTTTACAGCATTGCACCAGCTCACGGTTTTTTTCATATTTTGTTTGGTGATCATTGTTATTCCTGGTTTGGATCGCAAGATGTGAAAGTGTACTGGATGTACACACAAACGGCAATCCGTCTTTGCCAGAGCACGGCACAAAAGGGTTTATTGTGTTGTAATATTTGCCTTTAGTGGAGAAAGAGATTCATGAAACGGTAAAGGCTGATTTGTGTAAGCATGCCCCTGTTTGGTAAAGAAACCATTTTAGTGTCCATTGTCCATACTGTTTGTCCACTTGGTGAGAAACAAACATTTGCTACAAACAGACATAGCAGAGTAGCATGGGTGGTAAAAGTTTTAGCACTTTTTTGCTTGCCTCTTGTTGCCTGTCAGCAACAGTTATCAGATGTAAGTGTCAGGAATTAAACTGCTAAAAAAGAGAAAACCGTTATTGTTGATTTACCAACCCAATATAAGTTAAATGCTTATACTAAGATGTAAGGTGTCTCTCTTTCATTTCAAATAGCTCCTTGGGAAGGTGTAGACCTGAACATTCTAAGACAGTATGTGCTTAATATCTAAAGTCCTATAATGTATTGCTTTCAATAAAGTAAAAGTAATACACGTAAAGCTCTGAAAGAGTGCGCATATTATGCAAATCTCAGAATGAAAAACATGTGAGCACAGATTTGCGATGGCACGCAGTCAACATAAAATATATTCTGTGGCCCATGATCCTCCTCAAAGCACAAAGAAAACAAGGCTTTCCATTTTATTGCATTTGCAATTAAACAGGATATTGGCTGTGTCTTGGGGATGTAGAATCCAATGTTAGCTGAACTCTAGGATATCCCCTCTCCCACTGATTTCTAAGACCACACCAGCGTGAGTTCTGCTTTGACAAAGATGTTTATCTGTGTGCATTTTCTGACATTTCACGGCTTTCTTTTGTTTGGCAGAAGCCTGCGGTACCCAGGGAAAAACTTCCTGAGCGTTATCTCGGTCAGGCTATTTTTCCCTCCTTCCTCCCGAGCGCTTTTCCCCTGCACTGACACAGCATTCAAAGCGGGCCGTTCCAACACCTCGTGTCCTCCGTCGCTCCCAACGAAACCTATATCTGAATTTCCCGACTCTTGGAAGATCGCTTGATCTCTTTACACTTGCAGCCTTTTTTCAGAAGTAAGCCGGCCTTCGCAGGCATTGCCCCGCGTAACGAGAACCTGCTTGGTGGGAAAACGCCGTTCTGCTCCCTGGACAATTGGCCTTTCGCTCCCCGTGACCATTGTTCCACTCGGTTCCCAAGGAGAGCCATCTGGTGACAATAGCACCAGCAAGGGGAAAAAAAATTTAAAAAAAGAAAAAAAATCACAGACAGAATGTCACCTCCTTTTAATTAGAGCGGACGACGCGGCTCGGGATCCTGTTTGCTGGGGGTTTCGGCTAACCTGTCATTACTGGCAGGCTCGCTGTGTTTCTTAGCTCATTAGATCGCTGTCTGCTCCCCCATACATCAGGAAAATTGTCCCTGCCCTGCCCTTTGATAAAGAGCGCAACAAAAAAATTAGCTGGGAGGCCCCTGGCATGGCGGGTGCATCTAAATTATAGGGGATGGAGGAGGAGATCAGAGAGCAGGTTGCGAGAACAAACTTCCTGGCTGGAGTGACCTCAGCCAAAACTGCCTCTCCCAGCAGCCCTTGTGCCTGGGGCCCAGAGACATGAAGGCACATCCTTTTCATCTTCAAACGTTACTAAGCTGCAGGAGGGGCGGCTCCTGGAATTTTTGAGGTATTGGTTTATCTCTACTCCAGTTTCCTGGTCCCTGGCTCTCTGACGTCTACACAAGTGTCTTACATGTACAATACAAAACATGGAGTGTTTTCTAGTCCTGGTGCCATGGAATATGCTACATATCACTATGTTTGCTGGTTTTGACCTTTTGGCCTGTATTTAATCAGCAATTTTTTCTTCACTGCGACTCAGAATTATGTGTATTTGCTTTTTTTTTTTTTTGCTGTTCACAAACATTTTGGCGAGTTTCGCAATTACAAAAAAAAAAAAAAAATCTAATTTGTTTGCAATGGAAAAATATTATGGATGTATTTTCAAAGTCAGAGTTAAGTAAAAATGACAATCTGGTACCGTTCAATATAACTGTCAAGTTGGAGATACCTCAGTCCTGTCAAATCTAAGAATATCATGGCTGCTTTTTCACTGCCTAACGAAGCAATGTTCGAAAGGCCATGTGCAACGGATGGCGACTATTTTACATAACGTTAAATGGATTCTTTGGAAAGTGGGATTCTATTTTAAGAAATGTGAAATAAAATGAATGTGCAACGTACTGTATGATGCAACATTATATATTCAAGTTGCAAACCAAGCTCTCCCTCTGTCTCTCTCTCTGTCTCCCTCTTTCCTTTCCCTCCGTCCCTCTCCTGTGTACTGTCGGGGGAAAGACTGCATGGAAACCTTGTAAGCGCTAAACCTTATCCCAGATCCTCACGAATGCCATTATTGCCATTATTTGGGGGGCGTGGGTGATGAGATGAGGGCTGTAACCGAAGCATTGGCACTTTTGGTGGAATGGTAGGAAGGGCCTCACGAGCGTTAATATTTCAGTATTTCCCCCTGATAACGAGTTCAAGGCCTGTCTCGCCATCCTTCATCACATGCGTCTGTTCTTCTGAGAATCACAATTACTAACACTTTAATCGTCATTAAAATGTTTGTATACTAAAAATACTAACGATGGACATAAAAACAACTTTGAATAATTTTTTAAATTATTGTTACTACTAGTACCAGTATGATTAAATTGAAGTTGCCACCCACTCGAGGTATACAACACGCATTGCACGGAATATTAATATATTGAAATATACATTAAGAGTACATTTTATTGAATTGAAACCAGACTACGCAAAGGACTTGTACTTTTGATCTAAAGCAAAATGTATACTTAATGCATACAAGTTTAGAATATACAAGTAAGTGCACATTGCCTAAATTGTGTATGTTTGAAAAGCACGTGATCTCTCCTTCCAAACTAGTGTTCTTTTCAGTGCAGTCTTCAGTTAATGCCAGTGAGACCTTCCAGAAAATCAGCACCACGGTACGGTCTTCAAGTTCCCCCCTCATGCTTATCGCTGTGACATTTTAATTACCCTGTTTAACCCTGTTTACTAATTGTGTGTATATCAGACGTCATTGTGCCGTTATACCAATCTGTGCAGCGGTCAGTCCTGTAATGTTTACCCGTTCACGCATTTGATTCAATACATTGTTCATATTGGCTTTGACAAAATATAGAGGGATTTGGGAAAATACATATTTCACATTATAAATTTGTGCTCACATCACATTGATTGTTCATATCCTCAAAAAAAAAAGAAAAGATTAAGAGGAAAAGAAACTGAATTGTGAAACAACTCGCCTTTATTATAAAAGGTGATTTGAAAGGAGTGGGGAAAGTCCCCCTTGGCTTTGTCGCACCTTCTTTGAGCGCAGAGAATAAAGCCACCCGGATTCTTTCACAGGGGACCAGGCCGGCCCGTCTAATTCCATCAGCCTACGAGGGACGCTAATCCTAAAACCAATCACCTCGTCAGGGCTTCCACAAGAACCAGGATAGCCCTTCAAATAGCAATGTGCAGATAGGGGGGCGGGGGGGGGGGGGTGTGCACAGAGGATGATCCTGGCCGAGAACGAGCCGTCCGTTCGGTGAACTTGGGGGACGCCTTTTACACTAGACAATGAGAGGGGGCGGTCAATTCTAGCGTCGGCTCAGTCAAGACCGAGCAGAATGGTCCTTCTGCAGCTGTGTCACAGGGTCCCCCCTCTTTTCACATCTGCGCCCTTTGCTGACTTACCGTACCACAATGGTGGTTTAATGTGCACCCCAATGATCCCTGTGCTGCATAGTCATACGCCTTGTTATTTTTTATATATATATATATATATCGCTTGTAACAGTACCTGAAAATAAGATATTGAGAGTCTTTTGATGTTGATGGGTCACAGGCTTCAGGAAGTAACGGCATGCAAAGGATATGCAACCAAATATGAAATCTGATACTTTAAAAATACATTAAAGCAAAGGGTTTGAATACTTATGCACATGAGAGATTTCAGTTTTTGGATTTTTTTATACATTTGCAAAAATTTCTAAAAACATGTTTTCACTTTTTCATTATTGGTTATTTAGTGTAGATTGATGGGCAAAAATGGCAATTTTATCCATTTAAAATTAAATCTACAACACAATAAAGTGTGCAAAAAGTGAAGGGGGTTGAATAATTTTGAGTGCAACTGTGTGTGTGTGTGTATATATATATATATATATATATATATACAGTGCCTTCCATAATGTTTGGGCCAAAAACATCTTTTTTCTTGATTTGTATTTTAGATTTGTAATCGAACAATTCACATGTGGTTAAAATGCAGATTCTCAGCTTTTATGCCTTTTGTTTCCGCCATGTAGAAATGACAGAAATTATATAATACATATCCATCATCTGTATTATGGAGAATATAACGTAATGTGTATATTGTGTAAATGCGATATTTCAAATGGCTGCCCCGAGTTTAAATTGTGTGCGCCGTATGAAAACAATTTATGAGGAGGTAATGGTAACAATCTGCTAGATAATGGTGACATGATCTTTCAGCGGACCTACAGTCATTTCCACGGCGGTCTCCCAATCGAAAAAGTTAATAATTTGTGTGACCAATTTCCAAGAATCCGCCTCTCACAGCAGACACTGGCTTCCATTGTTCTGCAGAGAGAAGGAGAGGGGGGGAAAAAAAAAAAAAAAAAAGTCTCAATAAAAAATAAAAAAAAGTTTATTTCATACTGGGGCCTCACAGCTGCAGCAGAAATAAAAGATAGCCTTGAATGGAATTTATTTCCGTCTGACAGTCTATTTGCATTGTGCCTTTGACTGCTTAATAAGTCATTTTTCTGGGCAGAAAGGGAGCCGGGGGGAGAGAGCGAGACCCCTCAGTGCGGTCATGCGCGCGGGGTTGGGGTTGGAAGGCAAGACAAAAGGGTGCAGATGTCCGCCTCTCCACAGATGCAGTCGTGGTAGTAACGGACTCCTTGGAGAGAGCACGCCCTCCTATGGAGTTCATTTAAGCAACCCCCCCCCCCCCCAAAAAAAGAAAAAAAAAACACTGCCAGAGAAGGAGAGAGGCCCTGCTCATAACAAGAAAGGCTTAAAAGACATGGAGGAAACCATGAATAGCTAAGGACGTCCTTAGGCCAGACATTCGCAAATCAAAAAATGAGATATTGGATGACCTTTGAGGGGATATTATTTCCAGAGAAAAATGTGCCATCCTTATTCACTGCTGCTAAAATACAACACTACACATTCTTTGTGCATGAAACTATTTTTTGACAGAAAAATATCTGACTGCACAGTTTGGGCCAACTCATTCTGAGGGTGTTAAACCTTATATTTCAACTAATCAAATGACCATTTTAGAAAAAATAAAACATTGTTTATGTTAAAAGTGAGGAATTGTTAGTGGGAATTAATAGTTATTTCATTGGTTGCATCTTGTTGCTTTTAAATAATGCCATATTCTGCCCTACATTTTGTAGGGATGTGATTTTTCCCTATGAATGAAATGCCAACGTCCATCTCCCCATGTATACCGAATCAGAGCCCTATCTACTGCACCCTGTCTCCTGCAAACAGTGCACTGGCAGAAGTGTGCTGTTTAATGTGCACTGTTTAGCAGTCCAAGAAAAATATCCGCAATACTATTTTCCAAACGTACTGTGGAAGTGTCGTAAGCAGGTCATAAGACGTCCCACCAGTGTTGCCATGTCCGTGGTTTTACAGCTAAATTGGGATACTTTTAAAGTGCAGTCACGGGTAAAAATGAAAAGTAGCAAAGCACTCACTTATTTTAAAAAAGTAAAAAAATTTAAAATACGTTGGTTAAAAATATATTTTGGGCTAGTTCGCCATTTGGCTGGAAAGTTTTGCAAGATCTGGCAAACCCGTGCCCCACCCTTGCGCTGCCATGTCACTTGTTTTTGTTGCATTTGAAGGGCAATGTCAGCGAAGCTGCAACTCATTTTATTAAATGTTGATGTACTTCTTGAAAAGTGTGCTCCTGAATGTACTCCGCAAAACCCCGGAAGTGTGTCATCCGGGTGTTTCAAGTATACTGCAATTTGAAAAATTTTCACCTATTCAACGACTTTCTCGTCGTATCTACTCACCAAGGCTACTCAATAGTGTGGAAGAGTGCTGATCCGGACACGGCCTCAGACTACTGTGTTTTATAATGTCCATCCACCACTTACTGCTGTTTGTATTAAGCATCTGATGATATGCATGTTTGTGTGAATGGTACACATTAACCCTTCACTATTGCTCACACAAATAATTTGGAAAGTTGCAAGCAATGTTGCATGCTTGTATTTAGTATACATAAGTTGTGATGCCTGTCTGGCTGGAGAGTTGTTGGACTGTGGTGCGAAATAGTGTCAGTGAACAGCATGTTCCACACACACACACACACACACACACACACACACACCTATGCACACATGCATGCCTATGCATTCTATTTCATAGTCGTTAATCGTAGATCACTCACACTACATCTGATTGCTACCTCATAATATTGTACTAATTGGATTGATGGTTTTGCAATTCTGTGGCAAAGTCCTTCCTTTGTCTGGTCTCCCCCCCCCCCCCCCTCCATTATTTTCCATAGCTCACTAAAGGGGTCCCAGGTTGTTTCTGTGTCCTATCTTCCACCTCTCCAGGCCTTGAATGGGAGTAGAACGGATAACATGCAGCTGGCCGGTGAAGAAGACGAAGATTTATTTCCTCACACGAGATGTTTTAAGTGCACAAATGTAAAAATATATGTAGGCACAATTGCCTAGCAACCTGACATGTAACCAATCTCTGCAATATCGACCGATGCCATGCTGTGACCAACCAGAGTAACAGAATTGAAATATTATCAGTTTACAGACTTTGCGTGAAACCCCCTGTGAATGATGTCATCTTTGAAACGATTCGCATCCTGAGCAGAACTTTGAACTCTTTGTGCGGTTGCGGTCTTCTCTCAAGTATTTGTATTAAGATTGCCTGAGAATGGCATCTCTGACTCAACCAGGTGTTTTCCTCAGGCCGTCACCTGAGCGGTCTACCAGTCCTTCGGTTTCTTGTCACGATATACAACGAACATTCTGCGTGTTGACACCGCGGCGCTTTAAACCCGCTAATGGTCAATGTTCTCTTGGAAGGCGGTCAGGTCATAGAAAGTGATATAGAGTGTGTAGAGAGAAACTGTAACTAGCTGCTGGATGCATTGGCCTCTCAATGCAAAGCCCACATAGGCTTCTATGGGTATTTGAAGTGGGCTTGACCTGGGTGCGTCATGTTACCACGCAGCTGGGTGTGGGAAGCAGGAGTGACCTTTGAAAGTGGGCCAGCGCCTCTGTAATTGAGGTGGACAGGACTGGGAGCTAACGGGTACAGTACAGGATGAATCTGATCCCGTCTAATCTGCAAAGCCCTCGGCTTCCCTCCCGGCACACGGCTGTCGCTGAGGAGGACAAGGAACGTTCAAACCCCCCCCTCTCAAATTTGGCTGGCAGCCAATAGAGAGGGCTCACTACAGCAGGAAATTGCCCTTGCCATTTTCAGCATTCTGTGTGCTAATCCCTTTTTAATTTCAAGTTGGGGACGAACGGAGGCACGCCCGAAACGGCCTTTTTAGGCGATCTCGTTTGTGTGCCGTGGCGAGGTCGGTTCATTCTTATTGTAGGAATTAAAAAAGGTCAGTGCAGCAGCCACAGGTTTGTAATATTTGGCTTTGGAACTTGGGCAACTTGTGTAATAAAATAATGCACCTACGGGACTGTCACACAGTCCAGTGAAAGATAGACGGGCAACGGCTGTGTTACTTTACTCATTTAAGGGAAGTTTCTGTCCCCTGGTTGAAGTGCATGGAAAGAAGTATTCTGTACTTTGTAACGTTGCTGGATATAATTTTAACTTTAGGACACAAAATTTGAATTGTGCATTGTCCAGGCATATATGATGAACAATATCCGTCTATTTTTGGAATGCATACACCAGCTTCCAAGTTTTATCTTTTCAAAAACAAGTCGCGATGAAAGTATAAAGAAATGCAAAAATTGACTTGCAAAAATGAAATATCTGCAGATACAGGCGCGAAGTAAAAGAAGTCCCAAGTAAGAGGAAAAAAAGAGGTCAGAATTTACTAGTGTCACTTTGGAAATCTTAACATCCATTCAAACTTTTGTGGGTCATGTTGGGGGAAAAAAACAAAAAAAAAACTCTCTAGACGTGAGCGTGAGGCACCTTCCTGACCCCCTTCCAGGGAGACACTATTCTTTCAGACAGTCTGCTGACAACCAAGGCATGCACAGACTCTATGAGAGAATGAGCCTCTCCTTGCAAGAAAGACACCGAGCGTCTCCATTAAAAGTATTGTCTCCCACTGGCCTTGTACGTGCTCCTGCCCCGTCACCCTCAGAACCTGGGTGACCTCATTCCGGGCTCCTCCCTTTACGCTGTGTTCACAGAAACACACCCATGTACCCATTGTGTAGGTCCCAATTGTTGAACCCTGATTTGGGGGTTGAGGCAGGGAGGGGGAGGAGGGAGGGGGGGTAGAGGGGTGGTGGTCTCTTAGCATGCCATCTGCTCCTCCTGCATACCCAGCCTCTTCCTTCCTTCACCTCTGGAGGGGAAAAGGGTGGGAGTAACTTAAGATATGGTTACTGTGAACAGACTTGAGGAACCAACCTTCAGAACTAACCAGTCAGCTATAACAATCAAACTTTATATAATAGTGAGGAAAGGGGTGGGTTCATTTTCACGACTTAATTTGGCCATTTGAAACTTTACTTCACCTAAAAAAAAACTTAAAAAAAACTCCCATCAATTTAAGCAGAGGGGCGTAGTTTACAGCCTTGCTGTGGAATGTTTTCTAAACGATGCCAATTAGTTAGCTTTAACACAACACAAGTAGGTTTGCGGCCTGCTTTGTCTTGTGTGTTGAGAAACTCCACCCAAGGTAGTTTGTTATAAGAAAGCCATTGTCGCTTTGGTTTAACCACCCGCTATTTACATAGATTCTCGCTCTCTGCCTGCTTTGTGCTTTGTAAACAACTCCCACCCTCGCCCCTACCCCACACCCCCGCAATTTGCGCACACCTCGAAAAAGCAGTGGGAAAACTATTCAACGTACCCTCCTCCCACCCGACGCAGCACATCAACACATGCATTTAATTTTCAGTCTAAACACTCACGATTCATGCCTCCTCTGCTTACACCACCCCCCCCCCCCCCCCAGTACCTGGAGTGTGGAGGTGTCCGTGTGTCACGGGGGCGTGGGGGAGAGGGGGGGCGTGGGGGAGAGGGGGGACGCGGGGGAGAGGGGGGACACGGGGCCTATCATGTTCCTTACCACTGGAAGGGCATCCATCTGGATCTGAGCCGGGGCATTGTTTTGACACTCACAGCAAGGATCTGTCTGGAGCGCAGAGGGCCAAGAGACCTCCCCTCCCCCTCCCCCTCCCCTCTCGTTTCCATAGTTCCCGCTTCTCTCTGGGATCTGGGCTTTCGTCACAAGAAAGCCATTTAAACCACGTGTCAGCAAAGCATTTGCCGCCGCCCAAATAACTGCCCAGTGCTTCATCAATTCAATGTGGAAAGACACGCCCCCCCGCCCCCCACCACCACCATGGAGGGCACACTAGAATACGTATCATAATACATTTACAATGGTAAAAATGCATGTGAATGTAAGGACAGATGAATATTTTATCAATCTGTGTTTGAGATGTAGGCTATGTGTGCAGCGACAGCACACGTTTTGATGGGAGACAGCTTTCATGTAAAAGGTCACAATAAAACACCAGGGAGTATTTCACAAAGTGGGAATAAGGAGTTCGCCGGCTATAATTTTGTAAATATTTTGAAGCATTCCAGGCTCCCCTCAATCTGATGCCATCAAATTCTAAATATTTACAAAAGTTAGCCGGATAACTCCTTTATCCCCCTTTGTTAAATACCCCCCTGGACATGATTGCTTTAAATTTGAAGAACCACAGTGAATAGGATTTACTTGTGTCCCATTTATATACTGTTGAAGTCGGAAGTTTACATACACTTTTTAACCACTCCACAGATTTCATGTTAGCAAACTATAGTGCTGGCAAGTCAGTTAGGATATCTACTTTGTGCATGGCACAAGTAATTTTTCCAACAATTGTTTACAGATTATTTCACAATTCACTATATCACAATTCCAGTGGGCCAGAAATTTCATACACTAAGTTGACTGTGCCTTTAAATTTTTAATATTTGGTCGCATATCCTTTGCATGCCATGACTTCCTGATGTCTGCGACCCAACAACATCAAAAGACTCTTGATATCTTATTTTCTGGTACTCTTACAAGCAATACTATAACGTTTCTGCATTTGAATGGATCTCTATGGGAGTTGGGGGGAGGGACTAGATTTAGCTGTAAATTATGCTGGAACAGTATGGAAACAAGCCTCAAACCATCACTCTGCTGCCAGATATACAGTAGATATGGATGGATCACTTTAGTTGTTTCTCCTGACAAATTTTCCTATTGAACTCTATGGAAAAATAAGTTGGGAGAAGAAACCCTTCAAGTTATCTATCCATATCTACTGTATTTCTGGCAGCAGAGTGATGATTTAAGGCTTGTTTGATACGTCACACCCTTGATGACTTGGAGCCATTTAGCCAACCATGTGTTTCCATACTGTTCCAGTGTAATTTACAGATAAATCTAGTCCCACCTACCAGAAAATAAGATATCAAGAGTCTTTTGATGTTGTTGGGTCACAGACATCAGGAAGACATGGCATGCAAAGGATATGCGACCAAATATTAAAAATTTAAAGGCACAGTCAACTTAGTGTATGTAAAACTCTGACCCACTGGAATTGTGATATAGTGAATTAAAAGGGAAATAATATGTCTGTAAACAATTGTTGGAAAAATGACTTGTGTCATGCACAAAGTAGATGTCCTAACTGACTAGTTTGCCAACATGAAATCTGTGGAGTGGTTAAAAATGAGTTTTAATGACTTCAACAGTGTATGTAAACTTCCGACTTAAACTGTATATCTTGATTATGGCTGAGATTCATTTGTATTTCTCTATTGTAAATGATCACCGAATGGCAACAATACAATAGTTTAGATTTTCATCCCAGGAATCAATTTGACATGAATTGGATATTTGCATAATTTTACAAGAGCACCACCACTGTGATCTCTTCAGGCTTAGATGCATTGTTCTCAAATTAAGCTACTATATAAATAGCTATTTAAACAGTGTCTTGATATTGAAATGAGCATCCTGCTCATATGCCCTTCATTTCAGAAGGCACGTAAAATACTGTACAGCATTCCCCGTCTGTAGAATTCATTTACGCAGGTAGCAAATTGTTCAGTGTGTTCCAATGGCGCTTGCTTGAAATAACAGATATGCACTGAAGCTTTATCTGAAAACAGGTCTCGATTTTGAGTGGGTTTCATTGCATCAACACTCGGGAGGATTATTATTCAATGCAAACTTCAACTCAAATGAAAAGTATTCCAGGGAGAAGAGCAACAAAATATAAAAATGCCCTCGAAACAACAGAATGCCGCACACTATAGCTACTTCTGATGTGTCACTTGCATATTTCCTGTATTGCGTCTGTGGGACTAGCCATTGAGGCACAAAGGCATGACTTCAATGTCATCTTCTCCCAAGAAATGGAAGTCACGACTCGCGCTACTTTTATTGGCTGATAAAGCTGGCGTAACTTGAGGGATGTTTTGAGGTGCCAGAGACGGGGCTTTTAAATCAATACTTAGATCTTTACAAAAGCTCCGTTCCACCACCAAGAGGGCCTCTTCGGTGGAAACGGTCATTAATTCAGGATCGCCCTGCGATGCCTGGGAAAAACAGTACCACTCCTATCGCGCTCACACAAACACATTTAACAAGCACCACATTTTAAAAGAATACACTGTGATGCCTCTTAAGAGCCGTCAGTGAGTTGAGGACAAATTGCTTCCGTAGCCTATGTGCTTGTATGCACGTTCGGCTTTTAAGTTATTCTATGAAATTCAGTGAAAAGGAGAAAAAAAACAACAGGTTAACACTAACCAGGAAACTGAACTGAAAAAAAGTTTCTAAGGACCTCAGACACAGACAATTTGCAATGACTGTATGGACTACAAGGCCATACCACAGTGTTACGATATATTCAAGATATATTCAACTTTAACTTCTTCTACCAAAAATAATTATGTTGTTAAAGGGTTTTGTAAATAAAATACTTTATAATTTGTTATATTTCTGTGTATTCAGCCACTATTTTAGAAACCTGGTACTGATACTGGTTTGCAGACAACCACTATCAATCAGAGCTTTATAAAAACAAAAAAGAACAGTTGTTGACAACCCTCTCCCCCACAAAAGACTGTAACTGCTCCAACTGAACACAAGATTAACAACATAAAGAGCAGTTAATGAACGGCCACACACGAACGTAAATCGCAACAAGTTAAACGAGTTCAGCTCTCCCGTTTCTTAGAGCAGCTTATTATGTCACAGACTTAAAATGGCTTTAGTTTCGTAAAATAGTTTTATTTGTGCATTTACATGGGTTAGCCATACAGCCATTCATCTAAAAGCAATTGCATTAGATAAGCACTTCTGTAGTTTTCACATGTCAGAGAGGCTTGACTTGTACTCGCATGCCAAAGCTTTAAACACAAACCAAAAAACATGGGAGGCGAGGCTCAGTTGAAAACAAGGTGCAAACGTCTGTAGAAATAAAGCAATGCACGTTTAGCTGGGAGCGCCCTATGCCCACAAATGTAAATGAAAGTTTAGTGCTCAATTTAGCAATGTGAAAAATATTTATAAAGAATGATGTACAAAGAAAGAAAAAAAAACTACTTTCGCCAACAGAATACAGGATGTGAAAAGTGTTCAAAAGTGTTATGCAGAGGATGGTTGAAAAAAAAAAAAAAAAAGTCAGGTTCTCCCTTTTCTGCAAACTCGCACCCTTGTCCAACAATCTGTATCCATTTTCCCCCCCTCAGGCTCAGCCCACCTTGAAGCCATATGCCATTCACACAACCTCAATGTGCCTCTTCCTTCATGTCAAAGCCACAACTTCACATTATGAGTACCGGGGATGTAGGCATCTGCGGTATTTTATAAATTTGGATTATGTGAAAATCCACTATTCCGCCTCTGGGTGGAATCTCCAGTTTAAAACTTCGGCAGTCATTTCCACGGCGGTACTGCATATATCCCCAAGTTTACAAATGAAGCAAATCGGAGCCACTGAAATGTTTATTTGAAAAACGTCTAAAAGGGAAAAGAAATGTGGGGTGAGGGGGTAGGGTCGAGGGGTTGGGGTTGGGCGGAGTTGCGGGGAGACAGGCAAAACAAGCAACAGTATGACATCTGGTGACTGATTCCATTACAGGCTGACGGGTAAGCTTTCACAGTTGTGTGGGTGACTTATGTGTGGTAATGACGGCTGGAACCCTGGGGCCCACCGTAATGCTGGTGCCCACCACATGCAGGAAGATCCATTCTCAACCCTTGTCTCAATGGTCAAAACATAGGATAATATATATGGCTTCAACGCTATAACACACCAAACAATTATATGCCAACACTGGCCCCATTCCAATGGCCTGCTTCTATGTGTGTGTGTGTGTGTGTATTTTATACCTTTTAATATTTCATCTTGTGTGTATATATACACATATATATGACACAAACATTACCTTTGTCTTAAGCAACTCACTTCCAAAAGCCAAAATTTTGCACCGTACACTGTCTTTCTACAACCTTCACGACCTGTCCGTTTACCCTCTATTTTTCCTTCATTTGGTTAAAATTCCAAACTGCATGTGACTCGTTATATACCACAATAAAAGCGCAGCACCGTAAGATAAAAATATAATTAAAAAATCTATAATCACTTAATCCAGTTTTTTTTTATTTTTATATATATATATATCCTTTATATATTTTATTTTAGTAATCTGAGATACAATGCCTTTATGACAATGCTATATCATTTCAGGAACTAGGCATTACTAAATTGTCAGCCATGTAAATTTACTCTTGCAAAACATGCGTAAAATCTGTGATGTCTGTAAAAGTATAAGAAATGAGTATAAAAAACGGAAACGACTTGATACAGGTTTGTGTTTTCTAGAGAGGAAAAATAAAGGTTCGTTTTACGACTTTTGTGGTTTAAAAATCAAAGTGTGATGCTGTAAAATAAGCTTAAAATTCACTAAAACGTGATGTTTTCTTTTTTCCATTTGGCAAAAACAAAGAGGGAGAGAGGGAAGGCTCCAGGTATACTGCTACACAGTATGAAAAAGTCAGTGCAGAATTAATAGCTTCTTTCAATACATGGGTACAGGCGGGCGTTCTCATAGACGGTCGACCTGTAGAGACCCCAATAAGTATAGACCTGTTCAATCTTTAAAAACCCTGTTCATTTTTCCGTTTCCTCCGTTAGCGGTTTTCCAGTGTGGCCCGTCGCATCTGCTGCCTAAGCTTTCCCAACTGGACCTCACTGGGTCTCACTGTAGATCAAGTGACCAGGACATGAGTGGAAGGGAAAGAGAAAAAAAAAAACAAACAAACAAAAAGAATACATGGGAAAATCTCTGCCGTGTCGCGGCAGTCTGTACACATTCAAATCCACCACAGTTGGCCAAATACAATGAAATATGGGAGAGGAGGGGAGAAGGGTGTGAAGGTTAGCAAAAAAAATAAAAGTTAGGATTTCACATTTCAGGAGCCCACGGTGGAGGAGATTGGAGAATTGGAAGTGCCAGTTTACCGGGGATTCATTTTAAAAAAATCAGATTCAGATTCCTCCCCAAACATATCACACACCAACCCCCTGAATATTTTGTTTTTTGTCTTTAAATGGAAGGAGACCCAAAAAAAACAAAAAACAATGTGGCCAATTCAATAAACATTTCCCCCCATATGTGCAGTGTCATTTTCATCTGAATCAATTGTTTAGAAAGAAAAACAAATTAAATACAAAATAAACTACAAGCAAACCCCCCCCCCCCCCCCCCACTCTCCACACACGCGTGCGCTCATATCCCCCACAGCCCCCCTTCCGCCATAAAAAAAAACCTACAGGAACTCCCCTTTGTTTAGGTCTCAGCCTTCTCCTTCTTCTTGTTCTTTTTCAGGAAGGAGGGAGTGCGGAACTTCTTCTTCTTCTTGTTGGGGGACTTGTTGGGGGAGCTCTCGGGGGTCAGGGCCTCCTCGATCTTCTCCCCGCCCTTGACGGCGATCTCCACGCTCTCGGCGCTGGTGGTCAGCTGGCTCACGCGCTTGCTCAGGTCCTCCTCGGCGTCGTGCGCGCCCTCCTTCCCGTTCGGCATGCCGCCCGCGTGGTTCTCTGCGGCGGACGGGAGCAGAGCGTCACGCCGCGACTGGGTAACAGCCGCCGGGGCCCCTAAGTAGGCCACAACACCGAGCGGCCAAACAGCTAGTGAAGGCCACCCCATTCTAGATTCAGCTTTATTGCGGACTGTGCACCAGCGTTTGTTACATTTCAACACTATACGAGGGATGGCCATAAACATTTTGCCAAAGCTATAAAAAAATTAAAAATTAAAAAAGAGCCATATCATTGTGTTTTGCAGACTGCATAATTCATCCTAAATATAATCTACAATAATCCTAAACTGCAGTTTTCTTCAATACTATTTTTGCAAAGAAAAAATATAGATGGACATTTCTGTCAGGCTGAGCCTTGTGATACAGTTTACTTCTTTTTAAACCGCAAATTGTCTTTGCTCTAAAATGGAAGGCATGGAACATTACATCATAAAGGGATGTCCTTTAAATTGACCAATTGTATAGAGACAAGACAAGCAGATCATATACTACTTTGAAAGGGGGAGTGTCTTAGTAGCCTTAGTGCCATTCTTCCAGCTCAACACTTAATTGGTGGTGATGCAGCAACAGCATTATGGTCTTGCTTGAAGTTAGTACTCAAACACTATGCGAGTAAAAGGACCCCCCAAAAAATCTGTTTTCTTTTGACTGTGAAAATGACTGTTTAACATACCCCACATTTTTTTAAAATTCTAAACTGAATAAAAACAAGGCAGGTGGCTATATTCATATGTGGCCAAAGAGCAGGAGAGGGGACATTTTGAGTATGTTTACCTAAAATAACTTTCCATAATCACAGAAAGGTAACAAACCATGTAGTGGTTTATCTGAAGGGAGTTTCTTTGATTTTCAGGGCAACTAAATACACAGAATTACCATTTAATCTAGGTCAGTAAGGTAATGTTTGTTCAGGCCAAAAAACCCTTAGAAAAACTTGTTCTTGTGCCACTGGAATGAAACAGAACGATAGCGGGATATCTACAGCGTTAAGGTTTAATCTCAGATGAGAATAGTTTTAGTACCACAACACCTCAAGCAATGCTGAAAAACACATTCTTACAGTTGTCGCTGTCGAAAGGGGCAGAACACTGATGTGTATTGCCATTGAAAACTATGACTCTCTCACACACACACACACACACACACACACACACACACACACACACACACACACACACACACACACACACACACACACACACACACACACACACTCTCGCTCTCTCTATCACTTTCTATCGTACACACTTCACAATCTCACGCAATCACAGATACACTCTTAGTCTTCTTATCTCACTGTTTCTCTGATACCTTCATTTGCTGGAGTTATTTGTGGAGACTGAGTTTGTGACAGAGACTGAGAGAGAGGGGAACCGTCGTCGGAGGTTAGCTCGTGCTCAGCATCTGTGGAGGGGCACAGTTTAGTGTTTGCAGACAGGGTTAGAAGCCATGCATAGCTGGTCACTACATCTGGAGGGATTAGCGGGGTCAAAATGTGTGCGTGAAATTCTGTCTGACCAACAGTACTTCACCGAGCGCCTGCACCAGAGCAGGTGCCTGAAAAGGTGCCGACCCATCTATTCACTGCCTCATGAAAGGCCGTATGATGTATGAAACCGAAGCTTTTGTCGCATCAAGATCTTTCTTTAATTAGTCAGATTAAGTAGGAGGAAAATCAAACAGTCAAGGGTTGAGGGGATGGGAAGAAGCTGTAGGTTAGTTTCCAATGGCTTGTTGTGCGTATGTGCGTGCGTATGTGCGTGTATGCTCTCTCCATAACCCTCAAACCATCAGAAACAGCTGTGCGAACCCTGAAAAGCCTAAGCCTGCTCTGACCTGCTCTTACACGGCAATACATTATTAACCGCAGTGCTAACGATAACCCTACATAAATCGTTGTTTTCATTTCCAGGGCGCTGCCGTTACGCCGGCTAAAAACGAGCTGACGCAGCCTTGTCAGACTGCTCTTTAAAAAATAAAGTACCGGTCAGTCGCTTCTTGGAGAATCCTTAGTCATTGATCGAGAACGTGGAAAGGCGGACGTGTCCGTGCAAGAAGGGATAGGCGATGCATGCATTATACCTATCAGAAAATAAATCAATGCGCAGCGGGGGGCTCAACAATCCGACATGTCGGCTCCCTCTTAGGAGCCGAGCGCGGTGCCAGTGCGTTAGCATGTTTTTAAAAACCCCCAGACGGGCCTAAAACACGGTACATGGCTAGCGCGCGGCAAATCGGCCCTTTCAGACATATTGCTTTCCGCACTTTATCGATCGTTCTCTGAACCGCCCTCCACCCGACCAATAATAAGATTAGCATCGACCGGTTATCACGGGAGCTCGCGCGCAAACCATTTACACAAACGCAACGGAGGCACGACTCGGTCCCTCTCCTGCGGACCAGGGGAATAACAGTAGCTGAAATTAGTTTGGAGCGCAACGCCCGCCCCGCCAGTCCGCGCACTCTCCCATTAAAATGCACTTAGAACGTGTATCGGTTACAAACAAACTCGGGGCAGTGTTCGACTGGCCACCTCAAGTAATCGTGCGGGCTTAGTAAACAAACACCTTTTACTGGGATCAATTTTCATGGGAACATTTTTCATAATTTTCTTTTTCTTTTTGCAGTGAGCTAATAACGAACGCTCCTCTGTAATGGCGAACGCAACATTGTGTGTATGTGTGTGCGTGCACGTGTTTTTGTGTGCGCGCGCGCGTGTGTGTACACATCTGTGTGTGTGTGCGTGTTTGTGCGCGTGTCGGTGTGCGCATGCGTTTGTGTGCACGTGTGTGTGTGTGCGTGCGTGCGTGCGTGTGTTAAATAATAACATTAAGGTGGAATATTGACAGTGCCCCCTCACTGACCTTAATTGTTATAGAACATTCAGCCTTTCACAGCACAGTATAGAGGCGGGTTTTTGAGTTTGGGGGTGTGGCTTACCCTCCAGTCCGTGCTGCCGACGCTCCACCTTCCTCCTGTACTCCTCCAGCTCCCGCTCAGACAGCTGACTGAAGGGGTTCGGAGGCAGAGGCCCCATCTGCTCCTCGTCTGGGATCACGGACTGCGAGGAGAAGCTGGTGGGGTTAGCGCTCAGCGCGTGGGAGACCGCATACCCACACGTGCAAACGAACAAACACCCCATGTACATTTACACAAACACTGATATATGAGCACATGCATCCATATCATACCACACACACACACACACACACACCCGAGAGCATCATTACACACTAATTAACAAGCACAAACCTCACACACACCTACCCAAGCATGCAAACCCCCCACACACACATACACACACACTCATGTCTACATACACGCAGATGGACACTCAGATTTCAGCACAGACACGCTGCGCATCTTTAGGCGTGTAACACAGGCGAGCGAGTGACATTATTCACACCCAAGTCCCATCTTCTTAGGTTTTGGATCAACACTACATTAGAAAATACATAATCCACACTGTACCGCTTTGCTTCTAATAAGCATTTACTTTTAGACAGACACACCTTCACACTTAGTGGATCTTCTGACCGATACAATCTCCAGGATTGCCCAAACAGTGATATCACCCACCCACACACACACACACACACACTCAGTGTGTGGTCTATACTTTTGTAAAGCAGTGCAATCGACATGCATGCACGCAAGCTTTTTTCCGTGCTGACACAGCTTCGCGATTACGCCGCCACACCAACCCCCGAAATGCCGAACCCCAGCTGTGCGCATTAGTGGGATTACAGCAAACGTCTGTCTTCCTCTTAATTCCGTTTCATTACGATTCAATTCAATTACGCTTAAATGAGAGGATCTTATGAGAGGACCTACGTTAGCCGAAATACAATACGAGCGGAATAAGTGACAGGACGCTGCTGGACCCCCGAGAACAGGTCAATATAAAAGGGTCAATACAGAAGCACGGGTAAAGATGGATTAGCCCATCTGAATGACCAACACGCCCCCAAGCAGCCGTGCAAAATGTAATGACTGTAGATATTGAATGTTGACTAAGGCTTTCAATGACCAAACTACAAAGGATAGCTGTGTGGTACAGATGGTAGGGTACTACATGTGTAACCACAATGCTACGTATTCAAATCCTGGTCAGGGTTGTTCTTGCAATATGGAGTGATATGGTATAACGGTAGACAAAAATCCATACATCTTGAAATGAACCAATGAAAAAAACTAACTAAACCAAACAAGACAAACACGCACACAGGCAGGCACGCACGCACACGCCAGAACCAATGCATTCAGAAACATGCCATTAATGTTACCTTCACGTAGACCTGATCCTTCAGTGAAATTACGACCATGTGATAAAAATGAAAAAGAGGATAGTTGAAGGCCTCTAGTATTACACCTGTATCCTCCCTATTGCTACTTCCACTTTAAACTGGGCCAGAAGCTCACAACAGAAGTACATAGCCCCATCTAGTGGTGGTAATAAATATTTTTCAGTCAGACAGGCATATGCAACTCTTTCATTCCCCCTTGATTTCCCAGTTAGACCGTTGTAATGTATTTTCTGAACCCACAATCAGAGATTGCAATCTTAGAGGTGATTATTATTAGTCTGGTTTATTACCAGGTGCCATTGAAGATTAGTGTTACAGAAAAAACTGTGATACTTAAGCTCTGCATTCTTTGACAAATGCTCATGAGTTTAACAGCGCTACTGAATGCAAGTCCTGAGGCAGTAAGTGTTCCTTCCATCTAATTTTACTTGTACTTGTACACACCACGACATAGGTCTGCTGTTTTTTCTTTTCACCTTAAGAATCAGCCACCAATTGAAACCAGCTGAAATGGTGTAACAGTTTAATTAACTGATTTAATCGATCAATTTTAGAGCTAATCGTAAAAACTAACAGCGGGATAACCAGCGGCTCTTGCGGGCCTAGCTTTGGGGACACCTGCACTGTTAAGCTAACGGCGTGTGGAGGCCCTTTGAAAACGGGTTTGGGTTTGCTTGGACTGAGAGATTAGCTCTGCGCACGGGTGGCTGTGCTGGATTCACAGCCGGACGTGTGTATGAGGGAAATACTCACGGGCCCGGGTGCCCTGTCCACGATGATGCCGGCCAGCAGCTGAGACTGGGGTCCGGCGGTCATCATGTCGAATCTGTTCTGCTCTCTGATCTGTAACGAGAGGAAAACATGAAACCCTTCTGCCAAAGTCGCTGAAAACTGCTGATGGCCTGAACGATCGGGTAAACCCGGAGTCCACAGAGACGACGACAGGCTGGCCCCATCTGCTACTGAACCCATACCCCCCCTTTTTGAGCTCAATATTCCTCAATGTGATCAACATATCTTGCGCTCGGTAATCATTGTTTATTTGGAAAGTAGGTCATTTCACACTAAAGAACATAAGTATGGTTTTAGATGGGCTGAGTCATCAATGTTGGTGCCAGGGATTGTTCTACACTTGAATAATGTTTCGACACAATTTAAAAAGGATCTGTTCTCGACCTTGACGACTGGAGTTCAAATTGCCTCTCCTTAATTCCTATAGAGGGAAAGTCCTAGAAATGATAACACACACAACCTTTGATCGTGACCATATTGGCTTTGGCCCAAAACATCTTACGGCATGCTAAACCACACGCTAAACACACACGCACACCTCTCTGGGCGAGACTGTGAGAAAATGAACACAGGGAGTGATGCCACTACCCACCTTGTTTCTTTTCTCCAACACGTCGCTGGGGTTTGTGTTCAGAGGAACAAACTGATTGGGGTCTTCAATTCGGATTGGAGTGCCGCTGCCATTGCTGGCATCTTCTGACCTCATCCACTGGTACAAAAATAGAATAGAATAGAAAATCTCTAGTTTATTCACAAATCACCTTAGCCATGTTAGAGTATGCAGACTGACAAAACACGTAGCTTCAGGAAACATTGCTGTAGGTCCACGTGCCACTTTGTTTGCCTGGCTACCAAATGTACAGTTCTCTTGGCTACCACAAGAGGGCAGTCTAACATAAAGCGTAAACAACCAGGACTGCAAGGCTGCTTTACTGACTCAGTGAGCAAAAATCCCAGGCTGTGTCGAATCAGAGCCCTATCTACTCCGCCCTGTCTCCAGCGTACAGTGCACTGGCAGAAACGTGCCGTTTAATGTGCACTGTTTAACAGTCCGCGAAAAATATCCGCCATACTATTTTACAACCATATTGTGGAAGTGTCGTAAGCAGGTCATAAGACGTCCCACCAGTGTTGCAATGTCCGCTATTTTACAGCTAAACTGGGATACTTTCAAAGTGCATTCACGGGTAAAAATTAAAAGTCGCAAAGCACTCACACTTATTTTAAAAAGTAAAAATACGATGATTTCTATTCAAAATACGTTGGTCTCGGTTAAAAATATATATTGGACTATGTTTTGAATCGCCATTTGGCTGGAAAGTCTTGCAAGATCTGGCAACTCTGCATCCCATCCTTGCGCTGCCATGTCACGTGTTGTTTTTGTTGTATTTGAAGGAAAACGTCAGCGAAGCTGCCCCCCTTTTTTTTTTTCGTGTCATATTTACGCGACCAAAATGTTTGTGTACTTCTTGAAGTGTGCTCCCGAATGTACTCAGCGAAACCCCGGAAGTAACTGTCATCCAGGTGTTTCAAGTATACTGAAATTTGAAAACGTTTCGCCTACTTAATGACTTTCTCATCCTATCTACTCACCAAGGCTACTCAATAGTGTGGAAGAGTGCTGACTCACAGCCCCAGACTCCATACATCAGTACTGAGTAGCAGTGATTCTAGACAGAACAGATACTGAAGCAAGCAGTTGGGCCAAAATGTGTCCTTGCAACTCAAGCTATCGGGTACAATTAAAATAATTTTAAAAGTAAAAGTGTAATCATTTAAAAAGTAATATTTTATCCTAAGAGTGGAAAATGCTTCAGTCTCATGATTATGACAGACAGTAATGTATTCTGCAGTAAATAATGGGCTCGCCATTGGGGATATATCAGTGAAACCCAACACAGAAGTTTCATTGTATGCGTGTCAGGCTAAGCTTCACATCGTGATATGCTCAGACCAGGCAACTCAGATTGTGAGAGCATTTGCATTCACATGTGCAACTCCTTTCCTTGACCCTGCACTGTTTAAGTGGATATACCGTTGCCAGTATTTCTAAAAAAAAATCAATTCCGGCTTCATTTAATAATGCTTTTATATTTAATGTCATGTTCCTCAAAATTCAAGGAACAAAAAATACTACAGTACACATCGGTATTTGCAGAAGGAACTAGAAATATCATGATATAATGTTACACATACATCTTAAGTGCCTAGAAATACTGTGATATTTATATTGCCCCAAAGGTCGAGAAATATAAGGATAAACACAGCTATTATGCTAATGTTGTAGAAATATTGTGATTTATATAGTTGTTGCCTTAAGTGTTGTATACAGTTGCAGCCACTATTATTGGCCCCCCCTGTAAAGATGAGCAAAAAGGGTTATAAAAAATTCACCGTTTGGTGAATTAGCTTAATCTCACACTGAAAAAACAAGAAGAATCCAACCTTTAATTGACGTTAATTTATTATGAGAAAAAAAAATCCCTCATCAAGAAATAATTATTTTTAACAAAACCACATTGGCCACAATTATTGGCCCCCCATTTATATATAGAATAAAGTAATAATTTTTAATATTTGGTCACATATCCTTTGCATGCCATGACTTCCTGATGTCTGTGACCCAACAACATCAAAAGACTCTTGATATCTTATTTTCTGGTACTCTTAGAAGCGATACTATAACATCTCTGCATTTGAATGGATCTCTATGGGAATTGGGGGGTGGGTCTAGATTTAGCTGTAAATTACACTGGAACAGTATGGAACACATGGTTGGCTAAATGGCTGTAAGTCATCAAGGGTCTGACGTATCAAACAAGCTTTAAACCATCACTCTGTTGCCAGATATGCAGTAGATATGGATGAATAACTTGAAGGGTTTCTTCTCCTGACTTATTTTTCCATAGAGTTCAATAGGAAAATTTGTCAGGAGAAACAACCCTTAAAGTGATCCATCCATATCTACTGCATATCTGGCAGCAGAGTGATTTTTTAAGGCTTGTTTGATACCTCAGACCCTTGTTGACTTACAGCCATTTTACCAACCATGTATTCCATACTGTTCCAGCATAATTTACAGCTAAATCTAGTCCCACCCCCCAATTCCCATAGAGATCCATTCAAATGCAGAGATGTTATAGTATCGCTAGTAAGAGTACCAGAAAATAAGATATCAAGAGTCTTTTGATGTTGTTGGGTCACAGACATCAGGAAGTCATGGCATGCAAAGGATATGTGACCAAATATTAAAAATTATTACTTTATTCTATATATAAATGCAGGGGGGCCAATAATTGTGGCCAATGTGGTTTTGTTAAAAATAATTATTTCTTGATGAGGGATTTTTTTCTCTCATAATAAATTAACGTCAATTAAAGGTTGGATTCTTCTTGTTTTTTCAGTGTGAGATTAAGCTAATTCACCAAACGGTGAATTTTTTATAACCCTTTTTGCTCATCTTTACAGGGGGGGCCAATAATAGTGGTTGCAACTGTATATGCTGCCGTTGTTCTTGAGACATCCCTAGGATGTGGAAATATCGCAGCGCTCACCGTTGTCTTTGTCCTGGCGCTGGTCTCCTCGCTGATCGAGCCGTCGGACACGTTGACCTTCATGTAGCTGTTGGGCGAGTTGAGCCACCGGCTCTTCTCCCTCTGCTGCCTCTGCCCCAGGAACTTAAAGGGGAAGCGCGGCACGCCCTCGTCCTCGTCGAACACGAACGCCGTGACGGTGGCGGGGATCTCCACGTCGCTCTTGTGACGAGGCTTCTCCCTTATTATGGGGTGCCTGTAGGCGTAGCCCGTCCTGTAACCCTGGCGACCGGAGAGACGGCAATGATGATGTCAATCGATGATGTCACTTCCTGCCGTTATCACTCATGGCAAAAACAGACTTGCCATAAATCTGTCAAGAGCTACAATCAGGCTTTTGTAGCAGATCGAAAATTTCTGCACCTCTTGCAAACAAAAAAGTGGGGAAGAGGCGGCACTTCCATAAATCAAATTCGCAGGCGAAGGCCTAGTTTCACCATCTTCATCCAAAGTAAACACTTAAAAAAACACAGCTAAGAAAGTTGTGCTAATGCGTTAAACTTTTACAAGAGCTCTGCATGTAAAAGTTAAAATATGACTGAACGTACACATCTGTGGTGTAGAAACAGAAAACGGAGACAGACAGCCTTTCTTTCTCAGTGTAGCAGACACAGGTTTCTCACAGATGTCCGCTATTTCTCTAAGTGCAGCAGAGTTACCGGACAAAATTCTCAAGTATTTGAGCATAACTGTAACATCCAATACACTGTGCCCAGGAAGTTCTATAATTCCAGTTTAAGTAGCCGTGACTATGTCATTAGCTGGATCAAAGCCTTCAGTGGTAGGAAAGAGTGGATTTGCTTCGAGTACGGTGATACCACATGTGGAAATTCCAAATTGGGGCTAAGAGAAAAATAGGAATGTCTTGTTTTTAAATCGATTGTATGAACCTGGTACAACCAAAATTCTAGAGGTATCTGTTGGCACTCCCCCAGGCCCCCCATTGTGGTTAAAAAAAGAAGAAAGTTGTAAGTAAGTCTAAAGTAGTGGCGTTATGATTGAGTGTGCAATGATGGATCGTGTGGGTTATGCATCACCACAGGCGGCAGCTGGCACTGTTATGGCTCGAAAAACGAGTTGAGGAAGCGTCGCCGGCAGGTGCTGCCGAGCAGATGGCGAGCTTTCCACTCAATCAGCTCCATATGAGCGCGCGCGGTCTCCGCTCTTTAAAGACCGCAGCTGTGCTGCCCGCAGGTCACGCTGCGGTTTAACCGCGGTGGGGGGGGGGGACGAGGCGCCCTAACGCTGACCGCACAAACGGTCAAATCAGCGCGCTGCCCTCCCGGCGGATGCGGTTTCGGGGACAGGGCAGGTACGGACAAGCGCCTGGTGCTGCACACCCCAAAAGGCCATGATCTTAGCAGGCAGAATCACCATACTGACCAAACCACATTCCACAACTGTCCACTGAATAACCGCTCTCACTGACCTGGACCCGACAGACAGTAGAGCAAATCCAAAATACATTGACCAGATCTCAGAACTGCATTTAATCAGCCTATTTAGGCTTTGAATTTTACATAATCAATACAGCCACAGAACAACAATATTGCTTATCATTTACAACATTTCTTAAAATCTTTTTATTTATGTCATGTAATCAATAAATCTCAACAAATGCTCACTCCACTCACTCCACTCACTCCACTCACTCCACTCACTCCACTCACTCCACTCACTCCACTCACTCCACTCACTCCACTCACTCCACTCACTCCACTCACTCCACTCACTCCACTCACTCCACTCACTCCACTCACTCAACTCACTCAACTCACTCAACTCACTCAACTCACTCCACTCACTCCACTCACTCCACTCACTCCACTCACTCCACTCACTCCACTCACTCCACTCACTCAACTCACTCAACTCACTCAACTCACTCCACTCACTCCACTCACTCCACTCACTCCACTCACTCCACTCACTCCACTCACTCCACTCACTCCACTCACTCCACTCACTCCACTCACTCCACTCACTCCACTCACTCCACTCACTCCACTCACCTCACTCACTCCACTCACTCCACTCACTCCACTCACTTCACTCACCTCACTCACCTCACTCACTCACCTCACTCACTCAACTCACTCAACTCACCAGGTTATCCAGCATCCTCATAAGTGACTCGAACTCCAGTTCTCCAACTCTCCACTTCTGCGGGCTGCCCATGTTGATTCCAGCCATGGCCACTCCGTGTGTGCGGGCCTTGTACTTCTCCGCGTCCAACACTACCAAGTTATCTACCCCTCCAGCACACGAGAAGGCGCTCACCTAAAAACAAGTACAAAAATAAATACTTTCGATTTAAAATGCAGCCGTGTAGGTATCGCAGGATGCGAGGGGAACAGGACCCATTGCCGTTGGTTTCTTTTAGACGCGTAAATAAGCTTTGCATCGCGGATTATCGTTTTGCTATACCTGTTACACAAAAGGGTCGCACGACTCGCACCCATAACCCAGTGCAACTTCCTACAAATTTACAAGCCACAAATTAATGTTCACCCACTTTAACCTAGAAATCACTGCCCTCCTTAGGTATTCCTTCGACAGAATTGGGACAACTATGTTTTTTCTTTTTTTTTTCTTTTTTCTCTAAGTGCTGAAAGCCACTCCTAAAAACAGCTTAATTTATCAAGCTGTAAACTGATAAGCAAGTGTCAGTAAAAAAATGTTAAAAAAACCTGCTACATAAAAAGTAATCATTGATTAACTTCTCACAGCTGCGCCAGGGAACGGACACCTCAAATAGAACAAAACCATTAATTCAATAATTAAAGCAATTTGTCAAGTCGCTAGCAAACGCAAACGGTAAAAGTGACGAAATCTACTAAAGGCATTTCAAAAAGTAAACAAACCAGCTCAAACGCTAGGGTATACTCGACTGGCTGGACGCTGGGCACGTTCGCAAACGGCTCTTCCTGAAACCATGAGCGCGTCCTGCCGTGGGACAGTCCCGGCCAGGGGTTGTTGGCCACTCCCGTGTTGCCGGTACACTGACCTCAGTTTTTCTTCTTCTGCGGTTCTACGGCCCCTAGAGACCAACTCATTAATCAGCCCCCTGCCGTATCGGATATCCAGGTCTCCCATTCCGGCTGGGCTCAGACCTCATTTATTTTCAATCATTTTTACTTCCACTTTTTCCCTCAATATTGTTATTATAATATTCAAATGGTCAGCTTTTGCATCTTCCTCGTGGTGGACTGTGCACTGCTTTTCATTGAACTTGACTGACGATTTCTTTGGAATGCAGCTTGGGAAAAAAGGGCTGATTTAGGTTATGAGTGACAGTAGCACTATCCCCTACAAAACACTACCCTTACAGGAAGAGTCAGAGCAGAGAGAGAACACAGCATTCTGGCCAAAGCTGTTCTGGACCAACATACTTGATATGTTAACCTTTGGTTTGTTGAAACAGATGCTTAGTAGGTCTCAAGTTCCTTTCTGGTGTACACTCACGTTAGACGTGGTATTCCGATCTGGAACAATACAAGATGCATCTGCTTTTCATACATTACAGGACACGGAAATCAGGGAAAAGGACAATTTCTCACGGCAGTTGACAAGTATCAATAAGAAGGCTGAGAACTACAGCCCAAAATGGCAAACTAACGTGAAAAGATGCGTTTTTTTTCTACACGTTAAAAATGACACCCGGCAGGTTTGTGACATTCAACACCAAACATGAAACCAGAAACCCACCATCACCCTTCAAAATACACCAACAGCTGCCATTACCCAGCATACAGCAATCAAAACACGCCAGTCGTTTCTGTACCCAGTGCCTGCTGTGCATATAGTGCTTTGAAAATCTGAAGATTGTGCAGATAACATGTGCTTACGGTGCCTAACGGGCGCAGTGTGGCGTGTGTCCGCTTGACCGGTGTGCGTACCTGGATTTCGCAGGCGTACTGAGCGCTGTAAATATTATGAAAGGCCTCCTCTATGGTTTCGCCGAAAGCAACCACCCCGTGATTCCTCAGAACCAGAACCTGGAAAACAAAAGAACCAATTAGGAGAATGAGAGAGAGAGACGAGACTGTATTCTACAGACTAACCAGACACACAAGCTAACGCATTTAAAGTCCTGTCTCTCTACAGTTGAAGCTGAAATGTTCCAATGTTATAAATACTCAAACAACTGTAAATGTGAAAATTAATTGTATACTGTGGCGATGGATGTTCTCAGGGTCTGAAATTATCACCCGCCACCAGCCAAATACAGGTAAAATTTTGATTGAGGCCGGTAAGATTTTCTACTCGAGCAGCCACTTTGGCAGGTAACAAACCAGGTTGTGTTATGTTGTAAAAGGTAATGTGGCTGGTAAAATGTTGAAAATGGCTGGTGATTTTCAGAATCCACAAGGCACTCTAGCCAGTGGGTAAAAAAAAAAAAAAGTTCATTTCATGCCCTGGTTGTTCTGTCCTTGGGCACGCCTCCTCACGAATATAAATTAAGTGCGCCATTGCACTGCACTCTTTTTACCAACCGGACCCTCCTGTATTTAGGAAGCAAAGAGGACGAAAGGAACACAGGAGCTGACCATATGGCTGGTCCGAACAATCTCTGGAGATACGAAATGTGATGTAACAGCCAGAAAGCCGGAGCGGTACCTTGGCAGACGGGCCTAAGGCTTTCTGGAGCTCAATCCTCTCCTCCTGCCCGTCGAGGCTCCCTTGGTAGTTGTAGTAAGCGATATCTCCCAGAATGAGGGCCTCTTGGGATATGGGGAGGATTCCACATTTCATCGACGACACCTGAGGGTTTTTGGGTTTAAAGGACCGGACGTCACACACAGAGATGAACTTTGCAAATGAGCTTGAAAAGAACAAATTAATTCAAAAATCTAAATATTTTGAACGAATAAAAATGACAAACAAAGCCAACCCCCATGTGTCCATTTAACATGTATACTGATAAGCACGCCAGTGTTTGAGGTAGAGCCTTTCGCAGGCATAACGGGGCGGGGAAACTCACAGCCGCGGTGGCGGGGGTGTGGACGTGGATGACGCACCGGGCGTCCGGGCGCATGGAGTAGATGGCGGCGTGGGGGCTGAACCCGGAGTAGTCGATCTGCAGGTTGGTGGAGCCCTGGTCCACCACCTCCCCGATGATGTTGACCTTCACCTGGTGATGCGGGAGGGCCGTGGGGAAAAGCATGCGCGGCAGTCAGAACCTGCTCGGCGGGTTTCAGTTCTCCCCGAGCAAAGCAGAGACGCCGCGACTCTCCGAGCAACGTGCGAACGTGCAAGCTAGACAACGCTAACGCTAACCTTAGACCAGCGTCGCTACGCAGCTGTATTTAAGTCGAGCCAATGATGCTGGCCTGATTTTTATCAATGAACCGAGTCGTTTATTATTGAAAGGCTTGCAGCCGTAAATGTATTATCAGTCAATCAGATTCACAGCGCCTTTTGGAAGTGCATTATAATGTTATTAGTGGGCGGCAGTGTAGTCTCGACGAGGACACTGCTGTTGTACCCGTGAGCAAGGTACTTAACCTGAATTGCTTCAGTATACATCCAGCTGTATAAATGGAAACTATGTAAAAAAAAAATAATAATTTTAAAAAAATGCTAAAGTTGTGTAAGTTGCTCTGGATAAGAGCGTACGCTAAATGCCTCTACTGTAATGTAACGCAAATGAACAGTAACAGTCTATTTGAATAATTACCGGCAAATTATCAAAAAATGAACAGCTGTCATACGGGCAAGGCTGTATCTGGATCAAGCAAAATAATTCTGCCGCTTCCTGCTCTTGGAAAACCAGCCACCATTGGAACTTGGTTGTGACCAACAAAACGGACTGCAAAAAATACCCCTTGTATTCAGCCGTTAGTGCATCGCTGGTATCTTTCCCAGATGCCGATGCTGGTTCTAAGTCACGAATAATTATGCAACACCACTCACTAGACAACAGACAAAACGGAGAGGGTCTGATCAATAAAACGCGGGCCAGACGGAATGGAATATCATCAGCACAAACGGTCCTTGACCTTTCAGTGAATCGTGCTTAATTCTGTTCGGCAGTTTCCCCTTCACCCACAGCTGCTGGGATGAATGGCGATCGGATGTCTGTCTGCTTCGTGTTTATCCTGAACTGCACCACGCACTTGCTATTCCGTGTTCAACAGCACTATTTTTAAAAGGAAACTCCTGATCAATTTCTCTAAGAGCGCGGAGGTTTAGCGTACCGGAGTGGAATAGCGAGAATAAAGGTCAACCATGCGCAGCACGCATCTGGTGTTTCCCGGTCATAAACCACAGCCTTCAGAAACCGCCACCCCTATGAGCACACCGCCTCACAGCGAGGCTGCGCAATCCAGTACGGCTTTAATAAATACCATATTCGGCTGCACTCTCAAAAAGAAAAAACAGTGATTTGAATAAGCTAGTCTTGAAACTCTAAAGGGGCCTTTTATAAGTAGACCAGGCTGATTTTCAACGCCAATATGCAAAATAAAAAAACATATTTATTTAAAATCAACCTGTGAGTTAAGGGACAGCCCACAGCTCTGGTGAAGGATAGCGGTCATTGTGTTTTCACTAATTTGTCTCTGTGGTTAAATTAATGACTACCCTTCAAACCACTCCGGTGATGTCATTTCCTGGGGCCAGGAACAATATACATGAGCAGATCGAAAACTAGCACTATTGATAAGTGAAATAAAACCATGGAGTGTGAATGAAACTTGGCAAAGATAGAGTAAAAAAGGAAATCCAATCACTTTTAGCTTTTGTGCCGCCTCAGAGGGCCAGGAAGTGGAAACCGATAATCTAACAAGTTAAAGCCATTGTGGTTTACAATTTACACCGTTTAGGTCTTTAGGCGCTCACTTTCTTTTAGTTCTTCAAGTCTGTATCAGATCACAACTTCAGTGACTCATTCTTCATGAAGTCAAACCAGCAGGTTCCAGTCAAGAGAATAAAGAAATATGAAAGTTACACCTGAAAAATTGAACCCCACAATGAGGTAAATTGGCCCATTTTGTTAAAGGGTAACTACACTCTAGATCACTTTTTTTTCTGCTGTAAACGTATTTGTATGCCTACCTTATAACTTATTCATCCATTCCATTATTTCAACAATTCTGAAATAATATTGTATATCATAAGAAACTGTGCTGCCCCTAATGGTTGAACTTTCCTTTCTGCTCCCCACAGTGCCCCCGCCCCAATCATGATGTCAGAGTACCTCTTTTGAGGTAACTCTACGTCATATGGACAGCCAGCACCTGATTGGTTAGTCCCGCTACGTTGCTTTCGTTTCGCCTACACGTTTTTAAACCGGAACAACGTGGCGGCCTGTTCAATTCTCTTATTCCACCTAAATAGTCCACTAAAATGTGTTTCTGAAAATATTTGAGGTGAGAAATAGGCCATGCAGTTGCTGAATCTTGATTCATATTAGATGTGCAATGTCTGGTTTGACAGTTTGATCCGAGTTATACGAAATCATTTGTACAATGTACGTTCATTTATGCAAATGACGATGGACACAGCTCCTCCGTCCCCACCCCACAAAGTATTTTTCAAAATTGTGTAGTAGGCAGAGACAGGCTTAGACAGTGGGTGTAGTTACTCTTTAAGACACCGTTTTGGCTTTGGCATTGACTGTAGTGTCCATCATTCACTCTCTTACTAAGCAAGAAACTATGGTAACACTGTTCTACCAATAGAGGCAGCAGAAGTCAAAATGTCAGGAAAAAAGGCAGAGCAAATACGAAGAGTGTCTGTTCAGTTCCTGTTTTTTTATTTGTGTACATTGTGTACTTTTATTAAAGGAAGTGCTTTTTCTAAACTACAGGGCAACGCCCTGCAGATGGCCTCTCCTTCACCTTGGAACTCCAGCTGTGTCACACTCACAAGGGGCGCCAAAACACGGACACACATGGACCTTTCACCTTCTACTGACACACTGAGCTCGGCTTCCTGGAGGTAAAGGCGTGTCACCCACCAACCTTCCAAACCTCAGAAATAGCAAAATATTTTTATTTTTAAGCTGAAGGTCACTCTGAAGCCGCAACCATTTCAATGAATGGAATACTTTCGCTGTGTATACCGGGAGTGACCGTGTCTGTGAAACCTGTCCTAAAACAGAACGTCGCCCTAATGTGAGAGAGGGGCAGACAACACCCTCGCACTCACTCAGTCTGTCAGTCACACACATACATACAAACACAGGTACTATTCATTTGCATCCAGGACTATGAAGCGTGTATGACAGTCAACACATATTACAGCATTAGCGTTTAGCATATAAGTCAACTTCCATGGCTCTCTAAGCAAATAATACCCAGTCATAGAAATGGATATTTGACTAAACAATTCAGGTTGTGTAACTTTCTTAAACGTACAACAAGAAACATATATTTTTTCCCTCGTCCGTTTCAATATTTGATTATTTAAGTAGGGAGGGTATGGACTCTTCTTTACATACAGTAAAGAACACCAAAACTAGAACTAAAACGTTGGGGCAATTTGGCAGGACTCTCCTTGAAGCTGCCGTGAAGTTCAGCCAATTAGAAAATAAACAAATTCCACCACCTGCTACAGGCCTGGGTTTCCTGGTAGTTCGTGGAGTTTTGCGCAGAAACACAGCCGCGTGATGAGGGCTCGCTCACCAAATTTGCCGCCGTGGCTTCTGCAAACGACAAGCCTCGGGGAATAATGAGAATGTGGTCCTGTTCCTTGCTGACCCGAACCTAACGGAGGAAAATAAAGAGCTGCGTTACAAACACAAAACATGAATTCGTTTCAAATAATGTGCTTTTTCCTCTGTCAAAGAATGGATATGGATCGATACATTTCAGGCGTGGGAAGAAGCATTTCAGGCTGACACGGGAAACGATAGCGATAGCGGTAGAGATATGAACGCAGAGCTTTTTAGAGGGGGGTTTGCGAGCTGTACTTACCGTAATGTAGGAGCTGGCCAAGTGGGCCCAGCTGAACAGGTCCACCAGTCGATACAGGCTGGCCAGTTTGCAGCGGGTTTGTTTCTCCCCCTTCACCATAGTGGAAGGCTCTGCTCCATACATGTCATTGATCGGGGTAACCATTCCAAGGCCTGTGGTGAAGGAGAAAAAGGTTCAACAATATTTATACGTTTGGATTTTCATCATGATATCATTTTGGTATAAAAAAATATACTATTATGATGCGCAAGCTACCCCTATTACATAGAAACTAGACGTTTAGTGGGGACTTGATACGTCAGGGAATAGTGTAAAAAGGAATTTTGGAAAGATACTTCCAGCAAAAGCATTAAAGCGGTAAACAAGTAGCAGAGAGGAATTTTTGCAAAAACCTTCCCAACCAGCAAGTGTTAGAAGTAGTAAAAATTTATTATGGGGGTTTGGTATACACTGTTATTGACTCGTTTTACAGTATCTATAATCTGCAGATTGGGTTGGTTGGAGTTTTACTAACAGAGTTTTACTAATAAAATCACAAAACAATAGAAACCAAAAATATCATAGAACAAATGTACTGCAAACAATCACTTTATAGCCACAAGTTTTTCAAAAAAAAAAAAAAGGTGATCATGGGGGCAGTACTACCTAAAAAATTGTGGTGGGGGGGGGGCTTTGTCCCAGGGGTGCCTTCTGAAAGCCCTCAGAGCAGGGATCTCAAACTCAAATCCTGGAGGGCTGCTGTGTCTGCTGGTTTTTGATGTGTTCCTGTGCTTAAGTATTTAAGTCATTGATTGGCTAAAGAGCCTACACACCTTGTTTCCAAGGCTTAATTGGCTGCTAACTGAAAGGAAATCACAAAAACCCATCAGAGACTGCAGCTCTCCAGGACTGGAGTTTGATACCCTGGCTTAAGATGGCAAATGTTTTTATTAATGTTTGTGGTTTTGAAAACTATGAACAGACACAAACTCATATATTTGAATTACTGAGATATCTTTAAATGAGAACAAAGGTTGTGACATTTTCAAATCCATGTAGTTAAAAATAACTGACTAATAAAATTGCACTGAAATATTCCATTTTGCTTCATTCTAATTCAGTTGAGGCACAAGACAAGCAAAACCCAGCTTGTCTTTAAACAATTAAAGTTTAAACTATGTGTGAACAAGACCCGTGACACCACGGCCTAACATTAGCTATATTTTCTCATTCCAGTGATTTTTGCCAGCTACTAAGAAGCATCTGTGGTATGAATACAAGGGAATATATACAGGGCCACTGTATTACACTCCAGTGACTGAACATTAGTTCTGCATGCCAATGTCATGACTGAGGGGATTTCAGGGATGTGGAAATGTGGAAAACCTGCAATGAATGCAGTCCTAAACAACGTATGAGACTCCACTAGGGCTCTACCACACCCACACACACACACACACACACACACACACACACACAGATGAACACTTTATTTGGCTAAATAAACGTGGATACATACCATGTATACCACACAGTAAAAATCCTTCTCACTTCCAAAACAAATTCTATATTACTACGCCCAACCATAAGACTGTAGGCCAAAATCAAGGGTGGAACTGTTGTTAAAATATGATACCATATTATTCTTCGTTATGAGGCAGCGTGCCAACTTGAAGCAACAATATGGAGACTTGCAAGCTAGTCAGACCAAATGCGATAATAGAGATTCTAGATAGTTAGCTATAATACATCGCCTGCTTACTAACTTAGCCATCAGTAAACAAAACAACTAGCTAGTTAGCGTGTGTGTGTGTGTGTGTGCCTGCATGTGCCTGTGTGTGTGTGTGTGTGTGTGTGTGTGTGTGTGTGTGTGTGTAAGAAGAATAGTTGATACGGGCTACAGGCACTCACTCATGGGAGATGTGGAGAAGCCTGCCACGCTGCTCGCCATGAAGAAGTCTGCAATCTGCCTCAAAGCCAGCAGCCCTGTGGGGTTATTTCCCTTGTTCATCTGCTCCTGGATCAGGCCTTCCAGCTCATCCTTAAAGGCCTGTAAAGCAGAGAAAGAGAGGCGCCAGATTAAAACCCCACTCCTCAGACTTCTAGTGAGCCACAGGGTGATGTGACGGACTTCTAATCTCCGTCCCAGGTTGCCCCGAGTGTCCTCCCGTGAAACTTGCTATAGTTCAGAGCACTTTAAGAGACAAATGCCCTGAGCCCCTTACCCCTTTGTCTGGGATAACTACCTGTCATGTCTGGTGAGAGAACCCCTTTAGCCCAACGGTAGGGCTTTCGCTGCTTCGCTGTACTGAGACACACAACACTACTGGATTAAGGGCAGCTGGACAGGGTAACGGAGCTGGAATATCAATCCAAACCCAGCTGTTTAACATGCGTAAGGAAAACTTAAATGCGACGCTTAGTACCAGTATGATATATACGTTGGGGCAAGCAGAGAGCAACGTCAGTAAATGCAGTGTACACCATGTACATGTATAATCTCTGCTGGCAGATAAAGTGAGATAAGACTGAGTGTGGGAGGATAAGAGAGAGAGAGAGAGAAAGTGGGAGACAGAGAGCGAGAGAGAGCGAGCGAGCAAGCGAGAGAGATGTTTCACACACAATGTATCCAAGAACAGCCTACAGTATGTTGGGGTAGGAGGGACCAACAGTAAAATATATTTTGAAGAGAACGTATTGTTAATTTGGCTTCTTCAGAAGTTACGGGCAACATCAAGGGAGATATTTTGAATCTTTCACAGCTGGGTGAACCAACTTCCCCTGAACCATAAACATAATGCAGTATATAGGAGCAGCGCAGAACATTCACAGAGCTCATTAAAAGGGCAAACAGCTGAATGGGAACTTGTATTACACAGCACATCACCCATGGCGCCGCTCTGAATAACAGTGCGGACGACACTCAAGGGTTGGTTACTATAGCGAATGTAACGAACCGTGACGGGACAAACACGACACCGGGACGAGGTAATGTGTATATACATCACCCGGATCGAATTAAGACTATTGTTTTGTTGTGTGTCGCTTTCGACACCGAGTGGAAACTCCACTGGGGAAATGATGCAATAGGCTTACACCCACTCATTTAAAGCTCAGAGGAATCCCTACGATTTCTGCTGGCTCAACATTCATAACAATCGGGGCTATTCAATAGGATTCTATTACATAATACTTACAAACGCTATTATATTCATCAGATTCAGATGTATGGAAATCCCCATGACACGTGCATTTGCCGTGATCTAAAGTGTCTAAATCGCATTGGAACACTTTTAATCGCGGCTAATTTACAGTCGAAATTAACGAGGCGCTGAATGACCGTGTGCCTCTCACTGTGTTCCTCTCTCTAATCTTGCTGCTGCTGAGAGCCAGGCCATGGCGGTTGCTCTGGATAATGGCGACTGCCAAACAATTACACATTTCTATCGCCGCATACCATTATGAAAAGGACAAGAGGTTCTTATCTGGATCAATCCCCGAACTCGCTGGCAGGAACATAAAGGGCACAACTTGGAGCCTTTTGTCAGAGCACTTAATCAATACAGCTGCACTGAGGGGTTGCCTAGTAACTGGACTCAAACTGATTTAAGGAGGCAGCAGCCAGACTGGTGAATGTGCCATGATTCTGTACAGCAACTTTCAGAACGAAAACACTTTAACCGACTTCAACCACTTTCCCCGTAAAAAAAAAAAAAAGACCCCTTTGACCGCACAAAATCCCCTTCCAACCACACTTTCAACTTCAGCTGTCTTCACCAGCACTTCACATAAGACACACCTGCCAACTTGTAGAAGCTATTAACCCCAGATGAAATTGCAGCGTGGGAATCCCCGGCAGAGGCTGAGCGGTCGATGTGTGCCCGCAACGTCGCTCAAATCCCCCCCGCGTTCCCGTTCCAGATCCGGCCCGGTCTCGGCGGAACTTGACGAAAGGCCAGACATTCCGCTGCCTCCGCCGACGCGGTTCCCACGGCGACGGCTCGGCGGTTATACCCGCGCTCTGTGATCGCGGGGGCCGCAGATGTGGGCTCAGGCTCGTTTCGGCTCAACCCGGACTTCCGACGGGGGCCACGGAGGCGCCCAGCGCCGTAGTCTCCACCCCCCCGCTTTCATTCGTGGGCCTACTCCCGCCGGGGTTCTATTCTGATTTACAGAGCTGGACATATCCCCTGTGTGCTGAAACGGCTCATTAGAGTCGCTGTTTGCAGTCTGGGCCTCAGAGCGACTTTACTGCCTGTGACCGCCAACTACAGATAGCAGCACGGGCGGTTCCAAGACAGCGATTTGAGCAGATCGTCATCATCATCATTATCATTATCATTATCATTATTATTATTATTATTATTATTATTATTATTATTAATAATATTATTATTCCCCAGCAGATTACTTTTCCTAATGCATTTAAGTAAGAATTACATTTTTATTACTCTCTTACATAATATTTTTCTGTGATTTCAGGGAGTCCGGTACTCACAACCGTGAGAAAACCCTGAATACGTAGGCTTACGTACTCAACACTTGCTCAGATAACCTGGTACTTTTCAAAACGTAATGCGGCATAGTTTTATAACATTTCAATTTAAAACTATGCTGAAATTTGTTTTTACCAGACTATATACAAAAAGAAAAATAATCTTTTTTTAAAAAGTAAAACTGACAAATCGCAAATTCACTCAGTAAATTCAAAACAGATGCCATGGGTTCTCAAACACTGAATGAACAGGAAGTACACACACGCAGTCTGTTATAAAGGAAAATAAGTTGTCTGCAACTTCATGTCATCATATTTTATGTCTATATAAATTTGGGTCTAAAATGCTAACTAGCTGTTGCCAGACAATGTAGGTGCCTGTGCAGTTTCTGTTAAAAACAAAAGATAAACCTTTTGTCTGACAGTACGTTGGGCTTGCTAATACAAACCATCTTCTTCACCGAGAGCCTCTCTCTTTGAGCCCTTAGAAAGACAGCAGGCACCCAAGCAATCGCTAATCTTTGGAAAATGGATTGCGTCTTGAAACGTAGTAAAAACTCAGACAGCAGGGAGTAGGCCTATATCTCCAGTGCAAGTTAAGCAGTTACACGCCGTCTTGAAGGCCGGCCACGTCATTCTGACACGCTCGCTGAAGAGAACGGCGAACGGCGATAACAAATCACCATTCCCAGCTATGATCTAGGAGACCCTGCATTCAATCACAAGGCCATTTCACATTTTACTAGTAGGAAACTGTCGGCAGAGGGAAAGAAACTTTACTAAGAGGCAATAAATAGTCCTCCTCACTGATGTCATTGTTTTTTTCCCCCATTTCCATTTCTGAGAGAATCTCTTTTTTTTCTTAGCGGCCTTTCGACTGCTCCAGGCCTTAAATTCCTATTTGCCGAGCAGCCCGTCTGGAGTATCGTTGCTGTGGTATGCGGTACGAACTCAGGGAAATGACGAGCAGAAATGACATGACAGCTACACCGTTGCTAATTTTTAGTGTGTAGACTCATGGAAGCGGATCAAAGGGGATGGCTCCACCCTGTTTGTCTCGACACATACGCTGCAGTACCAGCCGCAGCATATAATTAGAGTCAGTAGTGCAGAAAAAAAAAAAAAAAACCTGTCCGGCTTGTGAAGTTCTTTTTCGGAGCCCTATAGCGCTCCATTACTCATTCCTCTCTCTTGGCTCGCAGCTGGCTGGCTCACTGACTGCCTGTGTTTATTTATTCATTTTATTAATTTGACCTTTATTTAGGTAGGAAGGTCAACTGAGAACTCATTTCCCTTGTACAGCGTTGACTTGGGTGAGCAGGAAGGGCAGGGGCCGAGACTGCCAATCAACTGTAGGGAGGTGAGAATTTAGGCGGTGACGTCACGTCAGATTGAGAAGATAAGGAAACCGGCCAGGACACTGGGGGGGTCAACAAACTCAACTCTGTACTATATACGAAAGATCACACGTCATGCGGCATGGCACTCCCATCATAGCAACAAGGCACTGGTTTGCTGTGGCCCATATTGGTGACCTTTTTTTCTCATCCATCAGGATTGCGCAGGTTAGCATTAGCATACCAAAAGCATTGATATTTGTGCAAAAAACTATGAGGTAATGTCAAAGAGTGTTGTAACATGATCAGATCAATGTAATATCCAATGTTGTGGTATCAAACCAAAAACATTACACAACTTTACAATCATTTGCAATTTGCAAAAATATATCAATCTACAATATGTAATATTTAGCTTCTTATTATTTGGTGATTCTGCTGAATCATGACAGCACAGTTTACAGCTGCCAGGCACTACCAAAGCAAATTAGTAGGGAGTCAACTGCCATCTGATTGGATAAACTTTTGAACTACACATACATGAATATGTTTTCGACCAATAGTTTGGGCAATTTTTGTTAGGGGTGGTTTACCTTGTGAAATGCACCGACTAACCAGCTGCTCCACTCTTAAAGCTGGAGTAGGCAACTTTCTCAACGGTCGCAATGTTTTGAAAATATCGAGTCATAACACCTGTTGGCCCTACTCACAGAAAAAGAGACACACCCCCTCACTGCTTCTCCTCACACCTTGTCATGAGCGCACATCAATGTTTCTAGCTACAATGGGATTGCAGGATTACAGACTGGCATAGCTACTAAAAATCTCAGCTCGAAGAGTCCAGGTAAAACGAGAAGAATCTTTTTCGTCATTGCAGTTTAACAATAACGCAATAAAATGAATTTAAAAAAATTACATTTCCATTTCGTCACCGAGTTTGGTAGCTAATGAAGTGATCGTTTGCTAAGTTCACTAGTTAGTTCTACCTGTTTGCGATAGCTAATGTTAGAGAAGTATTTTTGTAAATTGTTGAACAAGTCTCTATTCCTGACTTGCAGTTAACCAATACACAAGCCCCAATTCGCAGGTTTCCATAACTCATAAATGAAGGGGGAAATAAAGTAGCTAACCTTACAGCAAGCCAGCATTACTCAAACACTACAATTGACAGTAATGGATCGCTGAATTAATTATCTAGTCAATTTTATAAAGACCCCAGATATATAAACTTATGCTGGGCTCTAGTCCTGTTCAGCGATGCAGGAGCGGGTTGGGGTGGGACGACGTGATAATTTCATGTCACGATTATCCTGGCCAAAATAATCCAGATTTACGATATTATCCCGATTAATGAATAAAATAGGCTTAAACACTTAAAATAGCACTAAAACATACTGGAATCACTTCGCCATTTTTAACATGTTTTATTGCAAAATAAAAATACCAAAGTGCCTGGCCTTGTGGCATATTTAGACATTGAGCCTCTTTTTACTGAAAAACAATAAGAACTCAAACAATAATAATAATAATAATAATAAAAATGGCAACATTGTGTGTCTGTTCTTTAAGAAATCAAGTGCCTTTGGTATATTAGACTTAGACTTTTAGACTAGAACGCTATAAGAGCACATCATAAAGAAATAACAACAATGTGTGTATCTTAGGAATTCAAGTGCAACTGGCCTTGTGGCATACTAACTAGACCTGTTTTAGTGAGCAAACCCTGAGACTTACGAGAGAGGGAGACATGCAAAACCTTGGTCCTTTTCAAAGTAGACTGAAATGTAAGAATGTGAGCATGTTCACTCTTTCTGGCGTTAGTTCAGCTCTGAGAGATGTGGCAATGAGCCCACTGTCACTGAACACCCTTTCGGACTGAACACTGTTCAATCATCACTTTTATAACAACCTGTAATAAAAATATACCCATATCTTCACTGGATACTCACTGAGCACATTATAATAAATGCTAGAGGAAGAGGTGCACAACTCAACCGGAACGTTCAAAATTATTTTTGCATACAATTTTATTTTTGCATGCAATTACGTTTGCATACAGCCCTATCTCAATATTTGCCAGTGAAAGTAATTATAGTAGTAGCAACATAGTTGTTGTTAGCGTTGGTAACTTAATGGTATTTTGGAGCTGGCCTGGCTGCATGCATGCAATAGGTAGAGAGCTTCAGAGAGAGGGAGACCGCACGGTGTCAGAGCCACTGGCGCGAAATGTGGCAAGGCGATCGATCACACAGCACAATACTGGATTTATAATGCAGAATTTGGGGGTATAAACACAGTATATGGTGTTGGATTTCACCCACAGCAGTTCTTTCTACGATTGCTACCAACTAAGCACCGTTCCCCGATATATATTTCTCAAATAATTTTCAGCTTTAATAGGAGTACAGGTACTAATGGCTGAAAAAGATGCACGGAAATCATGCTCCAGAATCATGTTCTTGACCTTTTGAAAGAATATTGTAGCTCAGCTTAGTAGTCGCACTACAAATGCACATGAAAACACTGAAAAAGCAGTATAAAAATGCAACTTAGGGACTAACTTACCATCCATTAGATGACATTATATGAGGCAGAAGTCACAGAAAATACATTGTAGCTTCAACATAAAATTTTTATCAAGCAATAGCTACAGTGTCTCACGGCAAAAATTCAAGTAAGTAGACTAAAGTGCTTCTAGATCCCTTTGTTGAACTAGCACACGCATTCTCAAAAATGGATAAGCAAGTTATCCACCAGGCCCAAAGTTATCCACCAGGCCCCACCCCCTTCCTGCCCTCTTCCTACCCCTTTATTTGGCAGAGCCGTCTAATAATCTGGGTTCTTTTTTTCAACGAAAATGTCAAATCTGGCTAGCTTGGCTAACAGCTTTTGACCATCTGCCGCCACTGCTAAGCAAGCAGTCTGAATGGAATGCATCACTGAGGTTTTGCTTTAAAATGCTATATGCAAGAAACTACTTAAATAAATAGATAAATAAATAAAAATTGACTTGGGGCAGCCATAAAACATGGGTAACATTTGAACGCTGCCGTTCCGTGAACTTACAATGTCTTTACACGTGGCATTTATTTCACGTCTAGGGCACAGCAATGATTTGCATTAGCCATATGTGTAGGCATTTGCAAGTGTACATCATGAAATTCAGCGTTCAACAACACTGCATTTTAATATGGAACTCTTTATTGGCGGGTTCTGCCTTGCATGTTAGGCTCTCCAAAATACATAGTTTTAAATCCCTACATTACCAAAAGCCACACAGTAGCAGTCTGCGGGTTAGAAAGAAGAAAAAAAAAAAAAAAAAAAAACTTCAGAGAAACATCTGAAAACGTGTCATTTTGAACCAGCACCTCCCTACAATTTAAACATGGCATGAAGGCATTGGAGGGAATCGTGAATAGTGAATAGGGAAACCCATTTAATCCACTTAAGATGAAGGGGAAAAAAAGGAAATGAATAAAATCTGCTCTGAGAGAGAAAGAGAGACTGGTATAATAAAAAAGACTGGTATTGAAGTGGGTAGCTGCTAATAGCAGCTACCGAACCACTGTAAGAGACGTCAAAATGTTTACTCCACAGAGCAACACTTGGTGGCAGTGAATCAAATTTTTTTTCCAAAGCAATATGCCACATCTGCACCCGGTCCTGACTGCATCGCGCGAAACGAAGACGCCCAAAAAACAAGTGCCTGCATCCCCCTTGACTTCTGAGACAGCTGTGAGAAAGGCCCGCCAGAAACCCACAAGCGGAGCACGAGAGGAATGCGGATCGCATTTTAACATTTAAAAATAAACTCCAGCCACACCAACACGCTGCCCTGATGGCGGGGTGGCCCTTTGCTTGACATTATAGCGGAGCGGACACCCTCACCCAGGGACACTTGCGAGACATACTGAACATACAGGTGCTGGTAAACGCTGTACCATATGGAGAAAAACATTAAATAAATGAAATAAAACAATAAATGGCTTGTGATATACCAATCACATTTCACAAGAGACACAAAGATAGACATGAAAATATAGATTTTTGAGAGTGGAATTTTGGGAACACAGAAATAACATGAATATCCTAATCCTAGATGTTGAGAGAACACAGTACACGTTAAAAAAAATTAATTCAGCAAATACACAAAAATAAAAATCGGCAAATCAGTCAGCTGATTTTTATTTTTGAGTATTGGCTGGTTTTCTTTTCCTTTTTTTTTTCTTTTTTTTTTACGGATACCTTTTCACCGTGACGGTAACAAAAACGTTTTTAAAGAACGATCAATTGTTCTCCCTTTTTAATTTTCTCTCAACATTAGAATCCTCAACTACGCTCATAAAGTCAACACCAAGCCCCCTGTACCTGCACACCAGGAGCCCTGCAGGGATTAGTATGTGTGCTCCTCTAATGCAAGCCTGTGACTATTTTACACAGCACAGGTCATGTTTACCACATAAGAGAAGCATTCTGCAGACTGGTATGGTAACTTGGCATATCACTGGGAGGAACTATTGTTGGAACCCAAGGAATTCTGGTTGAGTTATGCTGACCCTACCCCTGGTGGTTAGAGGCCAACTGCTGCACCCCAAAACCAAGGCCAGCGGTGTAGAGTCCCAGTCTGCAGTGAGCATCTTCACCAAGAAAACCACTCTGGGGTCCTTTCGTTGACTCAAACATGCATGCCAAAGGAGACAGACCAAAAGCGGCTCGAGACGGCTCCGCTTACCGGACTCTGGAGGATCTGCGTGACTCTCTTCTTCTGCTCCATCATGTTGAAGTCCTGCCTCAGGTCCGGTGACATGTTTCTGTTCCGCAGGTACTCCGGGTCGTTCTCGTCGATCCGGTCGAAGTACTTCTCCTTCTGGCCCGCGCCGGGCGGGGGAGGGGTCGTCACCACCCCCTGGCTAATGTCCGCACTCATGCTTCGGTGCTCCACTTAGATCTTTACCTGCAGCGGGGGGAAAAAGGAAAGGGAAAACGGGCAGGTCGGTCTTACTGTAGTGCATAAAGACAAATACACAGCATGATGAGGACAAACCAGAGCCCCTGTCAAACAGGAAATGCACGGTGTATCAAAATAGTCCCAAAGGGCAACCCCTGATTTGACAGTCAAAACCGAAACGTCTAACTCCAGCCTGTTATCTCCGCCCGAGTATCTGTTGATGATATGGGCATCATAGCAAGACACTGCAGGTTGGCTACTACAGTAAATACACGTGTAAACCTTGAAGAAAGTTTGACATCCGAGGAAGACAGAATCTGCTTAACAAAAAAAAAACCCTTAAATTACCTCTAATAAAAGACTTTGCGATTTAAAAAAAAAAAAAAAAAAGCTCTATTCAAACAGCATTAGTGTTATAAAAAGCCAAAGTTGAACACGATGACCTCATCTCTTCATCCAAGCTCCTCCAGTCAAAAAGCGTCTGATCACTTGCCAACTGGGAGGGGAGGGGAGGGGAGGGGGTGGGCCCACAGATGCAGACTGCTCCCCCAAAGTCGCCTTTTACGCAGACCTCTCGGGTCAATTCATTTGGAGCTCAAGGCTTGTTGTTTCTTTTTGCTCCGTCAAGCCGAGGTTCTCAAGCGAGGCACGGAAAGAAGCGAGTCTCGATTATCCGGGATCCATAGCAAGGCTCTTGAGTAGCAGCTAAGCCCCCGCGGCATTACTGACTGGCAGGGAAACGCCATGCGCCAGCAGATGGTGCTTTGCTTGGCGACTCGCAGGGAGACGGGCAGGCACAACAACAACAACCACCAAAAAAAGAAACTACCACCATTGGGACTGTGTTCAAACCTCTCCCGTCTCCAAGCTGCAGCGAAAAGCTACCACCTGGCTCTGCTCCTGGGCCGTCCCTTCCCTAACCCAACCCAACCCCCACCAAGATTCAAACACAGGGCGGAGGGGTGGGGGAGGAGCTTCCTTGTGCCGTTGCTAAGCGGCTCATTCAGGTCAAATGACACTTTAAAAAGCTGGTGCAGATTACCAAGTGCACAACTGAGGACTGTGTGTGAAGATGCTACCCAGCTCAGACAGGTGCACAGTGGTCGGGCATGTCATGGCATTACGTCCCAGAGAAAATCTCACGCTATTCCAGCACAAACATTCAAGAGATCCAACAGTTTGAATGGACTATAAGAGACAGTCGGTACTTTGCCGTCAGGAAGCTTCCGACCAATGAAATCTTGCTGACTGGAGCATTTTTCCATATGCGGACGGAAGGATCCAAGAGACAGACAATGCACACATTGAGGCAAAATGCCAATCTTCCGAGGGCAGAGGCCACATCCCTTGTTTATCCTGCCATGGCAACATTAAACATCAAAATAAATATATAACTGAGGTGTTGCATCTCATGACCACTTACACATTAATGAGCGACACAGTGTCCTCAATGCTAAACGACCCTCTTCAGGGCTAGTGTCAGCAGGGGCTGACAGTAGGTAAACGATCCCCTTAGCAGCCTATCCAAATGTCAAAGCAATGTATCTAAGCTTGCATTTCTTCCACCCAGGTCTGAGACACTGAAACTCCTAGCTGGAGTGGGAACTGAACGCAACTGGCATAACAGAAATAATTCTTCACTATAAGTGGAATATTTCCCCTTCATATGGATTGTGCCTCCAAATGTTTAGATGAAATTGGGAAATCAATCTTGAGTGACTTTTGGATAGCATTATAACGAAGCCAAGAAAACAAATTAATGTCTAACGTTCGTACAGATGGAATATCCTCCTCCTCAACACTACTATGCATGGAATATGTTACAGAGACAATAGGCAACGTCTTTATATGCAGATATACTATGCGAGGTAACAGCTGATTACATAATCTGTCAACATAGCTGCCGTTACAAAAAGTGTGAGAAAATCCGTATTTGAGGTTTGATTATTGAAGGTCACACCACGTCGCTAACAAAGCCGCAAATATTTAGACAACGCACTGCAAACATTGCAAAACACACGTTAAAATGTCTCTAGGATATTTAGGTGGCAGTCAGTAAAGTTTGAAATTTGACAGCACATCACGAGACAAAGACCAGAGCTGCAAAACGTGATGAATATAAAGAGAACTGCTGCATCGTCAACTGTCCCACCAAAAAAAAGGGGAAAAAACGCTTCGTTGATTCCAGTGCATATTACTGAGCACCAAACTTCTTCCAACGAACACAGACACAAAACAGGACACCAACACATTGGTAAAATCACAAGATTCTTAGTCTGTGCCAGTTAAATCAACAGCTTATTGTAGCCCTACACGAGTTTTTCGGGCAATCGAACCCGACCTTGGTTTTGAACTCCCTCGGTTTTCAATTCCACAAACTAAAGTAAAGATAGCTACTCGATCATTAAATACATTGACTCTTGACAGCCACTGCACATTTTCTGTAAAATTAAAACAAAGTCCACATTGTCTTGTTAAGAGGTTTTTAATAAGAGTTGATAAAAGTTTATTTATCACGCACGGATTTATCCATGCCTTTCAGCAAACATTGAATTAAAAAGAGCATCTCTCGTTTTAGCTACCACCTCTATTAATAGCACTTAAAAGTTTCAGGTTATGTTTCAAACCACATGGCAACAATACCAGGAAATAATCCGTTCTAATTATAGCAGAATATCTACTGTGCAGCACACTGGAGAAGTGCATTGTCAAAACAAACCGAGTAAAGTTTTAAACCACACAGCGGGAACAAACGTGAACACGCCTTCTCACTACAATAGTTTTCAGTGAAGTCACTTAACGGTAAATGAGAGAAACTTCCACTCCCAACTCGATAACAAATTTGGCTCCGATTTACTGCAGGACAAAAGTATTTCAAGCAGTTGAAAAAGAGTAACGCTATGCAACATAAATGGAGTCACTGCATTTTATTAGAATGCACACAGAATGCAACCGGAGAGACAATACATTCAGGTTTAATACTGAACAATGGGGGAAGTATCAAGCAAGTTTTGCAAACGACGTTCGGTATAACTGTTAACGTTAGCCTATTTGGTAGCTAGTAAACTATACTTATATAGCCTACGCAATAATCATAACATAGATACAGTGGATATAATAAAATGCAACAGAAATGCAAACCACGACAACTTTTTCAACTCATTAGCAAAAGACAAACCTTTAAAATTCCTTTCTTCAATGTATCTCATTTAATTTGCAGAAACCCCTCCCGTCAGAAATCATAGTTTCTTATTGAGAATCCAAGATCCAAGTCCGAGTGAACTGAGGAAACCGTAGGCGAATCGGTTATTGCACTCGTTTTTTTTTCTTTTTTCCCCCAGTAGATCCAGTATTCAGCGAGAACGCACCCGTAGAAAAGTGCTTGGATTCACCAAGGTTGAGCGGTGACACGCGGTGTTGGCTTCCACTCTCCGGGCACCGGGCTCCGCTCCGCCAGCTGTGTCTGTACTATAGAATAGTATAGGTGTGTGTGCGCGCGCGCGTTTGGCTGCTGCTAGCGAGCTTGAGCGAAAAGGAGCTCAAAGACCACGTGACTGGCCTAATCCACCCACTTGCTGGAGCGCATGTTGTTGTTGTCCGACCAATTGAAACACAGGGTTGCAGGGACCCTCTTCCCCCTCCCTCCATTGGGGCAGAATTAAAGGTTCGGATTAATTGCCTGATGCACAGAATGATTTAAACTCATCCTGTAGGCTAAATATATCTGGCTTTTTGGCTTATTGAGGGCACAAAACTAAACACTACTGTGCATATTTTAGGCTGTGTATTGTTTTTTATGGAAAACCATGTTTTGTAGTATTTATGTCTGCACAACTATTTAGAAAATAGTTAGAAAGATTTTAGAAAACAAAATCTTGTTCCCGTTTTAAAAAAATAAATAAAATGGCAACACATAATGGGAATCAAACAAAGCTTGCTATATGTATGCTTTGTTCAAAAAATAACACTATGTCCACACACTTTGGATATTGATTAATGACTGTTGCTGTCATTTTGATTAACTGATCATTCATAACTGACTGTTGGCATGAGTGTTCCATGAGCACTACATCTGTTCATTAATCAAAGGTGGTTGGGCAAAGTTGATTAAGTGATTTGACCTGTTGATTGTCAAGTCCAGGAAAATTCAAGAAAGAAAAACACAGAAAGGAGCCAGCATGCCCCAGGAGAACAAAGCCTTTGCACCATTGGCTATGCTGGAGGCTGGATGAAGTCAGTGCTCTATATGCTTGTCGTCCGGGGTGCACCCAGTCAAACACGCAATCCTTCAACTAAAGGTCATGATCTGTAAGACCACGCATTAAAAACACTGTCAAGACTGAGACGTCATGTGCACCCTCTTTTGTGACCTTTGTTGCTTTGTCAGTTCCACATAAAACATGAAACGTATCAGTTTTACAGCAACATAGAACATCTGGATAATAAAACCTTGTAGGTTTTTTTTTTGGTAGCAAATACAAAGAACATACCTAGCCTGTGTTTTAGAATACAGACAGTGTTCCAATATTGATAGACATTGAATAATTGCTGAGATAAAACAGCATGTTACAAGCTGTTCGGCTTTCCTTTTAGACATTTTGCCATCTGCAACCCTTTCAATACAAGTGTTCCTATATGTATGCACTGCATGTGTACCTGTCCTACCCTACGAAACACTAAAATCACCAACTGGCACTTGTATCCAAGCCTGACCATTACTCTACTAAAGCCTGTCGAACAGTACAGACTAATACAGCTGTCTGTTGCTGTTTTCAATGGCAACCTGACAAGAACCTTTTCTATAAAAGACAGGTCACACGGACCGTTGTATCGGCTGTTCAGCTATAAGGAGGCAGCAGTACAGTTGTAGCCTACTGCAGGGCTGAAGGCCATACCACTCCAGTGGTGAATGAGTCAGCCATGACTCCTCACAAATGGAGCTAAACTTTCTTTGGTGATGAATCAAAGGCCTGCATTCAATCAACATTTATCCTGAACTTTTGCTTACAAATACATTCAAAGTGTTCCTTTTTAATGACAAAGTTTGGCAAGTTTACTTTGGTGACTGTTGAACTCACCAGACTTTTGTTTGAGAGTAAAAAACATAAATTTGAATTTAATTGTGAGTAACAGTAAGTTAAGGACACATGTTGATTGAATCCAGGCCAAGGTTATGTGATAGATTTATGTGTTAGGGGTTGTGTTTTTGCAGACTGAGTGTGATGTTCTGAAGCAGGAATGTCTAATTGGTACAGAACTCCCACTACCAGTGATTCATAGCCACCTGACTGCATAGCACTGCATTCAGTCATGAGACCACACCTGCTGCCCTTCCAGTGAGATAATCTTTACTGAAAACATCCAAACGGAGGGCAAAAGTCTTTTATGTCGCTCAAGTAACATCTTTCTTGTAAGACGGCGGCATTACCGTTATGCCATGGATGTCCTACTTGGCAGACTGTAAACACAAAACAATCGGGGGATGAGCTAAGATGTCATGAGCCAACATCTATGGGTGAGATCAGTGAACAGGCATCGACTACAAGAAGAACAGGACATAATCCCACACAGCAAAGCTTGCAGCACAGATGCAGTCTGTACTGATTATATGCTATGCTGGTGACACCTGCAGCTAACTGACATTCACAGTCAATCCAATGAAATGCATTAATAATTGTGTGCCATGTGATGGATGGCATACAGATATTTCAAGTCATATATTGAGTTTTCATATATAGAAATGTAAAAAAAAACTGCAACTGGAAAATACAGTATTATTCACCACTCTAGTTGCCTCAGAAACTACCATGACTCCATGTCCACAAATATGTATACAGTATATTTATCAATGTGTTAAGCAAAATGACAGAGGAGGACATTTGGGGTAGCAAGGGTTACTAGTTCAGAAATATTTAAATAACCCTGGAACAATCCACACACTGTATGCTTTCAGACCGTATAGCGAATGCATAGCGCACAGTACAAACACGTGAGCTTATTTTAAATATTGTCTGGTAACATAGTGTATGCATTTTGCACGAAGCAGCTATTTAATCCCAACCACTTTAACGTGTTCACCATGGTCACCAGCCTTTAATAATGTCCACCCATAATAGCCGTACAGAGAGTGCACACTCTTATGAGCTTATCTTTTATGTCACAAGGAAAACCAAGTTGAGAACTGATCATTTTGATTTGTAAAATTATGTTACAACATTTAACAGGAACAAGAGCAATGTGCTATCTGTGAATGCTTCATAAGGACAACGGAAGCCATTATATACATGGTCCTAATAATCAAAAGCACCTAATAATCAATGAAGCAGTGCATAAGCACTGTCATATGGAGCAGAAATATCAATGTTGCTGCTTCAATTCAAATCTTTCAGTAGCTCTCATGAACCTCTTGTTCTTCACAAGGGAATAAATCTTCTTTGAAAGTTGGCCATTTTTTTTGACAGATCTCTTGAGGTATGGCCGAGCAAAGTGAAGGATTATTGACTACGATACATCACCAGTGCACAGCTAATGAGCTGGGACATCCTCCTTGCGTGATCATTCGACAGATACACATCCCAGACCTGCGGTCAAGGTTCAGAGTTCCTGTTTTTTTCCTCGGTGTTTAGCAGTGTCATGTGAAAAAAGGACTAAGGCCATAAAGATACAAAAAATAAATGTCAGCCTTTTACCCTGTTCATTTGGATTAAAGTATGAGTTAGGCTAAGAAAACTCACTGGCCACTGTGTAATCTGAGTGAAAAAGCCACAGAGGTCTGTCATAGTTTAGGCCTTCACTCCAACTCTGTTTCTTCCACTGGGGACATCTGCCTGATCAATTCAACAGGTCTCTTGATTCTGGGGGCACAGCCATTTTCTTATTTAAACACATTTTATTTATTTTTAATTCCCTTTTATCCTAAAGCCTAGGCCACATAGGCCTAGGCTTTAGGATAAAAGGGAATTAAAAATAAATAAAATGTGTTTCAATAAAATGCTGTGGATAGCAACACTATAACAATAGCAACAGTTTGAATTAAGGGTCCCACATTACCTAAAAACTCATTACCTAAGGTCTTGCTCAGCCTTAAACAATAAATTCCAAAGCACAACAAATTTATAAGCACAATATGCCATACCACTGACCGCTAATGCAATACTATGAAAGCATTACGGCATGTTTATATAGGGTTTATGTAGTTTTTACGTATGACCTTTCTTTGTAAGCATTGCCCCAAAAGTTAAGGGCAAATTACAATGCCTAAAATAAGCCTTCCACAGATTGTGCTTTGTGTCACCCCCATTCTGACCTTCATTATACATCAACAATCACTCCAGGAGAACAAATACCTGCTGCCGTCGGTTTTACAGTTTGTTATTCTTCTGGCATTCCCACAGAACAACTTTTGGAGCAATCTCTGAAATAATCAGAGGCAGGGGGTATTACATGATGCAATCACCTTAGAATGCAAGCGCTTGACATCATGGAGGGTATCCTTTCCCAGGAATAACAAATGCCCTGAGGGGCCTTGAAGGGATTTCAATGATATTGTTCTGCAAACTCATTTTTGTCAAAACAACTATACTGATATCCAAAAGTGGAACTTGCAACTTTCAAGTCTGAATACCAAGTTCCTTTGTGGTGCAAACATAGGGCACTTAAAACTATTTCTTTCAACACCTGAGCTGTCAAGATTCAAGGTTTTTGATGTGTGATTTGCATAACCACTGTTTTTAGATACTCCCCCTTTTCCAAAGAAACATAATTTCACATTTTTGCTAAACATGTTATATTGTGACACCGTAAGACAGTGTTACTAAAGGCAAAACTACAAGATCTATAATGCCCAGATAATAAATCTTTGGTGGTCTTACGGTATATCAAAACAAATAAAAAGCTGCTCAATGGCGTGATCTCAAACATTTGGCAGACAAGTGAAACAAACAAATTAAGTTCCTCTGTTCCAGTTTCAACTCCTGCGGCCCCAACAAAACAAACCCGTCGCCATAGTAACACAGACGACTGTTGACTCCAGAGGGAGGTTGACGCTGTGCCACCGTTAGTAGGATAAATGCTTCTAATAGTCAAAATAGCCGTGGAACGATGAATCCGCGCTGTTCTTCTTGACGGCACCCATTGCTTTAATCAACCTGTGTCTTGTCCAGGGGCGACGTAAAACAAATTCCATGGGAACAACCCAACAATAAAACAACAGGCTGATTCCTCTGTGTTGCTGTGTACACTAAAACCCAGGACAACACCTTTTAAAATACACAGTGGCAGCTGGCAGTGTTTAACCCGAGACGGACATATTTCCTTTCCTCTGCTGCCCTTCCGCACAATGTAGAGCCAGCGTGTGACTGCATAAGCTGTTGTTGTAAACCTCATCTTAACCTGTGATGAAACAAACTGTACTGTGTGGACGGCCATTAGTGGCACTTACTCACGCATGGGATTGCTGACTTCCTCGTTCCTCGTCGAGATGGAGAGGGAATGATAAAAGCCACCCAGACTGATGTTTGCTCAGGGTTGGTCATTTTTGGATTTCCTGCATGACAAACCTTGGTTTGGAGTCTCAAGTTCAATTTGGAGTTATGACCCCTTCACAGTGGACAGCTGAATTTTTGTGGTAGAAGAGATAAAAGCTATTTTCTTTACACTATAAAATAGAGAATGCAATTTGTGTACTAGTGAGACAAAAATGAGAAGACAACTGTGAGAATTTCAGAAACTAGCAAGCATTTAGTTCTTTGGTTGTTAGCATTCACTAGCTAACGCACACTTTATTTTGATACCACTCTCTGGAGGATAGTGTTTGCAGTACTGGTGCCATAATATCATATTTCTTTCATTTAGCTTTTTCAACATCTGGAAACAAATACCCTGATATGCATTCTTACGGGATACACCCTTAAAACGTAACAAAATAAGCAAAATAAATTGGTTGGTTTTGAACAAAGCACTGCAGTGCTTTAAATGCCACAAGGTTTGATAGCAATCACAGCATTCCTTGCGTGTAAAATGCATGTCAAATACCCACTCTGCCTTTGAAAAAAAACCATCTTGTGCTGGATATACTTTTATTTATATATGTGCTCCCCCCGCCCCCCTCTCCAATCTGATTCAACAGTATGCAGTCCTCATGAACAGCGAGAGCCAAACACATTATCGCGGTATCCAAACTGTCGCTTGGTTACCAGAGAGGGATCTTATTCAGGCTTTCGTTATGACAATACAGAATGCCCCCGGAGTTCAGACCAGAGAGTTCCAGTCCAACAGGAAGCTACGCATGGCAAAACGCAGCGGTTGCCGCGAACACAAACGAACCCGCGGCCCGGGCCCGGGCCCGGGCTCTCGGCCACCAGCTCTGGCTGTCATCGCCGCGCCGAGTCTCGCGGCGGGGCCAGCTCTGTGCCGCGGGACGGGTGGGAAGCCCAAAGGAACCGCGTGTGACAAAGTTAAAAGCTGAGAGTCTTCCTGCGAAGGCCGTGCCATCCTTTTCAAAAACGACCGGATACACCTTAACAATGACTAAAGCAGATACAAGCGGGGTGTCATAGTCGCTGTGCAATTGTTTATTCATTCGGCTAATGTTCTGAAAAGCCTAAAATAAAGAGTGTACAGTAGTATTATTTTATTTCAGCGGGAATAAATCACCTCGTTTTCTGAATGAATAATAAACGGCACAAAAAATGACCTTCGCATGTCACAGACAGGAAAGGAAGCTCTATGAGCCGAGTATATACAGAGATTATAAAAGAAAACAAAAACGTTTAAGACGTACGGGTTTTGTTTCTACCACAGTTATGTGCCCATTATGTGAAAGGAAACATTCTTGGGTCGCAAAATACTTGGGGCTAGACTACAAAAAAGGGAAATCATTTAAACATAAAATATAATTATCTAATGTTTTCATAAATATAACCAGTTACAAAACCATTTCTAAGTGGAAAATTATTCCCACCAGCTCCTTTTTCCATTAGTATTTCAATTTCAAAATGGCACCATGTAATTTTTCTATCACTTGTTAATGATCAATGGTGCTGTTACTGAAGATTAACAATGGCCTAGCAGACAGAGGCAAGGCAAACCATGATAATGAGAGTGGAAAAGGGCCAAAGGTTTAGATAAAAACTGCATCCCGAAAAGAAAACAGAAAACATTCTTCCCGCTCATTACCTCACAATTATGGGTTCTAATGAGCGACCCGTGGATACGCACTTTAACAGGCCATGATTACTATTCACAGAGCAAGCAAAAACATCTCTCAGTTGAACTGCGTCGAGTTCACTGCTCTGGTGAGTGCTGTTCAGTAGGGATGATTGCAGACAATTCACCAGCCCAATCTTTTCTCTAAAACAATGTACAGTACAAGATCTCGTGGTGTGACAGATCCACACAAACACAAGACCGGGCCTGTTGTTTAAATAACGCACATGCATACACGCCTGGACATTCAAATATTTTGCAATTCCATTGTATCCTTGTTCACACAGTTTCCTTCAAGAAATAAATATTTCTTCAGGGGAGGCATTAACTCAGTGTTAATCTCTTCTGAGAGTGCAATGCAGCTGGACTGCTTACCAGATGATAAGATTCATGGCATTGATTCAATGTTGGTGTTATAACCAGACCCCCAGAGAGCTGGTTGAAACTTGATGCTGGAATCTGAAGGAAAGTCTACTGAGGCTGCTCTAGTAAAGTTTTGGTGAGGGCTCTCGCCAGAAGCTGTCAGCACTTCATTGCCAAGTACCATAAAAGGTTCTCCACAGTTTACTACAAACATAGACATCTCTGGTAAAGCAGGAACAGTTAATCATAAATCAGCTGGCTTTGAAGCTCAGCATTTTATGTAAACTTATTCCAGTCGGTGTGGTAGTTACCCACATCAACTTCTGGAAGCTTGAAATTAATTCTGGCCCTAACCATAAAGTGCCATAAGGCATCAAGTTCACATCTATCTTCAAGTAAATCATTTTGTATAGCACACACAATGAAAGCTATCATTGTGTATTTCTGTGTGCTACACATGGCCATTTTGTCACTGGTACACACTCAATATGAGAAAAATGCGACAATTTGCGACACTCAAGTTAGAAATGTCAATTGTAAAAACCTCTGCGATGGCTCTGCCATCTTGATCATGTCAAGTTAAGAAACAGTTTGAAGATTAATCAAGATTTGAGTCAAATACAAACAGCGTTTTGTTTATTTCATGAGAAAAACACCAGAATCACATGGCAGTTCTACATTTGGCTCTGTAGGAAGCGTGCAATTATCAAAGATGTGTTTCACAATCAGATACACTGTGTACCATCATGCATTTCCCCTGAGTTATTATATACCAAAGCCAAAATTTTATTCAAGGAATGAAAATAATCTTTTAACCCTCATAAAGTATGAATGCCTCTTTCAATAACGTTTACAAAAATCCCCAATTCAGTTGCATGCCTTTTCAGTTGACAAGATAAATTTATGACTGACATAAATTCATAAGAATTGCACCAAAAGAGATGTGCACAGCAGACTAATGGCTTGTAAACAATACTAAAAATTACAATACCCCACATAACTTTAAAACCTCATAAGTTTCTGCTGTCCCCATGAGAAAGCTGTTTAACTCGATTTACATCAGGAAATATCCAGCCGCACGAACATGAATTGTGGAAATGCTATTCAAGTTGCCATGGATACAAAATATATATATATATATATAAATATAAGTAAATAACGCAATGAAATTACAGAATGGAATCAAAATAAATTTTTTTTACATACTTTTGGGATATCTAATAGTGTGCTTGGGTAACAATAAATGTAAATCCCGGTGAGGAAAACAAATGAAGACCTTGCCAAATTTCTGTTGGGTTCACCTTGTGTTCTAGCATCGACTTTATTTACACTGGCAGTGATTTATTTTGTTCAGGTTAACAAGCTGTGACCAGTTAAATGGGTGGGCGGGGCCTTGACAGCTAAAGGCGTTGGCATGGCTGCAATCAGTTAATGAAGTGGGCACGGCTGGGCCCAAGTCACAGGAGTGGGTGCGGCTGTCCACAGTCGAAGGGCGGATGAAGCCAGGAACATTACGTTACATTACGGGCACTTAGCGAACACTCTTGAACCAGTTGAAAGGGTGAGCTTGGTTAAATCCACAATGGCCTATACGTTTTCACAAAGTGTTCCGTGCTGGACAATGGACTGGCTGAAGATAATGGACAGATTCAGGCCTAATGGACGCCAACAGACTAATAGGATTCAATTCAACAGCAAATCATGGCCAGGCCATCTTGCTTATCTGTGGTCACTGTCCACTCCTCAGTCTCTCCAAAGTAAGACGATTTAAAACTTCAGGAGTGCCGTGTTTGCTAGAAGAGCAAATAGGTTTTCTCTCAAACAATGACCACTGCTCATGAATAATGAAACAAGGACGAAAGCGGTGTAAGCAAGCAACAGGCAGGCCACGTGCGTCTGCAGTGGACAGACCTGGGACCCCCGGGTGGCTGTAACAAAGCAGACGTTCTGCATCCGCACATCGCGTCCCAAGGACGACAAGAGCGGGTTCCCTGGAATAACTGATTTAGCGATTTCAGGAAACGGCGCGGAGCCGCGGAGGCGGGCGAGATACGTAATGAAAAGCAGAACGTTCCCACTGCAATCTGCCTGACCCTTCGGCTTCCCCACATCTGCCCCGCAGTCCGCTCTCCGAACGTTCCCTTGGAAACGTAAAACAAACATGCACGCTCACTGCTTGCCACCTCCCGATTCCTGCGTGGGCGGGAGTCCCGGGCGAGAGAGACGGAGAGCGACCATTGGAGGAAAACTCCTCGGGGCCAAGCATGTGTTTCACGTTATTAATGGAGATCTCATTCATAAAAAAACAAAACAAAAAGGAAATAAAAAAAGCAAATTTTCATTTTAAAATATATGAGGGCATATGCTACACATACAGATATAGACCGGGTGTTGTGTATGTTTGTTTTTACTTTCAATTTTTTTTTCTGTTGGACTGTTTAAAATACTATTACTTCCCCAATAGTGTGACAACTTCACCTTCCTCAAACTGAACTTTCAGTTCAACGGTGAAGGCTAATAAACAACCTGCTGTTTCAGGCGGGACTGGAAGAACACCAAAGCGGCTAACAGCTGCCCTTGTCTTCGTGACATGAACTTGACCTGCACTCCACTGCACAGTGGTGTAAATAAAAGCCTGATTTACAGCAGGGGGCAGTCTGTGGGATTGGGTGGTGACACTTTCACTGCGGGTCCTGCCGGGCTTCAAAGCACGCCCACCAAGTTCCAAACACAACGTTCACAAATCCTTTCAAGCACCGTCCTGCATTTGAGATGGGCTCAGATCAGGGGATCACAGTTGAACACAGAAGACAGTATAATGAATGACTGAATAATGGGTGCAGTTGAAATCTTGCCTAGGTTTCCAAATCCTGCAATTGAAACCCTAGCAAAACTGAAACCCGAAGACATACTGGTATCACTTTACATTAAGTTGCACCTATACCTGTGTAGTTAAATTGTAACTAATTTGGTAACAACAGGTTATTACTGAATAACTCCAATGTAGGTAACATGGAACAGCAGTTAGTGGTATTCTACATGTGAAACAAGGCCAGCCCTGTTACATTTCTCCTGCTGAAATGAAATCAGTCCATATCATAAAGACACATTGTGAACTTAACAGGCAAGGTTTATTTGTTGTGTATCATGTGATGTGGCCTATGAGTGTAAGTAAAATATTTCTAAACGCGTAATTAAGAATACCGCTAACTGTTGTTCCATGTTACCCATGTTGGAGTTACTCAGTAATAACCTCTTGTTACCAAATGAGTTCAATTTGACTACACAGGTATAGGTGCAAGTTAATGTACAGTGTTACCAACACACTGCACAACACAACAACAACTGAGTGGACTTAGGGCTCCCTCGTTCTTCCACCCATTGTCTTGATGCAGACACAGGTCTACAGTACTGTAACAGGAAGCCTGAGGCAACACTACTTCAGTGAAAGTCTGGCAAGATTTCAATTAGATTGAAGCTTATCCAGCTCGTCTCATCTCCTGGAAAAAAGTGGGGGTGGCGCGTAACTGTAATTCAATTGTCATCACCACAGAGGAAAAAAAAAATGAATTTATTTACTTATTTTTTCCCAGGGTGGTCTACACGGCACACGGCTGACAAGCTTGCGTCCTTTTTTTTACTGAACAAGATCAGATAAAGCAACCCGGTCTACGGTGCAACAGTAGCGCGTCGCCGGAGCATCAATCCTGCGGCCTTTACAGGAGTTACAGGCCCAGTTCCTTAACCACTAAATTATACTGGCTTCCATTAAGCAACTGAAATGGGAAAAGGTATGCTTCGATATCGCTATGGTGCCATTAAGCATGGCTTAATGGCATTTATGAATCAGAATCGCCACTGCCACTTTCCCATCATCCTTAATAAAAGCTGAAAATGTTAAAAGTCTAAATGGCACTCTGTGGTGCATTACACACAGAAGTGAAAAGAAGAATGTCTTGTGCTGAAGGTCCTGTGAAGCGCCTACTTCCTCTCGATGTTCCGCCACTCCCAAAAGTGCTTGTGGGTGGCGGCGGCGGGAACAAAACGGCCCAGGAAACAGGAGCGGAGGCGCAGCCCGCTCTTCAACCTGTCGGCAGCCCTCTCCCCAGTCCGTTTTTTGGTCATGCTGTCAGAAGCGCGCGGACCCTCAGGAGATGGCCATTAGTGCCGGGCATCAATCACCTGCCGTCGGAACTGCCGCGAGGTCAGAAAACTTCAAACCCCCCCCTCCGTCCCGCGTTCCCTCCCCCAGTCAAAGCTCGTTCATCAGGACATAGAAGTGTTCACAAAAATCGCTGATATTTCTGAGACCGAATCAAACTTTAAATGCAAGACTCCCAACGGCTACCCCCCATATTTATGAAAGCTTTTCTCTCAGAGATGAAAGCCAAGTCTGTTGGTTGACATCACACACTGGGTGGTTGGCAGCCCGACAGCCCTTCCGTCCACCGTGAGGGTTGGGGGAGGGGTGTGGATTCGGGTGATTGGAGTCCTCCGGCCCCACCGCTGTCAGACGTGGCCACGGTGGAGGGAACTCCGGGGCTTGTTGCCTTTCTCGCGGCGGCCGTGGATTGAGGAGTTTAAATGATCATTGTTCGCCGGCGGCCGCCCGAATGAGAGGACGAATTGAAAACCAGCATTTCCTGACAGGAAGGTCCCACTGTGGGCCCTGGGCATGAGGCCAGGACTCGCCTCTCAGCTGGGACAGAGGGGGGGAAAAAAGCTAAAAAAGAAGGGATGCTTGTAGGAGATTTGGCTGGCCAGGATTCGGAACGGGGGAAGGGCGGGAAGGGGTGTCGAACTTAACAATGTTTACGATGTTAAACCGTAAACAATGATTCTCTGAATGTGTCACGTGGGGTCACTGTCAAACAGCCCCTGGAGAGCTCAATATTTATGGACACAATTACTGTCATAAGAGTTCTGACAACTGAATACAGAAAAGAGAGATTTGCAGTACAAAAAAAAAATATATAAGAATCATTAAACAAAATTATTTGTTAAAATCTTAATATAATAACATTTATTATCACATAGCCTATCAATGAAAAAAGTGTAAACGAATTCAACTTTATGAAGCCAAAAATGTATATTTTCCCTCAAATTAAAATCCCATTACAGTACATATATTCATACCCAGAAGCTGTTTTGCAAGATTGTTTCTAATATCACAACCTTCCATAAAACTGCATATTTTGTCCTTCCAGAAAGCAAAAGAATAAACTGGGAAAAGTGGCAGGTCACATTGATGTTTCATAATCATTTCATTAACTGGTTGAAGACCCTGTCTCCAGGGGTTACGAGCCACGAGAGACCACCCTCTGTACCGTCCCTTCTCTCTTCCCTCCTCTTCTCGGGGAGAGCCAGTTTACTGTAAATTACGAGCTCTCGCTATCCCTGCTGTCAGGATACAGGGGTCAGAGGTCATCTCTCCAGCTGTTTCCTCACTCCCTTCCCTTGGAGAATCGGTCTGGGCCGTATCTGCCAGAGTCTCACAGGGGAGGGGGGGGGGGGCTTTCGAGCAGAGATTCCAGGGCTAAAAATGTGCCTGTTGCGGCGGAAGCATTGTTCCCCTGCGCAACACTGCTTTAGCGAGATGGATAAGCTACTATGAGAAATAGAACTAGCGATCCAAGGCAGGAAATGAACTTCCAATTGCGGCAAGGACCATGATGATTCACAAGGGGAGGGTCCAACTCTGACCACGGTAAAAGTGAAGGGGCCGAGTTTTCCGGGAGGAATATCCGATGTACAAAACTTGGCTTGCCGACAGGTATTGCTGAAGGTCATTTGCGGGGTATCAAAGCTGTTCCAGGCACGATGTTACAGCATGAGAACTCAATTAAAATCTCTGACCAAACGAGGAAAATATTCACGTAACGTCGTGCACACCTCGTTATGAGCTTGGGATAATTACTAATAAGACATACATTGTACCTCTGATGAAGTGTAATTCATAATTCTAGAATTCTCATTTCATCCAGAGCAGAGGTTAAATTCCTAACACCTTAGAAAATGTGTTATGAGTTGAATAACTGAAACACATTCAGAAAGCAGAATGAAACTATGTCTTGCATGTACCCTCCTCGTCTATTACTTGTTGAATTCTCATTCACAGACACAAACAAAAACTCAGAACAAAAAGAAACAGGCATAAATACAGACAAATAGCATGCTGTGGTGGTGGGAGAAAAAACTCCTTTAGAGTAGATAGTCTCTAGATGACTCAGTGTGTCATAAAACATGAATATCAACCGTCTAGACGAGGGATTGGCAACTTCAGTACTCCAGGGCTCAATGCCTGCAGTCTTCAGTTACCTTTCAATTAGCCGCAGATTACAAAAGCCAGGTAACCGGTTTCCCCGGCCAAAACAAGTTTAAAATTAAGTGATCAAAGCCTGGGTTTCAGTGAAAACACTCAGAGCCTTATGGTACTGAAAGTGCTGCATCCAGCCCCTTCTGCATACAGTCAGAGGAGCAGAAGCCACATCAACGGATATTTCAACTATGTGCACACATTCCAAGACATTAACTTCAGTCTCCATCTGAAACGCACTCTGTCAGGGGAAACAAACTATGGCAAAGAGGTTACGGCAAACCACAGGAGAACCGGCAGTACGAAACACCCCCCGTCCCAGCCCCCGACCAGAAAAAAAGTTAATAAAAAATGAAAAAATCCCACACACAAATGTTCAGCCATCTGACTGTCGGTATGCACAAGAGATTCTTTCGAAGTGAAGCCGACCGGTTCATTTTTAGGGGAACCTGCTATATCGATGGAGGAATGGCCCCCGCGGAAGCAGTACGTCTATGCTGCGGATTCTTCTGTTTTCAGTCCCCCTCACTTTTCTGTTTTAAAAATCAAGTCTTTCGATGGCAAGTGGGTTTTCAGACTAGTTCCTCAGAGGAAGTCTTTGATATTTCCACATTCGGGGACCCAGGATAGGATTTATTATTCGCAAGGGAGAGATAAAGAGCACACCCACTATTAAATAAACCAGATTTCCTGCTGAGGAAAATTAGATACCAGTTTTGATCCATTAAATTGATTTCCTACAGCTTAACCACATTCAATAACTAATACGAATAGAAAATATCTTGTATCTAGGGTGCCAATTTCCTCACAAGGACCATCAAGGCCTGTCATACAGGCAGCCCGTTTAAAGTCTTAATTTTCATGCAATTACATTCTTCCTATTTCTACATAATCAGAACCGCTACTGGTTTTAAGAGTTAAATTACTCAAGTAAAACAGCAGGGAAATGTCAGGAAAGTACACAAGCACGGTCTACGCTTCGGTCTCGGGGGGGTGGCGAGGCGGAAAGAGGAAGACCCCTCCCCCGATACATTTTGTGGGGCACCCACCCGCCCCTTTTGACTCCTCCCGACCGATCACCCACCCTTAATCTGTTTCCCCCGTCTGCCTGAGCGACCCTTCAGGTCTCATCCATCCAGCCTTTGTTTCAGAGGGTCCCGGACGCCCCGCCCGGGGTCCAGGCAGCGCTCCCATTCGCCGGGCGGTGGCCAGCGCGGCGCGGTCGGCCTAGCGCGGCGCGGGGCCCCGCGCGCGGAAAAGCAAACAGGCGCTCGTACGGGCCAGAGGAATTTTAATTACTTCCATGACTCCCGGGTTACCTGCCAAAACTCAGCGACGGCAGAGGGAGGGCAGAATCGCCAATTACCCGAACTCCGCCGAGGCCCCCGCCCACCCGCCTCCATCGAATGAGCCGCATTAGCGATTGACCTCCGACGACTCGGCCGAAGCAGACGGACGCCTCCCTCCTCCCACCGCGGGCGCAGCACCGACGTGTCTTTCCCCCCTAATCCCTTGGTCTTCCTCACTGTAAATACGCTGTATAAACACCGCCGGGGAGAGTGGGCCCTGATGTCAGGCGGATCGGATGCTCTCTTTAATGATTTATCGTGCCTAATGAATGGAAAGGCCCTTTAAGAGCTTACCCGTCACAAACCGGGTGGCCTCGAGGGGGACGTGGAAAAGTGCTATTTGAGGAATTACAGTCAGCTGAGCAGACAGGCTTGTGAAAAACAAATTAAAAGCAGATATGTGTAGTAGCGTCAATAAATCCTCTTTCCAGGTTGTTTAAATAAACGTTGAAGATTAATTTCATACGTGCTCTAGTAAGTCTATGAATGCATTCCAGTTAATGGATTAATGGAGAAAATAACACCTCGACAATGCAGAAGGTTCTATTTACCCTGGTTTGCCAAAAGAAAGTAGTTATTGAATTAACTAAAAATCATTCCACACTAAACAATGAGTAATTTGCACTCCTGTATCTCAATACATATAGTACCATTACCTTGAGAGTTCCTGATTTTTGTCTTTATTAAACAGGGTGTTAACGTCAAAATAGTGGTGCATGAGCAAACTAAAAAAAAACAACTGGTGAAGTTAAAGATGGAGCTTTAGCAAACTGTCCCACAGAACAGGCTCTGTTCTGTTCTTCCCATCTTTGCTTTATAGCTGAATGCTGGACAAATCCAAATGACATCACTTTGCCTGGAATATCATCCAACCTTTACTAGTCCATGCAAAAGTGAATGCCGATTCAGTCGAGTAACGCAAAAATGCATTTAAAATGGAACCAAATGTATTTGACAAATGTAGACCGAGATACCAGCGTTTAAGCAATGAAAGGACACAGAACTGAGCTCTGCGCCAAAACTTTTCCCACCAGGACTTCAGCTCCCTTTCTTCTTTCTAAATTCTTCTTCACAAGATGCTGTGAAAAAAAGAACACACAAACACACGCTGTATAAATGTTTAGATTGTGAACTCTTCTGGACTGGCTGTGTTTGTTATCCCCCCCCCCTCCCCCCTCCCCCCCCCCTCCCCCCTCCCCTACTCTCTCTCTCACTCTCGCTCTCTCTGTCTCTCGCTCGAGATGGAACAGCTGCAGAGGAAATGACGACGCTAGGAAAAACAACGGCCAATGTGGCTGTGCAATCAATAACTCGGGCCCCAGCTGGCCGAGCGCAGAGAAGTCTGGCCTGGGCGTTCCCGCTCGGGGAACCGACGGCGGACGCTGACATAATGCACGCTCGCCTCGGCCCCGGAGCTCTAACGCAATAAGAATTCAGGCAGGATCTCGGGGAACCGTGCCCAAAATTACAAACAGATTGTTGTGTCAGAGCTCTCGTACTCTACAAAACGAACCCCAGCAACGGCTGGTTTTCAGGGACGCCTTCTCTTAATTCAGCTCATTCCTTTGCCGTCTAAACACAATGTGGGCAACAGACTGTCGCTGTGATATGAAGAGGGTTTAATCTGCAATAATCATGACTGAAGTTAATCCATCGCTCTTCATAGGAATGTGTTTGCTTTTGTTTTTTTCACCTCCCTAAGCCTGTAAAAAGTCACTTATTTATGTCCCTCAAAACACAAAAACCAACAAATTTTTTTTATTTTATTTCCTGAAAATATCAGCATTTTTACTAGGAAAATAATTGCTCATGTAAGCACAGGCCCTAAAATAGGTCTGGATAATGTGTACACTAAATGTTTTTCACCATATGTGGCAACATATTAACATTGCATTTTATTTATCACATACTGTATGTCCATTTATATTGCTTTGAATCCTCTTTGTGGAGTAACCCTTCCTTTTGGGGAAGCCTCCGGTACTCATTTCCTAGTGGATCCTGCCTCACAGATTTATTCCAAACATCACAAACCAGGCTGACAAGGCAGCCTGATAGAGAGCCACTTATGACTGAGCGGCAGTTGCAGGCCTCTACCCTAAAAACAACAACTTGTAACCTGGTCATTTAGGCAAATCAGACTTTTTCATTTTCAAATCCTATCCATTCATTCTGGATTATTCAATTTCTCTCACATACATACATATTTTCCCAATTCCCAAGTTTCTGAATTCCTGAAATAAGAATTGCTCCACGCCCAATCTTCAGCATCCCAACAGCTGGAGACCCAAAACTTCTCTTCACTGGCAGGTTTTAACTGTGCTATATTCAGTCAGCAATGTACATATCAGAAACGCATTAAACCTCTGGTTGCTACTGCACTGTTCATATATCAAAATAAATAAACTAGTAACATAAGCTAATAATAGCTACGAGAATATAGCTGTCTTACAGGAAGAAAAAAAATAATTCTCGCACACACACTCACGCGCGTATGCACGCGCACACACAGAGAAAGGGTCATTTTCAAATAACATCACCACTTAAATTCTGAAAACATTGAGCAGTGTTATGAAGACTGCACATTAGAGATGGATATGGACTATCCTGTTATACAGGAAGTGACAAAGCCCGACAACTGACATCCTTATTCCTGCTCCCCTATCCCCTTTTTCCAGGATTCAATAAGAGAATCTGTAAACATCGCAGCTTTTCACAGGATGTCCTGCTGTAACAGCTGTCACGTACGCTGTTACAGGGGAGAAAAAAAATTATTTTTAAAAATCGCCAAGCTTAAAGTGAAGAGCCCCCTGAGCACCATCTTAAAGTATTTTTCATGCCAAACTGCAGCATATCACGTCCTCGAAAGTGGCAGTCGTGTCCAAAAAAAAGCCGGTAAAGTACAAGCTATCAAAAAAGGGCTTATCTGCACCCAAATGATGGGGTTTGATCTTTCTCAGGAAGTAACCTTTTTATCACGGACGACTGAAAGCAAGCGAGCACTGTTTACTGTAGAGCAAACAAAAGGCTGTAGTTCAGATTCAGGAAAGGGAACTGGTTCGGCATCGCAGACCAACCGTAAACTGAAAAGCTGGAATGTACACGGAAAATGTGCCGCGTCTCTTGTATCGTAGTAAACGCCCCCTTTTTTTTTTTGCATAGCGTGCATATCTTAAAAGTATGAGTGTTTTAATTTACTCTGTGCCTGTGGACGAATGCTAGCTATACTAAATGCATGCTGTCTGTATCAGGACAATAGAATTGTGGAGTTGGAGTACTGACAGCTTGAAATAGCTGGGGGGTCTCATTCAAGACACACTTTATTTTTAAAAAAAAACAATGTAAACAAACTCAATGCTTTCCAGATGCGAATCGAACAGGGGGTGCATGTATTGTACTTCAGAAATTGGACATTGCCACCGTGTCCGTTTAAGACGCATCAGGATGCGTGAAGAAAAATGGATCAAAAGACACAATTAATGAATTCTGAACTCAGAGATGGGAACTGCATTTCATTTAAAGTACATTATCATGTGTAAACATGAGTGAGTGAGTGAGTGTGTGTGTGTGTGTGTGTGTGTGGGGGGGGGGGGGGGGGGGGGGGGGGGGGGGGTCAGGGAGGTGTGTATGTGTGTGTGTACGGGGGTGTGAGCTGAAAGGGAAATCAGTTTCAGGCCTGGTTTAGAGAGGCTCAGCAGGGGGAGTCCCTTACCCTGTCCTTCACCTGCGAGCAGGGGTGTGGCTGGCTCACAGGAGGAGGAGGAGAGGGAGGAGAGGGAGGAGCCCTACTCTTGTCAGACGTTTCTTTCCCCCTGGGGTTTTTCACACTGGAGAAACCCAGAAACGCCCCACTAGTCACAATAAATCTCCCCCAAACCGCGGACCGTGAGCTGGGCTCCAGCATACTCCAAAGAAAATTTAAAAACACTCTTTGGCCAGAAGGCAGCTGCTCTTTATCCAGTTACTCTTTCTTACTGTTCTTTAAAGGGAAATTATTTTATTGATTCCTGGGAATAATATTTTCTGTATTATAATGTAAAAGGGGCATTCGTAGAAGGTTATTCAATCCTGTTATGTACAGATGTGTGTCCTAACAGATGTTAAAAAGGTTGTAAAAGTCCAAAATACAACTTATATATTATATGGAGTATAGAAAACCAAAGCCATTAATCTCCTTGCTGGACACTTCAACAACCATTCTATCACACTTTTTCATCCGTGCAATTCAATATCATGATCCGCTTATGACAGCATCCGAAATATGACCCGAACAGCAATGAGACCTTAAGCCCACTGGTTCTTAGGAAATGCCAAGAAAAATATTTTTTCCTTTTTTTCTTTAAGAAATCTCCTGACATCAGTGGACATGGGTTTCAGAATGTTACACCCCATATAGCACACCGGCATCAGTAAACAGAAATGTGTTTTCACTTATTTATTCATTTAGGTCGATTTATTTATTACTCTTGACAAAGCCCTGCCCTAGTCCATTTGGTTTAGCTTAGCAGAGTTCTGTACTCGGAATTCTCAATCAGGCAGTGCAAAAGGGGGAAACTTTTCCCTCTTCTCGCGACCCTCAGGGTTAGGAATATCTGAAACCCCACGTCAAAAAGGCGGTCTGAGGGAGCCTCACAAAAACAAGCGATTCGATCTTGCTGCTAGCAGCTCAAAACTGATTTCACGTGGAAAGCAAATAAGTTCACGTACAAAATAGTGTTGTTTTTCCACAGGGTGAAGTCTTAAGTGGACACAGCTGTGATGTGACTTCAGCAGCTGGAACCAATGCTGATGAGTGACATAATTGCAAGCAACCCTGCCAAGTGATTAAACGGGATTGCGTCAAAGCACCATTACATTACAAACCTGTCCGATAGGCGGAGGGGGGCTGGCAATACCCTTTCGGTGCTGGGACGTCCCCCCTGGCCCAGAAATCAATACAATTCCAGATCATTAAATCACCCTCAGTCTTGATAGCAGGATACGTTCCTATTTGAGGCGGTACAGCTGTCTCAAGCGTCGATGTGGAATAACGGAGGGAATGACATTCTGACTTCTCAAACTGAAGTCAACACACACACAAAAAGTAGGCTATGTTAGGAATGCAGTGCTGAATCCATGTGTATTTGCTTGTCACGTACAGTTCCTGTGAAAAGGTGGGGGATAATTGCATATCCTATGTATTGTGCCAACTCTAAAAAGGTGTTTGGGTGACTCAAAGCTCCTTTTTTTGGTAACAGAGATAAGCTAACCTAATGGTTTCCTCAATACCTGACATTTCAAGCAGGGGTACCGAGTAACTGAACTGCTAACTGCCAATGTGGATTACTAATCCCAGCGTAGCAGGCAGTGACAGCCATGGGACACATAGCTACTGTTGGGAAAATCACACACTGCACTGCATAATATTTGTGAACTATGCTGCCTGGCGGGCCCTGCAAATATCCACTGGTGTATACAATGAGCCAGACTTGGTACATAGCTTGTCAGCTGTCATAGAAGTCAACTGCCATTGCTTTACAATGTGCTTTGATGCCAAATCATTTGTGAGGTCTTAAAGATGTAACAAGAGGCTGTTTGGTAGCTCGTTCTGCTAATGCACTGGGTTTCAGTAATGATGTGCCTCACGGTGCGCCATTTTCAACTGTGGCATCGCCTAGGGAGGAAAGGTGTCAGGTGGCATGGCTGTTCACATCACAACCTGCGAGCGCACCTCTGTCTATACCAGGAGTGCGTCCCCAATATTCTTCACTCCCCAGCTCCCTTCCTCCACTCCCCCACTACCACTCCTCTCCCACGCGGAAGTATGCAAAACTGTCTGAACTTTTCAAGTATTTGCATGTACAGTATACAATGTACCTGACATTGCGGTTTGTGTCGAGACATTAATTAATATGTAACCATTAATACGTAACTAAGATGTAATCAGCGACATTAGATTAAAACACAAAAGATCTGTTTCCGGGGGCACGGAGTAGAGGAGGTGGTAGTGGAGGAAGGGAGGGTGCATTTTTCGACTATTGGGACGCACCCCAGCTGAGCATGGAGTCTTACAATGTAATGACTCAAGCTCAGCTCATGGACCATAGAGAGAAAAAGAGGGGGTGGGAGAAGGGGAAGGGGAGGGGGTGGCAGAATATACTTCAGAGGACTATAATTCCCCAAATCAAAGAACACTGCAGCGATTGGAGGTACTTATGCCATTTGACATTCCAAATTTGAAAAAAACAAACAATCTGGAACAAAAATAGGTTAGAGGATATAACATCAATTGTGTTCCTCCATGGAGGAATAGATGAAAAAAATTGATTGGTTGTTGGCCTAATATGAACATGTAATAATGAAGATATCCCTTCGTAGAGCAGAGAGGACGTTTTTAGATTTAAACAAAAGTCAATTGTGAAAATGCATAAAGACATGCTGAATGAAAAACATATAGTGGTATAACATAAATCTTGCAAGGAGGAAATTTAAAATAGACTGAGAACTGTCAAATTCAAAGTAACACAAACTCCCCAACATAAATTTTGTGTGTGTGTGTGTGTGTGTGGGGGGGGGGGGGGGTTAAGCACAATGTGATTTTAGTGTTCTGTGGGTGGAGTCTACATAAATATTTGACTAGCATCCCACATTTTGGATTTAAAAGCAGAGCAAAGTCTCTGTAACCTGGCTGTAAGTGCTTTGGGAATAGGATAGTTAGTGATTTACCGTTTGCCTGAAGACAGAGTAGCCAGCCAAGCTGAATTTTCTCATCTTAATAAGAGGAGCTATCTTGAAAAGCAGAAGGCGAGATCTGTAGTTGTCAGTTAATCTTGAGTTTAATGAATCCTTTCACAACCTGTCATACTGATCGTGTTTGTGCATATGCAGTATATTCACGAACTCCCAAGTTCCCAAATGCAGTTACAACAATATGTGTTGCATTTCCCTCCAGCACTTGCAGGGATCCGGGCGATGATCTCATTAACAGTTGCGATGTCAGAAAATTCAATGCCATTGATCAGATTATCGATTGGCTGGTTACTGATGGACAGCGGCCAGTGACTCAGTGGTTAAAGGATTATTGGAAACATACAGCATACATCTGTTTCTATTAAGAGAGTCCGCTCAAATGCACCAGCAACGCTTAAAAAACTTAACATAAATGCAAAATGTATGTGTTCCCAGCAGTGCGCTCCTGAACAAACTGAACCCTTGCTCAGAATCGACCGAAAGCACGCGGACTGAATGAAAGAAAAGCAAATGAACGAAAAATTTGATTATATAAACTGAGAGATAGCCGCGGTGTTTTTCATCACCGAACCACAAAGTGAGACTCCTCACACAGCGCATTCCCATCAGTGAAGCTAAGCTCATTATTTCCTTCTGTGACTGTCTGCTCTCGTAAGCGCACGTAAAAGTAAGGGCGCAGGCTTTGAAAAGGGAGCGCCCCGGCTATCATGTGGACCGTGGGGGTTTTCACAGCACGTTATCTCGCCATGAAAGAGGTGCATTCATCCAAAATTTCCATCAGCTCAAAAAAGAAGAAAAAAAAGTCCCGCTACTTAATGTCTCTTATCGCTGCTTAAGTACTTGTCGGTAAACAGAAACCTACAAAAGACAAGAGCCTTCTTTGACAGGATCACTTATCCGGATGACTAACGATTCTATCCCCTCACAGGCACCGAAACAAAAGAAGAAGAATGCAGTCACTGCACAGGAAACAGATTCTGTCATCTGTTGAGGAGGTAGACGAGGTTGGAGTGCGATTCCTCCAACTGAAATCCTAGAGACGTAAATCTTTGACATTGCTAACATCTCACACCTGAGAGCAAGCTGTGCTCCAATGACCCATGAATAGTTAACAGGCCGGCTTGCCCGGGGAGAGCTGGACAGAGCCAACAGACCTGGCAGGAGGGAAGCGGGGGCTTTCCTGCGGGTGAGAGCCACTGAGACTCATCTCTGAGAAGCAAGAAATGATTCTGTCCACAGAATGCATTACTTATGTACCGTAGAGGATCTGATCAACCTATCTGAAATGTTATTCGTGGAAAGAAAGAAATGAACAAACATTCATTTTTCAAAGTCTGAGAACATTTACCCTCGCGATTCAAAGAATGTGAGAACATTTTGCTACAAATCCAATATGGACACACTTATTTCCTTGGCAGCTATTCTGACACCGTCAATTAATTCAAACAAGGTTCACTTTGAAGCACCAAAATGAAGCCACCCTACTGACGTCTGTAGAATTAAAATTGGCCCTCGGCCAAGACCTGGCCAACTGTTTTATCGGGGAGTCCAAATGTAGGAAACTCTGCTACCTTGTCCAGCCGAACCGAACGTTTTCACTAACCTGGAGACTATTTTGGCTTCTCTCTCTCAGCGAGCGGGTTTCACCTGCCCCCCCCCCCCCCCCCTTGTTTGGACAAATCCTCCTCAGCTCTGGACGTCCGTCGCTCCTGCTCTCCCTCCAGGCTCCCCCTCGCATTGTGAGGGCGAGCAGGCCCGCCGGTTCTGAAGAGGAGCGATGGGAAAAAGGGGCCGCTCCCCTTCCGCCTCCTCCTCTTTCGGGTAACGTGGGCCTGTTTTATCTCACCGCGCGCATGGGGAGACCGTGCCGGGGGGACTTTGTTTTCAGGGCACGGAGTGCAGACTGAGGCGTCTGACTTTCCGATGGGCGGCGGTGGTGGGGGGATTCTAATCAAGCTGATTAGGATTCTCCTAGCGCACCCAGGACAGTGAAGGGCAGCTAGACTTCTTATCCATTGCTCTTTTCTTCTACACTGTGTGAGCAGATGTGGATTGAGGGGACAAGTGAATAACACACCCAACTCTAAGGGTTCAGAAGCCTTCCGTGCACTACACCACGCCCCCCCCCCCCCTCAAAAAAAAAAAAACATGCACGTATGCACACATGCACATAAACACTTTTCCATAAGCATGAATGGAACCGTATCGCTTCCTGCGGTTAGCGAGTTTGAACAATGACCGAGAGCGCTGCAAAGCACAGCAGCTGTTTCCAGAGTGGACGAGCCGCGCACTCGCCGCCTCCCGCCCGCACACATCTCTCTTCTTTTAGCAGAGCATTCCCCTACGGAGACACCGACAAAAGTTCCAGAACCAGACGCTCTGTGCCTCGCACAAAGAAGAGGCTTTAAGCCTTAAGTACCTTTTAGAGCAGGGGGGGTGTCAAGATCCGGTCCTGGAGGGCCGCAGTGTCTGCTGGTTTTTTGGTGCGTTTAAGCACAAGTGATTAATTTAAGTCACTAATTGGCTAAGAAGTCCACACACCTTGTTCTCAATGCTTTAACTGGGTGCTGATTGAAAGGAAACCACAAATACCTGTGACACTGCGGCCCTCCAGGACTGGAGTTTGACACCCCTGTTTTAGAGAATTGCGCAGGGGCTCTCGATTTTCCCTGAGATACGCATTGGAGTGAACATATCCAGCTTCTAAAAGGGGCCATCTTTCCTGATTAAAAAACGCCATTATAAATGGCAATTAAAATTGCCTGGTGCCACTGTTGAAAACCAAGACTGGATGAGAGTAAGCTGGGGACCTACAAACTGAATCATTAAACTGCCCTTTCATAACAAATAAAGTCTAAGATGGCCCGCTACTCAGATAAATGTTTCGTTCTTCGTAAGTACATCTAATTCATTACAAACTAAATAAGAGTAAAACTTGGAGAAGCTGAATAAAAAAGGATAATAAGCTCCAATTTTACAGTGTTGCTTAACTATCGGTTTAATAATATTTCAAGTAAATATCTTTTGCCAGAAAACTTTTGTAAACCAAACTGCGCTTGCTGTGCCAAGAATGAACATAACGAGCACAAACCACTCAGAATTTTGTTTGAATAATCCTCTAAAGAGGCAACGCTTTATTGATTTAAATTTGTCATTATGGTCCAGGACAAATGTTTTACACAAGGTTCAGACATACACTGCCTGGCCAAAAAAAAGTCGCAGTTGCACCAGTCATGCATAGTGCCCACTGTACAAGCCTCTGGAGGCAGTGTTATGATCTGGGGTTGCTTCAATTGGTCAGGTCTAGGCTCAGCAATGTTATGCAGCAATAAAATGAAGTCAGCTGAGTACCTGAATGTACTGAATGACCAGGTTATCCCATCAATGGGCATATTCCAGGACGACAATGCCAAGATTCATCGAGCTCAAATTGTGAAAGAGTGGTTCAGGGAGCATGAGGAATCATTTTCACACATGAATTGGCCACCAGAGTCCTGACCTTAACCCCACTGAAAGTCTTTGGGATGTGCTGGAGAAGACTTCACGGAGTGGTTTGACTCTCCCGTCGTCAATACAAGATCTCGGCCCAAAAATTAATGCAAGTCTGGACGGAAATAAATGTTGTGACATTGCATAAGGTTGTCGAAACAATGCCATGACGAATGCGCGCCATAATCAAAGCTAAAAGCGGTCCAACAAAATATTAGAGTGTGCGACTTTTTTTTTGGCCGGGCAGTGTAGTTTCCAAACTTCAGCGTGTATTCTCTTGCTTATAGGCAACAGAGAGCAACACGCATAAAACTCAACACATCAGAAAATATGCATAATAAATAAAAGAACGTGCATACAACATATTGAGAACATGAGAGAAGAGTGAAAACTATGTGACAAAGTAGAAATGTTTGATATTATTACAGGATTGTCTGTAAAGTGTGCAATGGAAATTAGCCTCAGAAACAAAGGAGATTTAGAGAAACGCACCGCGTGCCGTGTGCAATGACTATGAGTAAAGAAAGACGTGAGGTTAGAAATTGTCTAAGACACTGTCTCCCACGACATTGCATTTACAGTTATACTTTTGCAAATTTTTTGTAAAACTCCTAAGACTGCATTTTTGCATTCAAGACTCCTCAACTCAATTTTAAAAGTACACAAATTAAAACGTAAAGCAACTGTGGAATGCAAGTGTGGCATTTTAATGTGTTTTTAATGTAGCCTTACTATGGTTACAAGGTCAGTTTGTGAACTCAAGCAGAGCAAAGAGAGGCCATTTAAATTGCCATGAATTAACAACTGAAAGCTTTTTTTTTTTCTACAAGAACTGCGGAGTTTCAACTGACAAACGTCTCCGCTGAGAAATGTCTCTAAGGTGTTTTACTGAAATGTATCCGTCTGTTTCCCCCATATACCTAATAAATAAATAAAAAAGTGAATAAATAAAAAGTTAATTTCTTGATGGACAGTGATTGTTTTTTTAAAATGGCCACCACCTCAGGGTTAATCAAAGCCGTCAGTCACGATGCGACACATCAGATATAATGTACCGTCAGAACCTGTGTGCTCATGCATCTCACTCTAATTGCGACGTCCGCCCGGCATCGCCATTGCTTTTGGTCAGTGAAGCAGAAGGACCTGAAAAGTCACGTTTCAATTAAGGCCGGCAGCCACATGCTCTGCGCAACAACCAGTCCTGTCCCCGCGTTATTATTTATTTAACGATTAATTTATTGACTTAGCGGACCTTTCCCAGTGCCACTTACGGGGCCCAGAGAACGGTTTATTAAGATAACCTTGGTGACAATGTCTGTGGCCTCTTAGTGCACGTTGATTTCGTGGTTACGGTTTAACTCTGGCCAAGGGAAGTGAAAAGTGTAAGTAATAATGAAAGTGACTGAAAAGGAAAGCATTTCCAGAAATACAACTTGGCAAAATACTAGCGCCTATAATCTAAGGGGATCTTTAAATACTCGCGAGACGGCCTAATTCAGATCCAAGAAAAACAAAGTGGCGGCGTTCTCTTCCCCGGGCAGGGGAACAGCTTGTCCCTGACTGACAGCAGGTTTTTCCCACAGTGCACTTGGTACAACTGAGACTCGTGCGGTTAACTGTCTGCCCAAGGGTGAAGTACTACAATCAGACAGCAAACCGTCATTAAAAACACACAGGCGCACAGAACCCGGCCTCAACACACATACATACACACACACGCATACACACACCGTCCACAAACACACATATATACACACGTGCACGTGAGGTTCGCCTCGCCTTGACCAGAGACCACATACATGCCCAAAATACTTCCTTTGCCCACATGAGCCCAAACAGGGATGTTGGTCTAAGATTACCACATTTCATGTGGCAATTCTATACTGCTTTAAATTCTCCAGTTCTTTTTTAAGGAACACTGGGATACATAGTCTATTACTTTGTACTTATTTCACTGCACTAACTCTGCTGCTAGTTCTTCAGGGGGGAGGATTATCCTGGAGGAGAGAGAATGTCCTTTCCGTGCACGCTGTCCTAGCAGACCAGCAACATCTAATCACATCTGCCATCAGTGAAATCAGCACACAAAATCATACAATACATTAAAAAAACTTGTTAAACTTCATTAAAATGAGACATCTTTCAAGCACGTGTCATTGTCCACACATTCATTTGGTTGCATCCGCATTTGATAACTGGCTTGGCAGCGCATTTGATTTGCATATTGGCCTATCTGTTCGCCCATGCTGAAAACGTGACAGTAGCAGCTGTGACCAGCGCACACTTCAGTGGACGGTGACTGTACGATCGGCGTTGCCACAGGCCTGACACCGCCACACGAGCTTCGCACATGCGTGTCTCAGAGCAAGGTAGCGCTGCCGGGCTGGGGTTCGGGGGAACTGGACATTAGACCACGCTGCATGAAAAGAGGAGTTTCCTGGACGATAGCCGAGAGCTGTTAAATTTCTGCAAAATTAGCCGCGCATCGGTCGTGGTTTTCAGTGTCGATACGTATATTTACAGAAACTCCTGTGCACTCCGGGGCCATGTCAGTGATCTGGGATTTCTGCACTCAGATGTTCCTGATTAGGAGAAGCGGAGGGCCATGTCTGGTAATTCATGGCAAATTTCTGGACAAGAACACCTCCTCGCTCGAGATTATGTCTGTTTCCGAAGGCGGACACGCATCCGCAAATGGCCAGATGCAGTCCGTTCTCAGATTTGTACGCTGCGGTGTCCGCCTCGTAAAACGCAGTGCCAGAGGTTTGCCGGTTCGCCAGTTCCCGTTTGCTGTGTGAATCGATTGGGACAAAATAACAAGGCTGAAATTACTGCACAATTGTTTTTGCATAGATGTTCAATTCTGCATTTCAAACAGCTGTTATCAGCTTTTTAAAATCATATCCTTTCATTTCAAACTTGGTTTAAAATGGCTACTCAACCAGTATACAAAAAAAACAAAACAGTTACGAATACACATATGCAATAACAGACCATGTTGCAATGTGCCAAACTTTCTGTTTTTGTTTTGCATTTAGTTTTAAATACAACATGAAGAAATGCAAAACATGCCCAGTGTGTCCGCTGTACCAAAACCTTGAGCACTAGGTTAAATTCACGATCGCCATCATTTTCGTGAGCAGATGGTTCAACCATGACCCAAGGCCACATCCTGCTCCACTTATGGACGTGCGAGATCGCGTTACCTCTTTTTACAAAATACATCATGTGACTGGGCGGACTCTAATGAGCAAATGTCTACAGGGCGAGGTATGTTCTGACACCCAATACGCCTGACCTATACTGTACAGTTAAAGTCTTGGAGAGATTGTCAGAGCGGACGGGCAGACAGCCGATCAGTCAGCCCGCGATCGGGCCCCTCGCTTCCAGACAAGGTGAGGCAGGTCCCCGGGGCAGACTGAAAATAAGAGATTTACCCCTGCGAGGCTGAGACTAGAGTCTACGCTAAAGCCAATCCACTGCACTCCCTCTTGATCCTGATCTGAACTGAAATGAAAAAAAAAAAAAAAAACCCTGAGGTTTTATCTTAATTTGCATGAAGTGTGTGTTTTGCATGTGTGTGTGTGTGTGTGTGTGTGTGTGTGTGTGTGTGTGTGCACGAGCGCGCGTGGCTGCGTGTACGTGTGCACGTATGTGCCCGCATACGTGTGGGCAAACGTGTTTAGGCTTCGACACATAAAAGCAGGGGTAAGTAACATTTGACCCCTTCGGCAAAGCTTTAGGAAAAGTAACTACATTCAAAAACGTGTATAATGCCCGTTTCCAAATGAAATGATAACTGATTCACTCCAGCATACTGATTAAAAGCAGTTTACATAAAATAAATCATAGAAGGGCCAGAGCCATTAGACCCCACTGGTGGAGTTGGATTAAAATGTCACCACTGGTTACATTAACTGAAATGCCCGCATATCAAGTGCATCTTAAAATGAAATGCCTTGTGTGAGAAGAGGCAGATGGGACCTGTGGATATATAAAGGCAGAATAAAATATAAATCAAGGAAGTCTGTGGAGGACTTTCATTGACTAAACTAAGGCCCTGTTGCACTCCGCCTTTTCTCTGTAAACAATGGTTGCAACACATTTCCACATAAGCTGCCAGACACAGCGATGATATTAGATAAAACTATTTTTCCTGCACAGCGTGAGGGAGGTGGGGAAAAAGAGCTGGATCCTGGAAAAAAAGAGATTAGGCCTTCATTAGAAGGTCCGAATAGACTCCTCAGTCAGATTAAGAGGGAAACACACTAAAGGGAGATTGCGGCCCAAGACGATTCCCTAGAGTGCCAGCTCTATTTCTACGTCCTTCACCATCACTGTCTTCTCTGCAACTTGCACCTGCAGGCGGTCACTCCAGCTAATCTAATAATTTTGAACCACGGTTTTGAATACACACACTGCCAACCTCAAAATCTAGCAGACTATACCGGTCGCGCGAGATGCAGGCCAGAGCAAATATGACACAATAGGTTCTGAAGGTACAGATGTACCGAAGGTTCAAGAAAAGCATGTCAGACCAGAATACTGTATATGTCAGCTCAATTTCTGAACAAAAGAAAAACACTACGCAGTACGTCAATATCCTCACGAAGGAAAGTCAACATGGGCCGTGTGTAGACAGTCAGCTTCAAATAGGCCTACATCTAGTTGAGAGGCATCCATTTAATTTACAGCCCTGTTCAGTTCTTCAGCATAAAATTTTAACCACAAGGTAACTTTGTCACTTTTTAATGAGAACTGCAAGACATTAAAAATATATCAAGCTCCTCAGTGAAAAAGTAGCCTACCTTCAAACTCGGACATGTTGCTGACTTTCTTTCGTGGGCATGCCGTTCTAAGACATGTGAAATCGCTGGCAGTCCCTGCGTTTACCATTAGGCCCGGTTGACTCTCACGAGAAGACAAATGAAATGGGCCCTTTGAGGCTGAATGGAGCTGGTGGACTGGCCTGACACTGCCAAAGGAGCCAGACGCAACAGTGCACATTTGGGTCTCGCGGAGTTTCCCAGCGACCCTGGGACAATGCGCTCGATTGTGGCCTCCCAGCACTACAAAGGATCCACAGACTCCCAATGCTGGAAGCAGGGGGCAGGGCGGGGGGTGTACAAAAAAAATAAAAATCTGCTTCCCTCAAAGGATATAAGAGGTGACCGTGGCCCAGACCGGGGGCAGAACGTTGTAGAAAGGTTAATCCGTTGGACTTCAGAGGACCTGGGGGTACATGGAAGGTGTAGGCTGGACGCCCTGATGGAATGCTGCCCTTGCCCCCGAGATAAAGGTGCAGCACTTCACCTCAGCTGTTCTGGTGGCGATCATCTGACCCAGCAAAGTGTGCACGAGTTACACAAAGCAATGTTGTGCTAAATAAACCACTATATGCGACCCACGCTCTCAGTAATCTCTGCTAGACCGCACCACCACTAAAACATAGGCCTATATAAGGGGGGGAAAGCATTTGCCTTGATGTAATATATAAGCACGATGGCACAAGGCAAGCAATTGCATTTTATATATATAAAACTGCACCCTGAATTTTCAAGTTTCTGAATTCAAGTAAGAAACAATAAAAACATGTGGAAATTCTCTACAGAAGGTTACAGTTCAACATGACCAGACTGAATATAATGCTTAGCTGATCACGTCAATCGGTGCGTGAAGTCTGCAAGTCTGCATGTCTTGCTGCACAACTGGCTGGCAGTTTTAGATTCTGTAGACACAAGAGACAAAAAAACATGGATGAGATCTCATAGCGTGACTCACATGGAGCCTCTCCAGCTGTTTTTTTTGTCGCTGAGAACACCGCCCTAGTCAATTTGTTTTTTTCACCCCAGGGACTTGAAAACTGAAGGATTTCACTTCCAGATTCTGCCGATGAACAGAGCGCAGTGTGTTTTCTGCATTCTGAGGCCCTGAGGTCATCGTCAAAGAGGCTCCGTTCACCGCCCCTTACTCCCTTTCACTGCTCAGAGCGGCTGAGAAAAATAGGTTTGGAACTCGGTATTTTTGCCCATCCCCTGAATAAATCCGTCCCCTGGAGAAGGAGAGGGGTCAGAGAGAGGCAGGGCTATGAATCCGACCTTGCGGTATTCATCATTGTGTGGCACAGGGGGCATTTGTGGCCCCTTAAAGGATGCCTCTTGGGGCTCATGGCTTTCTTAGGCACCAAGTTCATCGCTGCTCGACTGCTATTCTCGAAGCATAATCAATCATAATCAATGTGTAAACATCATAAACTTCCCAAAGGCTGACAAAACCAGACCAGCCTTAAAGGCTAATTTTGACTAATAAGGACCAATAATGATTATAGTGTAAGCTAATGAATTGTCAAAGTCACTCTATGGGAAAATGAAACCCAGGTTAAAAGTCTGGTGGACTTACCAAGCATTAAATAAATATTCACTAAGTATATTTCAATGCATAATGTTCAAATACAAGCCCACTTCTACCAGATAACTTTTTGAATTCTTCAAGTTCTAGTTAGATAATATGTGGTATTACTAAATGATAACTGTGGAGGTAACTTCAGAATAGAATGACCTACACTCTGGGTTTCTGGTAAAACTTGCACACAACACACACAGAACATGTTGTGTTAATCTAAAATGCTATTATGTAATTTTCACTACATACTGTAGCAGCAGGTTTTAACATTGTTTCAGTCACCACAGCCACCACAGCCCTAAGCTTATAGCGTACAACTCATCGCAAGTCAAAGGCCATGGTTCTGCGGAACTGGGAGGGAGGTTGCTCATCAGAAACAGCTATAAAATAGAGAGAAGGCTCCAGAAAGAGAATTAATGATTGGGGGGCAGAGGCCCAGTCTCCATGCACTACTCGTTTCCATTAGATAAGGTCCAAAGGGAGGCCTTGCCATTGATAGAGAAACCCCTGAGGCGGATGTGGGAGATATGACAGTGCCACACACATGGAGGAAGATAATCTGGGCCACTATGGCAGGGAAACTTCATAGCAAATATCCTATGACCAGCATGACTGCGTTGAGACAAAACCATCTCAAAGAATGATCAGTGGCTGAGAAAAAACATCCCCTCCCTGACACAACACAAAAACAGCAGGTGGTTTGTCCCAAACTTCAAGCTCTCGGTCAAACAGATGATGTCACGCAACTGATGCTTCTCCAGAGTGATTAGTGGGAGGGTCCGATGAGTCACAGTCAGTTTACTGCCAGCAGTGTGTAGTAGACGTTAACCAGACTTTCAAATATAAAGTTCCATGTTCAAATCCCAAAAAACACAGCTGCTGCAAAGTAATGAACTAATTAGTTTGCCTGTCAGTTGGCATGAAAACATTACTTTTAATTACTTTTTATTTTCGAGTTAAGTGCTGTCCCCCTCGCAGCAAGAAGGTACCAGGTTCGAATCCCGGCCAAGGGCCTTCCTGTGTGGAGTTGGTGTATTCTCCCCGTGTCCGCGTGGGTTTCCTCCAGGTACTCCGATTTCCTCCCACAGTCTAAAGATATGCAGGCTAAGGTCATTGGAGAGATGAATGTGTGAGCGAATGGTGTGTAGGCTCCGCGATGGATTGGTGACCTGTCCAGGGTGTATCCCTGCCTTTCACTCAGTGTCTGCTGGGAAAGGCTCCAGCCCCTGGCGACCCTGAGCAGGCTTAAGCGGTTTAGAAAATGAATGGAATTTGTTTGTTTAGTGTACAGGGTGATTTAAGTTTACAGTTAACATATCTTGCTCATAAGTTACAAACATTTTAAATAAACCCCACAGAGTCCCCCACAGGCCACTCTGGGCAGACCTGCCACTGAAACTTCCACCATAACAGCATGGGCCATTCCGTTACATCACAGCGAAGTGCACAGCCTTTGTGGAAACCGGGGTCATGCTATAAATATTTCCGTCTTTCTGGGGGCAGAGCGGAGAGGTTTTTAGGTGACCAGCAGGGGAAGGGGTTTAATGGGGACCCAGGGCCTCTTTACGCTCAGGCTAGCCATCACCGGGAATGACCTTGCTCAGCTGACGATACACCGAACCGGCACTTTCACCCACCCATAAAAAAAGTTTACCGGTCACGTGGCCCTATCTCATTCCTTCCTCCCATTCCTGACCCCGCCCCCACTTCCACCCCTGCTTTCACAAACGATGAGCCTCAACCTTTGGCGAGCAACTCTCACGGCCTCATCCTGCTAAGACATTAGCCACATCACACTGCTTCTGCGGAATGGAAGAAAATAATCACATGAAACAAGCTTTGTGAAGACAGGAGCGGGAAATTTGCAGGTTTGGAGGAAGGGAGGGAGAAAGAAAGACAGAGCCTTCCTTTGGATCTCATTCCGAATCTTACGGAGGAACAGTTGCTTCAGTGAGAATGTGCTACTTTATGGAGAAAACCAAATACAACTTGAAAATACTGATCTATTTTAATTAAATATTTTAAATTATCATTTCTATTAACACTTAAGATAATTACATTTTTTAAATTATCATTTCTATTAACACTTAAGTAAAAGGTAACAATAAAAATACAAAAAATATTTCATCTAGTACTGCATATTGACAATAAATAGACTTCTTAATCTCCAATATTCCAATATGTGAAAACCAAACTGAACTTGCTCTTAAAGGTACAGTAAGCACACAAACGTGTTGCTGATGGTGAAACTGTATCTGCTTGTGTGTGTGTCTATCATAAAACCACTGACCCTATTACATCGTCTACTGGCACAAGGTGATGCAAAATCAGCTGTGGTCCAGTGTGGACCCATGATAAAAATTTGTTTACACACCTCGGCTGCCATGTTGCACTTCCTTTTGATACTGTATACATGATTCATCAATACGTACAGAGAGACACTGGCCAGCTATTGATGCGCAGTCAACCGGGCGCGTCAACTCTGAGGGGTGAGGTCAAACAAGAACAATCGCTATTGTCTGGTGGAGCGGAGGGCGCAGCCACGGTTCAATAAAAATGGCAGAGGTGGCATCTAAGGACACGCTGAGTGAGCAAGTGGCCTCCCGCGGCAGCCCGACGCATGCAACGAGGCACGTCGGGCACAATCTGGACGGCTCTGTTCCCCCCACGAAGCCCTGCAAACGACACGCTGCCATCCTGCCCGACAAGACAATCCCGGGTAAGGAAAATGGGAGCAGGCCGGATTATGTGCACGCACATTAATCCAATTACTTCAGACGACGCCGCAGATGGAAACCCTGCTACGACACCATTAAGATAACTATTTTAAACCAACTCCGACATTACGATTAGTTTTTTCAACAAAACCTTTCTTCCGGTTTTAAATTTAGCCAGTCAGAGGGCACCAAGGGCACATAAAACTACACTGGACAGAGCGGCAACATAACAGATTGCAATTCTACCTTCTCCTCAAATCCCTGTATTTAAAAAGCCACACTTCTTCAGCCATAGGGCCAGACTGATCACCAGGAACTTGATGAAAAACCTACAGCGAAAAAACCTGACCACAGGAGTGACCAGCTCATAATGGAGTGAATAACCCCGTGCTGAGCTGGCAAAGACCTGCAGTCCCGGATGCTGTGAACCTGGTCATCGGCTGACACCCAAGGGAAACCACGTATTTCTTAAAGCATGCACCTCTCTTCACCTATATAGCCTACGTATATGGGCTACCTATACCCCCACATGGTGCCCCACACGCCCAGCAATGCCCCCCCCCCCAGCATGCAACCAGCTGCAGTGAACTGTACGTCAGCCTACACACCCACACTGTTTCTGTGTTTTCTCTATTTTGAGAACGCGCAAACTCTGCCATTTTGTCATCGGATGCAGATCGAAAATGGATATCCGCCGGTTTTTGAAGAAAAAAATATGCGCTGCTAAAATTAACTGATCTAGCGACTTGCCGTGAGTAGGCCTATAGCTTTCTTTTTATGTTGTTTTCTGGTAGCTATATAGCCTACGGGAAAATGTTTGGTATGCTGTTGAATAGGCTAGTGCAAGCCTGCATGAGTTTGGATGTGTTCGGTAGTAGGCTAGCGTAGCCTAACGTTACTTTTTAGATTAGGCCTATGTGTTGTATCACGGTTTAATGGCAAGAAGTGGAAACTGGAAACGGACTATGATTCAATTTGGTATTAATTATCACATCATTATTAATAATGATTATGATTGTCATAGCACTGATTATTATCATTCATGAATGCAGATCATCCAGTAGAGGGTGGGTGGGCAGAAACACTTTTGCAGACGGGTGTGATGTTTAAACCCCCCCCCCCACATAAACAAAGATGTATCAATATTTGAGTCATGATCTATAAAGGCTTCCAAGCACGTCAATGTAGCAGTGTCTCAAGTGTTATGGCTGGAGTTTTCCACCAAGGACCAAATAAATACTAAAGACTAAATAAAACTAAGAGTAACTTTTTGTACAGCCACTATATGAGGAGGTGTTATTTTCAGTCTTGACAGACATAACCGTTGCTAAGTCTGAAAAAAAAACAACAAAACCTTTTTTATAAATGTACACTGTATGAACAGAGTACAATGTATCCTGTATATCTTTAGCAAATATCGTGTGGGGGGGTATATTTTCAGTTTATTTTTCTGTTACAGTTATTGTTTTTCATACACAGAATTAGCAGAATAGGACATTTCCTGCTTTTGAGGCTTTGAACAATAGCTGGAGCCCATGGTTCAAAACATATCTAGTTACAATATAATTATTATAGTTGTATTATGATCTTGCTCATTCTTATTAATATTCTTGAAGGAGATCCTAAGAAAACACGTATAAAAACGACTGCTATTTCATTGACATTGCTAATTTTCCTGTCTTAGAATTTGAGTCATTATCTACACACAAAAAGAACTGCAGTGCCTTGGGGGGAAAGGGTGTCTTGATTAGAATATCGGGTCTTGAAGGTAGCATGATATTTGAATATCAAATGAATCACAATGTGCCAGTCACACATCCATAGTTATGTAACAGAGGTCACCCAGAGGTCACCCAGAACCTCAACCTCGACCGAGGTGCGTAGTGTGATCACAATAAATATTCTGTAGCTATAAAAAATATTTTGTAGCTGCAACAGAGTTCAGTACAACCAGGCAAGTACACATAATTTGGTGTTAGGTGTCAGGTGAAGGCTTACAGGTTATAGGGTTAATGGGTTACTCATTACCTAGACTCAAAACACGTGTTCCACATTAGTTGCTATGTAACAATGTCAACTTAGACATGTTACATGGCACTTAATTACACTGTAATGTAATTGAACTGCATGCTTTAAAAAAATTCCTGCAATTATGCAGTCTATATGCTCACTTGAAACGGAACCAAAACAATTTTTGCTAATGTGATGACTTTTCCTCCCCCATGAGAAATCAGAATTGTGTAAAGCATTTGATTTTGGATTTAGTGATGGAGGGCAGGCACCCTCCTTAATTAAAAATTTAAGGACTTGGCCCCACTGCCAGTTACATAAGTGTAATCATTAGTGCAATTTTGCCAGGAGGCTCAAAATCTTGAACAAACTTCTCACTGTGTTTTGTCAGTCTTTCGTAACAGCTGTTAGAGGGTCCGTGCAACTTAGCATTGCTCTCTCTACCGAGCGTCCCACTCATCATGTGAACACTCCTGATGTCATCTTGTCTGCAAGTGGCTGGCAATCACATCAGGTCAGTGCATACCTTTTGTAGGATTGTTAAGCAGATGACCTTGGCCCTTCTGAAAGAATGCAATACAACCATGATCAGTTTCTCCAAAGGCAATGATAGGACCCATAGAATGCTTGCGCAAAATAGTGGGTGTCCATTTTAAATGCACTTATACTTATGAAATGGACACTTAGCCTACCTAAGAAGCTATTACGAAGAGACTGATTCATAAAAACATGTTTAAAATCATTTCCAGACTGTATGGATCTAAACATGTGATTTTAAAACAGTTGCTTTCTTCTGAGTACAGTTAAATTTAAATGTTAAAAAAATAGAGCTCGGTGACCTAAGCTGCCCTTGCAGAACAGATAATAACACCGAACGTATTTGAGGTTTTCCTGATAGCAGCAGTTTTTTTTTCTGACGGCGATTCAGTCTGTGCTGCAGTGCGCACTAAAAGCCTATTTAATCTGGGTTGTGTTGACTCTGCTTTATAGAGAAATGACTGGACTCTTCACATCACAACCATTATATTCAAACAGACACTCTGTCATGCTCTGGCTGATATTTAGCAAACAAGATTTGATGTCATATACAGCACACACTACCACCACCACCCCCACCCCAGAAGGGGCCTATTAAAAAGAAAATGCTCTTAAACAATAGAAATTTCAACTACAGTATGAAGTGAACAACAGCTCGGGCTGTGTGGTGAATACAAAAAATACCAAACATGTAAAAATGGAGTAGATATTTATCTACCCCCTTCCCTGGGGTTTCAGTTTCCTGGCTTTCCCAGGAACAATTCAGATTAACCTGCAATTAGATATACCAGGGAGACAACAACATAATGCTTTGTACATGGTTATGCCATAAAACCTATTAACTGATGACAAGAGACTCCATAGGATACCATGCAGTGGTATGTCTACAAAGACCTTTCATACCTTGGTTTACCTTCAGATATCTTCTATAATGCATAGTCCCAACGCAGAGGGTTGTGCTCTACCCTGTCCCCTACCTTACCTAAAACCCAAATATGTGGGTGCTACACAGTTTGTGGTTTCAGCTGAGCTTCTCCCCTTCACTTTAAAGGCACTACAAAAATGCAATCCATTACCCCTATCCCTACTTGAAAGAATGTGTTGGAAGTGTATGTTCATACAGATTTATATCCATTTCCAACCCATTCTTTCATGTGGGGATAGGGGAAATGGAGTGCACAACCAAATAATAAGTAATATTTCTAACGTAATTCATCACAAATCTAAAAGCATTGGCATGTCTTGACCTGGAAGCATAATCATTTTATGACTTACTAAATATGTATTTTCCATTCAATGCAGATTTTCCATTTACGATCGCCATGTTTATGATGTTCAAGTGTTTTGTAGCGTCCACGCTATTGGGCTCAGCATGGTGAGAGGCGATACCACTAGGGAGGTGTTGGAGGGCAACCTGGGCTCTCATTCTTGGGATGTAACATACAGGCAGCGTATGTGCAGCGTACGTACAACGGTCTCACATCCAGAGCCCAGGTAGTAGACCAGAACAAAGGGTTTGGCGTTGAAGTCATGGCATCAGGACCAGCGTGGGCACGAGGAATAACATTTGTGTCCATTTTTGGCTTCACCTCACGCAGCACTGAACTTGACCTCTCATAACCAGAGGCAAAACCCTCCCCCCTCCCCCCATACGTAAGTAAGAATTGCTCAGTCTCTCACATGTTTTTTCTTCGTCTTTAATCTACCGCAGACTGCTCAGAAGGCATTAACGGTGAACATTTTGTCTCCGCAGAGCCTGATTTTGTGAATCGTCCAACTGACCCACGATGCATTCTGTGACACGCTGTTTAAATTACATTACTGTCCAGCCAAATGTTCCGTTTGAAGGCCCTTATCTTTGTAGAATTCCATGTGTCCGTGAAGTGTTTCTCCTGCCAACTCTCTCGAGTTGTCTGGTGTACTGCCATCTCCAAATTAAGTGAGCAGCTATACAGTGGAAAAAAACAACCATGAATCAAAGAGAGTCGAGATGAGCTGGGTTAGCCGAGTTCATCAATCTTATTAATTATAAAAATAGGTCTTGTGTGAGAATCTAAATTAAATAATTGGTACACCAGGGTCTCTGTGGTCCTTTAGCAGCGAAGAAAACATTTTTGACAGGTGTATACAGGATCAGAAATGTCTACGTATTTGTTACTCTTTCAGCATCTATACTTCATGGTATGTGGTACATGGTTTTGCGGTCGGAAGAATGACAGCACGGTTTACATGTAACTGTGTCACCTGAACTTTAATAGCTTTTCTAATTTAATTCCAGTAATATCAGGTATGAACTGGTGGGAAGGAAGATGCAATTTGTCCCTGATGAAAAAGCAGTCAGTACTGCCTTTGAGGTTACAATAAAAGATAAATGCCACCCTTCCATGTAAATGATGTATACCCATCCTTTTGGCACGTGGAACACAATCTGACAATAGGGAAATATGCATGAGACCTATTGCCTGTGTTATCTATTTCTCTGTTGTGACTCCAAATGACAGTTTTGTATCAGTGCCTTGGAAAACAAAGATCACCTAATTGGGTGCTGTTGTAGAAGACCATTTTATTTGAACCAACATGACATCACCAACAAGAAAGTTGATGAAAATTAATTACGTTATAAAAATCTCTGAAATATCTCATAAGCTGATGCAAGCAAACACATGAAATACAGGCTCCTCTGCACCGGAGGGGAAATGAGTTGGCACTTGGCACCTCCTCAGGGCGGGTTCTCCTGCCTCCTGTCCCTCTCATCCTCGCGGACTCAGATGACACTGCGTTTTAATGGCCGCGACATCGTGCAAGCGACACTTACAGAATCAGTCTCGTCTCCTGACACTTTCTGCATGGACATTCCACGAGGGGGGAGGGGCTTTGATAAGAGGCAACAACCCACTTAGCAGCTATATCGGCCTTCAGGTCAGAGGCGGGGCCCCAAAGAGCACTGCTCCCATCCTGAATACCCCACAGGCTTGCTGGCTATGTTTAATGCTTCAGAGAGCCGCACACCGCCTTATGATAAAACATTTAAGGGTACAATAAGTCAAAAGTTAAGCAGGAAAATAAGGTCAAATGAAGTTGTGCTATCAGTAACCGGCTGATTGTTTAACCATATTGCACGGGGTGTACTCCATTCCGTGAAAAGACTACCTACTTTGAGAGTGCACATTAACAGAAAGTCAGGGTATCATTTGTCAAATATATTTTTAACATAAGATGGATCACAGTAAATAGCTCAGTCAAAGAAGAATCAATACATGAGTGTGGTTGGGAGCAGTTTTTTTCAAAAAATTCTTAAATTTCGTAATGCACTCGTGTCGCTTCGATGCAAAGAGCAGTAATGACCTGTCTCAGAATTATGGATGATATCTACATGAATTTTTTCATTTTGTTAATTTAACATTCATATACAGTATGTGGATTTTGTTCATGATGGGAGAGCTGATCATTTGTCAGCTACAGGATTTGCGAGTAGGTTTAGTGGCTTGAAGAAGGATGAACTCATGCCAGTGCAGAATGTAGACAACAGGTGACCAACTGAACTGACCAGTGCAGAAACCCCATCCAGCTTGCCTTGTGAGTTGGTTGTGAAAGGATATAGCCCTGATATGTTAATTGCCTTGGGCTGTGAAGACAAAACACAGCAAAATGATGACTTCACAAAAGGAGGCTTCAGTCCCGTCTGCATTGCCCTTTTGTTTTACTGTACTAGAATGGCAATTAGTTCCCTGAGCTAACTGACAGTCCTAACTTACCAAGGGTAAGTAGTAGTAAGTACTGTAGTTCCAAAAAAATACACCCACACAGAGATTGCACATGTAGATCTTGTTTTCTCTTAAGACACCCTGTGTTACCTCTTTATATAAACCTCAATTCCAAAAAAGTTGGCACGGTATGTAAAATGCTAATAAAAGCAGAAAGCAGTGATTTCTAAATTCTCTTTTACATATATTTAATTGAAAACAGTACAAAGAAAATATATTTAATGTTTTACCTTATCAACTTTATTGATTTTTGTAAATATTCCGAATTTGATGACTGCAACATGTTCCAAAAAAGTTGGGACAGGGGCAACATCAGACTGGGAAGTTTGAGGAATGTTCAAAAAACACCTTGTTGGAACATTCTACAGGTGAACAGGTGAATAGGTAACAGGTGATGCTATCATGACTAGGTATACAATAAGCATCCACGAAGGCTCGGGCGTTTACGGGCAAGGATGGGTCGAGGTTCGCCACTTGCGAAAAACTGCGTGAGCGAATAGTCCAGCAGTTTAAGAACAACGTTTCTCAATGCACGATTGCAAGGAATTTAGGAATTTCACCATCTACAGTCCATAATATTATTAAAAAATTCAGAGAATCTGGTGAAATCTCCGTGCGTTAAGGGCAAGGCCGAAAACCAAGAATGAATGATCTTTGATCCCTCAGATGGCACAGCGTTAAAAAGGGACATGCTTCTGTCATGACTATAACCACATGGGCTCGGGAATACTTTAGAAAACCGTTGTGAGTAAACACAGCCTTTCACTGTATCTACAAATGCAAGTTAAGACTACTACGCAAATTGTAAGCCATATATCAACAACATCCAGAAACGCCACTGACGTCTTTGGGCTCGAGCTCATCTGAGATGGACTGACACAAAGTGGAAACATGTGCTGTGGTCTGACAAGTCCACCTTTCAAATTGTTTTTGGAAATAATGGACATCGTGTTCTCCGGGCTAAAAAGGAAAAGGACCATCCCGATTGTTACCAACGCAAGGTTCAAAAGCCAGCGTCTGTCATGGTATGGGGGTGTGTTAATGCCCATGGCATGGGTAACTTGCACATCTGTGAAGGCACCATTAATGCTGAAGGATACATATGTTTTGGAACATATGCTGCCATCTAGACAACATATTTTTCAGGGACGTCCCTGCTTATTTCAGCAAGACAATGCCAAGCCACATTCTGCACGTGCGGTGCTAGACAGGCCAGCCTGCAGTCCAGACCTGTCTCCCATTGAAAATGTGTGGCGCATTATGAAGCACAAAATACGACAATGGAGAGCCTGGACTGTTGAGCAGCTGAAGTCTTATATCAAGCAAGAATGGGAAAAAATTTGAAAACTACAACAATAAGTGTCATCAGTTCCCAAAGATTGCTGAGTGTTGTTAAAAGGAAACGTGATGTAACAGTGGTAAACATGCCCCTGTCCCAACATTTTTGGCACATGTTGCAAGCATCAAATTTAGAATGACCGTATATTTACAAAAAACAATGAAGTTGATTAGTTAAAACATGAAATATCTTGTCTTTGTACTCTTTTCAATTGAATACAGGTCAAAAAGGATTTGCAAATCATTGCTTTCTGTTTTTATTTACATTTTATACACTGTCCCAACTTTTTTGGAATTTGGGTTTGTACATCTGGGAGCAGAAACGCCTCAGAGAGAAAAAAAGAGTTACCTACAGTCCACAAATTTGCAAATGAGCAGAATGTTTCCATGTCTGGTAAGTGGTTTGGTTGTTAGGGACCCAAATGTGCTGTTGGAAATCTAAAGAAACGGTAGCTGCGGTATTACAGCTCATTGACTTCAGTGTGTTTGTTTTGATATTGATCCGAGGTTGCTTTTTTCTTGGCTTTATTATACTACTTATTTTCTGGGATATGGCCAATGGAATATGACAAACCCAATGAGTTACAAAGTATTTGGGGTTCGCCCACTGAGAAAGAATAGGGAGTATGCTTCATGATTCATGTTTTTCCTAGACTGCCCAAATCATATTAAACACTGTGACTGGTGGCTCCAAACTGTGCACTGATATAGGACCAAAAGAAGCAATGGCAAAAGTCAAGCATTCGTTCCACTTTGAATTGCTTTACAATGATTGTGTTTACATGCACTTCAATATTCCAATGTTAATCCGAATACGGTAATTAAGTATGACACTAGTCATGTAAACATGTTATTCTGATTAGCTTTGCAATGATGCTACCTGCTGGTATCTGTACGGGGCTGACCAAGCCCTTAAGTAGGCCCATCAGGACCTGATCATTTTTTATATCAAGTTGAAACATTTCACAGGCTATCTGAGTTGCTATCTGATTTGCTTTTGTCCATTATCTCGACTAGCTTGCCGATAAGTAAAAGAGACACTGCAGTTTAACTGACTGAATTGACTAGCTAGTGCAGTAGATTCTTTGTTTTAATGGGCTGAAGTACCACTGAATTATGGACGGAATACAATGGTTTCTGGTAGGAGGACGTCAACCTATGGCGGCCGTGGTATAATGAGGAGTGGTGCAGAACTATATATTGGCAGCACATTTTTGCACAACGGTATGAAAAATGCATATGTTTCCATTTAAAAAAGCATCAGTATCGGCCGATAATTTGATACAGTATCGGGTACTCCAATCGACCATGGAACTTTGCAATCAATGAATCACTAACTCCGGTATATCTGTCAATCACTCCTCAGTGTGATGGGAACTGTTTGCTGATTGACTGCTAACCTGCCTTCAAAACAAGCTTTTTCTCCAAATTGACAGAGGATGCCAAGGTGTCATATTTTGGAAAGTACGTGCGCGCTGCCAAACATACAGATGGAACACAGAGCCGAAACATGACTTCAAGGAGGGTTAAGAAAATGGCGTCCCGATGAACCCATCTGCATGGAGACTGCTGACATCTGGGTGACCGGACTGCTCAGCGCCATTTCAAACACATTTTAGAGACACCAATGTCTACACGTCTGAAGCTCGACAAACAGTCTGCCATACTTTCGCAGCTTTTGAAGGGAGAGTAAACATTTACCCTGAGACATACGCCTTAACCAAATCATTCTCTCTGGAACTTTAGGAGAAAGGGTCTACAGTCTACTTCATGGAAAGGGGTATATTCAATAAACCTTCTGAATCTGATTATCAGATGCCCTCATCAAGGGTGGTTTACATTGCCCGCATTTAGCACATTAGTCTATTAATTTAGCGGGACACGGACACATGTGATTCAGGTTGAAGTACAGAACCGTGCTCAAGGGGGGAAAACAATCACATTCCCAATTCACTGTGCACATGTTGGGGTGTGAACTTATAACCTCCTGGTTAAGATCTCTGTTCCCAAACACTTCTACTGTTTGCTTCCTGGAGAAGACCAGATTGGTCAAAACACACTGCTGGACACCTCGCCGGGTCCAATTAGAAAGAGCCATTGATTTTTCAGTTAATCACATTTTCTATACAGTACCCAATGTGTATTCTATACATACATTGTTGCAATACATAGACAGCAATCTCATTTTGCAAAACGCAGGTCGATCACCTCCATTCTGCATGGTTCATGCCTTTGTGTCAATAGTCAAGTAGACTATTTACAACCATTTTTTATTGTACCCAACCCTTTTTACACTGTTCTGACTCTGCAGTAAGCCCTTTTAGTAGAGTGCTGTGGAGTATCTTCCTTAACCAATGGGAAGTCGTACTTTAATGCCTCGGCCATCAGGAACCACTTGTAGACGCATGTCCGCTTCTCATCTATCTAATTAAAGGAGCCTTGGCCCCCGTCTCTCCAGGGGTCCGTTCTAATTAAGGAAACGGGATGTGAACACTGTGGAGAGAGGGTCACTAGCGGCACGGCTATGACAGATGGCATGTCACAATGATGTCTGTTTACCGCAGAGAATCATCTCATTCCATGTGTAGATATACAGCAGGCTGCCCTCTTTACTGGTCACTGTAGATGCCTATTGCCAACACCACAGTTCCCCCTGTACAAAAATCATTTGAGATTTTTTTTGTCTTTCTTCTGCTTTTTCGTGTTGTTCTTTGAAAGGGAACGTCTCAAGAGGTCAGTATAAACATACACAGAAGGAGGGGGAGGCTGGGGGTTCACATGTCTAATAATAGCTCTGAATGAATTCCATCCGAAAGCTCGCTGTGAATGCAATAAATGATCCTTGGTCCATGCCAGCACGAGTCCCACGTGAGCAGATCTCATTTCACCAGGCGTAGTAAACACGATACTGTCCACTGAAGCCAGCCCGTGGCGAGACCCATCCCTGCCATCCAAGATCAGCTTTCCAAACTTTTTTTTTTTAAAGAAACTGGGTACGGGCTGACCTATTAAAATCTGATAATTTATTGAACAAATCAAAGGAGGTTCCCAAGTGTCTTGGCCTGTGAAGGCACTTACTAAGTGGGTTGGTCCTAGCCTAGGCACTGCAGGTCGAGTTTGGCATTAGCCGGTTATGATGCACTTACTCAGTGGGTGGGTCCTATAGCCTAGGCACTGCAGGTCGGGTTTGGCATTAGCCGGTTATGATGCACTTACTCAGTGGGTGGGTCCTAGCCTAGGCACTGCAGGTCGAGTTTGGCATTAGCCGGTTATGATGCACTTACTCAGTGGGTGGGTCCTATAGCCTAGGCACTGCAGGTCGAGTTTGGCATTAGCCGGTTATGATGCACTTACTCAGTGGGTGGGTCCTAGCCTAGGCACTGCAGGTCGGGTTTGGCATTAGCCGGTTATGATGCACTTACTCAGTGGGTGGGTCCTAGCCTAGGCACTGCAGGTCGAGTTTGGCATTAGCCGGTTATGATGCACTTACTCAGTGGGTGGGTCCTATAGCCTAGGCACTGCAGGTCGGGTTTGGCATTAGCCGGTTATGATGCACTTACTCAGTGGGTGGGTCCTAGCCTAGGCACTGCAGGTCGAGTTTGGCATTAGCCGGTTATGAACTGGAGTGGGACACAGTGAACAATAGGACACAGGCCTACTGAGCGAGCTGAAGTTGGCCAGAGTTCCTCTGAGTACCATTGTATAAGCACCCCCTTGCAATTCATCTCACACCTACAGGTGTGAGGTGCCTCTCCTTCCATTGCCGGAAAATGGTACCCGGTATGTGGGCTAGTGTAGGAGAGCAGTAGTCAGGTCAGTGAATTAATCTTGATATTCACCTGTTCAGATAACATTTGCAATGCACTTTCGAAACAGAAGAACACATTTAAATGTACGTGGGCTACTCTACTTTAAATATTGACGCAGCTAGCTGTTGTGATTGGTTGCCCTGTGACTGATGCGCTAAAAGTTATGACCTTCATATACGTACAAGGTCAGATGAAGGACATTTTCTGAGTAATGCACTTCATTTTGTGACATTTTCAGAGAAACAACTGCAAAAATAATGTAAACCCATTCAAAAGGTGTTTTTTAAATCCATTTTCTACAACCCCCAGTCCTAAATGGAGTTCACAAATTCCATTGCCAAATGTAGGCTATTTGTCAAAGCAGTTTGACAATCCTTACTTCTAGTTACAGTCGTTCCATGTTTAACTATAAAGTAACTGCACTGGTATTCAATACGTCCTTCATGCTGTAAATAAAGTGTGACCCAACATTTCTTTTATTTGGATTTTGCTAAACGGGTTTCATTAAGAAGCCCACAGCAGTCCAGTCCATGGGAAGTCTGTTTTTAAATGGGTCACGCTTTTTATCCAAAGGAGATTAAAAGGGGGGGGTGGTGGCAAGAGATGCATTCACAGTGACATTTTTATACCGTCATAAAACACTGCTGAGACGTTACTCAATAGAGGAACCCAACTGAATCCGCTTCCAGAACAGCAATGAATGGAATGCCATATTTAATCCTCACAGTGGCGGGGGCATTATGTGCATACCACTGAGTTCAGTTCACACTGCCATAGAGCTTGTGCTGACCCCCTGAATACAGATCCTGAAATAAACTTGCAGAGCACGGCACACCGCTGCTCCGAGATCAGCGTCGGCACCTGCAACTCGGTGATAAAAACGTACCTTCACACATCAAGACAAAACTAACAATAACAGAATCCTGTCAGGCACCTTCCTTCTACTCCAAACACCTTGCATTAAAGAGGAACTCCACATGTCAAATTGTGGACAAACGACTTTTTAAAAGAGAACAGATGCAACACTGTGCAGTGTGTTAAAGGTCTTTCCCATCGTTTGTAATGAGCTACCTTTGGCTGCTGAAGATATGAAATGACAGTAACTGGGGTAATTAAGCACATGACCTAGAAAAGACCTACTTTAAATTCGGGAGACCTCAGGCCAGTGAATTCTCTGTCCTGTACACATCACCATTACTTCCAGTCTAACAAAAAGAGCCTTATTTACCATCTGTCCAACTTTTATTCAGCAATTGAACAAAGCTTTTTTATTTCTAAAGGCAAAAACATCTAACTGTACACTTTCCATACATTATATTGACTTAGTATATCAATAATGGTGGAACAGACTGAAATGGATTTTAGAAAAGCATCTCAACAGTGTTTTTTTTTTCAAATTGGCACCTCTCGCGCTCCCATGGTACGGCTTGACCCAATAGTCAAGAGTTAAAAGCCTCCAGTATTTATGCAAACAGCTTTACCCACCCCGAGTTCTTCAGTACCCAATGATTTCTCAGGCCCTCTGCTAATGGGAAACTCCAAACCCCTCCGTAGCACAGGCTATGGACTGCCCCCCCGACGCCAAGTCGATCCAGCACTCAGTACCGCTCTGATAGCATAGCTATGACCTTCTGTCCACTGGGAGCATTAAATAAGCATAAACTTTTATTCAAGCAGTTTAAATGTTTTACTGAAATATGAACTATCTGAGAGGGTAGGTCTTTTTGCTTTTTTTTCCACTATGGAAATTATATTGAGTATTAAACGGCGGAGAGGTGTGGCTAATTCTTCATACTGAGGAAGAACAGAGGGCACCCTCTTCATTTCACAGTGTCAACATTCAATATTCACTAAAAAGACGCAATGTTAAGAAAAGCATAAGAAGAAGAAACACTGTACAGTATGTCCTCGGTGCATAATTTGTAAAACACAAGGTGCTGGAGGTCAAAGTGAGCTGGAGAGTTGCGGCGCAAGGGACCAAGTTACTGGAGCGCTCAAATGTGGACCCTACAATTAATGTATCAGGCATTTTCAATATGTTACATTGACAATTTTTCAAATGAGCAGTAGTTATAAATTGCATTCATGAAGCAATTGTGATACTGAGATGTTTTTTCCCCGCCTTGTGATTACACTGTACACTGTATACATTACAATATTCCCCAAGCTCAGAAGTTGTGGAGCGACTGACAAACAGAATTCCACAGGGGCCAGAGTATAGCTCCGTTTTTCTCTGACACAAATTAAACACAGCCTACAGATGTATACGAGCAAAGCACACTTTGCTAAGCCTATATCCGAGTTTCCCTTCCTAAATATCTTAAGACGCTGAAGAAAAAAAAAAGTGTTGGATATAGCAAATGGAAAAACAATGAATAAAACAAAAGACAGATGGAGTAAGGATCTAAAAATCCACCCATAGCAACCCCCTCCTCCCCTTGCACCCTCCTGCAGGCTTGCCTCCCACAAAAAAACACACACGCACACACACACACACACGCACGCACACACACACACACACACACACACGCACACACACAAACGCACACACACGCAAGCACACACACACACGCACACACACACAAACACACGCACGCACACACACGCAAGCACACACACACATGCACACACACGCAAACACACACACACACACACACACACACACACACACACCCTCTTGACAAAGGGCAATCTTTCCATTCCATATCCAAACACTCATTCTTAATTTTGCAGGGGCAAGGAGACGTGGGCCACATGTTTCTGATAAGCTTTACAGAGAGGGATGAGGTAATAATGAGGTCATCATCCTCTGGACAGGTTCAAATGAAACATTCTGGTCCCAAAACCAACACTGTCATGTGATTTCAAACACACACATAGGCCCATGTTGAATAAAGAGCAGGGAGGGGCCAGTGTGTGTAGCATGTTACTGATTTGTTTTGGCAAATCACATACAATATTGAAAATACATTTTTTCAAAGTGACATTCTGAGAAGGAGCCCTACACATTCTTATTTCTTTTTATTTATTTTATTTTTGTTCCTGATTTTTTCCACATTTTTTCTCCCAATTTAGTGGCCATTTGAACCCCTATTCTAATTCAATCCCCCCCGTGTAGCAACCACTAGAGAACCACAGCTATACAACCCTGTCAGCCAGTAGTAGGAAGGAGGGTGCCACGTCCTCTACAGGGCGCGACTCCTCAAGCTCCTGACCGTGATTCCAACTCGCCCAGGGCCTTTTTGGGCGCAGCGATTCTTTCTGAGCCCCTCCCCCCACCTGGAAGCAGCCGCCAATTGCCGCTCCCACAGAGCACCGGCCATGCTCGGATCTGGCAGGACCGGGGCGCGACACATTCTAATTTCAAGTGTATAAAAGTGTACTGTGTACTGTGATGTTCAGGATGATTACAAAAAAAAAAAAAGGTTTTCCAGAGCAAATTTACAAACCGTGGATCCTCACACACAATTCTCTTTTTAGTTATTTCTGGGGCAGCCAGAGTAGCTAGCCTATTTTACTGCATTCCTAAGATAAAACAGGTTACACTGGACAACACATTTCCAGCCCTAATACAGGATGTTTAAACATCCACGCTACACCAGCCTATAATATGCCTAAAATGTACTATTTAATTATCAATATAAAATGTGCAAAGCACCATTAAAAATGCAACAAACTATTTTGACACAAATACCTCCCCACTAAATTTTAAATCAAATGAATTAAACAAAAATTATCTTGGTGACCAGCATATTATTTGTAACACCGTTGCATTTTCCTGAACATTTGACAGTAGGTACAAATAAACGGGATGTTTCACCAGATAATAATATGTTATGCACCGGTCAGCAGTTGTCATGATACATTGAGAAAGACTCAAGTCCTGACCAATGATGACCAGACTAGCATGGTTTACCACTGCTGCGCAAGGCTGGTGATGTCTGACCAAGTCATCTCTACACTTAACATATGTCTGCATATAAAACTTGCATGTGTGCACAAGGATGTTAGCTTGACCAGATAAGCTCTAAGATGGTAGCTGATCAGAGCCTGCTGTACACACGTCGACTTACTTACTCAGGAGAAATTCAACTTGCCTGGTCACACAAAGTCTCCAACGTAAGCTAGATGAATGCAAGCTGGCCCAATGGTATGTTCAGCAAAATGTTATAGCATAAGAGGAGGCGGAGAGAGATGGCCCCCACCCATGCTCTATTGAGCAAGTGGATGGTGACAATGCTCTTAGTGCATGCTCTGCATATTATGTACTGTATATGAAAATGCACATCGACGTGTCCTGCAGATTGGAAGAACCACATAGTTCTGCTGGACTGCCCACTTCGATGTTCCATCAGGAATCCAATAGCACACAGTTGCTATTCTCTGGATTGCTGGGTGCATCACTTTAACCACAATATGACCACAACCATGTGCATTTGCTGAACTGTCTGCTGCGTTACCTAGTGCTATACGCTTTCCCAGAGAAAAAAGCTCTCAGCGCTTATCATTTTCATGTCGTGCGAGATGCAAGCATTTGCTTGCAGCCAATACAGGAATGCGTGATAATACTGGATTTGTTCAATAAAAATGGGACCCCCATTTGACATTCCCTTAATGTAAAATGTCCCAGGGTAGGGGGCCAGGGTTTTCTTCTTAGATTCAAAATGGATAGGAAGGGGAAACAAGGCAATAGGATTTTGAATGATGCAAGGGAGTCTTGTTACCAATAGCATTCTGAGCACAGCACTAAGCACATTCAAGCACCTGAGCTAGTCCATAGATCCACCACTCCCAGGACAGACTATTTCTTTCGTTTGGACTGGACTCTCCTTTATGATCTGATTTGTGTGATCGTTCACGTAGTTATTTAGTTGGGGGAATCCATTCTGGGGGAAGAGGGTGGGGCCATGCTATTTGTATGGAGAGCATGCGCTTGGTATCCAGTGAGGAGCAGTACCAAGCTTAAGACACATGTGGAAAAAAAGCTTTCTCTGAGATAAAAGTACTCTTGTTTGGTCTCTTTCTGTAGCGAGTTGTGGTGTGGGGCAGGGCTGCAGGGAATCTCAAGCAAGTCTTCCACCCAAATTAAAATAAAGCTAATTTTTCAATTAGAACCATGATTTCCTTTCCTCTAACAAGTCAGCTACAGTACATTGTTTTCCATGTAAAGCTGTCGGGAAGGTTGACTGTTACCCGCGATAATGTGACAAAGGCAGGATGGAGGAAATTACGTTTTAAGTGAATTATGTTTGAATAGCCCAACCTTTCTTGTTAGATGTGAACCTGGTTACCTTGAACATCTGAAACGGGTAAGCCAAATGTCATTCTAACTGTAACATAAAACTTTCTTTCACAGACAGGCAGACTTTCATTCCACTGACTGGTGGCTGAAGTATGTATATAAGCCATGTGCAAGTATTACCAACCACTTAACCATTGGAATGAACTAATCATTGAAATAAAAAGAGTAAAGAGTAATAATTGAGTTCTGTGGATAAATTTCAGTCACAAGCCCATAACAAAGGCAGCTAGCACTGAAATGCACGCTGAAGTATATGGCATTATGGAAAAGAAAGTCAACTTTTACAGGGTCAATCTGGGGGGAGAATGCTATACTGCCACAGGCTTTCAACATGGCAAAATAATATAAAGTTTATTTTGAATATAGTGGGTATAACCAGCCTAAGCTATGAAATTCCAGAAATTTCCATGAAGCTTACCTTTGAAGCAAATTTTTGACGGGAAGTGAAACTATATTACAGTTTTTTCTCGATCGCTTACACACTATAACTGGGCCTATTAACTAAACATCCCAAACCATGACGCCATCTACCAAAAGACAGACCCATTTCCCCAAACTATAAACACTATTCCCCTGTTTTCACACATGATTCAGATTTGTTGAACTTTTTGTGCAAAACTCTACACACAAATCCCTTCATATATCACTGGCTGCACCATGTGCTCATTTAGAAAGCACTGGCATTCAATATCATTAACTCAAGTCATCACAACTGGAACCCAATTAACACACAATTCCCCAGGTGGAAACACTAAGAGTCAAAATTGTTCACACACCAATCAGAACCTCAGGATAGATAAAAGGGCCATGGGTCAGTTCACTTGTTTTGGAGCAATGGATCCGCAGAGGAAGAGGACACAGGAGAGGAGGAGGAGGAGGAGGAGGAGGAGGAGGAGGAGGAGGAGGAGGAGGAGGAGGAGGAGGAGGAGGAGGAGGAAGAGGAGGAAGAGGAGGAAGAAGAAGAAGAGGAGGAGGAGGAGGAGGAGGAAGAAGAAGGAGGAAGAAGAAGGAGGAAGAAGAAGAAGAAGAAGAAGAAGAAGAAGAAGAAGAAGAAGAAGAAGAAGAAGAAGAAGAAGAAGAAGAAGAAGAAGAAGAAGAAGAGGAGGAAGGGCAAGGAGACAAATAGTTTCTGATGAGATTCGTGCAACTCTAGTTGACCATGTCCTTGTCCATGGGATGTCAATGAGGGAAGCTGGGCAAAGAGTGCAACCGAATCTGAGCCGCTTCACAGTAGCCTCTATAATCCGGACATTCAGAGAGGAAAATAGGTAAGTAATTTACATACTGCTCTCTACTGTAACTTTGGAGTGCTGTACTCTGCGCTGTTACAGCACATACATGTACTGTAGCTGTTTGCTCTATTGTACTGTATGCTGTCTGAAACCATATCACATAGTTAATTTGGAGTTACTGTATGGTCCTATTTTGTAAAATGGATGGTTTACTGCAATCCCATCAGTACTTCTATTTTTGCAGAACTGAGAGACGACCACCTAATGGAGGCAGAAGACGGCTATTTTCAGAAGAGCAAGAGATGGTAATAATCAATATGGTCATAGCCAACAATATAATTCGATTGCGTGAGATACAAAGGAGAGTTATTGAGGATCAGGGAATATTCCAAGGCATTGAATCAGTCAGCATCTCAACAATTGACCGCATTCTCCAACGGAACAGGTTGAGGATGAAACAGGTCTATCGTGTTCCTTTCGAAAGGAACTCCGATAGAGTCAAAGACCAGCGCTTGGAATATGTGCAAGTATGGTTTTTCATACTGTATCAAGTATTTGAGTACAGGCTATATGATGGCCTACTTTTGTGTACTATAGCAATGTGTTTCAGAGTAGTCATTTACTGTACTGTGTTTCATCTGTTTTGTAGAGAATCTTTGATATTGATGCCAGAGACATTCCTCATGAACTCATCTTTGTTGACGAAGCGGGATTTAATCTCACCAAAAGGAGGAGAAGGGGGAGGAACATAATTGGCCACCGGGCCATTGTGAATGTCCCTGGCCAGCGAGGAGGGAATGTGACCATGTGTGCCGCCATCAGCCACCGAGGGGTCCTCCACCGCCATGCCACCCTTGGTCCATACAACACCATGCATCTGCTGGCTTTCCTCGATGGTTTGCGAGATCATGTATACCGACTAGACCAGAGGGAGCCAGCAAAACCACAGCAGCCATGCTACATTGTCATTTGGGACAATGTCAGTTTCCACCGGGCTGTTCTAGTTCGTGACTGGTTCACGAACAACCCAAGATTCAGCAACATCTTTCTACCTGCATATTCTCCCTTCCTAAACCCCATAGAGGAGTTTTTTTCGGCATGGCGGTGGAAGGTCTATGACCGAGACCCCTACATCCGTGTTCACCTCCTCCAGGCCATGGAGGAGGCTTGTTTAGATATTGCGGTTGAGGCTTGCCAGGGGTGGATAAGGCATACAAGGGGTTTTTTCCCCCGCTGCCTGGCTAGGGCTAATATTGCCTGTGATGTTGATGAGAATCTCTGGCCTGACCCAGACCAGAGACGGGATGCTGAGGCAGAATAAATGTGATTTCTTTCTTTATGTACAAACTTTTTTTTTTTTCTCCATTGGTTTATATTGGTAAATACATGGAAATTATTTTACTGTATTCTACATTTTTTTATCAGTTGCATATTTTTACAGTACATTTACTTTTTCACTCAATGTCAGTTTATTTTACTACAGTACATTGAGGAATTAAAAATTTTGAAAATGTATACATGTGTTGTGTCTTTATATTGTGTTCATCATGTAAAGAGGTTGTTCTGGGGGAAAACCATAAGCGCCATTATTCATTGCAGTAACAGGTTTTTACGGTAGTGTTTTGAATTGATCTCACCAGTGTGTAATGGCTATTTTGTAGTGTATGTGTATTTGATGGCTTTTGTGTGATGTCTGAAGGCAAAGTTTGGTTTAGATGCAAGATTACATGGTTTTGAGTGGGTTGTGACATGGAAGTTTGAAGTTTGTGAAGATGAGTGTGCAGTTATGCATTTGTGTTTAGAGTTTTGGGAAATGGAGCATAATTTCAAGAAATGTGTCTTGGCAATCAAGAAAAACTGTAACAGAAATCGTGGAATACCAAGGATGATTGAATGTGATAACTTCTCAGTCATTGGCTAAGCTTTGAAAACAATGCAGTTTTTTGGTACAATGCAGAGTATTGGTACTGGAGAATTCACCCATTGTCAGCAGAGAAAAATGCATTGGAAACACCTCAGTTGTTTGTAAAATAAACTGGCAAAAACAACATCCTGTAATGTTGGTTGATATCAGATGGCATGTGACAGAGTCCTTAGTTTGGCCAAGAGAAGCAACTCGTGCTAAAAAAAGATCCATGTGACTTCCCCTGTACTATCAGTCATGAGCTCATTAAATCTGAATTTCTCCTGACATAAAAAAAAAACAGTGTGATGCCATTACTGACGAATTAAATTATCCACAAACAACACAGCAACAATTTAATGCAGTGTGACCGTAAACTACGCAGTTTCATTTCTTTTCGTATCCTCAATTTGAAATCCTGGTTAGGCCGTCTTAATCCTTTTCACCAAAAACGGCAGATAAGAAATGTTATGCATTGTAACGGGATACACAACTCTCAAGGAACACCTATTTCAATCCCATCCTAGAAATTCTAGGTTATTATAGCCAGGGGTCAATTTGAGGGGGGGTGCAAGGGGATGCCATTCCAACTTTTAACCGAATTGACAAAAACCCTCCCCTTTGTAAAACTGCCATCATATTTTCCGTGGTACTCAGTGATATCACAGACCCCACCATACCCCTTGACAATGTTTTACAAATCGACCACTGATTATAGCAATAACAATTTTTTTGTATGTTACTTCACAGGTCTGTACTGGTTACGACACATACGAGAGCAGAGGTTCATGCACAACTCCTGTAAGGAGGTTATGTCTTCACCCCCAGAAACAACTGGGACTGTGCCTCCAGCTGTGATCTACCTGTGATGCCAGTGTGGTCAAAATTACTGGACAGGCCATGCCACACAGCAACACATAAGATCAGTCTCCTATCTCTCATGTTAATCTGAGAGACCGTCTACTGTCATCTCACCTGAGTATTAGAGGGGCCTTCAAAACTGCATCACAGCAGGCCTCTTCCTTTACTGTCTGAGAATAGGTAGGCTACATGCCACGAGCAATGGTTTACCCATTGATAGTTTGAGGATGGGCTATGTCAAGAATACACTTCAACTGGACAAACACAGATGGTATGGTGGGCTTTAGATAGCCAGATTAACACTCACATGTGCCCCCTATAGATTCAGCACATGGTACACAATCCATGACATCTGTGACATGGCCATGTGCCGTAAGCAAACACTGCACGATATCATGTAATTATTTTTATATTTGCTGTAACACAAAGACATTTACTTGCTTTGTTTCAAGCTGAATGAAGAGCCAATTAAAGGTCACCAGTGGAAATGATGCAGTCTTTTGCTTCACTACAGAGAGACGTGTAAAAGGTCAGGGTTTATGACTTGCCAATGTTTTAAGTCCACTGAGGTTTAATGGTACTGTCAGTTGCTAGCGTTATCCAGTGTTTCATATATAGACTGATTTAAGCCATGTCATATTTACTGGAGGATTGCAGAACTGAAGACCAATACATTGCTCCTAAATACTGCCAATCACAAATCCTAAGGCTGCATAACGAAAATATATTAATCTGGCAAGGACATTAATACACTAAAGGCCTTTGACAACAATGCTAACAGAGTAAAATAGTAGCACTCTAAAACTCAATATTCAAACATGTATTATACATCCAAACATACACTATACATCCAAAATAAAACAGGTAGTGCACCATACTTGTATGAAACTGCCAACATAACAATGTGTGTGCTCCTATGACAAATACAATGACAATATGGTTCTTCAACATGGACTAAACAGCAACATTAGCCCAAGCAATAATTGTTGGAGCCTTGCTCATTTTGGTTAGTTAGCCTTTTGGTCCTACACTACATTTTTGATCCAACTCATAGCAGCCCACACACGACAGACTGGAAAGGGAGGGATGGAGAGGCTATAGACAGCACAAACCAAAAAGACTAAATACGCTGTCCAAGAAACCATAAAGGAAACAGTTCAACATTCTCATTTTAAGGTCAGAAATCCTTGCACTTATTGGTAGATCAGTCGCATGTATTTGTGGATCAGTTACATTTGTTGGAAAGTTGCATTTATTTGTGGATCCATTATTTTTATTTGTGGATCAGTTACATTCAGAGGTGGAGATTCCAGGGGTCAGAAAGTAAAAGTCCTGCCATGAGTTTCTTCCACCCAATAACTCAGCCTGCTGATTTCACTAAATAGTTGTACCTCCTGGTAGAGGAATTGTGCTAATTAACAAATCCACGTGATTGGAACAAAATACTGGGGTGGACCTTGACTTTCAGAACCTGGATTTTCCACCTCTGGTTACATTTATTTATTTTAATGTACCACGCTGGTAGCCTATACGAGAATGATCACGTTACTTTGTAGCTACTTGTAGTTGTATCACTGTACTTCTATGCAACTAGCAAGTTATTCACTGGTAGGCTATGCATATACTTATTAACTCTGATATATTGAATCTAGCTAAAATCAATTTAATTCCCATGGATTATCGTAAATTACTATTTTACTCAATACTGGAAGTTTATTTTGTGATTAAAATCTTTAACAACTAATAATATAGCCTAGTGTTCGATGGGAAAACCTACAATACTCGATAGCCCATAACATCGTTTTATTTAAAATGGTCTAAGAATAGTTCGCATTTACTGATTTAGCAAAACTGCAAAAGTTGTCATTGTAATCAGCACCGTGAAGTAGTCTACTTTAGATGTATTTAGCTTAAATCTCTTACAGTGCTGCAATTAATGACATTAAAACAAATGTATTTACCTGCAATTATCTAAAACGTAACAGCGCCAAAAAATAAAATAAATAAATAAATAAATAGGTTAAATCAGGCGCTATAATTCACTAGGCTACTCACCACTAATTTGGAGTGTAGTCTCCTTGCAAGCGGTTTCAATCTAGAATCCACTAATGTCGTTATTGACGTCCCTTTCGTTTAAATGGACATGTCACATGTGGAGTATCTACACTCTGCTAGCCCCGCCTGATCGCATCATCGCATCCCACAGACTTCCACGAACCGCTAAAGTAATTCTGCACATCTTAGATTAATGTCTTGATTTATTTGATTATTTCATCTGTATATATGAGAAATTATCACACAACTTTTTTTTCGTTTAATTGTTAAAACTAATCTGATACCACAAAGTCCTGTCGATTTCAGCCTGAATCATTTAGGCTATAGCCTACCAGCTACTCTAGTCTCAATATATGTAACGTTAGCTACATGTCCACTAGGCTACCAGTGTGTGTTCTTTCTGTTGGCTAGGCTATAAAATAAATCCTGCGATAACACACGACGTTGAAAAAATGGGCTCAGTCCAGATAATCATATTCCAAGATGAACAAACTGAGCCAAAACTTGTAGGTTACACTTTGCAGAGCAGCTGTCGTTTATCCATTGTCCAGAAAAAGTGAAAGGTCACTGTCATTAAAAAAAAAAAAAATGTTTCTGCACTATGTTTCACCTAATCAATCCGCTTTCCAGTCATGTAGCTATCCCAAAACAATTCCAACCCTGTGCCCACACATGCATCCATATTAGACATGAAAGACCCAGTACAATCACTTACCCTTCATGCAGTTTCCCCCGATACAAATTAGAACCGATATCATGAAGAGACGTTGTCACAATTTTTTCCCAGAGTGAAAGTGCTTCCCTTTATAGCTTGTGTCCTGCAATAGGCTACTACATCCCGCTGAAACAGACTGCAGGTAGCCTAAACGAACCTTCTGTAATATAAGGGTAAATTATTTTCCCAATACTTAATAACGCGTTTCAGAGTAATAGCCATGGTATACACCACTTAAAAAATAGAGATAACAACACCGATATTTGATGAGATTCTCTCTCATCCAGGTCTAAACATTTGCTGCATTGCTGTTTGAACATAAAAAGTAGTCCTCATCACTATGCACCACCCTCTTTAGATTGAAACTTTTCCTCTATTACTTTGATTAAAAACAGACACACAGGTTCCAGTGTTACCTTAACGAAAGATGCAAATAAAATAGGACGCTGAAAAAAAATATTACAATTCAACTAATTGCATTTAGTGTAAAGTCGCTTATAAAACAGTAGCCACAGAGCACAATCATCTTCATGAATGCAATGTGAAAAATATATTTAACATAGTATAGTTAGCCTAATATTGACAAAAAAAGGTGCGCGCCACAGCCTCCAGCTGCAGAAGTTTAAAAGTTTGTATTAAGATTTCATGGCAAAACATTAAACCTCATCGAACGTTGTTAGGCTATAGGTCAAGTGCGAGCAGCATGCTCAATTACTTGCACACAAATGAAGCAGTGCTCATAATAATAGGCCTACAACCTCTTGCACCGAAGGTAAGAGTAGGCTACGTAAAAGCTCCGATTGACGTCACTTTATCAGATAACTGTATACCGGTCGCTATTTAGTTGTGCAGCGCTTGTAATTTATAGCACTAAAGCGTCCTCTGGTGGCAAGGTTCGTTTAAGGACAACAATTTCCGCCCAAATGAGCGCTCTGCACTCCGGAGCTTTCTTAAATCCCATTGGCCCTCTTGGGAAACAAAGCATTGTCAAGATAAAAACAGAGCAGCCAAAACGTACTCATGTAGCCTCCCATCTCAATTGTGTACCATCATAAAATATAAACACCGTGTGAATTTCATCCAGACAATAGATGCTTGCTTTTCTTTAAAATCTTAGTTATGTGCTGAATATAGAAAAAAATATTAGGCCGACTTCAAAAAGTGTATAATACTTGCATACAGAAATCCAGTGGCGTATAAGGACAGGCTCAACTGCCACACTGACAAAATGAATAATTGACACACTCTCAAAACAGATATGTTAAAACAAAACCCATAACGTGTAATTTTTAACACACCTCCGTGTCTAGTTAAGGCCAACACATGTTTTGTTACTTTCTGTGTTAAAAAGTCTCCCTTAAGGCGTTGAGTAACGCAAAAGTAGTACCACAAAAGTGTGTTGATTCTTTTTGAGAGTGCAGACAGCATTACACTTTTAATCAATTAGTATTAGGCTACTCTGTTTCTATTCATAATAAAAATAAATTGCATCATATCGTCCCACCCTTCGGTTAAAAATGGAGGGAAACTGAACTGTAATCAATGGGGGAAAATGCTATTTGGACTTGAAACATAGACACACAACTGAGTATGTACTCAATGTGTATTTTGTAAAAACTGAGGCATTTTCTACCCATTTCAAAATACAACATTTAAAGCCAATAGTTAATGCAAGTGTTATTGTTGAACAATATGAAGCTCCAGTATGCCCTTCCTAAATACAGTATAACCTTTAAATAAATAAATAAACATTTGCAAACACTGTCATATTCATAATACTGTATGTGAACAAGGAGGAAAAAATTGGGATGGTTGAGTAAATTTACCAGTGCATCATGGAAACAATAGTGGAGACAAAGTTTCTGCATCAATCTCTGGTAGAGTTCCACTGGTGGGATCCTTTGCTTATCTATCAAATGTAGTTCTGACTGAACTCTTTCATGGGTCATGATCAATTCATCACTTAATGAACAGCGATGCAGGGGGTTCCCTTCATTGTACTGGCCCAGTATTTTGAGTGACTTGTGTCACCCAAAAAATGTAAAAAAAAAAAATCTTCTTAGAAATCTGCTTTAAAAAGTAATGTGACCTCCCACTCACTAGGTGGCATGATGTATATCCTTGAGGTGAATGGCTGATCTTTACATAGCAAGAGCCTATATATTTATTTAAATTTCTATTATTTAAATCTGTTTCTGCTGGACAAAGATTGGGTGCTTTATACAGATCTTATACTGATATCATAAGAAAAAATATCCCAATCTAAACACTGGGAATTGGGATTATAAACCACAAATGTGGAGTGCAGGTTTAATTTCAGTTCACCTCTGTTCAGTGGCATTTCTCGGTATCGATATAGATTTATTACTATAAATGGCCTGCATGGTGTCTCCTTACATATATTTGTTGGGTGATATGTCTCAGATAATATGTTGTTGTATGGGCCTACTGTTCAAACAGATTGGGGTCTCTGGCCTGTTCATTTTAAATACTTTTCATTTTAACTCTGAATAACGGCTCTGGAAACATGCAGTCTGCAGCCGATGGAAACATTTTCTGCAATCTCTTCTAGTCTGCTTGTTGGGTGATGTTATTTAATTTTACTGCCATGTTTGGTATATGATTGCTCAATGATCAGGATTATAGTAATACTATGATTTTATAATTAATAACATAATAGCCTCAAGAAACAATTGTAATATATTGTAACGATTTCATCAAGAGACACGTCAGGTGGATCTTGAACAATACTCATTCTGGTTTATTTGCAAGCTCAGGGTTTCAGTACACAGAATGACATTAAGTGGTCTGTGGGTCCAGCTGCTAGTTGTGGGAACTCCAGCGGAGCGCCGTACTCACATGCTACGGGTTGGGAGAACCCTCCGCGGGACCCTGTTCGCCTTGCTAACAAGCTCGGAATGTGGGGTCAGGTTGTTAGCCTTGGGGATGCTAGCAGCATAGGCCATTTAAAAAACAAGCCCCCCCCCCCCCACCCCCTTGCGCCCCCCACAACCACCAATCACCCACCAAACCACATTTTAAATAACACAACTAAAATGAGCCTGCTGACTTAAATATCACAGTTTCTCAATTCGATTTACAACATTTAGCTTTGAAAAATAACAATCATTGGGCTGTAACTACAACAAATTAATAACAAAAAACTGTGTTTTAAGAATGAAGTTTAGCTTGGTCAAAAACCGCAAAAGACAGGAAATTAAACCAAGCACCACCAAGCCAAATTTCAGCTCTCTACACTATCAGGGATTTCCAGTACTCCCTTTTTTATATCTGACTGCTATAAAGTTCTGTAGCTATATAAATTTGTCAGAATTTATATAGCCTATTAGGCCTATTCACGGTGGCGCCCTAGTGGTAGTCGTCAACGTTCCAATTATAGTATTCAAGTATACATTACTTCAAACAGGCATTATGAATACAGACATGTCCACTTTCATTTGTTATGCACCTCATAAATTGAACCACAGGAAACCTCAAAACTGAATCACTGAATTAGTTGAGAGGGTTTGAAAATTCTTTAAACGAGGTCTTACCAGATAAGCGCTCTTGTTTCTCACATTTTTTATTTTTTTTATTGTCAACTGAATGTGTCATTGTGTGATTTTGATTCCTATTTCTATGTATTTTTGCAATGGTATAATTTGTGCAGTGTTTTGTATCCCAGGGTACCACTGGAAAAGGAGAACATTGCTCAGAAGTTGCCAGAAATAGATGTAGGGCTACTTCAAAGATTTGCATATCACTGCACAATATGTTAAAATATAGGCTATGTAGGGAAACCATGTTAAATAAAGTAGTCTTCTTGATATGGTGTCTGATAGGCTTAAAATGTATCTTTGGGGAAAAAATGAACATTCTGGTTAGTTATGTGGGGGTTGAGGGTGGCTTAATTCTTGTTATTCCATGTACCTGGCCTGAAGTAGGGGTTGGGGCCTAATTGGGTGCAACTTAAGGCCTAATTGTCAAACACTTTTGGCAAGTGGCACAGAATTAGCACGGCCGTTATTGGGTGCACAGAGAGCAAAGAGAGAGATAGAGAGCAAGAGATAAGATAAAAAGAGAAAGAAAATCCATAGTGCAAAATGCAGAAAGAGGGAGATATAGCCTATAGTAATAGCAGTATAGAGATATAATTAAAAGTAGCAGCAGTAGTAGTATTAGTATTTACCCTGCAGCTCTATCAAGGCAGAATAAATATTATATAAAGCAAAAGAGCTTTACTTACACAATCAAAGTTGAGGTAGACACATAAGATTTGTTGACTTTAATATCTTAAAGTGTAATATCTTAAAATGTGATAGGTCGTAAGCCAAAAGATATGTTGAACTATAGATGGAGAGCTGTAGGCCTACTTCCTAAAAAGATTTACAAAACAAAAAAACCTCCAATGGTAAATGTTGTAAAATCTGCTTTGGAGGCCAAGCCAAGACAATCATCAAAAATATCCATGCCAGTGCAATTTGGGCACTTAAGGTCAATAAAATGTTCGATGGCATTAGGTTTTACTGGCCTGGGATGAGCATTGCCATCAGAAAATCTCACTCAAATATCTTCAAATGGTTCACATACTTATTGATATACTGATGATTGATGTATTATAAAAATGTATATGTCATTTTTCATTAATATATTTTCTTTTTTAGATGCACCAAGCTGGAGTGTGGATGTTGGTTCCATTTAGACTGTGAGGGGAGACCTTAGGTGGAACTATATTTGCTTAGTATGCATGGATGATTGACTGTACTACATTACTCTGCGACAGAAACTCCTATTTTTTAACCCACAAATTTGAAAATGGTTTTGTTCAGTTTCGATAAATCCACTGACTACACATAATGTTGTCATTTTATTTGGTATTTAGTCTTTGAGTGCCTGTATGACCTGTGACCTATGACCTAGGCGCTATCAGGGTTCTTCCCTGGATTTTATGAGAGTGGAGCTGGGGTGTCTTTCATTATATGAAATGATACTACTTCAATAGCCAGTTTTAGGCTGAAGGGAGCTTCCCTTCGAGGGGGAAAGGTCGCATTTTTCGACTATTGGGACGCATCCAGGGTGCATTTTTCGACTATTGGGACGCAACCAGGGTGCATTTTTCGACTATTGGGATGCACCCTATTTCTTCTTTTTCTTCTTGTTTAACGGTGGTTGGCATCCAGCTAATTGGTGCATTACCGCCACCTTCTGCTCCGGAGTGTGGATCAGACAATAGACAGATACCATCTTTTAGCCAATGGAATTGCGACAGTGCCAGCTCTTTTTCAGATAACAGTGAACCAGATTTTACTTACCATTGACAATGTTGTGTGCTTCTGTTACACCCCTGAAAAAGGGGGAGAAAGATCACAGTCATGATACTGGTTATGTTTCCTCATCAGAATCTTTATCAGGAATGAGAAAAGACCGCGATCTCCCTCTAGTGTATGGGCGAAGGCATAAGCAATCGATCCCAATTAAATTAAGGCTTCCTGCTAGAAAATAAAATGGGGATTTTAACTTTTCTAAACCCAGCAATAGTTACGTTGTTTCGTCATGAATTCTTACGATTTTACCGAACTCGAGTGAACTTTTACCAGGTTCTCTTGCGAGTTATCTTATGAATTGTTTCCTATTATGGTTTTAAACTTGCATTCACGATGAATTTACATGTTCCTAGAACAGTTTTATTCTTTACAACCGATTCATATAAGAGCATTATTTTAACTTGTCACACACTCCCCTACTAAATGAATGTCGTCCCGACATTAAACATTTATTTTCAGTCCCTCATAAACCAGACATTGAAGGTCTTCTTTCTCCTGTAGGCTGGTTCTCACCAAAGTTCACAGGTCACAGGTCATACAGTCAGTAGGCCATGGTCACACAGACGCAGTCCTTGAATTGTCCATGGCAAATGTATGTGGAAAGTCTATGTATTGTCCATGGCAAATGTTTATGCATTTCAAGTCTGTAGGCTCACGCTTGCAGGAGTCCATACATGTAAGACGGCTGGCAATAATATGGCTGTATGGGTGCAAACCATGGAATCAGTCCTGGTGGGGGATAAAGGGGCAATGTCCGCAGTGGTGGCTGAACACTGTGAGCTTGTCCAACACTGTAACAGGTGGGGGTTCCCAGCTGGTCGTATGTGACCCGCCTCGGTGGGCGTCTCTCCCTCTGGGGTAGCTGATAGACTGGCTCTGCAGTCTCAGTAGCCATACTTGATGAAGGAGATGCATCCGGCGCATGATCAACGGGCAGACTTTCAACAGATAAATTGAGCTCCTCCAACTGATCCCCATCGGCTGGTGGTGTTGGCGGTACGGCTTGTTCCTGCACGTCCCTTTGTCCCTCTGCTGCAGTCCTATGCTCAGGCTCTCTCTCTGGTTGGGCATGTTGATCACTAGTGACGGTTTTCTCCGTGTGGACTCGGGGTGGTACATAGTCAAAGTCATACTCATCCTCACTATCTCCATTGGACTCGGACTGAGGCTGAGATGTTAACTGTTGTGCCCTTTTTTGTCTTTTTTTCATTTTGTTGTCAGCAACCGATTCCGGTGGAGTCTCTAAAGGCAACTGGTCACAGGGCATGAGTAAATTTCTATGCAATACTCTGGAGCGTCCTTTACCCTGTTCTGGCCTCACTTCATAAATGGGAAGGTCAGACCCCATTTGTCGCACTACCGTGTGCATACTATCTTCCCAGTAATTACGAAGTTTACTCGGCCCTCCCCTAATCAGCACACGCTCACCGGGCTGTAGCATTGAGCTCCTGACCTTAGTGTCATAGTACTTTTTATTCTTTTCGGCAGCCTTTTGAGCACTTTTACTTGCAATGGCATATGTTTCCTCCATGCCTTGCTTCCATTTCTCTACATAATCTCGTAGCTCATTGGGACCTGACTCTGCACATAGTCCAAACAGCATGTCAATTGGGAGCCTGGGTGATCGCCCATAGAGAAGATAGAAAGGTGAATATCCTGTCACTTCACAGCGTGTGCAATTATAGGCATACACAAGTTTGTTCAGAGATTCTTTCCAGTTTGATTTCTGTGTGTCAGTAAGTGTTTTTAGCATCTGCAACAGTGTACCTGGCCATTCCCCATCGGGTGGTAGGGTGTCGTTCTGGAACCCGCAACACCACTGAGTTTTTTTTTAGCTGGGTGAACAGTTGGTTTTCGAACTCCCCTCCTTGGTCGTGATGGATGCGAGAAGGAAATCCGAACTTAAGTGCAAAGTCATTGAAGATGAGGTTGGCAGCTGTTTTACCCGACTTGGACGTATTAGCGTATGCCTGGGCAAAGCGCGTGAAATGGTCTACAATGACAAGTATGTACTCGTATCCACCTTTGCATTGGTCGAGGTGGAGGAAATCAATAGATACCAGTTCAAAAGGCTGTGTTGTCACGATGTTTGTCAGAGGGGCTCTGATGTCGCGGCAGGGTTTTTTTTGTTTGAGACAGGTGCGAGCTTTAGTCACATAATGCTCTACGTCTGACTGCATGTAAGGCCAGAAGAAACGGTCACGTACCAGAGATACTGTGCGGTCGGCACCCTGCTGTCCCATGTTATTGTGCAGTTCTTGTAGCACCGTTACTTTGTATCGTTCTGGTAAGACTAGCTGTTTGTGGGTTGCAGTGGTTCTATGTAGAATGCCATCAGCATCTATTGTCAGTTTATCCCATTCTCGGAACAGGCATTTTGTCTTGGGACTAAATGTCTTTAGCTCCTTAGCTGGTGGCTTGGAACCCGACAGTTTACAGTTTAACACAGGGCAGATGGACGGATCAGATTTCTGTGCCTCTTTCAGCTGTTCATTTGGTATGGGGGCAAATGACCCAATGACTGACTCAGTTTCGACATGGCTGCAAGTACAAATGACCAGGCTATGTTGGACCCTCTCTGTTCCTCGATAGATTGAATGGTGGCTCCGATGGCATCGGATGACAATTCCTCAGAGCACCCTTGCATCAGTGACTCTACATCGAGGGGCATTCTAGATAAGGCATCCCTGTTCTCCCTTCCCGGTCGGTTAGTGGATTATTATCACTATACACAGTGAAGGTTGGTGCATAGTACAAATAATCACGGAACCTTTGTGTAATTGACCATTTCAGTGCTAAAAATTCTAACTTGCCCGAATGGAGATGATAATTCTTCTCCGCTGTGTTTAAGGTGCGAGAACCATACGCAATGACCCTAAGCTTTCCATTCTGATTTTGATAGAGCACAGCTCCCAAGCCTTGGTGAGATGCATCAGTGTGTAAAACAAAGGGTAGGGTAAAATCAGGAAAACCTAACACTGGCGGGTGGAGCAGGCAGTCAATCAACTGTTCAAGTGTCTGTTGGTGCAGGTCAGTCCAAGCGATTGGCTGATTTGAGGGCACAACATGGTGGTTTTTTCTCAACTTCGTTTTTGTCTTCCTGGTATCATCAGGGGCAATGGCGCCTTCTTCTCTGTTCAGTTTGAGCAAGTCATATAGTGGGCTAGCTATCCTAGAGAAGTCTTTGATATATTGTCGGTAGTAGGTGAGTAGATCAAGTATCTTCCTGAGTTGGCTAACATTCTGTGGTCTGATGTCTTTCAGTGCCGTCACAGCTTCAAAATCAGCAGGATCAACCCTACTACCTTCTGCAGAGACTACCCTACCCAAGTAGTGGACCTGAGATTTGAATAAGTCGCATTTACTGGGCTTGAGTTTAATGCCGTACTCCCTGAGTCGTTTCAGTACCTTTCGTACGTCACTCACATGGTTGTCAAACGTCATGGCTGTCAAGTGTCATCCAGGTAAGGAATACAGATGTTGTCCCGTAGCCCTTCCAAGCACTCCTCCATACAACGCTGGAAAGCTGCAGGTGCATTCATTAGGCCAAAAGGGATACGGACCCACTCATAGAGCCCCCAAGGGGTCACAAAAGCTGTCAGTGGTCTGCTTTTTTCAGCGATGAATCCTTGGTGGTATGCTTTTCCCTGATCTAGGAGGGAAAACCAGGAGTTACCCCCTAAGCCGTCCATGATGTCTTGGACCCTTGGGATGGGCTGGCGGTCTGGATGCGTCTTTCTATTTAGGTCTGTAATCTATACACAAGCGGAGAGTACTATCCTTCTTTCTGACACAGACAACAGGGGAAGAATATGAGGAATTTGACTTCCTGATCCAGCCTTGTGCTATCAGGTCGTGGTGGTACCCCTTCATCTCCTGGTACAGCGGTTTGGGCACTGACATGTATGTGTGTTTTACTGGTTCAGGGTCTTTAAGAGAAATGCTCATTTGTAATCTTCCAATGCAACTAATGTAATTGTCCGATTGTAAGAAGGAATGGCACTCTTCTCTGAGCATCTGTTACGCCGCGTTCACACAGCGAGCAACTTGGTTGCTGGGTCGGTCAAGTCTACTAGGCTGGGGGCGGGGCAAGAGCTTCCCGTTGTGTCATCCAAGTCTGCTCGTACAGCTACAATTTTTTGATGAAGAGAAACAACGGCGGTAGCCTACATATAAGAAAGACATATTTGCGATGCAGCCTATTCTTTATAGTTATGTCATGACACTGATAATTATGTGTTCTCGCTAGCTAGCGATAGGCTATATCCATCTTCGTTGCGAGCTGGCGATCTTTATCTATCTATTATTCGGTTTTACAGTAAATGCTGGGCCAGTTTGGAGTGTAAGGGTTAGACTGGAAAGCTGACCAACATCATGCTGAACTGTATACAAATAAAGAAGCTATACCGTCTTTCATTATCGAAACTGATTCAAGACCCTTTTATTTCTCAAACGTAATTGCAAGTACCGGCGGTTTTATACATAAATCTATCAATCTATCTAGATAGATTTATGTAGGCTAGCTATAAAACTCAACACGTAGTTTGGGATCAATGTGATATTGGTAAAACAAGCCACATATATCCTTTAAGGTTATGTTATGACACTGATAATTATACAATGATAATATATAAATTATTCACTGTTACCGCTGCTAACCCTATTTCGCCTAGCTTAGTTTGATAGGCAATATTACGTAGCTAGCTAGGTTACGGAACAATTATTCACAAAATGGTTTCGTGTCGGTTGGAGAAATATGAAACGCGGAATTCTGATTGGCTGTTACGGCCGACGTCGGCCAAAAAGTTAAACTGTGGGCAACATTTATCGGCCGATTTTGGTCGCTCAGTTTTCTAGTTGCTCAGGTCGCTGAACGTCGCTCAGCTTCATAGAGAATGAATGGACTTCCGGCAACTGGGCGACCGAAGTTGCTCGCTGTGAGAACGCAGCGTAACTACCAGTCTCTGCTCTTCAGTCAGGTGGCTTAAATCAACAGGTGGGTCCCATACCTCATCAGTTGATTTAGCATAGTCTGAAATCTGCATGCAAGCATGGTTTACTGTGGCTGGTGTTGCGACTTCCTCGCAGACCTGTGCAGGTAAGACTGTCATGATGCTCTGTACTGTGCCAATTAAAGTGTGTCCTGCTAAGTCAATTTCATGATCAGTTGGATTGGAGACATCAATGGTGATAACTGGGAAAACCCCTTTTCTGACATTAACAAGAGTGTCACAAAACTCCAGACCTTCCGGCCACTGGGGGTTTAGGTCTGGTTCAAATATCATGGTCATGTTTTCTCTAAATGGCTGTGCAGCTATGCGACACTCAATTTTAATGGTGCTGTGTTTTGGGACTACCACCCTCTCTTTCTTTGTTTTTACTGCATGCTCACGTGTCTGCTCCGTACCAACAGCCTGAATGAATGCTTTTACCTTATTCCCTTTGAGATCTGGAAAAGCTGTTCTCACCAAACTGTACTGTTTGGTCTTCTCTGTTTTGGTTAGAATGTACTCGATGACATTGAAGCCTATTATGGGGTGAGACAGGTGCCGTCCCTTCATCACTAACACTGGAATGATGAACTCTTTAGTTTGGTCCTTTTCAGACGCAAGTCTGAAGGTGGTTTCAACCCACCCCACATATGGCATGTTGGTTCCATTTGCCACCGTCAATGTCAAACTATCAGGTGAGTCAAGGATTTGAGACGCAATTTGGGGTCCTGGAGATGGCTGGTGTTCATTCTCCAGAGACTACTACCAATGGTTGTGGACTTCTCCCATGCCAGGGACACGGTCACCATGTGGTGGTCTGAGAAGTGCACCGCCCGGGTGGAAAAAGCGTGCACTCTCAGGCCTGGGGAGGGTAGGAACATATGAATACGAGAAGAGGATGCACCAGAGGAGCTCACCCATGTGTGTTGTGGGGGAGAGGTGCCCCCGGCGTCATGGAGGGAGAAATTTTTCTTTCCTTGGTCTGCTGCGGTCTTCATCCCTGAGGGCACAGTTGAAGTCACAGTTGAAGGCATTGTGCAATGATTTTATTTTTTGAAATAGGGAGACCCTCTCGGCAACGTTGGTAGGGCCGTACACATTGATCACCCTGAGTGGGGAACCCCCAATGTCAAAATCACTGACGAGGATTCGCCCACTCTCTACTACGTCTTGAGATGTTATTTTAACGTAGGGGTTTTTGACCAGTGTGCCGACCCCATTGGCTCAAGCGACATTAGAGCCGGACCAGAGAGAAAAGGGGGGGGGGGGGCAGTAGAAGGTGGAGGAGGTGCAGTGTTCCTAGCCCTGTTTGCGTACGAGAGTGGGCAGTTACAAAAGAAATGCCCACTGTGACCACTGTGCAGGCTGCGGCTAAGTGACCTAACTCACCGCAGTTCCTGCACAGCTTGGGCATGCCGTTATAGAACACCACACCCCTGTTTCTCCCCAGTGTGATGGTGCTGGGGATGTGGCATACCCCCCCCACTACAGAGGGGTCGGGTTTCAATTGGACCAGCCACTTCCTGGGCCCGGTCCACACTCCATCCTCATCAAGGACCCTCCTGGCGTCAAATTTAACAACACTTACCTGCCCAACCACGTCGAAACATCGTGGTCCTGCACAGTCTCGTTATAGAACTGCACAGTGACCACTTTGTTCTCTGTGTCGGACAGGGGCTCGACCGCAAATTTGTTAAGGGGACTCCTGTCCTTCCCCTCTCGATAGAGGTTCCAGAACCTCTCCACGACATTGGATTTCTTGAAGCTGACTTCAAAGATATCCCTTTGACCAGGAACCTTCACCAGGCAGTTAAGGTCAGCAGGCACAAAGCCCATACCTCTCTGTAGTACCACCCTACTAAATTCCAGATGGGTCAAACCTGTCACTCTCATCTCGGGTCGAGTTGGGTTTGGGCCAGCAGCACGACCTGCCCCCCCTGCGGTTGCTGACACAAGAGCGGCCCCTGTGGCTGCGCCCTCAGCCCCCTGTCCCGCCGTGGGGCTCACACTGGTGCTGTCGCCTCCCTCCTCGGCCCCCTGGATCTATGTCAGGCGAACGGCGTTATGGCGTCGCGTCCCTGGCACAGGTCTGGCAGCCATCCCCCTTCCTCTCTGAAGGCCGGACTCCACGCTGTTGGGAATAACACACAGAGACTGTCATGGTTTTTGACCATTTTTCCCTTGCGGTCGGTTTCCTTGGTAGCCACACGAGGGCGCTGCCCTTTTAGTGGATGTTTGCTCCGCCCCGTCTTGATTGCGGAGCTTCACTCAGCATCACACCTGTGCGTGGTTACATTGGAGCTATTTAAGCCCACGTTTCCCTCGTTCTGGGCTTTGATATTAATTTGTATTGTCTGGCATTATTTGCACTGTTTTGTGTGTGGCATTATTTTGCCCTTTGATTGCTTAAGTCAGTATGATTAGGTCTAGGTTTTTAAGGAGACCCTTTTGCTCCAGTGGGTTTTATTGGAGTAATGCGGGACTTGCCTTTGTGGATATATTAGGACTCTTCCCCCCTGGCTCTATTCTGTCTCCGCTTCCTGGTCTTTCCTTTCTTCCTTTGCCTAGACCTTTTGCCTTTTTTGTCTCTTCCTCCTCTCTTTGTCTGCTTTCTTCCGTGAAAGCGAGAGGAGTCTTTGTTTGTTTGTGGGTGTATTTGTATAGTCATTTCTTACTAAGAGACCAGGCGTTTTTATCGTACTGACAGGCAGGGCTTTATTTATTCTGAGAGGCAGGGCGTGTATTTTCTATTAAGCTTGCATTAGTCTTTTAGCCGGTAAATGTCCGGTGCAGCTGTCCTGTTCGTCCTTCGGTACCTGTCTCCGTACATGGAGCTTTGGCGATTTTGTTCGGAACTGTAGTTCTGTTTCATCCTTCGGTACATGTCTTCCTATAGGGAGACCGGGCGATGTTGTGGACATGTTAGCGTGTGACTGCGAGTCTCTGAAAGTAGCCTTGGAACGTTAGATCTCTGTTCCTTTCGCCTCCTCGTATACTATCTCATATTATTTTGCAGTGTTTGTTGGCTGTGTGTTTTACTTGTGCCATTATGCTACTCGCCTGTTCTTATGCATCTCGTTACCGAGGCAGGGCATTTATTATTTCTTTCTTTAGTCACTTAGCTCATAGAAGTAAGGGAGCCCAGTGCTTTGTTCCATTCGCCTTGTTTGGTTTTCTTACTGAGGAACCTGACGTTTGCGCTTCTACTCATTGGCGTGTGACAGTGAGTCGGTTAATAGCTTCGGTACATTTGGTGTGTGTTATTTGTACCATTATGCTACTCGCCTGTTCTTATGCGTCTCATTACAGAGGCAGGGCGTTTATTATTTCTGGCTCTTTCTTTAGTCACTTTGCTCGTAGAAGTATGGGAGCCCAGTGCTTTGTTCCATTAGCCTTGTTTGGTTTTCTTACTGAGAAACCTGGCGTTTGCGCTTCTACTCATTGGCGTGTGACAGTGAGCTGGTTAGTAGCTTTGGTCCGTGTGTTCCCTGTCTTGTCTCCTTCCCTTAATTACGGGGTTTCCCATCTTAGTGGCCTTAGTGCTTAATGAATCCCCTTGCTGCGTTTGGCCCCTCCTACCTCACATGTCACGCCACCATTACAGAGACAGCACTCAGGAGATGGTGTTCCTTCCAGGCGGACCAGTGTGTGTGTCCGTGTCCCTCTATTTTAAAGCAGAAAATACCTATAAATGCATCTGAATAGTCTTTTGTAAGAAAATGAGCGCATACTTGTGACTATATCTCATTTTGACACTTCATCTAGATTAAAAACCGGTCTAGTCTAGGTATCTGAAGGCCTTTTGTAAGATAACGAGCACATCTGTGTGAATATATCTTATTTTTAAGGGTTGTTTCTCCTGACAAATTTTCCTATTGAAAAATAAGTCAGGAGAAGAAACCCTTCAAGTTATCCATCCATATTTACTGTATTTCTGGCAGCAGAGTGATGATTTAAGGCTTGTTTGATACGCCAGACCCTTGATCACATAGAGCCATTTAGCCAACCATGTGTTTCCATACTGTTCCAGTGTAATTTACAGCTAAATTTAGTCCCACCCCCCAATTCCCATAGAGATCCATTCAAATGCAGAGACGTTATAGTATCACTTGTAAGAGCACCAGAAAATAAGATATCAAGAGTCTTTTGATGTTGTTGGGTCACAGACATCAGGAAGTCATGGCATGCAAAGTCAAAGGGTATGCGACCAAATATTAAAAATTTAAAGGCACAGTCAACTTAGTGTATGTAAACTTCTGACCCACTGGAATTGTGATATAGTGAATTAAAAGTGAAATAATCTGTCTGTAAACAATTGTTGGAAAAATTACTTGTGCCATGCACAAAGTAGATGTCCTAACTGACTTTCCAACACTATAGTTTGCTCACATGAAATCTGTGAAGTGGTTAAAAATGAGTTTTAATGACTTCATCCTAAGTGTATGTAAACATCCGACTTAATCTGTAGGTGTGTGCGCTGGTTCTGGTTTTGAGAGGAATATTAGACTTGTTTTGCAAACTGGCCCAAACTCCCCTGCACAGAATATCATCTTTATGTAAGTGTGTCATAAGCCGGTCAAGGCGATGCTTGGCATAGAACAACACCCTTACATAAAGTCAGGACAGGGCCTTTACTCTGGTCATAGAGTGGTCTGTAGTGATATACATATATATATATATATATATATATATATATATATACACAGATCCTTTCCAAAAAATTTGAATTTCATGGAAAAGTTGTTTTTTTTCCATAATTCCATTCAAAAAGTGAAACTTTCATAGATTATAGATTCATTACACACAATGTGAAATATGTCTAGCCTTTATTTGTTTCATTTTTCATAATTTTGGCTTACAGCTCCAGAAAACCCCCAAAACAGTATTTCAAGAAATTAGAATAGTGTGTCGAAAATCAGCATTTACTTCAGTTATTTCAGTTATTTTCATTCCCCCTCATGCATTTACCTGTAGGAATGCCCTTACACCCTGAACAGTGCCTACCAGGATTATGTAAATACTGTTTATACCAATAATATTTAGACACATTCTGGATGATTAATTTTCATACCTGAATTTTCTTCCACAAAGCCAAAGCTCCAGGGATAGGGCATAGCCTACTGTACACCCCGCTTAGTGTGCTTGGCTGATGCATCAGCTAGTGGAGGAGGCCTACAACGGGCCTGACTAAAAGCCGGAATGGAACTGCGGAAGGAAGCTCGGAATGGCCAAGAGTGATCTGTGCCAAAAAATACCTCTGTTCAAATGCCTGCAGCACTTGCTGTGGAATGTGCATCAATACAATCTTAACAGTTTCTGAATGGGCATCATTTTTACTTTCATTTGAGCATGGAATTTCCATGAAATATAAATTTGAAATATATGAGAAATTTATCAAAACTAATAGCATTATCAAACATATTTCAGAGCCCCTCATCACCCTTTTGGAATAAGACATCAAGATAAGGATTTCACCTTTTGAAAGATTTTTGTCTTTAAAGTTAGTATGTTCAATCCTTGATGACTCACTCATAAGTTGATCAAAATTATATTTTAATGGAAAAAGCCTGTTGGAGAGGATATCAATATATTTGAATATCAAGCCCTAAAAATCACATTCCGCATTCGCACATCAAGGCATGATGTATACCAAACGAAAGCTCTGGATCTGCCCTTCGAGAAAATGTACGAGAAAATGTACATGAGAAAATGTACATGAGAAAATGTCTGAAAACACTACAGGTCTTCAAGATCTTTGTCCTGAAAGGCAGTGTACGGTACACAATCACACCTTAGACCAAATACCCTAGGGAAGATTTTACAACAGACGTGAACATTTCAATAATATTAATTATTTTTGATTTTATTTTTGTTTGTTGAGAATAACATTTTGCATGAATTGAACATTGTTTATACAATTTACTATACTGCATGAGCATATCATATATTCTGAATTACTTACAATCCAAAATATAAAGTTTACAGAATTGACATCAAAATGGCAAGGCAAGTGTTCATACATGTGTATATGTGCCACATAAATAGGTATAATGTGAACATTGAACAATATTCACCACCCCCATACACACACACACACACACACACATTACAGTATTTCATACCAGACATTTCAACAGACCTGGACCCCTGGTCATTTAAAAGATGAAGGCTTCAAACAGAAATGCATGGAATTAAGCATTATAAAAGTACAAAGAAGGACTATACATTATAGCGTTAGCTATTTTTACATTTGGACATTTTAATGACACATGAATGACAGTATAATTATTGCTTTCTGTCATGTGCTCTATCATTACTGCATAAAGTACTCAAAAATGGAACCCATTATGTAACATGGTAAAAATTCAGAAATTTAATTTTATATATACAATTACACCCTGCATTGATTTATCCAACCTAATAAAGGTCACATTCTGCATACTGTGAAGAACAAACAAGTTTAAGCATATTTACAAATATATTATCTAATTTCTTCCCATTTAAAATGTATTTGCAATTCTGTTATCCTGGGGGGAGCTAATTGCAGATTCATATCTGTGTCCTACAGAACCCAACAGAGGAGGAACTGAACAGCAGCTATTGTGAACATGAAGGAATGTCTTCCAGGAAACAGTAGCTGCCCAGAACTTGGACCTGAGAGAGACATGACATGGGAACCGTTAATTATTGCCTAACAGTACAGGTGCAGGGATATGTTCAGCTGAGTTTTGTCCTGGTTACAGAGGCAGATAACGGGGTGTGGCTGTTTAGTAGGCCAAATCTTGCAGATTTAATTCCCAGGTGTGTGTTTATGCTACTGAGTAAGGGACTTAACCCAAATTGCCTCATCACATATCCAGCTGAATAATTGATAATAGTAATAAAATACAAGCTATGTAAATTATCATACATAAATGTGCCTGCTAAGTGTCAGTAGTTCATGTGATTAGGAAAGGGGGAAATATTTATTTTCTGTTGGAAGGACTGGAAGGAATATGCTTGTTATACTACCTGTACTACTACTACCACACACACACACACACACACACACACACACACACACACACACACACACACACACACACACACACACACACACACACACACACCGTCAAAGTATACAGACATCTATCCCTGTGTATTTCCCTCCCTCTGTTACTAGTGGACAACTATGTCTTCAGGTAATCAGTTGGATGAAGTACATAATTACTAATTATCTGGTGCCTTGTCAGCCCAGTGCCATGTTCTGTTAGACAAGTAAGTCTGTAAATGTGAATATTTGGTCAGATAGGATAACAGGACAGACTAGAGAGGCGTTTGTTTAATGAGGGCAAGGATATTAAACACCCAGTAGTCTCTGGATACCTAAGATGAGGGAAAATAAATGTTTCAGGAGTCTTTAATGTGACTTCTAGGCACTGCATGTATGTATTTCTCAACGTTAGAAACTTTGTTATTGTATTACGTTAACTCTTTTTTTCTACTCCAAACCTGTATTCATTAAGCGACCTAATAGTGTCACACTGTACTTGTGTAGTACCAAACCTAAATCCAAACAAAAGATCTCTCTCTCTCTCTCTCTCTCTCTCTCACTCTCTCTCTCTCTCTCACTCTCTCTCTCACTCTCTCTCTCTCTCTCTCTCACTCTCACTCTCTCTCTCACACACACACACACACACATATACATACACACATGTCATACTTACTATTTGGCGAGCACTGGTCAGATTGTTGAAATGGACCCATCCTCTCATCATTTTTAAGGGAGTCAATCATTTCCATGCTCACCCTCCCTGAAAGACAATTCATGGTTTATCACTTTCAAAGGAAGCACAATATTACTAATTGTGGAATAAGAGACACTCCTTCCTTGAAAATGTGGTGTTTTAATTCGGAATGTTGGTTACCATCATTTACAAGAACCTGTTTAAACATTAGCCTAATAGCTTCCCTATAGCATTGCTCTCAAATTCCCTACATTACAGTATATGTTTAAGTCACTCAGGTGATTTGTTTAAAAAAATGAAGGTACAATACAGTACAGAATTGTGGCAGGTCTGTAGTTCCCTGAAACATGCCAGTCACTTTCAGAGACATATTGAAGTCAAATGTGATGTTTGCAGTATTTTGTAATAAATAAATAAATAAAAGAAAATTGTTTAAACCTATTTCTTTAAAAAAAAAAAAAAAATAATATTTCCAGAGTTCAATAGGAAAATGAGTCAGGAGAAACAACCCTTAAAGTGATCCATCCAGATCTACTGCATATCTGGCAGCAGAGTGATGGTTTGAGGCTCGTTTGATACCTCACGCCCTTGATGACTTACAGACATTTATCCAACCATGTGTTCCATACTGTTCCAGCGTAATTTACAGCTTAATCTAGCCCCCCCCCCCCCCCCCCCCAATTCCCATAGAGATCCATTCAAATGCGGTTGTAGTATCGCTTGTAAGAGTACCTGCAAATAAGATATCAGGACTCTTTATGTTGTTGGGTCACAGACATCAGGATGTCATGGCAGGCAAAGGCTATGCAACCAAATATGAAATATGATGACTTTATTTAATTTGTCCAATTGTCCTTTTGGTCCCCTAAAATGGGGGGACTAAATATAAAAATGACGACAGTTGCTACACGGTTCACCCGCTATGGATGTAAACAAATTCACATTAAAGCTGAAAGTCTGCACATTAACCTCATAGTCACTGTTCCATTTCAAATCCAATGTGCTGGAGTAACGAGCCAAAAAATGTGTCATTGTCCAAATACTTTTGGACTGCACTTTAATTTGGTTAAAGAGATATTTTGAATATTACAGTACGGATTAAGGGTTTTCTGTTAAAGTAACAACTGAAACTGAGAAGATTGAAATAGTGCTTTGTTTTGGCTATTAGCCTGATGGTGTGTTTTAAGCTATTATGACTGATACAGCTTATGCACTGTGCAATGCAGAAAAAAAAACAGAACAAAGATAGCAGAAGAAGAATTCCTGTGGTCAAGTGGAGCACAAGCTGGTGTTTTGTGCTTATTTTTTCTAACCATAGGACCTGTGTTCACACACTCTATAAACCACCAAGTTAGATAAGCAATTGTGCCATCTTACTCTAATCAGTAACTAATAACTAATGAGAAAGTTGCCTGCAAGATATGTAAGCGGCAACTGTCCCACTAACCCTCCAAACACTTTTCTCTCCTCCAAAGGAGATTGGTCAGTTCAGTTTAGTTTAAGTAAGCTGTGCCATTGTTGTGAATTAATTATGGACTCATGCACTATAATTTTTTTCTTTTGTTTGAGCAACAGTTGATCTACCGAGTCATTTTATTTCTGTGAAAGGTATCATTGGCATTGTTATGATCTTCCCTGGTTTTATTTTGCTTAATAAAACTTCATGATACTGTTGTAATTATTTCTTAGTTATAGCCTAGTGAGTTTAAGATATTTAGCTACATGTTTAGGGAAATTAAAACTGGGCCATAGTAATAATTATACATTTAGGCAACGTTTTAAATTTTGAAGGTAGAAAATGAGAAGAAATTCTTACAAATTTCTCTATTATGGGATGCTCATTTGAAGTCGAATTTTGGAAAAAGTGACAGACTGTGTGTGTATACTTCCAAGGGCTCAACCACAAGAGCAAATCTGATCTTCACCCACTAATCTGAGATCGGCTGGACAGTCTGAGGGGCAACACGTGGTTCTCTGTACCGGATCAGGGGAGTACATACCACCAAGGGTTTGTGAGTGACCCACACACCTAACAGCCTTCTATACTCCCTGGGGGTTATATGAATGGATACAAAGTCCATTCGGTTTGAAAAATGCATCAGCAGCGTTTCAGTGATGTATGGAGGGAGTGTTAGAAGGTATTAAGGATGGGTGCTGTGCTCCATATCTTGTGAGCTCCAACAAAATGTGAGCTCTTTATAAGAGAAGTTTGCTATATTGGTCGCCTTGTGTCCGGAGAGGGAATCAAGATCGACTACAAGGACTTGGAAGCAGCAATTTCTCTCAAAGAGAAGGGACGTCACACAGGTGGGGAGGTCAAAGCACTGCTGGGACTTCACTGCTCATTATTTTCAGGATTCATCCAGGATTTCTCCCAGCTGGCGAGGCTCTTCTGAGTTCATTAAAAAACCTTCTAAGACCAGTGGAGATTCCACCAAACCACAGTATTGGTTAATGTATTTTGTTTAAAGAAATATTTTGAATATGACCGAATGGACTAAAGGTTTTGTGTTAAAGGAACAACTGAAACTGAGAATACTGAAATAGTGTTTTGTTTTGGCTATTTGCCTGATTGTTACGCTAATATTCTGAATACATGCTGTGGACTGGTTTTCTACTGACATTGTTATAAGTGAAAATGTGTTTTAAGCTATTATGACTGATGCACCTTATGTACTGTGTCTGTGTGATGCAGAAAAAAAGGACAAAGATAGCAGAAGAAGAAATCCTGTGGTCAAGCGGAACACAAGCTAATGCTCTGTGCTTCTTCTTTTCACACCCTCCCTGACTCTGCAAGTTATGGAGGCAACACGTACAGTACATAGCACACTGATCAACACGTACAGTACATAGCACACTGATCAACACGTACAGTACATAACACACTGATCAACACGTACAGTACATAGCACACTGATCACACGCACATAGCACACTGATCAGCACGTACAGTACATAGCACACTGATCAACACGTACATAGCACACTGATCAACACGTACAGTACATAGCACACTGATCAACACGTACAGTACATAACACACTGATCAACACGTACATAGCACACTGATCAACACATACATAGCACACTGACCAACATGTACATAGCACACTGACCAACATGTACATAGCACACTGATCAACACATACATAGCACACTGACCAACATGTACATAGCACACTGATCAGCACGTACATAACACACTGATCAACATGTACATAGCACACTGATCAACACGTACATAGCACACTGATCAACACGCACATAACACACTGACCAACATGTACATAGCACACTGATCAACACGTACATAGCACACTGATCAACACGTACATAGCACACTGATCAACACGTACATAGCACACTGATCAACACGCACATAGCACACTGATCAACACGCACATAGCACACTGATCAACACGTACATAGCACACTGATCAACACGTACATAGCACACTGATCAACACGTACATAGCACACTGATCAACACGCACATAGCACACTGATCAACACGTACATAGCACACTGATCAACACGTACATAGCACACTGACCAACACGTACATAGCACACTGATCAACACGCACATAGCACACTGATCAACACGCACATAGCACACTGATCAACACGCACATAGCACACTGATCAACACGTACATAGCACACTGATCAACACGTACATAGCACACTGATCAACACGCACATAGCACACTGATCAACACGTACATAACACACTGATCAACACGTACATAGCACACTGATCAACACGTACATAGCACACTGATCAACACGCACATAGCACACTGATCAACACGCACATAGCACACTGATCAACACGCACATAGCACACTGATCAACACGTACATAGCACACTGATCAACACGTACATAGCACACTGATCAACACGCACATAGCACACTGATCAACATGTACATAACACACTGATCAACATGTACATAGCACACTGATCAGCACGTACATAGCACACTGATCAACACGCACATAGCACACTGATCAACATGTACATAACACACTGATCAACATGTACATAACACACTGATCACACGTACATAACACACTGATCAACACGTACATAGCACACTGATCAACACGTACATAACACACTGATCAACATGTACATAACACACTGATCAACACGTACATAACACACTGATCAACACGTACATAACACACTGATCAACACGCACATAGCACACTGATCAACACGCACATAGCACACTGATCACACGTACATAGCACACTGATCAACATGTACATAACACACTGATCAACACGCACATAGCACACTGATCAACACGTATATAGCACACTGATCAACATGTACATAGCACACTGATCAGCACGTACATAACACACTGATCAACACGTGCATAGCACACTGATCACAACAACATGGGTCCTGTGCTTGATATAATATTCATCAAGAATTTTTAGTTATATGTTAAATTTGCTAAATGAATGTGTATTGGGGGACTGTATTTTTTTTTCCCAGTAGACAACTACCTTGTTTAGTTTCTGGCTGATGTGCATCACTCAGGTGGGTGCAACACCTTTGTGGTGTTTGAGGCAATGCATAAATTATTATATAATGAATTATATAAACTGCAATCTATTATTATTATTACTATAAAACATTGTAACATTATTATATATTTTATATATTTATAACATTATTATAAACCACTGAGGTCAACAATGGGCAAGTATGGTCAATAACATATTTCAGAAGTGTATGGGAATAATTCAATACTGTCATTATGTTCCATATAAAAACAGTTTTCTGTATCAAGGAATAATAATTTTTTTTTTTTTTTTTTTTAAATACCTGAAACCAGAATGCTGACTTTCTGGCACTTCCCCCCTGCTGCAGATGAGAGCTCTCCAGGCAAGATGGTGACCCTCCAAAGACCAACATCAAGAACTCTGGCAACCCTGCTGCGGAAGTCATATCTGAAACAACAACAAAAAACACACAAAATGATAAGAATGTGAACCTGCATGTATTTTGTTCTTGTCAGTCATTCAGTAGTAGTTCTAGTAGTAGTAATTCTAGTAGTAGCTAGTCTTCCACACCAGCCTCAGCCAGCCCAGGCGATTGGCAGCCACTACTCAGCCAGCAGTTTTGCTTCCCAGAAAATTCACTTAACATTGAAGGTAAATGTTCCCAAAACCTACATGTTTTTGTTTTCTGGGAAGACCGTTGTAAGTCAAAAGTAGCATTGCATGAGTGGATGATCATTCATGTTAATTTCATTATACATTAATATCAATGTTATGTTTCCTTATGTTTCTTTCATGATTAAATAATGTCTGCAATCATTTAGGGAAAGCTACCAGTATGTTTGTATGTGACATGCCATGCATCAGTTTTCTGTGACAGAACTTATTTGGAACGACTATTTGGAGACTATTGTTGTTAAATGTTATCTTACGACCAAATAGGAATTAACCAATGTTTTTGCTCATAGCCCTAGTGTTACATGTTTAATTTAATACTCATTTGACAGCAAAACAATGGTTTTCTTATGCAATTATTTTCCAGCCTGATCCGAAGTCTAACTATTCATAACACCCTTGGGATTAAGGCTCTTAATTGTAGGATACAAATCATCTTGAAGGATATACAATATTTTTTTACAATCTCTATTAGTTCCAGTGACAAAACAGATCTCTTATGAATTTTATTCAAATGAAACAGTTTAATCTGGTTTCATTGACAGAGCATATTTCATTTTAAAACACTGGAAAACCATCCTATGGATAGCATCCAAATCATACTTGGCATGTGACTAACTCCAGTACTTTTGCTAATGAAAACGATATGTGGTATGACTTCATATGGATACCATATTGGATTAAAGACATGCCAATAGCTTCTCCTGAACATGTCAAACATTTCCTTAGGTCTATGTTTGTTTCCGCATTGTGACAGCAAGCAGCATTGACAGTTTGCCAAGATAGTGCTATGAAGACTTGCCATGTGAACATTGAAAGAGGAGAACATTGCGCAATCCCTAACCTCCCACGTATATTATATTGTATTTCTGTATGCATTTATTTTTAGTGCTACAAAAACTAACTGAAAGTCAAAAAGGATCTATTTTTATTTAATTGTTACTTTTTTTTGTTTTGTACCCCTGTAATATTTGTTTTATTTTTTAAAGACAGTTTTGGTTGTTTTGTGGGAAATTAAGCCTGTCAGTGACTTTCCATCCTTACCTGCTAAAAGATGTCACATTGGGGAAGATGAGTGTGGTGGAAGGAGACTCTGGCATAATGTCAGCACAGGCCAAAATCCCACTTTGGTTCTTCAGCACTATTGACCTATACACAGCTATGGTACAGAAAAAAAGAATTGTTACATATTTTTCCAAAAGCTGATTTGTTCTACCAGTTCATTTAGCCTTTCTTCCACAACTGTACAAGTAACTTCAAATAACTGGCATGCTCTGACAAAGGTCTTTGACCGAAAGCTCAGCACTTTAATAAACGTGTTCAACTTGCAATGGACAAAATGTGTGGAAGCTGTTTTACGTCCAGCATTTTTACAGGTTCGTGAGGGTGCGGTAGACCTCTATCAAAACAACTGACATATAAAATCAGTTTCATGTCACATAAATTAAATGGATGACTGAAAATGAATCCACAGAACCCCACCATTTAATGCAATGATTAAATCTGAACTAATAGATTGGTTTATCAAAACAAAGCTATGCAGAACACGGAACGGATTTATTAATTAATTAATTAATTACTTTTAAAAAAAATTTTGGGGGGCGGGTGCTCTCATGCCAGCCCTATTAGTAATACAGTGTAAATGACACATTTGAAGGTCTTTGTGTTACCAGTACAGCAGGTTACATGTATTACCTGTGAAATCCCCAGTCAGCTGAACATTTGAGTCAGTGAACAGCTCTCTCTGAGCCAAACTCACAGCACCGTGTTTGGCTGTCAGGTCTCCGACCTCACAGTTTAGGGGGTGATCAGGGGAGCAGCTGGCGCTCTAGCGGTTACAGAGAACAGTCAAATAATAATATTGACTTTCACTTCCCTATGCTGGTAAACTACTTTGAGCCTCATCTTATTTAAACAAATTATAATAATTGTCCATAAAGAAATACCAGTTACTTTGTGCAGTATGAGTGTGGCTGTAATGTTTTCAGCATTAACAATTCAAATCTATTCATAATGAAATATGAAGCCATGCATCATTGCGGACACAAAGCATGAGGTCAAATAAATCCATACTGCATGATACTGTACTTTAGCCTCCAAAAAACTATTATCCCAAATCACAAATAGCTATGTAATCACATGGTGTATACACAAGCAAAAAAAAAAAGCCTGTCCTGGTATGTAACAAAAAATCATGTAATATTAAGAGACAACTCACCATGGCAGGCATGCCAAAAGGATTAAATTTGCCACCAACTCCAGTGCACTGGCTGGCACTCTCCCCTACACGCAAATCATGTACTTCCCAGGAAGAACTCATAATCTGTGGGTAAAGAAGCTAAACGCTTAGCTAAATACAATTCAGAAGCACACAGGTTAAGTCCTAGACCTAGTTTTCCCCTTTCTTTCTTTTTATAGCTATACTGTTATGTGTACAAAGCTTCTTTCAGTGTAAAGCCTACAAATATGTAGCCTTGTTTGTATTATGCTGCCCATAATTTACTTGGAAAACTATTTTGAACTCACTTCAAGCTGCTGTGATGAGCGAATGTCCACCTCCAAAATGACGTTGCTGTAGCTGCCATCAGGAAATGTCCACTGAGACTACAGAAACATAGGGTATTTTTATGTTAAATTACATATGTAAGTTCATTCTCCATGTCAACCCACGAGTACAGTGATCTTACACTAAGAATTTGTATCACAATTTTAATAGTTTATATTTCAGTCGTTTGAAATGGTTTCTACTTTCAAAAAAGTCAACTAATCAACTATGGCTATTTAAATGTTTAAAAAACTACGAAAAAATAAGAAAAACTGAATGCCCAAAATAAAAGTTAAATAACAATAAAAAAAATTCGATATTAACTATACTGGTTTTCAATAACTTTCAGAACTTGCCCATAGCGTGTTAACATAACATGTTTAGGCGGCTATCTTCAATCTGACAGATCCTTCTGCTCATCGTCACGCGGGACTCCCGGGCTGCAGCCGGCACTCACACGACCTTGTCCCGCTCGGTCAGTGGAGCACAGCGGGGACGACACTACAACCCCTTGGATACCGCTATTATCATGTGCACCGCTCATTTAATCGTGCGTCCAGCAAATGTGTCATGTTTTTGTGGCAGCTTTGAAAATTATCAAGCACCCCCCCCGCCTTCGCGTTTTACTGGGTCTGTCAAGCATGCTTGCAAGTAGCTAATATAGGGGTGACAGCAGGTGGGTATCACACTATTTACTATTTCATGCGTTTATAGACGTCGTTTTATAGGCATACAGTATTGTTAAAAAATAATCTTGCGTCCTACGCGAGGCTGTGCGTTACAGTATTACACAAGACTTTCTTGACGTCTGTAGGCCTACATTACGTGACATTTTTTGTGGGAGTAGGCTACTTTGACAAATTGGAGTGGAGAGGCAAGCTAACAATATCTGTAGGCCTATTGTAGAGTTTGAAAGTTGCTGTAAAATTACGAACAATTGTGGCTTCGTAGACACACATGTGCAAAATAGCTTTCCAGTTTACAAAAATGCCGATTTTTGGTGATGTGATGAGCTACCAATTTGTTAGCAACATAGGCACTGACATGCAGTAGGCTAGACATACTTGGTAGTGGCCTAAGATCTAAAGAACGAAGAGCGATGGGAAGCATATACGGTTGAGAATATAAAATAGCCTACACAATTTAACACAGCTGAGTTTTACATCTGTAAGCAAAGAGGTCTTACCAGTGTTATTGCTCCATTAACGTCGCTCTTGAACGCTGCCTTTGCTGTCACCAGCTGACCGACAAAAGTGTTATCAGCAGAAATGTTGGCGCACTGCATTCTAAATTTAATTTAAACAAAAAGAAAGAAAGTGAAAATGCAAAAAACGCTCACGCATGATCTACAATATCCATTCTTAAGAAATAATGCAAATACAAATATATAAATACAATTTAATTTTCTATTTGTTTGTTACTTTCAGTTAATGTGATTTTTAAATATTACACACACATTAAAAGGCGGTGAATGGTAAGAATTGCTTAATTAAAAGTCAACACATACAAATGAAGACAATGCACAGAACAAAACTAATTATTCTGCCACTATTGATTCTGGCAGCCTGGACTACAGACTTCAAAGGAATATTTTCACAGTAGGCCTGATGTATTACACGTTTTTCCTGTTCATATTTTAATTACCTAAATTCCTAGCACCTTTTGTTTTAGAAATTAGGGTATATGTTTCATAGGCAGTTCTGCAACAGAAAGCAATCTTGTTCTGTTTTTAAGATATCTTGTCCAGTAAAAAAAGTGTCTGTGTTACTGCCCATGTAAAACTAATGCACAGTAAAATGTCCAGTGTTAATTCAACTCTCCAATAGGGACCACATGTAGGCTGCACTGTAAGAGTTCATTTAACACTGAATGTTTTACTATGTGGGTGTATTGTGCTGCTTGATGCATGGATGTTAATCTGAATGTACTTCCCTTTAATAAGAGGCACTGATGACATTTATATGAATGAACGCACTATTGATAATAAAACTGAATTTTAACATGACTACGGAACAAAAAACGGATTATAAAAACAGTAAAACAGAAGTATTACTTTTGCCCAGTAATTATTCAGAATAGCAGACCACCTGTTGCTCATTTCTTCCTTCTTGTTTTATCACTTCTGCATTTTGGGTTGTAAACTCGTGTCCAGGAATTTAATTTGAGACGGCAAGTCATTTTTAGCATCGGAAATTGTACTATAATTTTGTGTCACCACTATGCCATGCGCAAGGCGGCATATTGTGCTCTCATCGGATACACTTATTCATGAGAAAGTGCCTATTTTCCATATTACAAGACGCAACGTCATTTAAAGGAGAGGGGCATCTTGCACTTACAACAAACGATCATCTTTGGGCTGGTTGAGTACCAGTAGCATTTATACAGTGGTAACCCAAGAAAACCTGGTCAACATACTGTAAGACCATTCTACCCTGTTAGCGCAAAGCTTGTGTCCCACTGAGCTCATGGTGAGCACCATTACAAACAGAGCCATTCAGAAACCATTGTGATACCAGCTGAATAGCCATAAGTATCTGTGTGGTTTGTTTATGTCAGAAAATGTTTTGAAAGGCTTATCTCACTAGTATGCAACAAATGAAAAATCCAAAATACAGACAAAATACCTATGCAGAATACTTTGAAAATAATGTATACAATGAAAAAGGTGTGTAAAATGTACAACGATCTTACCTTGAACCATTAGTGTAATGAATTACAACTGAACGGCCAACTATGCTGTTTGGTCCTGAGAGAGGCATGTTGCTGTCCATATATAATGCATGTTTTTGGTCCAGATTTGTCAGGAGTCCAAACTTCCCGCTAATGTCACCAATCTCATATTGGTCTACAGAGCCGGTTCCAGGTGGTGGAGACAAGGATTGATTGATGGACAAGGGATTGAAGTGACCCATGACATTCTCATTAGAACAGGGATCACCGCCATTCTTGATGGGAAGCACGTGGACGTGGTAGCCTCCAGCCTTCGAGTCCAGATTCAACAGGGACACATTGATGAGTGTTGGGCCCTGGGGTGACTTCTGTGCAAAGTGGATCTGGCCTGTGGATGGCTGCACCCCTACCCAGGAGCCAGTCTGCGCCGATGGCAACCATGCATCAGTGATGTTTGCGCAGGCCAGTCTGGGTCCCGTTCCGTTGGCCCTATGGATCACCACCGATCTGCCAATCGCCGAGCTCATTCCAGAGATCCAGGAAACCGTGTCAGTGAAGAAGTACTTGCTCTCCACCCCTCCGACTTTGGGACTGAGGCTTAGAGTTTGGTGTTTTCTGGACAGGTCTCCGATTTCACACGCAAAGGGATTGTCAGGCCTGCAGTTGAGGGCATAGCTGCTGTCAGTGGTATTGATGTTGAAGGGGTTCCAGTGACCCCCAGTGCTCTGACAGCGATCCGGGCTGTTGTCGGTCTCTGAGCTGATGGGGTATTTGTGGATGTGCCAGTTGTGGCCGTTAGTTGCAGAGGTGGCTGGGTCCCCGTAGGAAAGGTCCAGGAACACAGATACATCTGAGTAAGGGTTGGCCCTCAACTGAGTAAAGAGAATGGTGCCAACCACAGTGTTTTTGAAGACCGACCTACCCACAGTCACTTCTCCTGGATATCCGATGCTGGCACAGGCAAACCTGCTGCCGTTTGGGTAATGAATCACCACTGAGCGACCGGTGATGCTGTTTCTACCAAAGAGAGGAAGGTTCCAGTCGGTGAAGGAGGCTTCAAAGTTGTCTGTGCCTCCCAAGGAGCCATGCTTGCTGCTGAGGTCCCCCACCTCATACATGTCGTGAGTCTCACCTGGAACTCTGGGATATGCAGGGTCAGTTGTGTTCAAATTAAATGGGTTCCAGTGTCCCCCCACATTGTCGTTGCTGCAGAGGCCCTCTCTGGTTGACATCATTTGAGGAAGAGGGAACTGATGTACATGATAACCACTGACCCGACTTTTCAGGTCAGTCAGATTCACCATTATATTTGTGACATCGAATGGAGATGGTTGACTAAAGCTGATGTAGCCCCTGGCCCCTTTCATGTTAACACGGGCATTCACCTGCTTCCCTTCCATCACCCTGACTATGGCGCACATGTACTTTCCGCCAAATTTGAGGACCATGAAACGTGCATCTGTGTTGAAATTTGTAACATCTTTACTGGAATTCATTAGTTGGGTTGGGGCACCCACGGTCAGGTTCCCCAACCGGGTTAAACTGGACTGGTCCAGCTGGTTCAGAAGAGCCGCACAGCTGGACTTGGAGCTCTGTGACACAAATGCATAAACACTGGTAGCACTTTCACTGCCTTGGACAGAAACCAGGTTGGACAGGACTCTGGCAGAGCTGTCCAGTACATTTTGACGGATGTAAACATTGCCTGACACATTTCCAAAAAACCTGGCCTGCCAAGTGTTCACTTTTGTATTTTGACGGACAACGGTGCAGGCCTTCGTGCCATTGCATGCTTCCACCACCAGGGAGAGGTCATCTAGGCGAGGCCTTTGAGTAAACAGGCCTGATACATTAACAGTGGCAGTAGCCTGGCTGACAGAAAAGGTGTAGACTCTTGCTCCAATATTCGTCTCCTGACAGGGCATGCGGAAGTGGGCGTACATAACCGGGAATTCATGTAGGGATAGGTTCAACGGGCCACAGGATCCTTTGGTGATGTTGACCGTGACTGTTTGCAGACTGGAGTCAAATCTTGCCCATCCCAGTACCCCGGCCATGTTTATGTTAGCTTGAAATTGCACACAGAATGCCAGCCCTGCAAGTTTTCAGAGAGAACAAAAAGAAAACAGATGGTACTGACATTCTCTCACAAGGTAGGAGTGCACTGGGTCATCTGATAGGATTGTGTACTGACACTGTGATACAGTGTCGATGAATGGATTACATACTTGTATTTACACGGTCATTCTAACCTAAAAGGTTTACGTTGTAAGATCTGGGCACAGTTTTGTAGGTCCTTATCCAGGGCCATCCGTAGCCATCAGACCAACTCAGAATGCAAAAACGATCCTGTGGCATTCCCTACCCACAGACAATTACTGAAAACTGTAAGAACTAGCAAATCAACATTCCCAGTGTAATCATCACAATTAATTATTAATTTCTGCTGTACACTATGTTTGGATCACTAAAACTTTAACAATAATATACAATACTCAAAGATATATGTATAACATTGGGATGGTTGTGAAGGAGTGAGAGATGATTGTCATTTGCTCCCAGTGTAAAAGAGGACTTATCACATCACTCACAGTGTCGCAACCAGTATTTATATAAAGCCGTTGAGTGACATCAATACAACCCATGTTATTCAGGTTATGTAAGTGGCGATTCTTGTTTTACTATACCACCTGATATATTTTATCCCAGACTCAATACAACAACTCAAACTCAATATATTTTATCCAAGACACGATACAGGTGTCTTGTTTCACTAGGACATTGTTTATATTACAGTCTATTTTCTGCAGTGGGAAAGCAAGAGGGATCTAGTAACCTTCCTGTTATGCTAGCATTTTACTGCCATTCGCGTTAAGGTGTTGTTATGGGTCTATATATACACACACACATATGTATTTTTTTTACATGCATTTACTAATTTCCTTTTTTAATCTTAAAAGGTGTTTGCTGAAGAAAATCACCAATTTGAAGTTATACAAAAAGTCATTCCTAATAGGAAGGTTAAGTGTTTAATTTGTTGACACATTTAATTAAAGATTAAATGCTTCAAAAGCTATTATTCTGGGATTTATGATCACTCGAAAAACTATTAAAAATGTAATTTAAGTTTGCTTCTTGTTGGTTACCAAAATGTAATATGAAACTCAGATCCTTCATGTTTTGCCCTGTAAACATTACAATCAGAGTTTTTATCATTATTATTATTCCTTAGTTGTGAATTTGTTGAATTTGGTAAATTTTCGCACTAATAACATTAAGCAATTTTTTCACACCAAGCATTGTTAATGCATTGAACAGCTTGCCTGGTTGTGTAATAGAAGCAGAGACTGTTGGGAGTGTCCAGTGCTATTGGTAGACAACAGAGAAATGATAAGCCTAGCAAGGTCTGAATGACCTGTTTTCATTACCAATGTTCTTATGCGCTAGTTGTTTCATGGGGTATTGTTACAAGGTCTTGTAACAGGAAATCTTTTTATAAGGGAGAACTGTAAATTGATTTTTATCAGTGGTTGGTATAAATTGTAAATATCTCAGTTAAATTAAACATCAGAGACTATGCTGCACTAAGTGGTCTATATCTTTTAGCAAAACACATGTGTTGTGAGCATCTCATCAGAAGGTGAATGGTCTGAGCTGGGACCCACAAAGAGCTCAATGGTAACTATTAAGACACATTATTAACTATTAAGAATCACATCCGGAGACATATATTGCTCTTACACAGTGGACATCAGTCGTACCCCAAATATCTGAATGCGTAAAGCTGCCATATTTACAAGGGACATACCTAAATGCATTGTAATAAAATAGGAATGATGAGCACATTGTCTGAGTGCCAGAAGTGGCTGTCACACAACTGCAGAAACGACCCTGTTCTGTATTTCTAGTTTTCAGTTTAGGTTGTGGACCATGATTGCAAATATAAACTCTTTCAGGTAGTCAGGGTACCAAGAAGCCATGTCTCTTCCATAATAATACATCATGTTGATCAATATCTCCTTTATTCTGGTCTTTCTTTAGTGTTTAGATTTTGATGTGAAATATGTACAGACTAATCAAAGTTTGTGAACAATAATGTATTTGTGGTAGTACAAATACACTAAAGCAATATACAGTCAATATCAGTCAATATGTATTAATTAAATGGTCCGTTATTTCAAATATTTGTCAGTTGACAGAATTCCTCCTTCTTAGCAAATATTTGTAGAAGAAATCTGCTGCTTGCACAATGTGACATTTATCTAAGATATGCATGAGCAAGTCTGGCACATAATACAGTAGATGTAATTGAGCATAGCAGTTCAACATTGAATGAATAGCTGTTGGGTACAAAAAAACATCACATAAATCACACACAGACACACACACACACACACTTAAAATTAATTCTGAAAAAACTCACCAAATAAGGCCAGAAATATGAAGACCTGAGAAAGGCACATTGTGGATTGTTGCGTGCTTATGTGTGGCTGTGTGTAGTAGTACAAGCAGGACTGTGCTCTTTGCCTGTCTCTGGTTGCTCCTGAGAGAAGTGGTGTGAAGAGCTGATATACTCTCAGTTCAGCTTCACTGCATTTGTCTCGTTACTGATTGGCTCACGCTGGCCTCCCTCTTTAGTGTCACACTCAAAGGAGGAGCTGCAGGCTCAATGGCCACGTTCACGACTCCTACTGCAATCATCCACAGGTGATCACAAGTTAGAGACCCCTCCACTCATGTATATCATTTTGGGCAAGTTAAGATTACTTTCCTTCTTTTAGAGAGTTGGGAAAAGGTATCTCTTTTTTCAAAAGAAAAAAGTAAAAACACTTTGGAATTTTTATTCTTTTCGTTTAAAAATGTTTTTTTTTTACAACGTGTAAAAGCTTATTTAGCTCGTTTATAATTTTTTTTAAGGTCTGGTTATTTCTTCATTCAATATGTAATTTTCTTTTGGGCCCTTTTTTCTTATGATGGGGTATTACACGATATTTCCCCTCTAAAATTAGCACTGGATGACCATCAAAATTGTATTTTTAGTAGCTCTTGTAGCAGTTATACATTCTGAATGACACTTGAGCCTGTGGTACAACGCGGTGGCCATTATTGTACTTGATTGAAGTGACTAGAGAAGTCGCAGGTGACATTTTGGAATGACCTGACTTGTTGGGGCAGATGCTATATGGTGGCTTGAAGGACACATCACCTCAGATGGTGACCAGAGCGAAGGAAGCTCATTTTACATACTCTGTTTCCAATAAAAATTCTGGTTGAATTAAATGGTGTCTAAAATATTGACAGTTGTGCATAGCTGATAAATGGAATTTATTGAAAATATCTGTGACACTCTCTGTTCCTTCCAGTCCCCATCCCCGTTTGTGCTCCTTTTACCCTGTTCTTCGCGTTTTGTGTCTTGTGTTCATGTTTCCTGTTCGTCTTCCTCGTGCTGCAGGCTGGGCGTGGTTTTCCTCTCTGTTGCACTAATTCTCTCTTGCATTTCCTCCGCCTTTCACATTCCTTTTGCCACTTGCATTCCTCACGCTCTCTTCTCCGTCAATCACTCTCGTATACATTCTCACGCTGCACGCAGTCATTAGCTCATTAACTCTCATATATATTCTCCCGGTTTTCATTGTCTTGGCCAATTGTAGCCAACTGCAACACACACGGTGTGAGGGAGGGGAAGGGGTCGGAGAACCAGATGCGACCGTGAGGGGATCTAAAAGCTACCCACAAACGTGGAGTAACCACAATTTAGAGGGAGGAAATAGGAAACACGAATAGAACAGAAAAAATAAACAAAATGGAAATAAACAGTGGCGGCTCCTGAGCTGAAAATTGGGGGTAGCGGAAAACTTCCCTTTAAACTGATTATTGGTCTTAATAATTTTTCAATCCGTTTCCTTGATTAACAATAGGCTACATCAGCGTTTAATTCACCAATTACTCAATGCCATCAAATGTAGCCGGTTCTCCTCAATTAGGCTATTAGGCAAATAATAAAATTATTTTAACTTGCGTCGCAAAATTGTGCACATTTTAATCAACATTATAATTGTGGATACATGTGCTCTTCGTTCTCCGCACTCTTAATTCCGAAAATATTAATGGAAATTAAACGATCTTAAAGCTCAGCTTTTGTTAGATTATTTTTTTATTGCAGGTTGTGCTAAATAAAGAGAGCAAATCCTATAACTCTAAATCTAAGGAAGTTCATGCGTATCTTTCAAGACAGAAAAGTCCTATACCGAAATTACCGGCCAGAGCGTAAAACAAAGCTTACACAAAAGCACAGAACAAAGAAGGCGCAGAGCTTAAGTAGCCTGCGAGCACCTAAAAACAATAACACATAATTAGTGTAGGAAGGCGGAAAAAACAACAGGAGTGGCAACACCCACAGAAAAGAAAAAGCAGGCTGCAAAACCTGACACACGGGTAACATTTTTTATTTCCTTACACAAGGCTATCACACATATGCTAGTTTAGCAAAATAGAATATATTCAAAAAACTTTCTGGCCACCATTACCCCCTGTCGCCAGTTGTGGTAAAAGACTAATCTATAATCTCATTACACAGTACATATAAGTGATACTGTGGACATACTCCAGACATATAGTGATAGTGAAGATATATAGTGCAATATTTTGTGCTCAGGCAAAACAACAATGTAACACTTTTGGTCTGGAGTAAGCCAAACAGATCATACCACACAAATCATTTGATATAGTGTTGAGGGATGTTTCTCATCAGCATTGACAGAGATGTGAGTGACAATCTTATTTTTGGTGAATACTTGAGTCAGTCAAGAATCTAAACTGTATCAAGAAGTCACATTTCATCAGGACAGTGGCCAGATGAACATGGTAAAGCCATGGTGGAATGGTTTAAAATAAGAGCACATGTAAAACCAATAACATGACGAATGATTGGTCATGATATTTGTTTTGCACCAATCATAGGTTGTGTAATTAGTTTTACACACGCTAAATGTAAATCAGGCCCTGAATGTCTTAATTTTGTCCAGTCAAAGTCCAGCGATGGATCCAAAGGAATTATTATGTTATTACGTTAATGATCCTTGAGGAACTGTGGCAAGGATGGGGACAGTAGCGACTGTCTCAAAAAATATGCTTGGGCTTCCCATTAAGTATTGACGTAAGGGGACACATACCAGTAAGCAGAGGTGGAAATCCAGGGGACATAAAGTAAAAGTCCTCCCCAGTATTTTGCTCCAATCACCTGGATTTGCTAATTAACATAATTCTTCAGCGGGGAGGTAGAACTAATTAGTGAAATCAGCTGGCTGAGTCTCATGGTAGGACTTTTACTTTATGTTCCGTGGATTTCCACCTCTGCCAGTAAGTATACTGTATACTATAGTACTGAATTCAAATTCACAATGTGTACTTGTATTATTTATAATCCAACTTCTTTTATATTGATTGAAACCAGAACATTCCGTGCAGCTAAAAGAGCTCTTATTCCAAAATCCAGCATTTGGATTGCACAGTTCATATTATTTATTGAACATTTTCATTATTTTCTGGTTCATAACTGAAGTTATGTAGATGACTTCCCTACAAAATATGACACAGGTATTGTCTATGAACACTACTCTGATTGCCAACTGCCAGCTGATTGCATGACTGCCATCATCTACTGAGAAATGACAAGTAAAGGGTGACGGGAAGGTAAGGTGATCATCATCATCATATGTCTTTCAAACATTTGCAATTCTACTTACAAGAATTAAAACATGACATCCTGTCAACATTACCTGTACGTAGAGGGATGACAACGCTCTGAAAAATGCTTTAAAGCAGGAGTGCCCAACTCAGTCCTGGAGGGCAGGTATGCGTGCAGGTTTTTCTTCCAACTAATTAAAACTAAATAGTTTTAGTTTTCTGACAGCTCTATAAACTATGCTGATTCATTCCTGTTCTTGAACACAGTAAAATCTTTAGGATATGCTTGCAGTCTGCAGCTGCACTGGCGCTTATACAAAATGGCGGATCAAAATACGATTGACCTATTTAAATAATTAAGCGCAAATTTGGCACAACATTCTGAAATGGATTAGCCCTTGTTGTGCACCCCTGCTTTAAAGAAACTTAATTTAAGGAAAGTCATAGTGCACCAGCCACTTACCCTGTGCAAGTCTTGAATGCCTGTTTACACTGGGGGGCCATGTCCGTTTGGCTTCAGCTTGCAGCAGCTGGTGAAGCAGATGCAACAACGTTGACAGGTTTGCCACAAACCTGCCATAATAGTTAAGGGGTTAACCCAGTTCTGAGACATTATTGGGTGCTGGAGCATCATCAATGGCTTTGTGTCTGTTGGGTGCAGGCCTTGGGCATCAGTCTGGTATCCAAGGTACGCCACTGAGTCCTTGAGAAATTCACACTTGCTGTGCTTCATTATCACACCACACTGTTCCAGCTTGTCCAACACTTTATTCAGCTTGACTAAAGTGTTCTTCCAAGTGGGTGCAGTGACAAGGATGTCATCCAAGAAGTGTAACAAGTTTTAAAATAATGCTCTCATATGAGTCGGTTGTAAAGAATAAAACTGTTCTAGGAACATGTAAATTTGTAGTGAATGCAAGTTTAAAACCATAATAGGAAACAATTCATAAGATAACTCGCAAGAGAACCTGGTAAAAGTTCACTCGAGTTCGGTAAAATCGTAAGAATTCATGACGAAACAACGTAACTATTGCTGGGTTTGGAAAAGTTACAATCCTCATTTTATTTTCTTATATCGGTAATCTCCACTCAGCCCACCTTGGCGCAAAGATATTAAAATCTCAGGTCAGATAGGCAAACCAGGCCAAAAAGATAAGCTTACTTTCTCAAGTTTGGCTCATCAGATTGAGAATGGACTGAATAGAGGGTACCCCGAGATAGAAATAGTGGATGCTGTGATTAGAGCCATTTCCCCAGGCTTACAGTTATGCAACTATCTAGAAGGAAAACACAATTTAACCCTTCCCACACTCCGACGTATACTGCGTTCCCATTTCCAGGAAAAGAGTGCTACAGAATTGTACAATCAGCTTACTTCTGAGGCACAGCATAGCAAAGAGACCCCCCAAAGTTTTCTAATGCGTGTCCTGGACCTGAAGCAGAAGGTACTGTTTGCGTCGCAAGAGGCAGAATCGGGGCTAAAGTACGATCCACCTTTAGTTCAGAGCATGTTTTTGCACATAGTACTCACTGGTCTCCAGAGTGACAGTATTAAGATAGACATGCAGCCGCTGCTATTAGATACCAAGACCTCAGATGAAGTACTACTAGAGAGGTTGAATGTAGCCTGTGCTAATGAGGCAGAAAGAAGGAATAAAAAGAGACTCACTGTCCCACAGACAGCTGCAACCGTACATGTAATCCAACCAGAGGGCATGCAACCTACCAAGTGCCCTGCAAAAGAAGCTACACCAAGAATCTCCCTTGAATTACTGACAGAGCTGAAAGAATTAAGAACTGATGTAGCTTCCCTGAAAAGCCTCGGTGTTGAGATAGCTCAGATTAAAGAGACAATGCATCAGCCCAATGTGGTGCCACCACCCTGTGTCCCCCCTCTGATAGGAGGGTGGACAGAGACTCTCCAAGCCCACGGCCATTGCTGATGCCACAGCAGTGTCATCCATCCTATCAGGGCCATAGCCAGCTGCAAGCGCCCGCCCTATTGCAGCCCCAATATACCCCTAATCGGTATAGTAACAATTACAGCCAGCCCCAAACCCCTGCCCACATGCAACTCCAACCAGGACTTACACGGTACTCAAACAGTTCTATCCGTTCCCCAAGGCGATGGTAATGCTATCGATGTGGAAGTAATGAGCATTTCCAAGCAGGGTGCAGGATGAGAGGAATCAAACCATCGAGGGGAATGCCTTTAAACAGGGAATGGTTCCCACAGAGGGACGGGTGTTAACCATAGCCAGCGGAGAGTCCCAAATATGCGCAAACTGTGGCAGTGTAAACTCACCTGAAAAATGGAAGCAATGCTCATCTTGTAAGAAAACACTGTATTGTTCAAAAACATGTCAAAACCAGCACTGGCGTGAACATAGGGGAAATTGTACTTGTCTGCCAAACACTGGTGGAAAGCATCCACTGCCAGTTCATGCGAACCATCCCCGCAAAGTAACATCACTAGTTGGTCAACAATGTTTAGTTGAATGCTACCTGCATGGCCACAGAATACAAGCTCTGTGGGACACTGGTTCCCAGGTATGTGTAATTGATGAGCGAGGTAAAGAGGAATACCTACCAACAGCGAGATTGAGGGGCGTGTCCCAAATGTGAACATGGGGTGTTTATTCTACATGGCATCCATAGCTATTTCTGATATAATGTGGCTTAAGAGGGTGAATAATTCCTCCAATCATGACAAGCACCTAATTAACAGCTTGTTAAAATTCTGGGATTGCAACTGTGGTTGCAACGAAAACCAGCATATACAGGGGTCCCCCAGGACCGGTTTGGGAACCCCTGGCATAAACAATGTGCTGGTAAACTGTTCTGCTTAATTGTATTTCACAAAACTTTGGTTTGAAAAATCATTATACCTTTAGGCTTCAAGAAAAAAACACTTTAAAACTTTCATACGGCTGTACAATGCTGATTTTCGACACACTATTCTAATTTCTTGAAATACTGTTTTGGGGGTTTTCTGGAGCTGTAAGCCAAAATTATGAAAAATGAAACAAATAAAGGCTAGAAATATTTCACTTTGTGTGTAATGAATCTATAATCTATGAAAGTTTCACTTTTTGAATGGAATTATGGAAAAAAAAAACTTTTCCATGATATTAAATTTTTTTGGAAAGGATCTGTATTTTAGCCAAAGTGGTTTTGTACTTTATTGCAGAGATTTATGCAAAACCGTCGTGAATTGGGTGTATTTCTTTGACTGATAGCACAATAGGCCTATCTGAAATGGGAAAAACTCGCATCAACCCGCCTCCACTGCGAGTAATATTTACCTTCCACTGGGTTTTAAAACTGTCTGTCAAATATTCCAGCCAATAGCCAAGACTCTTATCTTTCACACAAGCCCTCATTCAACACAAAGCCCTCGTAAGTCAAGTAAATACAGCCCCGCGCAAGAGGAGGAGGCAACCAAGCGTAATTATCGAACCAAGATGGCACAGTGTTTTTACCTTGTAGCGTAGCTCGCTACATTCCGTTTAGCAAAGCACAATTCATAAGGTAACTGCTGCTGTTTTCTTTTTACTTTACAGTCTCTTTCATACAGTTTTTGGTTAGTTATGTCTAGGCTATTCAGGAGTTTCTCCATGCAGCAGGTCCTAGCCCAAATATGGTTTTGCGGTCTCAGTGACGTTGAGTGGTGTAAAGTACAAATTCTTTTTTTTTGCCGGTATACCAGTGCGAATTCACTGTTATGTATAAAATGAATCCCACTGAATTAAATGAATATAGCTAACATTACTATATTGTAACAATGGCAATCTAGCCAGCAAAATTACACATAGCAGCTAGCTATCTATTTGTGTCTGAGATGAACTGTTCTGAGTTTCTTTTTAATTAAATGGCATCTGAAGGGTTTGTTTTGTTCCACATGAGTAAATTGTTCTGTATGCAGTACAGCAGGCTGTGCAGGTAAACGAATGAGCAATTTATGCATGACGTAACATGAGGGAGAGATAACATGAGGATGAGTTTGTTGTTGTTGATTATTATGCAGGGGTTTATTTTATCTAGGGTGGACATTTGATTTTATATCCCGTTTGCATATACCTGGACTCATTTCTGGCTAATGGGGCTCTGGTGGAATACAAGATTCACTGTGCTGCTACATGGGTTTGGAGAGCTTTTTGGGGACCACAGGTAGGCTAGTTAGTTGTGTAATATGAAACACACCAAAAACACATCTAAAAATGAACTTTTATTGCCAATTATCAAATTTTAACTGTGGAATTCAACCTCCTTCTCTACCTTGCGTCATGGTGCGACGTCCAGTCGTATTGACGTGACTGTTCAACTGAACTACAATTCACGAAAAATTACGAAAAAAGGCGCATCATTGCCGTCTGCATTTCACTTGAACTGTTCGTTTTATCTCTGCGAAATTTAGCCTCTTAATAAATTTGATGTCATTGTTTGGTTACTTTCTATTATAAGCCACTACTAACCAACAATACTAGCTATTCACATTTAGATTTCTGGCATTTCTCAGATATTCGCCTTGTTGTTTGAATTCAGTAATTCGGTAGGTTCCGGAAAACTCCGATGCTTATGAAAACATTGGCGGCATTGCATTGTGGGGCGCGAATACTACCTTCCTCCTGAAAAGGATAGTCCAGAGCATCCTTTGTGAAAGGACGGATAAAAGGAACTGTGAAGCTCCTTTCCTTCTCAATATAAGAAATTCGAACGGTCCTTAGCATGGCTGCCCGGGAAATATTTCCGGTTCACGCGATCTAAAGGATCCTTCCATGCTTGAATTTGATTATTCGAATGCCGCCTAAGGCCACGATCACACCGGACGCGCTTTGTAGGCTTGAAAACGCGAGGAGCACTACCTGTCTTGATTTTACGAAAGCCTACTCTGAAAAAGCAGTTGGAGGCGTCTTTTTTGCTGTTGCTAGGCAACCGAACTCCGTTCCTGTCAATCACTTAGCTGACGTTGTTAACGGTGTTAGCGAACTAAATTTACCCGAAAGTTTGCTTCGTTATTTGTCTTTAAAAAGCCGCGAATAAGCGGAGTGCCTTGGATCGCTTATTTTTATCATGGTATTCACGATTATTGAAATCATATAACTCCTGGTAGGCTGAAATGGCAACTAACGTTACCATTTTTTTGTTACGACTCAGATACGAGACGAACCCAAGTGCAACGACCAGGAGACAGATTTCACAGAAAGGAGTTTTTAATAAGTTAAGTGTTGGGGTAGTCCCAAAACTGTACAGGAAAGGCAAAACACGTTATCACACAGGGTAATGCCAGGAAGCCCGGAACGGACTGCTCCAAGCCGGAGCTGGATTGGAAGATCCGGAACGGGTTCCAAGCCGGAACTGGACTGGACTTAAGGTGTAGGTAACACCTGGACTGGACTGGAACTGGACCGGGAGGTCCACTCAGGAATCGGGGTCTGGAACGGATTGTTCCAAGCCGGAACTGGACTGGATCGGTAGGTGCACAACTCACACCTGGACTGGACTGGAACTGGACCGGGAGGTCCACTCTGGACAACGGGTTCAGGAACAGGCTTGTTCCAAACCGGAACTGGACTGTACGGGAAGGTGCGCGACTCACGCCTGGACTGGACTGGAACTGGACTGGGAGGTCCACTCCGGACGACGGGTTCAGGAACAGACTTGTTCCAAACCAGAACTGGACTGTACGGGAAGGTGCGCGACTCACGCCTGGACTGGACTGGAACTGGACCGGGAGGTCCACTCTGGGGGCGGCTTCAGGAACGGACTAGTTCCAAGCCGGAACTGGACTGGAAAGGTAGGGGAGCGACTCACTACGGCAGGACTGGAACTGGACCGGGATGACTACACCGGTACTGGACAAAACAAAACAGAGGGGGATTAGTTTGGGAGTAGGCACGGGAAGGACCGGGAGGTTCTCACTGGGTTGCAGAGCGGGACAGGTAGGTAGGTGGTGAGGGATGGCAGAGCTGGGTAGTGTGGCGTAGCTTAGGTAGGTCCGGTTGGATCTGGCTGGTTTCCAGAGCTCCCGGAACCGTAACCGAAGACGTTGTAGGCGGCTTCGGCCGGACAGGAACGACTGGAGGGTAGCCAGGATAGGTGTGCCACACGGAATCCTACGTGAGCTGAAGGTGGAGGTACCGCAACACACTCAACAAACACAGGGAGAACGAACACTGCCACGAATGAAAGGGAGCCGGGTAAACTGGAGGTTTAGAGGGAAAACAGGTTAGCTGCATGCAACACAGGAATTACAAGGGAGGTAACTACCAATTCGTAGTTTCGAACGAACTACACGCTGTAAGGGGATAGTATCCCACAACCAAGCGAGCAGAACCGTAGAAGACCATGAACGACAAACATTAACACCGAGTGAGGATAGTTAACGAACTGGCGCCGACTGGCAGCCAGCCGAAGGTATAAATAGTGCAGCTAATGATAACCTGAATAAGGCGCAGGTGTGGAAATCAAACGGGAGTGATTACTAAACACCAGGTGAGGAATGCATGCAGCGAGGGGGAGAGGAGTGAAAGGCGGAAGTAAATAAAGAAAACCAGACGAACAAGTCAGGGAAGGAAACGCCCAGTCCGTAGCAGCGGGGAAAACACGGACAAAGGGATCCAACATGACACGGAGGGAAAACAGGAAAACACGGAAAACGAACAGGAAGGGAGCGGAACATTACAGTACCCCCCCCTCAATGTACGCCTCCTGGCGTACCTGGCGGCCTGGTTTTGTAAGGGAAGCGTTTGTGGAACTCCTGGATCAGTGAGTGATCCAGGATGAGGCTCCTGTGGAGCCACGACCGCTCCTCAGGACCATACCCCTCCCAGTCAACGAGGTATTGGAATCCTCGACCCTTACGGCGGATGTCAATAATACGGTCCACCGTGTAGGCCGGGGCGTTGTCGATGACCCGGACAGGTGGAGGAGGGAGGGTAGGGGAACTGAGGGGGCTGGAGGCGACAGGCTTAATCTGTGACACATGAAAAACGGGGTAAACTTTGAGGGAGGCAGGGAGGGAGAGCTTAACAGAAACTGGGTTGATTAAGCAAACAATAGGGAAGGGACCAATAAACCGGGGCCGAAGTTTCTTAGAGGAGGAGGGAAGGGAAATGTTGGACGTGGAGAGCCAGACCTGCTGACCGACCCTATACTTAGGGGCTGCGGTCCTGTGAAGGTCCGCCAGACGTTGGGAACGGGAATTAGAGCGCAGGAGTGCGGTGCGTGCAAGTCTCCACATGCGCTTGCATTTGAGGAGGTGGGATCTAACGGAAGGGACTGCTACCTCGGCCTCCTGGGCCGACAGGAGAGGGGGTTGGTAACCCAATGAGCACTCGAACGGGGACAACCCTGTGGAAGCACTTTTAAGGGAGTTGTGAGCGTACTCTACCCAGGGGAGAAAACGGCTCCAGGAGGCGGGATTGCGTGCGGTGACGCACCGCAGGGCGGCCCCCAGGTCCTGGTTCGCCCTCTCTGCCTGGCCGTTAGACTGGGGATGGAAACCAGACGACAAACTAGCCGAAGCCCCCAGGGCTACACAGAACGCCTTCCAAACCTGGGAGGAGAATTGGGGCCCACGGTCAGAAACGATGTCGGACGGGATCCCGTGCAGCCTGACCACATGTAACACCAGGAGCTCCGCAGTTTCGAGGGCGGACGGGAGTTTGGGAAGGGGAATAAAGTGAACCGCCTTGGAGAACCGATCCACTACTGTCAGAATTACGGAATTACCCTCTGACAATGGCAGACCGGTGACAAAGTCTACGCCGATGTGGCTCCAAGGACGGCCCGGGACAGGGAGGGGAAGGAGAAGACCGGCGGGAGGCTGGTGGGATGCCTTGCTCCTGGCGCACACAGCGCAGGCCAGGACAAAGGCACGGGTATCCTCCTTGAGAGTGGGCCACCAAAAACTCCTCCTGACGAGGGTGGTCATTCTGGCAACACCTGGGTGACACGCCAGACAGGAGGCGTGAACCCACTCAAGGACCTGGGAGCGGACGGAGTTGGGTACAAACAGGGAGGAGTTAGGGTTACTACGGGGGTCAGGGTGGGAAGTCTGGGCGGACCTCACAATCTCCTCGATCTTCCAGGAGACCGCAGCCACTACACAGGACGCCGGTAGGATAGGCTCCGGGTCAGCAGGACTGGAGGGAAGGGAAAAAACACGGGATAAGGCATCCGCCTTGACATTGCGGGAACCGGAGCGGTAAGACAAAGAAAAATTAAATCGGGCAAAGAATAATGACCATCTAGCCTGTCTGGCATTAAGCCTCTTAGCAGTCTTTAAATAAATTAAATTTTGATGGTCAGTCAAAACAACAAAGGGATTACCTGCCCCCTCCAGCCAGTGGCGCCACTCCTCAAGAGCCAGCTTGATGGCGAGAAGTTCCCGATCCCCGACATCATAGTTTCGTTCAGCGGAGGACAGAGGACAGCCTCCGGGAGAAGAAAGCACAGGGATGGAGCTTGTTGTCCAAGGCGGCTCGTTGGGACAGAATGGCCCCCACGCCGGTGTCGGAGGCATCCACCTCAATAATAAATTGCCGGGTGGGATCAGGGTGACAAAGAATAGGGGCTGAGGAAAACCGAGTTTTAAGCCGCTCAAACGCCAGCTGGGCCTCGGAGTTCCAAAAAAAAGAAAGGGCAGTGGAAGTGAGTTTGGTAAGGGGAGCAGCAATGACACTGTAGTTGCGGATAAACCGGCGATAGAAATTAGCAAAACCGAGGAATTGTTGTAGGTGCTTACGAGAGGTGGGTTGGGGCCATTCTGTCACCGCCTTGATCTTGACAGGATCCGCCCGGATGCTGCCCTCCTCGATGATGAAGCCGAGGAACGGGACTGAGGAGACGTGGAAGGAGCATTTCTCCGCCTTGACAAAGAGCTGATTCTCTAGAAGACGCTGGAGAACCTCCCGGACATGAAGAATGTGCTCCTGTGGGGACTTGGAAAAAATCAAAATATCATCAATATAAACAAAGACGGACTTCCCCAACAGGTCTCGCAGCACGTCATTCACCATGCCCTGGAAGACTGCGGGGGCGTTAGTAAGGCCGAAGGGGACCACCAGGTACTCATAGTGGCCCAACGGGGTATTGAAGGCAGTCTTCCATTCATCCCCCTCCCGTATACGCACCAAGTGGTACGCATTACGGAGGTCGAGCTTGGTGAATATGACGGCTTGCGAGAGGGGTTCAAAAGCAGTGTTAATGAGGGGAAGAGGATATTTATTGCGGATGGTGATTTGATTAAGCCCCCGGTAGTCGATGCAGGGCCGTAGTGAGCCGTCTTTTCCCCCCACAAAGAAGAACCCAGCACCAACAGGAGAAGAGGAGGGACGGATGATGCCTGAGGCGAGGGACTCGTGAATGTACTCCTCCATGGATAATTTCTCCGGCCCCGACAAACTGTAAAGGCGGCCAGACGGAAGCTTGGCTCCTGCCAGCAGGTCGATGCAGCAGTCGTAAGGCCGGTGAGGAGGTAGGGACAGGGCGCGTGATTTGGAGAAGACCTGGCAGAGGTCGTGATATTGCTCAGGGACGTTGGAAAGGTCGGGTTCGGGTTGGTTGGTGCTGGGATCCTTGGACCCCGGAGGGGGCAGAGCGGAACGAAGACAGCTAGCCAGACAGTGGCCACTCCACGCCAGGATACGACCGGCTTGCCAGTCGATATGAGGGTTGTGAAGGCGGAGCCAGGTCTGACCTAAAACTATGGAGGACTGTTTGGAGTTGATGAGTAGGAGTTGAATACTCTCCCGATGATTGCCGGATAACACTAGTTGAATTGGAACGGTGGAGTGGGTCACTAACCCCAGACTCCTACCGTCTAAGGCGAGAGCTGTAATCGGAGAGGGTAGAACTTCCGTGGGGATGCCGGCCCTCCTGGCGAAGGTGATGTCCATGAAGTTGGCGTCGGCTCCCGAGTCGATGAGAGCCGACGAAACTTCGGACTTGTCCCTCCAAAGGAGAGTGGCCTTAAATACAAGGCGGTTCTGAGCTGCATGGCTAGGTATGATGGGGCTCGTCAGTACGCCCAGTTTAACTGGCGAGCCTATTCTTTTGGGCGAATCGGGCAGGAGGCGATCTGATGGCCAGGCTTGCCGCAGTAGAAGCAGGATCTAGAGCGTAGGCGACGTTGGCGCTCCTCGGCGTTGACCGCAACTCTGCCCAGTTGCATGGGCTCCTCCTCGGAGACCCCAGACGCCGCTCTGGATCCTGCAGCAGAAGAGTGTGGACGGATGTGTACTTGATGACCGGAGTTCCCCCCTCGCTCACGGGCCCGGATGCGGAGACGGTTGTCAATGGCCAGACTAATAAGACTATTGAGAGAAGTGGATTCTTCACGGGTGGCAAGTTGGTCCTTTAGCTCTTCGCCGAGTGCCTGGCGAAAGGCCCCCTGAAGGGCGGTGTCATTCCATCCGGACTCCGCTGCGAGGGTGCGGAATTGGATCGCCATCTCCGCGACGCTGCGACTTCCTTGACGAACTTGAAGAAGGCGTTGAGTAGCGTCTCGCCCGCAGGTAGGGTGATCGAACACACGCCGCATCTCGGCGGTGAAGGCAGCGAAGTTGTTGCAGAGCGCGACCTGGCTGTCCCAAATGGATGTAGCCCACTCCAGGGCACTTCCTCCCAAGCTGCTCATGATAAAGGCGATTTTACATGGGTCGAAGGAGGAGGGCTGCATCCGGAAGACAATGTCGCACTTCATTAAAAACTCGCGACATTTCCCCAATCCCCCGCGGTATAATTCAGGGTGTTGTACGCGGGGCTCTCGATAAGAAGTGGCAGCAGGAGGATCGACCGGCGGATCCGGCGCGGGAGGTGTAGGACCCACAGGAATTCGCGGAAGCGGCTGGTGAAGGGATAGCTGTGCCACTTGTTCAGTGATGCCCCTCAGCACCTCCAACACGTCATCCAAACGACGGCCCTGTTGGTCGCTGACCGCAGTTTGGCAGGAGAAGGCGTGACGAATCTGATCCAGGTCGGCTGGGTCCATGTTTTTGGCCAGTTCGTTCTGTTACGACTCAGATACGAGACGAACCCAAGTGCAACGACCAGGACACAGATTTCACAGAAAGGAGTTTTTAATAAGTTAAGTGTTGGGGTAGTCCCAAAACTGTACAGGAAAGGCAAAACACGTTATCACACAGGGTAATGCCAGGAAGCCCGGAACGGACTGCTCCAAGCCGGAGCTGGATTGGAAGATCCGGAACGGGTTCCAAGCCGGAACTGGACTGGACTTAAGGTGTAGGTAACACCTGGACTGGACTGGAACTGGACCGGGAGGTCCACTCAGGAATCGGGGTCTGGAACGGATTGTTCCAAGCCGGAACTGGACTGGATCGGTAGGTGCACAACTCACACCTGGACTGGACTGGAACTGGACCGGGAGGTCCACTCTGGACAACGGGTTCAGGAACAGGCTTGTTCCAAACCGGAACTGGACTGTACGGGAAGGTGCGCGACTCACGCCTGGACTGGACTGGAACTGGACCGGGAGGTCCACTCTGGACGACGGGTTCAGGAACAGACTTGTTCCAAACCGGAACTGGACTGTACGGGAAGGTGCGCGACTCACGCCTGGACTGGACTGGAACTGGACCGGGAGGTCCACTCTGGGGGCGGCTTCAGGAACGGACTAGTTCCAAGCCGGAACTGGACTGGAAAGGTAGGGGAGCGACTCACTACGGCAGGACTGGAACTGGACCGGGATGACTACACCGGTACTGGACAAAACAAAACAGAGGGGGATTAGTTTGGGAGTAGGCACGGGAAGGACCGGGAGGTTCTCACTGGGTTGCAGAACGGGACAGGTAGGTAGGTGGTGAGGGATGGCAGAGCTGGGTAGTGTGGCGTAGCTTAGGTAGGTCCGGTTGGATCTGGCTGGTTTCCAGAGCTCCCGGAACCGTAACCGAAGACGTTGTAGGCGGCTTCGGCCGGACAGGAACGACTGGAGGGTAGCCAGGATAGGTGTGCCACACGGAATCCTACGTGAGCTGAAGGTGGAGGTACCGCAACACACTCAACAAACACAGGGAGAACGAACACTGCCACGAATGAAAGGGAGCCGGGTAAACTGGAGGTTTAGAGGGAAAACAGGTTAGCTGCATGCAACACAGGAATTACAAGGGAGGTAACTACCAATTCGTAGTTTCGAACGAACTACACGCTGTAAGGGGATAGTATCCCACAACCAAGCGAGCAGAACCGTAGAAGACCATGAACGACAAACATTAACACCGAGTGAGGATAGTTAACGAACTGGCGCCGACTGGCAGCCAGCCGAAGGTATAAATAGTGCAGCTAATGATAACCTGAATAAGGCGCAGGTGTGGAAATCAAACGGGAGTGATTACTAAACACCAGGTGAGGAATGCATGCAACGAGGGGGAGAGGAGTGAAAGGCGGAAGTAAATAAAGAAAACCAGACGAACAAGTCAGGGAAGGAAACGCCTAGTCCGTAGCAGCGGGGAAAACACGGACAAAGGGATCCAACATGACACGGAGGGAAAACAGGAAAACACGGAAAACGAACTGGAAGGGAGCGGAACATTACATTTTTTCCTCAATCGTCTTCGTTTAAACGGAACCGACAGGGAGAATCAAGGTCCGCCTCTACTTTCGTGCGATTGGACAGGAGAAAAGAATGACAGTGACGTGGCGCGCATTTTTCCTCAGAGCGCTTCAAGTTGAGATATTTTCAACCCTGTGCGCACCGAGCATTTTTCGAAAAACAGCGAGGCGCCTGGAGCGGATAAACGCAAGGCGCCCGGGGCGCAAAAGCAGCGTGGAAAACGCTTCAAACTCATTGAAAACAATTCGAAAAAGGCGCCCCCAGCTGTTAAAGCGGATCCGGTGTGATCGCGGCCTTAGGCCGGACGCGCTTTGTAGGCTTGAAAACGCGAGGAGCACTACCTGTCTTGATTTTATGAAAGCCTACTCTGAAAAAGCAGTTGGAGGCGTCTTTTTTGCTGTTGCTAGGCAACCGAACTCCGTTCCTGTCAATCACTTAGCTGACGTTGTTAACGGTGTTAGCGAACTAAATTTACCCGAAAGTTTGCTTCGTTATTTGTCTTTAAAAAGCCGCGAATAAACGGAGTGCCTTGGATCGCTTATTTTTATCATGGTATTCACGATTATTGAAATCATATAACTCCTGATGGGCTGAAACGGCAACTAACGTTACCAATTTTTTCCTCAACCGTCTTTGTTTACATGGAACGATAGGCAGAATCAAGGCCCACCTCTACTTTCGTGCGATTGGACAGAGAAGAAAAGAGTGACAGTGACGTGGGGCGCTTTTTCCTGGGAGCGCTTCTAGATGAAATAATTTCAACTCCGTGTGCACCAAGCGTTTTTATAAAAACAGCGAAGCGCCCGAAACAGATAAACGCGAGGCGCTCGGGGCGCAAAAGTAGCATGGAAAACGCTTCAACCTCATTGAAAACAATTTGAAAAAAGGCGCCCCCAACTGTTAAAGCGGAGCCGGTGTGATCGCGGCCTAAGCTGCCTAACGCCCGGAACCCACCAGACGCTTATTGCACGCGCAGATTTGAGCAGAACTGAACCCACCAGACGCACAAAGGCACAAACGCTTTTATCGTTTTTTCGGAGCGCATTCCATGAACGACAGAGACGCGCTATACAAACAAACAGTCTACATTCCGGATTTGTGAGCTTCGCTTAATAATGGATAAGTAAATACTGCTATTACATATGTCTTACTGCTTGACAGGTTAATTAAAATGAAAACTCGCATACTGTCAATATATTAGTGCATGGGAAAATAGCTACACATGAATCAGACTAACAAACAAGTCTTCACTGGCTGGCAGCAAATGGCCTACTTTTGATTTTTACTTCGTAGCCTATAGCTAATGTAATTATGTCATTATAACGAAATCAGTTGAGTGATTACCTTATCTCGCAATATTAATATAGTACTTTTTTTGTTTGTTTCAGTACGAGTTGTAAACTGAGGAAGGCAATTATGGTTTACCTCTTGCTCCGAATGTTCTAAACATTTAATTATAGCAGAATTAGCAGCTATTTTGATTCTGTAGTACCTTAAATCGATACAGTGATATCAGTATAATAAAAACAAAAGTCAGCATAGTCTTAATTCATTGAACAAATATATATATAAATTTGTATACTATAATAAAGAAAAAGCATTATAAAAACGGGACTGGTTATATGCAAAATGTATGACTTGATTTAACTTCATTCATCACAATGTATGCAATCACAATGGTGATTGTCTCTGTTCCCTTTTTCATTAGGGCCTATATTAAAATATAATATGTATTAAAATAATTAATAACAATAGCAAACCTATTAGTAGGTTGAAAAACATTAATACGTAGTGATATGATGCAGATATTGAGCATATACAATGTATTTCTATAAGATTGCGCATGCGGATGACCAGAAAATTCTGCCCAGAGCGGAAAAATCAGCTACACGTCCGCGAGCCGTCCGCCCGCCAGCCGTGCGTGGCCGGTGAGAACCGCGGCAATTCGTTAACATGGGAGCGGAAGTGAAGCACAACAGTGCGGGTGTGCGTGCGCTTGAGCTTGCGCGTCTGGTGGGTTCTGGGCGTAAGCTTCCCCAGTGTCGTATGTCATCGCTTTACGCAATGAATGATGGGATATCCAAGTTCGCAAACTTGTTTGGCTTGACACTACATGCGTCACTACATCCACTTGACACTACATGCGTCACAAGTCCACAAGTCCGTACTTCTGCGGACTTGGTATTGAGAAACACCACAGAACTATATAAGAACTTATAGTTCTGTGAGAAACACCCAAGGTCTAGTAATTCAGACTAGGGGGCGGGCTTTTTACGATTGCTGAGATTGAATATGTGTTGGTTTGCGCAGACCAGCCCGGGCAGGGACGTACACAGATAGACCCCAGGTAGTGCTCAAGCACCTGTCCTTTTGCCCTCTGACCAGATAAGTGCCCTTTTTGAAAGACATTTTTTATTCATTCATTTTTCTAATTTTATATTTCAGTTTTTTAATGTGGCCCATGGCATCAATTCTCAATTAAAAGCGTGTAATAATGCCCGAAAATTGCATTTGAGTTGTAATTCTGCGAGACCGTGTCATGGTTTTGAACCCTGTTTCCCTATGCGGCCACGCGAGGGCGCTGCCCTTTTGGTAGATGCTTGCTCCGCCCTGCTGAGTTGGCGGAGCTTCTGTTAAGCGTTTACACCTGTGCGTGGTCACAGAGCTATTTAAGCCTTCCGTTTCCTTCTATCGGGGCTTCGACATTAATTGTTCATTGTTTGTTCATTGTTTTGTACTGTGGTGTTTTTGTTAGCTGTGAGTTACTCGTACCATTTGGGCTACTCGCCTGTTTTTTAATGTCTCTTTGTTGAGGCAGGGCTTATTTCTTGCTGGCTTAGGTAGTTAATTATCTCGTAGAAGTTTGGGACCGTAAATCTCTGCTCTATTTCGCCTTTTTTGTGCTTTTTCTCCGTATATGGAGTTTTGGGCGATTCTGTTCGGAACAGTAGTTCTGTTCACCCTTCGGCACATGTCTTCCCATAGTAAGATCAGGTGTTTCGCTTCTACTTAGTTTATTAGCTCGTAGAAGTATAGAATAGCAGTTTCTCTGGTCCATTTTCACCTTTTGATTGGTTTTCTTACTGAGACCTGGCGTTTTAGCTTCTACTCATTTCCGGGTTACGGTGAGCCAGTTAGTAGCTTCGGTACGTTTGTTCCCTGTTTTGTCTCCTTCTCGTGGACTATGCTCCTTTTTGTTGTGAGTCAGGGTTTTTTAAAATTTATATTGAGAGGCTGTCGTGCTATTTTGCGTTGGTCTTTGTTGCAGCTGTCCTCCGTCCTTTTTACCTACGGGACGATTTTGTTCGGAACTATTGTTCTGTTCGTTTTCCGGGTATGTTTCTCCTTGTGTGGAGTTTGGGCGAGGTTGTGGACATGTTTGTGTGTGACTGCGCGTAGCATGGGAACGTTAGCTCTCTGTTCCTTCGCTTCATTACATATTCTTTTACTGAGAGGCTAGGGCGGTTGTTTCAAATTAAACTTGCGTTAGTCTATTTGGATAGTAAAGTTATGGGACGACGGTGCTCCGTCGGCTCACCTGTAAAATGTTTCTCTCTCCTGGGAGATCGGGTGTTTACCCCTTTGTTTTCTGCATTGGACTGCGAGCCTATTAATCTCGCCATGGAACGTTAAATCTCTGTTCCTGTTTGCCTCATTATATTCCTCATCATAGAGAGGCAGGGCGTTTATTTTCATTAATCTCGCTTTGGTCTAGCCGGTAAATGTCCGGTGCTGCCTGTCCTGTTCGTTCCTTTCGGTGCCTTTCTCCTTGCATGGAGTTTTTGACGATTTTGTTCGCAACTGCTGTTCTGTTTCGTCTTTTGGCGCATGTCTTCCTATAGGGAAGATTGGGCGATGTTGTGGACACGTTTGTGTGTGACCGCGAGTTTGAGAGTAGCCTGGGAACGTTGGATCTGTTCCTTTCGCCTCCACTATTACTATCTTATTATTTTGCAGTGTCTGTTTACTGTGTTTTATATTTGTGCCTTTTCGCTACTCGCCCGTTCTTATTTTGTCTCGTTACCGAGACAGGACGCTTATTATTTCTGGCTGTTCAGATCCCTGTCCTTGCGCTCTACTTGGCGTTTGACAGTGTTAGTAGCGTCTGTAGTGGTGTTTGTTGTTCCTTGTCTTGTCTCCTTCCCTTATCTGCGAGGTTTCCCGCCTTAGTGGCCTAAGGGCTTTATGAATCCCCTTGCTGCGTTTGTCTCCTCCCACGTCACACGTTCCTGGCTGCTTCCCCTCATCCTTCAAGAGAGCCCACATCACCCCGATCCTTAAAAAACCCACGCTGGACCCCTCCAACATCCAAAACTACAGACCGGTATCTCTTCTTCCTTTTCTTTCCAAAACTATTGAACGTGCTGTTTCTAACCAACTGTCTTCTTTCCTTACCCAGAACAACCTACTAGACCCCCACCAGTCCGGCTTCAGACCTGGCCACTCAACGGAGACCGCACTCCTCTCCGTCAGCGAGATGCTTCACGCAGCTCAGACAGCCTCCCTCTCCTCTGTGCTAATACTCCTAGACCTCTCTGCCGCCTTCGACACTGTAGATCACTCCATCCTCCTGTCGTCCCTGTCTGCAGCGGGGATCGGCGGCTCGGCCCTGGCCTGGATTGAGTCCTACCTCTCGGAGCGCTCCTCCCAGGTTGCCTGGGCTGGTAAAGTATCGGCACCCCGTCCACTTATCACAGGAGTCCCCCAGGGCTCAGTCCTTGGTCCCCTCCTTTTCTCCACCTACACCAAATCCCTTGGCCCTGTTATCACTGCTCATGGTCTTTCTTACCACTGCTACGCTGACGATACTCAACTCTTTCTCTCCTTCTCACCCTCTGACACTCAGGTGTCAGCCCGCATCTCCGCTTGCCTGAGAGACATCCAGACCTGGATGGACAACCACCATCTGAAGCTCAATCCAGATAAGACTGAGCTCATCTACATTCCTGCTCTAACCTCTCCCCCTCTCAATCTCTCCATTTCCCTAGGGGACATTCCACTGACCCCAACGCCCTGTGCCAGGAACCTCGGAGTGGTGATGGACAACAGGCTGTCCCTCTCCGAGAACATCGCAGTGGTAACCCGGGCGTGCAGGTTCTTCCTGTACAACATCAGGAGAATCCGCCCTTTCCTCACCACCCACTCAACCCAGCTCCTGGTCCAAGCGATGGTGCTGTCCCGCCTAGACTACTGCAACTCTCTCCTGGCTGGCCTGCCAGCATCGGCCATCAGACCCCTTCAGCTCATCCAGAATGCAGCAGCCCGCCTGGTCTTCAACCTCCCCCGACACTCCCATGTCACCCCCCTGCTCATTGACCTCCACTGGCTACCTGTGATGGCTCGCATCAAATTCAAAACATTGGTGCTCGCCTTCCAGGCAGTCCGAGGATCAGCCCCTCCATACCTCCAAAAGCTCATCAGACCCTACACACCTACCAGATCCCTGCGTTCCGCCTCCTCAGGACGACTGGTACCCCCCCCACTTCATACTAGCACCCGGTCTCGACGTCTGTCTGTCCTGGCCCCACGGTGGTGGAATGAGCTCCCCGTGGAGGTCAGAACAACAGAAAGTCTGACCGCCTTCAAGCGCAGATTGAAGACTCACCTCTTTAAGCTGCACCTCTCTCCACCCCTCCCTACCTCCTTGTGACCTCCCTTGATTGTGTTTTATAAATCCTTGTTTAAGTGTTTCAAGCTTCTAGTTTAGTACTTGTAAGGTTACTTATTGGCTTACTGTTGTGCATGCCAATGATTGATATCGTGTGGTCCCCCCCCCCCCCCCCCCCCCAAAAAAAAATAAAAATAAAATCATACTGACTGCGCCTGTGTTTGAATTCGTATTTACCTTTTAGGGTGGTTTTAACGCACTTGTTTCAGGTTGGAAAATGCACTAATGTACGTCGCTCTGGATAAGAGCGTCTGCCAAATGTCTAAAATGTAAAAATGTAACACGTCACGCCCCATTACAGACTGCACCTCACAAGCCTCCCCCTGCCCCTCCCTTTTCGACTTTCTTGTCTACGCAGCTGCCACACAAACAGTGCCCTGCAGCAGCATCCACTTGACATGACAGCAGGCCAGGTAACGTAACGATAGTGTTTGCCCTAAGCCAGTCGCCAAACTAACTCGCCATTGTTTGTCACTGTTGTGAAATTAGACCCCTATTAAAACATTTCAATACAGCAGCAGTCAGCCTGCCCTCTTAAACTCCATTACATTACTCCCGCGCCCGACATTACTCTCAGAGGCTGTAGAGGGCTCATTTTTAAAGCTAGACTGAAAATCCGATATTCATATGAAACCTGAAGACCTAAGGCATCCATTGTCGGGAAGGGGGGGGGGGGTAAATAACGCTTGAAAGTTACGCTAAATTTTGGTGAATTTTGGTTTTTCACAGGCATAGCTTTTTATAAGATGGGATGTTGCTGTTGTTGATGTGCTTGTAGGTTTACCTTACACACCCGTGTATTTTTGACATTTTACATTGCCCAGGGCCACAAACCTTTTCCTATATGTAGGGGACAATCATTTGGTTTATCATTTTATTTATTAAGAGAACAGCTTTTTTCAATTTTGTTTAAAGACTTCTTGATTTTGAATGGTTATTTATTTTATAGACCACTAAAGTTTGCACAGTGGCATTGTTTTCTTTGTTGTTGCCAATGCTTGTCCTTGTGATACAGAAATAGTGAATGCTAAAGATCATCGTCTCTGTGTGAATTGATACAGTAATTTTGTAGAAACCTGTTGAGTATTAAACATCTGCATGAGTGTATGGGTATCGAAATAAATAAATATGTAAGTAAGTACAAGATGTGCCACTGTAACGTTATTTCTTTCAATAAATAAAAGAGGGGTGCCCTTTTTTTTTTTTTTTTAACTTGAGCACCTGCCCCCAAAATGTCTGTGCACACCACTGAGCCCGGGGGTTATATTTGTATGTCATAATTGAATCATATGCAATAAACCGATTGTATCAGACTCTAGAGATCATGGTTGTTATTCCTGAAGAAACACTAAACTGTGTGGGAGAAACTCTCCAGTCCATCTGGCCCGGACTGGGGTCAGGTTTTTTCGACCACAGCTTGTGTTGCGTTTTGTGCAGGTTGTTTTTTAAATTTAGCTATTATAACCTTTTTATAACTATTTGCAGCCACAACACTCGAACTAGCTATCGACTTCAAGAAACGTTGAAAAGTTCATAATTGCCGAGGTTATTCAATTCACTTTTGAACTCACCACCACTATTAATAACATTGTAGCCCACTTCTGAAACTTGCAAGATGAGAACAAAGGCTCCATGTGGCAAATTTGCTAATAAACACGTACTTTTAGATGGGAAGCTAATCCTCCAAAACGATCGCTTATATTTATAATGTCTGCAATTTCCCAAAAATTTAAACTGCGTTAAAACGACCAAACAATTAGGTATTTAAAAGATATTTCGCAGGCACGGAATCCCCACTTTCGACTACGCCAAATACACAATCAACGCACTTTCGTTTTTATTGGCAAGGAGGCGAGTCTGAAACCGCTGCAATTGATTGGTAGAGATAGCCAATCATGTGACCAATACGTCATTGTGGAAATGGCAGCCTACAGATGTACAAATTAACACACTGGTCTGCAGTTTAAAAGAGTATCGGTACGAGGAATTCAGTTCAGCAGGTAAATCACTAAGTTTTCGGAAACATACGGAAGCTATATAGCTAAGGCATTGCTTAGCTACATGAATAGAAGGGCGTGCCCCAGCGTAAACTTTCTAATGCTGGCTAGCCAGGGCTCCACTATTTGTTTTCCGTAGCTAGCTACAATAATGCTAGGTACAGTTGCACGCTTGCGTAATAGCTAGTGAGATAGCTGGCTAGGTACTGTAATCAAGACTTTTAGTAACTGAATGATCATCTCGTATTGTGTCGGTATATGGCTTTGATTAAAGCATCTAGCAACGTAGCTGCTATTTTACTGTATGGTGACTTTTCCTGGTTTTGAGAGTAACGTAGCTACTGTGAAGCTAGCTCGCTAATCATCACCACAGCTGTCTGACCAGCTAAACGTAGTATAGCTAGCTAGCTGCCAGACAATGAATCTATTCAGGAATAACCGTAACTTCTGCATAGCATTGCATCTTTTTGTGTTCAAATTAATGAATAAAGTGCCAACGTAGCATAATCGCCGATCTTACACAGTGACCGTATTTTATAATATCCAGTGTGTGTGTGTTTTGTCTCATCTGTAAGAAGTAAGCATTTCATCCCAATCTAATGGCTGCAAATTAAAGTTTACAGCCTTTATAGTTTCAGGCTTCTTTCTTTCTTTCTTTCTTTCTTTCTTTCTTTCTTTCTTTCTTTCTTTCTTTCTTTCTTTCTTTCTTTCTTTCTTTCTTTCTTTCTTTCTTTCTTTCTTTCTTTCTTTCTTGACTTGCAGAGTTGTGTTACAAAACGAAATATTCGGGAACAAAATCGCGTCACTCTCTGATCCAAAAACAAAACATGATGCCCTGTGACCATACTATAATTTTAATATAGATTAAAGTTAGCGGTCTCCTGTAGATTCTCACTCCACATGCAAATACATTCTGTGGTAAACAGGTATTCCACAGGTAAACAGGTGATGCCATCATGACTCTATATAAAAGGATATCAAAAGACTCCTGATATCTTATTTCCAGGTACTCTTAGAAGCGATACTATAACTTCTGCATTTGAATGGATCTCTATGGGAATTGACGGGTGGGACTAGATTTAGCTTTAAATTACACTGGAACAGTGTGGAACACATGGTTGGCTAAATGGCTCTAAGTCATCAAAGGTCTGACGTATCAAACAAGCCTTAAACCATCACTCTGCTGCCAGAAATACAGTAGATTTGGATGGATAACTTGAAGGGTTTCTTCTCCTGACTTATTTTTCCATAGAGTTCAATAGGAAAATTTGTCAGGAGAAACAACCCTTAAAGTGATCCATCCATATCTACTGCATATCTGGCAGCAGAGTGATGGTTTGAGGCTCGTTTGATACCTCAGACCCTTGATGACTTACAGCCATTTAGCCAACCATGGGTTACATACTATTCCAGTGTAATTTACAGCTTAATCTAGTCCCACCCCCCAATTCCCATAGAGATCCATTCAAATGCAGAGGTTGTAGTATCGCTTCTAAGAGTACCTGGAAATAAGATATCAGGAGTCTTTTGATATCCTTTTATATAGAGTCATGATGGCATCACCTGTTTACCTGTGGAATACCTGCTTACCACAGAAGTGTTTTGAGAGAATGGCAAGAATGTGCAAGGCCGTTATCAAGGCAAAGGGTGGCTACTTTGAAGAATCTAAAATATATTACTTTTTTTTATTTGTTTAATCACGTTTTTGGTCTTTGCATAATTTAATTTGTGTTATCTCATAGTTTTGATGTCTTTACTATTCCAAAATGTGGAAAACAGTAAAAAAAACTATGAGTAGGTGTGTCCAAACGTTTGACTGGTACTGTATATATATATGCAGAATACTGCCTACAGCCATCAGAATAAGTATCATAAGTTGTCAATATTTAACGATGGTCTTATCTCAGGAAGTCGCTGACTCAGTTTGCAATTAAACATAAAGGTTAAAGAGCGAGCCATATAATAATACTTTGAACTCCACACTAGCTTCTCAATCAGCTCCACGTTTCTCGACAGATTTCTTGTTGACTTACCCCCGAAACTAGCATGAAACCAGGTAGGCTATACTGCATGTAACTTATCTTACTAGTGTAGGTCTATTTTAGTGTTTAAAGTTTGCACGAGGATGTAGCTTACGCCATCATAATAAATTTTTTTTAAAATGATTTTGTATCATTGTTCAGAAGTTAGCAGATAATTCTGAAACCAGGCAATCCTTTATTTTAAATCCGTACTAATTACGGTGTGCCCCTTATGGAAATGTAATATACTGCAGTATATTTCAAATATATTGTGAAGATAATTTTGATATATTTACAATATATTGCAGTATATTCTTTTTCCATAAGGGCTGTATGTTCTGAAATTGCAGGCTTGTTACTTTTAATGACAGAACAATGCTGAATTTAAAGTAGGCCTATATTTTCACTTTAAAGGCTAGTGGATAAAGGGTAGCCTATAGTGTCATTGTATGATGTGCTCTGAAAAATCTGTTTTGAGACCATTTTATGTAGGCTAATATATGACAATCAAAGAGTGTGTTTATAACCGGGCTACTTATTTTTTGGTGCCACAGTTTGTACATACAGTACATCTCTAGTCCCAATTGCATTACATTTTTGGCATTTAGCGGACACTCTTATCCAAAATGATTTACACAACTTGCGTTCTTTTATTTCTTATATTCAATTACTTGGACTTGTGTAAATTAAAGTATTCTATCTTCACAGATAACGCAATGTCTCCAAAGATAACTGTCGAGCTGTTGAGGCAGCTGCGGCAGGCCATGCGGAACAGCAAATACATCACCGAGCCCATACAGGCTTATATAGTACCATCAGGGGATGCACACCAGGTAATTCCAATGGCATTTTCAACCAGACCCTTTTCATTCCTTGATGGTTCTGTTTTAGAACTGTTACTATGGCCATCACCTCCCCTTCCCCCCACACCATATACTGTAAATAGCTAACAGTTAAGATAGATTATTTCTGTACAGCCCTGCTTCCACCATTTGTCGATGCCACATTGCAAGTACTCCTGTGTTTTGACATGTACTGTAATGATATTTCTGCACAGGTCGTTTTTTGACACATGGACATCCTTTGTGACCAAAGCCAGAGCTTTGGCGTGTTGCACAGCGGGTTTAGTCTGTGAACTTACTGTAACAAACAATTGCTTTCTGGCTAAGTACTTGTATAAATAATGAAATTGTGTAATAAATGTATATCATTAAGTTGTGACAGCAGAGTTGTTGGCCAAAAAGCATTACATGCACAAGTATATTGATATGTTCCAGAGACAATTAACATTAGCTGTGTTGTCTATGAAAATGGAACTTTAGGACATTTATAACTGTATTTAGACATTTACTAATTTGTCAGAACCATACATTTCTTAATGTATGTATTTGCTAATATATAGCATACATGTCAGCCAGTGTCAAGGATTAATCCAAGCCATGATTTAAAAAAAAATAAAATAAAATAAAAAAAAGGTTTGTGCATGGATGTGCGTTTAATGTGAAATGCAACCCTAACCGTCAGGGAGTAAAACTGCATGTGAGAAATAACAGACAAACCAGAGTGACATGTAATTTCAATAAAAAAATAATAATACATTGTCAAATTGTCAGCACATTTTAGTTATTCATTGTAAAACGCCAGGAATAGAGGATTAGATGGACTATTGTCTGATTAGATGGCATAGCCTCTTTATAGAAAAAGTCACGTTTTTTTTTCAAATAACCGCTCTTCTGTTTTCCATACTGTTTACAAAAATCACTCGGTAATAATTTTCATCCCAATCAGTGGATTATTTATAAATTTTATTTCCCAGTTTGAGGTGCTAAGAGCTATGTACAGTGCATTAGTGTTGCCAGTGTCTGACCTCTGGGCTAATGATTAGAGCAGTGCGCTCTAATCTGCTTGTGTGTGTTTTCTTAGGGAAATGGGGAGAAGCTAATTACGCCAGTGGCCAGAGGGCTGTGTGACCACTTGCAACTGATTGCTGATCATTAGTGACAATCTCTCTTCCTCTTGTTTCCCTGCTCCTTACATTTTTCAGAGTGAATACATCGCACCATGTGACTGCCGACGTGAATTTATCTGTGGTTTCAATGGCTCTGCAGGTATGGCACATTACGATGGAAACATCACTGGGGTTAGGGTGGGGCAAGTTTTTTTTTCTTTTTTCTTTTAATTAAATCTGAATTAAATTAAAGCTAAAAATGTTTATATTTATACGGTCATATGACTTATGTGCGCCACCTAAATACGTTTAGCAATTCTAGTGGGAAACATTTCCTGACTTCCAGAAAGCTCAAAATGAGTATTAATCTTAATTTATAACCGTGAGCTAGACTACAGAAAAGTGTTCAGAGATCAGTGTTGGATGCCCTTTAACAGGGCAGTATTTTGTCAAGTCATGAAGGAGGTGTTGTCTTGTGTGTTATAAAGAAGGCTCATGGGAAGGTGAGACCAGCCAAAAGATGTAGGGTGTGGGTGGGAAGCTGTCCAGCTAATTCTGTACTGCACTCGGAAACTGACACTTGAGGAGGTGGGGGCAAAGTATTCAGTGCAACTGCAAAAGGGGAGAGCGTGTGGTTTGAAATTAGCACGGCCTTGCAGGGCGGGATGTCAGAGGAAAAACTCTTAAATCTTAACAAAGTCTATGGAAACAATAGACACAAATTTAAAAGACTATCTGGCTGGATCTGTAAAGAAAATATAACCTGGGTAAAAGTCTCGGGTTGCATGTACTGTAAGGTGTGTGTGTGTGTGTGTGTGTGTGTGTGTGTCTCTCTGTGTCTCTCTGTCTCTGTGTGTGAGTCTGCTGTGTGCATGAGGCTTGTCTGACAGGCTTTGGTGCAAATTCAGAACGCCAAAAATACTCCAGTTAGATGTTGTACATGTTCAATCGCAATGATAACGGTAAACCTTTGATACATTTTTAGAGATAATACCACCATTCAGAGAATGGCAGATACAGTTGAAGTCGGAAGTTTGCATACACTTAGGTTGAAGTCATTAAAAGTCATTTTTAACCGCTCCACAGATTAATTTCCAGTGTAATTTACAGCTAAATCTAGCCCCACCCCCCAATTCCCATAGAGATCCATTCAAATGCAGAGACGTTATAATATCGCTTGTAAGAGTACCAGAAAATAAGATATCAAGAGTTTTTTGATGTTGTTGGGTCACAGACATCAGGAAGTCATGGCATGCAAAGGATATGTGACCAAATATTAAAAAATGTAAAGGCACAGTCAACTTAGTGTATGTAATCTTCTGACCCACTGAAATTGTGATATAGTGAATTAAAAGTAAAATAATCTGTCTGTAAACGATTGTTGGTGTCATGCACAAAGTAGATGTGTCATGCACAAAGTAGATGTCCTAACTGACTTGCCAACACTATAGTTTGCTAACATGAAATCTGTGGAGTGGTTAAAAATTAGTTTTAATGACTTCAGCCTAAGTGTATGTAAACTTCCGACTTCAACTGTATGTCTATTTATGCATTCACTCTGTTATATGAATCGATTTAGAAAAATGCATACATAAAATATGAGAGTGCTAGATTAATTTCCTCACACATTCTTCTAAAAATAGACAGTCCATGATAATGGGTTATACATGGATTATTATTATTATTATTATTATTATTATTATTATTATTATTATTATTATTATACAGTCATACTGAAATGGTGACATGATGGACTGACAATTCCAGTTGAGGTTTTTGTGCGACGTGGACAATATTTGAAAGAGAAAGCCTGTATCTGTGTGATCCATGTTGCATTATGTTGGGTTTGCAGGCACGGCTATAGTAACTGAGCAGCACGCTGCAATGTGGACAGATGGCCGCTACTTCTTACAGGGAAGCCAGCAAATGGACAATAACTGGACTCTCATGAAGATGGGTAAAATGGGCCCTCTAAGTTATGTCTTTTAATTGCTTAAAGGGGTGCTTAAAACTGTCTGGGCCGATTGAAACGATACTCTGAAATTGAAGTAATATCAAAAACCCCCGAAAGTTAACTATCCCTATAACTGCAGTTCTTAAGCAGTCTTTTTAACATCTATGTTGTAAGTAGTGAATTTAAGGCAAAGCCGAGTTTCCTTTGATAACTGTGCCGCTGAACAGGATATTTAGTTAACAGGGAAAAGGGTCACTTGTGCCCCCCCCCCCTCTCTCTCCTGTAAAGCACTGGGTTTCAATGTAATGATGCACCCCATTGTCTGGTATTGAATCCTGTCCATGCCAGTGCTGGCTGCCAAGCAGACTGGCACACAATTGGCCGTAGTGTCACCTGGGAGGGAGACTCAGATGCCATTTCCTGTCCTCTAGCCCAGGGGTTCTCAATCCTGGTCCTGGGGGACCCCTGTGTATGCTGGTTTTCGTTGCAACCGCAGTTGCAATCCCAGAATTTTAACAAGCTGTTAATTTTTCTTAATTAGGTGCTTTTCATGTTTGGAGGAATTATTCGCCCACTTGAGACACATTATGTCAGAAATAGCTATGCATGCCATGTAGAACAAACTCCCCATGTTCACATTGTGCTTATTGTGCTATATTGCAACAATTACATAAGAAAAGGTTACAAAATAATGTATTTTCACTCAAATGAAAGAGTGAAGTGAATCAATAGGCTCCTAATTAGGTTGTTGAACACATGTGTTTAACTCAATTTTTTCTTTAAGCTTAAGACAATGCAGGTTTGGCTCGTTATCATTTGCTTTGTGTTTGAATTCTTCATTATCTACGAAATGGTTAATTTTAGTGGCCATGTGTCCACACTTTCACCAATTAGGAGCCTATTGATTCAAATCAGTCTTTAAATGGATCTGTTAAATAATTTTCTTATCTTTTTTAAATAATATAGCACAATGTGAACATGGGGTGTTTATTCTACATGGCATCCATAGCTATTTCTGATATAATGTGGCTTAAGAGGGTGAATAATTCCTCCAAACATGACAAGCACCTAATTAAGAAAAATTAACAGCTTGTTAAAATTCTGGGATTGCAACTGCGGTTGCAACGAAAGCCAGCATACACAGGGGTCCCCCAGGACCAGGATTGAGAACCCCTGCTCTAGCCAGTCAGGTGACAGCAGTCTGCCTGCTCCAGCTGCATAACTCAGCTGCTTGGCTGCATGGTGTAAAGAAGCGGGCGCCTGAAGGGATTGTTTTTGGAAGAGAGCAGGGGCCTGATTACACTCTCCCCAATTGACAGAATGTGTTTCTCTAATGGGAAGGTCCCAAAAATACAATTAAACATTTGGAGTTTGTTTAAAAATTTACATTGGTGACAAAAAATTGGTCACTAATAAGTGTTTGGTAGGGAAAAAATACATACTTTGCTAATGCTAATTTCTCTCAAGGATAAGAAAAAATGGCATTGTGGTTAAAAATGCATAGAAGTAAAACTGCTTGGAGAATTCTACATGCGCCTACCTTGTTGAATGTACTTTACATGTTTTGAAAGGTCACTTTTTAATAAGAATAATTGAGGTTTTCTCTGATCACTCTTTTCATATTTATAATCTGCTGGTAGGCTTGAAAGAGACACCGACTCAAGAGGATTGGTTGATCAGCGTTCTGCCAGAGAATTCTAAAGTGGGCGTGGATCCCTGGATAATCGCCGCAGGTCAGTTTCTGCCCTTAAAGTGTCCAGTTCTGTTAATATGTGCTTTAGAGGAACTTCACTTGTTTTTAAGATTCCTTATTAACAGAATGACTGATTTCAGATCAGTGGAAAAACATGTCTAAGGCATTGACCAGTGCTGGACATTCACTGGTTGCTGTCCAGGAAAATCTAATTGACGTCATTTGGCAGGACCGTCCATCCAGGCCCAGCACAAAGCTAATAACTTTGGGTTTGAAGTACACTGGTGAGTTTTAAAAAAAAATAAAAATATATATATATACATTTTTTGTACTGACAGCAAGATTGGCTTAAACTAATTGAAAATGGGGGGGGAAAATAAATAAAAAACCTGCACTTCGCAGCCATGTAATGGAATGTCTACAATTTTATTATTTTTTTTTGCATGTTTTTTATGTTTTTATTTTCATGAGGTTTCCATTGTTTTTACACCATCTGTTAATGGAACGGTAAAAGCTTCGGAGGGATAAAAGTGGCAGGGGATTCATTTATTTCAGAGAAGCTTCTGAGCCAAAGACTGACTGCACTCAAGTGTTCTGCAACCTCTTGGTAATCATTATACTGACGGTAACATTTAGACCTCTGTGTTTTATCCCCCGTTTTAGGCTTGACTTGGCAGGAGAAAATTGCGGCATTGAGGACAAAGATGTCGGAGAGAAAAATTGCCTGGTTTGTCATCACAGCGCTCGATGAAATTGCGTGTATGTATTTCTTTAATTTTTTGTTTTCGCCATTCATTTTGATGCGCTCAATTAACTAGGAGGAACTATGAGCTGGGCCAGTTCACCCAGCAATAGTGGTCTTTTGACATTTTGCACAACAGTAAATGTGTCTTATTTCTATGGTATAGTAAATTAACACGGAAAACATACGTGTTCCATCTCTTACCTGGGCCTGACCTTCATGCCATCTCTCATCATTTTTAGTTTGAATTTTATATGGCAGATGGTATTATCTTTTAACCTGGCACATGTGTGGAATTCGATCACCATCTGTTTTGCCTCTCTACTGTCGGAGGTGCTTAAAAGGCCTGCCGAAATGGTACTTTAGACCATGCTAATGACCTCAAGAAGATTTCCTGGCACAAGTTAATGCTTTCTTTTAATTAGGTTGCCTTTCATTGCTGGTGGATGACAATTAGTGTCTATAAAAGATGAGATCCACCCTCTGTGTGTTTGGTGCGTGTGCGTGCGTGTGCGTGCGTGCGCGCGCGCAACATCGGTGGGGGATTTTCCCTGAGACGTTTTTGTTAAGTTTCGGGGGGGTTCCCTCTGCATTATCATTTGGGGTTCTCTGTTCAGGGCTCTTCAACCTGCGAGGCGCGGACATCGAGTACAACCCTGTGTTCTTTGCCTATGCCATTGTTGGAATGAACACCATCAGGTAAGATTGTGGGGTTAAAAGTTCAGTCTGTCATTTTGGCTGTCTTCTCTGTGTTGCCATAAAACAGACATATCTAAATAGTAATTGGGGTTAAAAGTGGCAACATTACAGTAGGTTGAAGGCCTAAGCAATTATCCAGCTGTATAAATGGATAATATGTCAATTGTTAGCTATATATGCTACACTGGATAAGTGAACCTAATTAAAAAATGTGTTTAATATTTAATGATTATAATTATAAATGTTGCCTTTGCTCAATAGGAGTAACCGATCATATAGGCAAAGACTGTAGGTCATCTTAAATTGGCCCGCAGTCCTAATGTTAGCCTTGTGCTAGCCCCAAAAGGGACTGTACGAGACGGCTTTCTACTTTCGAACAGAGTAGAAAGGTCGAAGCAATTTGGCTGTTTGTCACCACCTAGGCTTTTCATCGACGTGAAGCGCATGGCAGACCCCGCAGTACGGGAGCACTTGCAGCTGGACGCGCCCAGCGCGGTCGAGATGACCGTCCAGACCGCTCCCTACGAGTCAGTTTACACAGAGCTTCAGGCCATCTGCGCTGCCCTGGGACCCAAGGACAAAGTGTGGATCAGCGACAAGGCCAGCTGTGCCCTCACCGAGGTCATCCCAAAGGTTAGGGCTTTGTGGGGACCTCCCATCTGTGGAATTAGCCAATGTATGGTGGAGCATGCTGCTCATTACTCAAAACCCCCCCCACCACAAATGGATACATTTGCACTGTTTTATTTGGCTATGAGTGAAGGAATGACACGCAGGTGCTTTTCATTCCATAAATTGCAAACGTTCTTCAGGTCACATGTTTATTGTCGTTATTGTGAACACTAGATCAAACTGTGCGTGTGAGGCCGCTGGCGTGAGCTACGTTTTAAAAACAGATATTGGGGGAGTTTTCCGAAGAATGTACCCGGGTGGCTGCATGACATTTGCTGTTCTGCATTCCATTCCAAACGCTGCCAAGCATGTAGGACCAGTCATTTCTGTTGGCACTGGGTCAAATTGCAAAGATCATTAAAAACTGAGGGACAATTAATACTTGCGCTTGAATATTTACAGTGCGCTCCAGAAGTGCTCCTCCTGTGTTAATGAGTTATTAACCCCTTGGCGCAGATGGCAAATTTCTCCTATTTAGGGGGTGCTCTGTTTAAGGCTTTATAACTCCAGGTGTGAGCATCACATAAACTTGGTAAATGGCTTAAATGAAACAAGACAGGTGTACCATTTACAATACAAACTAAGATTTGTTTATTTTCATAATTTAAGTCAAAATAAAGTGCCACAAATGCAAAGAATGAGACAGTACTTTCACAGTTTTATTTTGCATTTGAGTGAGCAGGGCTTTTCACGGCTTTTCTGGCATACGATCAGGCTATTGTTGGGTTTATCTCGTTGCTATGACGTTATTCAAATTTTATATGATGAATAAATATATTTATGAACTCAAACATAGACGCTATTGCCCACTATGTCACGCATGGGTAGGTATACTTAGAAACTCGGTATTCAGCAGAAATCGTCACGAACCATCTACCAATAAAGTTAGAACACAGAGTTTGTGATTTCCACTAATAGATTGACTGCAGTAGCAACGAATGTCTCAGTTGAGCAAAAAGGTCCCGCCGGCGTCTCCTTCTACGCAAAGGAGTTAACACACAAGTGCGCAGAAGTACAGCTGATTAAATGCCTGAAATTGCTTTGCTAAACGTGAACACTAAAAATGGACGCAATGCAAAACAATGCAGCGATATGGAACTTAAATTCTAAAGCTTGAAATCTCAATTTTGTACCACCTGCAGGGAGAACCATATAATTATAAGCTCTTGTTATTTAAATAAATATACTCCAGAGTGGTCTTAAACTGAAAATAGCTTCCAAGCTATCAACTTCACTCCTTATCTTTATGCTTCACAGAGTACATAAAATCAGCCAGTTTGGCACAAAGTAGTTTGTATAAGGAAAGTGTACTGTAAACATTGATGGAAAGTTTATATTTTTTGGATATTAGTCTGATGTGTGCAGCTGTTAAATAAACTGGGTTATCTTTCTATTTTTCAGGCACGCAGATCCCCGATACCATACACTCCTCTGTGCCTAGCCAAAGCCGTCAAGAACGCCACCGAGATACAGGGAATGAAAATGGCTCACGTAAGTCTCAGCCTTCGAGGGAAGGAACATATGAGCGGCGTAAAGTACGTCCTGTTTGATCATTCGCAATGACTGGAAAATGCCTTTCTTCGTGCTTTGCGACAGATTAAAGATGCCGTGGCGCTCTGCGAACTGTTTGCATGGCTGGAAAAAGAGGTATTCAAAATTCAAAACTCAAAAAAGGCAAACGTATACACATACATTTATGATGTCATATCACTTCTTGGATGTGTCGACATTTTTTTTTTTCCCCCCTCCATGTGTTCTGAAGTAAACCTCTATTGACCTTCTGTAGATTCCAAAGGGCACCGTGACTGAAATATCCGCTGCGGACAAAGCGGAAGAATTGCGCAGGTGAGCACCACTCGTTTCCCGGAGAGGAACAAAAAGAACGCCTTTCACAGTGTTTCTGATTGATTTACATACGTAGCACTCCATTGTCGCTAAGAACGCAAAGAACGTTTAATTTGCGCAAAGTGGAATGCACTTTTTGACAGGTCTTCATTACTTGTGGTTTGATTTTTTTCCCAGAGTTTTCCTGGAACCGATTCAGTGTTTTACCTCCCACTGGGGAGCTTTTACCTCAATTGCTTGCTTTTTGGGGGTTTCTCTGTAAAAAGCCCTATAAAAAGCCCTATACAAATAAAATTTAATTTAATTTAATTCAATCGGGAAAGCCTATCCCCCAGCTTGTTTGCTACTGAGATCTGTTTAAAAAATGGACAGCCGTGGGATGTGTGAGGTTCCCGGAGGCTATGCATGTTCTGAAGTGTACTGCCTCCTAGTGCATACCTTTGAATCACAATTGACAGTCTTGTGCTGTATTGTGCCAAGGACAAAAACAATCAAATAAAGACCATGTCATTTGGACTAATTAAAGCTAATTTAAAGCTTGTGTTTTTTTTGTTTTTTTTTACCCTGAATTGAATTATGATCATATTTTATTTGTATGTTTTTAATAGCCAGCAGAAAGACTTTGTTGGGCTGAGTTTTCCTACAATATCAAGTGTGGGACCGAATGGAGCTATAATACACTATAGGTAAGCGCCTTGCTTAAATATAGAAGGTTTTTCTAATAAGATACTGTTGTCAGTCTATAATGTTGACGCAGCTGAGGCAAGTACAAATGCATAAATATTGTTTGTAATGTCATAATGGTGGCTTTCACCGGTATCAATTACCATGTAGCGTGCGAGTGGTGTGCAGTTGGTTGTCTTTTTGTTTTTGTCATAATAAGCGTGTCGCCATCGTTTCCCTTTTTTAGACCTCTGCCAGAAACCAACAGGACTCTGAGTCTTAATGAAGTCTACCTGATTGACTCTGGAGCCCAGTACACGTAGGTTTTCTGTCTGCATTCTCCAGTGAAAGAATTTGAACTTCTCATAACACCAGGTGTTTGATCGTAAAAATTTCCCTTTGACCATCTCGCTGAAAGAGTTCCAGTTACTTATTTGTATCATCTATTGTCTTTCATCTGTTATCTGTGGAGATGGCCTGATTCCCAAAAAGAAATGACACAAATTGATTTAAAGGGGGAAGAGTGTTCGGTAAATATAGAACAGTTGCGTTCAATGTCAGCTGAGGTCTCTCATGAAACAATTGAGTCCTCCTTTAGTCACTTCTTTTTTTCGATGGTGCACTGTCATTGCAATTGCACTATGGTGTCTAGGTGCCGTTGCTATTATGTCTGGCTAATAAATAATTTTTCTGTCAGTTAAAAAACATTGAAAAATTGATAAATCATACTCCTATAGTAATAGTATCATTTTGCATGTGGTTATTGGACTATATTGGTAAATCATAATAATAATAGTAATGCCACACACTGAATGCCACACTTGGGAGGGACAGATTTTCTGTGAAAAGGAAGATGAGTCAATTCCGGTTTTCGTGACGTTTTATTTGCAGGTAGAGAGGGCGTTCATTTTACGAACAAAACAAAAACAAATGCGTTCACCCTCAGAGGATCATAGCAAAAACAGTAAACAAAAAATAACAACGGACCTTTCATTATTCACCGTTTCTAGTGACGGGACGACAGACGTGACCCGCACCATGCACTTTGGGACTCCATCCGCTTTCGAAAAGGTACTCCTTTTCGTTTGCAGTATTTTGCAATGCATGTGACAGAATGACCAAAGAGAAGGTGCAGCCCACACAGAATCCCCTGATATCACGTATGTCTTTCTAAGTCATCAAACGTTCTAATTGTAACTTCAGCACGGACACTGAAATGAACGTTTTTTTTTTCTCCTCTGTTTTGGCTGCTCCTTTGACTGTCTCACCGGCATGAAGACCTGATTTAGCCAGAACAGTTACCCCTGCCACAGTAATTTCCCTCGCATTCATTTCATTTCCCTTTTCATATTCCGCGTGCTGTCTGCATTGTTTCCCCTTTTCGGTCTACTTCCTGCTCGCTTTTTGTGTCGTCAGCATGTCTTTGTACCAGTGCTACTATGTACCAGTTCATACACAACTCTGTGTCCTTCTATCTAGCGTACAACCTATTCATTCATATCTCATGCCTCTAAATTGGGAATGGTGATGGAATCATAGGAAGGGAAAAAGCATCGAAGCGACTGCCTTCAAGCCTCTCAGTAATACGCGTCCTCTCTTTATTCCCGAAAGGAATGCTTCACCTACGTTCTAAAGGGACACATAGCTGTGAGTGCGGCCATCTTCCCCAATGGAACCAAAGGTAAACTCGGTAGCATGTTTAGTTTTTTTGTGTCCTTCCACAGTGATTTATACACAAAGTAGCCATTGTATCGTTCCACAATAAAATGGCAGTTGAACTGCCTCATAGCACAAGCTGCTTTTGTGACCGTTCCATAATTGAGAGGAGTCCATGCTGAGATGGGTGTGGAGGTGGCGATTGGTGTGGGCTAGATTCACATAAGGCGGAATTTTCGCTTCTGAGAACCTCTCTCCTCTGCTACCATCCTCCAGGGCACTTGCTGGACTCCTTCGCCCGTTCAGCATTGTGGGAGTCAGGGTTGGATTACCTCCACGGGACGGGGCACGGCGTAGGGTGCTTCCTCAACGTTCATGAGGGACCCTGCGGAATCAGCTACAAGACGTTTGCAGATGAGCCACTGGAGGCGGGGATGATCGTCAGCGACGGTGAAGTCTTAACTAAAATGGCGGCATTTCTCACAAACAGACATTTTCCAGTCTGGTCAGATAATCTGAGTTAGATTATTCATGTTCAGCTTCTTAGCAGTATTTTACAAAACATTCTGTAGATACTATTGATTTATAATGCCATGGTATAATGGCAATACCGCCTGTATATCAGATCTGCAACCTTCGATTTACAGGCTCAGGCCCTAGCCACTACTACAGTGTTTGCACAGTGTGTTCACGGTATAATGCTATAACCATGGAATCCTATTTATAACTAGTTATAATATGTTTTGTAATCAGTGTTCCTTGCATTGAGTGGAATATAAAGAGGAGGAAGAATAAAAGATCATTTGAGAAGTTGGGTTATCTAAGCTGTCAGTTTAGGCTGACATACTCCTGGCATACATCACCTCGACTTCACCTCGTTAAAAATTAAAATTAATCTGAGGATGAGGGTTGGGAGGAAATTGCATTTAGTTTTCGTTTTAGTTTTGGAGATAAGATGAATTTTTCCTTTTTTCCCCACAAGCACAGACTTATTGTTGAAAGCTGATCAAATCCAGGTCACAGATTGTAAACTTGTAAACAACAAAAACAAGAGTCATTTTGCATTGTGGTTTATTTTACCGCCATTGTGTTCTGAAACTCATATTGCATTTCTCAGAACCCGGATATTATGAAGATGGATCCTTTGGCATCCGACTTGAAAATGTTGTCCTGGTCATACCGGCTAAGCCCAAGGTGAGTGCCAGGCTGAAACAAGATAAACCCAACAATAGCCTGATTGTATGCCAGAAAATCTGTGAAAAGCCCTGCTCACTCAAATGCAAAATAACCATGTGAAAGTATTCTCTCATTCTACGATGTATTCTACTAGCAATATATGGCACTAAATATGAAATAAATATACAATCCTACCATTGGTTTTACACATCGAGATGTCCCTTTCAAAATTCAGTGGTCATTTATTATCTGGTACAATCGGTTTGAGAAATATACAACACTTTATACCGCTATTACACTATCTGAAATGTCGACTCGTAATACCCCCCATGTCCTGCAAGCCTGTCTCATACATTACAGTTAATTCTGGTTTAATTGTCGACTCTTTTATCCAATAGAGTACATTATAACCTTAGTACCGGTATATGCCATGTCTTCTTGGGTGCTTTGAACAATTTCCTACAGCCCAGCGTAACGGCAGTTTTCGTTTTAACAGTCTCGTATTGCTCAAGCTCTATAGAAAACGCCTTAGGAAGGGGAGTATTACCTTTCCCAATATTTAAAAGTTTTGCGTCTAAAATGCGGTTGGTCTCGCTGGCTACGTATGTACGTTCGTTTTTCCACTCGAGCACTGTCTTTCCAATATGATTGATAGGCCTATTGTTATTTTCGCATTTTGAGTGCATTTCACATACTGTAGTCCAATTGTTCATTTTATTTTTGATGTAGGCTACCAATTTTCATTGAAGATAGAACATTTGGCAGCATTTTGCAGATGGTGGAATACAATTTTATTTTCATGTTATCGTACATAATATAGGCTATGGCATATGTACTTGTCACTTATGGCATGGCAAATTCTCATTCCAATTTACTGTGCGCTGATATGTGGTAGATTAATGTAAAAATTTTCCTTGGAGTCATTATGAATAGAAAATTTAAAATTAAAAAAAAAAATGCAATCCTGGGGCAAAAGTATACATACTGTAGAGTACAGGGAAAAGTGATGTTTTATTGAGGTACAAGAGTGAATGATTTGGCTACATATTTAGGTGTATGTAACACTGTGATATCAATGGTTTTATCTTAATCCATCAGAAGGAGCAAATGTATATGCTTTATAATGGACAAAACAAATTTTATTAATTTTATGACATGTTTTGCATAGGGGTTTTGGACCCAAAGATATCTACCCCCCTACTCTGATGAAAATATAGTAATTCCTACTTGAAAATGATGCAAAAGTAAGTTTTATGAGCAAAACTGTTGATTTGTAGTTGTTTTTATTTTGAGCAGTGCACAATTTAGCCATTTGGATAGATTTGGAGACACTAATGGACAACAGGGTACCCTGCCTATATTTTGCATCATAGACCTTTAGTAGTTCTGCATATCATCCTCAGATTTTGCACTTGTTGACATGGAGGTTATGATCCGGGAAATGTATATATTTACCTGTTTCACTTATGTAGCTCTCAGTATTTTGTTGCAAACTAAAGAAAAGTTTCTTTACTTTATTTTGACTTAAATTATGAAAATAAACAAATCTAAGTTCGTATTGTAAATGGTACACCTGTCTTGTTTCATTTAAGCCATTTACCAAGTTTATGTGATGCTCACACCTGGAGTTATAAAGCCTTAAACAGAGAACCCCCTAAATAGATGAGAATTGACCAAATTTGCCATCTGTGCAAAGGGGTTAATGTGAATGCAGGAAATATCTGATACTTTTTTAATTATTGTTCTTTATTACTCTGCAGTACAACTATAGGAACAAAGGCAGCCTGACATTTGAGCCAATTACTCTTGTCCCAATCCAAGCAAAAATGATGAACACAGACTCACTCACACAGAAAGAGGTAAAATGGCTTTTTAAGTGGTATAATCTGTATTTATCCTGACATTAAAAAGGCAGTTTTGTCCACAAATAACCGTAAATCAGCAAATGATTAAATTAAACTACTAACTTTAATTTGCATAAATATCCCTCCCTGTTCAGGGCTTCAAGATCCTTCTTGGTATGAGGATTAACAATGAACCAAATTATTTAATTAAATTTATAAAATCAGTCGATTATAGTCAATTAGTCAGTGTGATTATAGATTTTGTATGTATTTTTCAGTTTCTTACAAAAACATTTGCATAATTAATACTGGAAATATTAATGTGTGTCATTTCATGTTTCGTATTGCTTGGATATTGCAAGTCAGTCTTGACTCGTGTTCCTCTTTTCTGTAGCGTCATTGGGTGAATGAATACCACAGACAGTGCCGGGAAACAGTGGGTGCGGAGCTTGAGAGGCAGGGCCGCAAGGAGGCCCTTGATTGGTTGATAAGAGAAACCCAGCCGATTGCCTGAAAAAGGTGTCAGTCACATCAACTCCAGATAATTATGTAATCCAACAGTTTGCAGAAGAGTACGATCAGCCGTGATTATTATTTTTCTTTTTTCTTAACAAAAAGTTCTTAATCTCACTTTCTTACTCTTGTCTGTATGTTTCACGCTGTCCTTATTTTATATAAAAAACACTCATGATATTCAATAAAACCGAATGTAAAATAATTTTATTATGCGTTTTCCTTTACAGACGTTAGTGACTTACTGACTCATGTTTTTGCTTATTCACAGTTTTCCCTTACTTAGCACTTTACACTTTATGTGCAGTAAAAACCCAATCTTAGATATCCTTAAAGGGGGTGAAATCAAGTGAAGAGAACCAACATGCTATTTTTATTTATTTTCCGATTTTTCCCTTTTTGGTAGCCAATTCCCATGTAGCAACCGCTAGAGAATCGCTGCTACAACCCCGTCAGCCGGTAGTAGGAAGGAGGGCATGACCCCTCGAGCTCCCGACTGTGATTCCAACTCACCCAGGGCCGTTTTATGCGCAGTGAGTCCCTCCACCCAACCCGGGAGTATCAGCCGCCAATTGCCACTCCCTCAAGGCGTCGTACTCGGATCTGGCAGGACCGGGGATCCGACCCCCGATCCTCGGGACGCAACTGCACTAACTGAAAGTCTGCGCTTTTACCGCTACACCACCGCGGCGGCACCTACATGCTATTGAACCATTACATCATTCACTGGTATTGGGACTGAGTAGGCTACTAAGGTGACTTCTCAACATGGCCCGCAAGATTTACATTATCAGTTATTTCTTATAAAACACTACAATATAAAACCTAGCTGGTTACTCCTAATTTTCCATTATCCATATACAGAGATGTGTCGGAAAGCGCTCGTCCTCACTCTCGGGGAAAAAACAGACTGCACAGCATTATTACAAAGACAACTGTTTCGCTAAGATTATTAAACTTTGAATGGATTTGAAAGGTTGTCTTTAATTGGCTGTCTTAGAAATGGTGCAACACTGCCTTTAACCATATAAAATGGATCATTCCTGCATATTTCTAAATACGCAACACACAATAACACGCAGGTGAGGAAGGTGAAACCGACTGCCAGGCAGCGGTCTTTTTATCATTCCTGATGTGTAGAAAATGTAATCTGAATGTGTCCCAAAAAAAGTGTTAGATTTACAGTTTTTACTTTTTTTAAGCATTATTTCATCACAGGGTTTTCCATTTTTTGCGGGGGCTTTTTTTCATTGGTGAATTGTGTTGCCCTGTTGGGCTTTCCTGGGAGTTCCACTTAAAATATAAAGTGAAGTGGATTGCCACACTTTGTCGTGCAGGGGTTGCGGCCTCATCCGACGTGCCGTTTCACAGCTGCATGTAAAACGTGGAGGGGTCGAGAATGATGCCGCTGTGGGCTTGGCTCCGGACGTGGTCGTGGTGGATTGGTGGCGGCGGCGGCCGACTGGTCCGGTCCTCCTCCGGAACGGCGGTCGCGCCCTCGTCCTCCGTGACCGCGGCGGGGTTGCTGTAAATGAAGTAGATCCCCGAGCTGCTCTTGGGCGCTTCCTGCCGCCGCAGCAGGGAGAGGGGGTTCCGCAGGCTGTGGGTCCTCTGCACCGCCCGGACGTCCACCGCGTTCTCCGTTCCGTCACGACCGACCCTGGTCTCGTATGCCCTGGCCTGCTTCCTCTGCCTGTGAAATGGAAATGAAGGATGTGAGTGACACTGCAGTTTATCGAGTAGGGTCTCTTCATAGGCTAATAACTCCTCTCTAGAGGTTCGGTTCATTTTCTCACAAGAGCCTTACGTAATGGGTCATGGTGTGCTATGTAATGTTTTTGTGTTACGCCGTTCTGTTTTCTTTGGTCCCGACTCTCCTTCTCAACTTCTTAGTGTCTGTAGCAGTGCTGGTCAAATGTCTGATATCAATAAGCACTGATCGCTTAGATGCAGTTTCCATATGAAATCATTGGTGACATTTTAGTAGTTCCATGTTCAAATGCCTGGTTGCAGTGCTTAAATGGTCATTTGATTTCGTGAGATTCTCAGCTTGAAGTTGATGGAATGACTCCGTAACACTCCTCTATTGAGAAAGCTATTGTTGCCTGAGCAGGAATGTGATACGTTTTTTTCCCTTCCTGAAATGAGAATGCCAATACAGTGTCATGCGGTCAAGTTCCCATCAGTCCATAAGTATTTAGTTTCATATATATTTCATTAAAAGGTCAATATCAATGCATGTTGTAACTTGATTTGAAATAGTACTTTGTGCTGTCCATACAGTAGTTTAATTTATCGTGCCATTTTTCTTAAATTATGATTGCTGCCTGCCTGCAAATTCAGCCTACCTTCTAATCTAGGTTGCCCACTGCTAGGCAACGATTTGGTTTGAACCTCTTTGTGATTGGGCTTTTGTAGACAACAATGTCTGTGCCACATTCACAGATGTCCATCAGGGTGAGCGACACAAATCCTTAGCTGCTTTAAAACTCTTTTTTTCCTTGTTGCTTTGCTTCCTTTATCATCACAGGGGACCGTGAGCAGTCGAGAGTAGGGGAAACGATAACGGGAAAGTTCCCCTAAGAATCTTCATTCACTCCGTTGACGCCATGTCCTTCATAAGTCCTTCAGAGGCGATGTCGACACCGGCCAGCCTTATCACTTAAATCATACGTAGAGTTTGTAATATGTTACAATATGTATCCTGTCTTTATTCCTTCCCTCCTTGTGCATTAGCTTTCGTGTCACCTTTTCAAGGAAACAAAACGGATAATTTTTTGTTTCCTGTCATGTCCATCGTTAGCCTTATCTGGGTCGCACGTGGTGAAGTGACAAGGAAGGAAAGAAGGATGCTTTTTTTTTTTAAGTGATAACTTTTGTAGCGCAGCCAGTCATTCATAACTAAATTGGATCTGTGCCGAGTTCACCAGATGTGTTAGTGATTGACATACTGATAATAACCAATAAGCTGAAGTATACCTGTCACGGCAGCACTAAACCATAGTTCATGTCTATCTATGGATAGCTGCAAATGTATGATGGAACTGTACACTCTGACCTGTTTGTAGTTGTCTCAATGACCTTCGGTATATGCACTTATTGTACGTCGATTTAGGTAAAAACATCTGCCAAATGTATATAATATAAACCAGTCGATGGTCAGCTCTTTTCACTCTGCAATGCCCTACCGGCAGATTGCAGGCTTCTGATTGACCAGAGGGGTCGCTATTGTGCAATGAAGCGGGAAATAGCCTGCCCAATGAAACCCTCCCTCTCGATGTACCAACCATTTATGAATTTCCTGCAAGGCTCCTAGCCACAATCAGCACTGGTGGGACCTGGATTTGATAGCCCGCTATTGGTGAAATACGTCCAGGAGTAATCTGTTACCAGGCCAGAAATGTCTGGGTGTGATCACCCCAACTGGCAAGTAATAGTACCCTCAATTCAGCCAAGAGTCAGGTGATAGATTTATTCTAGCAATAAGTGAGGCATATTTCCTCGTTTTCTTCCTTTCGCGATATACAGACTTGACATAAAACACGGTTTCCTTTTAATCATAGCTAAACGCGGTTTACACATCGCACCAGGACCAGCAAATCATTTAACTCAATATTTTCATGGCTATCACTGTCAGTCTAAATCTGTATTTTTCTGTAAATAATTCAATCCAAATCAAAATGAAAATACTGATGAATTAAATTGTGTGGAATGTGTTTAGTTTGATGATAATGTTGCGAGTTACAGAATAATCATCTTACCTTCTTCGGCTATGATAAGAGATGCTGTAGAGCACCCCAGTGAAGGTCAAAATGCACAGCCCTAGAGAGGCAATGACGATATTGAATATTTTGAACTCTGAAAAAAGATATTTCAAACAGAAATTCAGGGTTCACTGTGCATCATAAATAAGCGGAAAATATCTAAAAGATTAGACACTAGTAACCTTATATTACGAGCATGGGACTGCCAACAAAAGGGTATGAATGTTTCAGAGATGATGGCATGTGAAAATCTCAGGTGATAACATTAAAATATGAATCGTGCTATTCATACAGTGTACTATATGTTTTGGAGCTGTTAGTAGTATGAATGATTGTGACCTTAGGGAAACAGATAAAAGTTCAATTTCATTGTCGTATTATTAGTAGCTGGATGGAAGAAATATAAGTGATAAGTAAGAAATATATACTTGAACTCAGACACTGACCAAAATTAGGCTAATGCACCAAAATAATTTTGAAAAAAACAACTACAGACAGACATTATTTCCTCAATAACAAAGGCAATACATATGTGGACCTAGAATAGTGATATAAATCAATCAATAACCAAACAGATACATGATCTGCATTGTCTTGCTCTTTTGTATTTGAATCCTGCTGCTGTTTCTAGAGCCATATGATATCTCTTCTGTCCACTAATTACTACTCTGTCGGCTGAAATGATATTGTTAGTGAACCACATGTCTTCACAACAGTTTTAATGACTGAAAGATTACACAAATTGCACGAATGCTCAGTTCTTGCCACTACCCCTATGTAGCAAGCATTCAAATTACTTTCAGAAAAGGTTTTCCTCATTACCAGCAATAAATCCATATTTAGATTTTTGAACTTGAACTTTTCAAGTCCTTGGCTAAGTTTTAACAGTGACCAGTGGCAAGAGAACCACCCCCCCCCCCCCCCCCAAAAAAAAAGAAGACCAAGACAGCTCACTAACCATGGATAGCATCGTTCATGTCCTGATCGGCTGTCTCCGGAATGGTCCTATTGAAAACGAGGACTGCAGAAGCGCTAACGTTCCGCTCATGTTGCCATTGGCGCTACCCAAATGAATTCAAACGGGTCCTGACCGAGGGGGACTTCAATAGTCCCAAGGCAAGCCACGTGACGCGTCTCGTCTGCGAGCGTTGCTGTGGAAACTTCTCCCTTTATTTCCGCTGCTGAAGGCCTTTATTCCTCCTTCCCATCCCTGTTTACGCATTATTCATTCAATCTTCCAGGAACTGTGAGCGGGGGCCCACTTAGGATTCTTATAATGAGCGCTGAGCTACAAACATACAAAGGCCAGACAGTGAGAGCTCTTTGTGCTTTGTTGATTGATTAGCGACACCAGAATTCTTATTTATTTAATTTTTAAATCTATTTTTTTAATATTTGGTTAAGGACTAGGACAAATCAAATAATATACAGCTATACATTTTATTTATATTTTTATATAAGTTATTTTTTAACGGTCACTTGCACAGTTGGCACTGTTAAAGGCATTGTCTGTTATGCATAGTGTGTATTGCAGCAACACAAGTGTGTAGATACAACTCCATTATACTGTATGGTTACCCATATAAAACTACGCAGACAGATCGCATAAGCAATGTTTTTTTGCCACTACAGATTTTAAAAGTTATCAAAATAACTTTTAAAATCTATCTCTTATTTGAATTTGATCCAAGAAAAAAGATTTGCATAAAACGCTGAATTATGCAGGAGACGGTTGTTTTTAAAAAACAAAACAAAGTACAGCACACTGTTCTGGAGGCGACCAGCACGGTGGGGAGTGGACAGAGCTGCGAAGTTCAAATCAGACGGCAACAAAGATGGCATTCTTCAAGCTTTCATGTTAATTTAACACTATCCCTCCAGCAAAAAATTATACAATAGGCTATTTTTCCACAAATAGGGTTACCGTACATTGCTCTTGTGACACTTTATACCATATCTTTTAAAAACTTTTTTGCTGCCAAATTTTAAATGTAATGATTTTTGTGTTGAAGGGCTCACCTCTTGCCCAGTTCTGAAAACAATTCTCATAGGAAAGAGCAGTGATTGGTATACAAACATTCTAGGGTGAAGTACATTTTTTTGTAAATGTAATGACCTAGGAATTTATGGAAAAAATTAAGGAGGCAGGAGAAATAGAGTCTGACTATTCCCTCTCCTCTCTATCCCTCTTATTTGGGTAAGTCATGCAGAGTTAATGCAGTGTGCAGTATGAGTCTGATGATGAAGGCCTCTTCGCTATGAATTTGTTTAAGATTGAAATGCTTTAGTGTCATATGGGAACATGCCTTTTGTTTGTAACACATTGTTATTTCAGTCTACCTTAAACTGCCTGCTGGTGATTGCAAACAACATATCTTAAAAGCAGGTGTGTGAGGAGCACAACAGTGGCCATTTGTAAGCAGGGTTGAGGCTTTTTCTGTGGAAAATATGCAGATCCCCTTTGTATCTTTTAAAATAAATTTCTTTTTGTAGTACTCCCTATCTCAGATGTGTTTAAAATCATTCTGCAAGGCAAATCAATGGCCAGCTTTGTCACAATGAGTTGCTATGCCCGGCGCACTGCTACACAGTACCTCATTACCTGTCTTAAGATGGTGAAATTAAGCAGACACACACTGAAGGACAATGGGGAAATACATCTGTCTGCAGTAAATGACCCATTTCACTATCAGTTGTCTTTTGCCTTTGTCTCATTGCTCACCTAATGATTTCCATTAACCTACAGACAAAATGCTAAAGGCTATAGATATAACATTTTTATGGAGACAAAAACCTTTTTTTTATATAATACATCCACAGAGCTTGATGAATAAAAGTATTGCTTTTCCCTAAAAATAAATATTGATTATGAATTTATTATTTAAAAAATGGTTTTACAGGCCTTAAAAGAGTGTTTCTCTCTGTATAATACGTCAGAGTTTGGTTCCCGGCTCTAACGAACTCCTGAGCCAGTAGTATTACGCCGTTGGTACCACACCCACCTCTGTATCAGGAGTCTCAATGGTTGCCAGATTCAGCTAGTCTGACAGTGGTGGTGGAATTTGATGCCAAGCGAGCGCCCGGCTCCACCGGAACCCTCATCCAGCGCATTTGGTCATTGTAGGGAGCTCAAAGAATCACAATGCTTGAGAAGCGACGTACTTTTCTACTCGACCGGTGAGCTAACACGATAGCTAGCAAGCAAACTATCAGATGATCAGATCGAACATATAACGTTAGTTATTATCTTGCTTTTTAAGCTGGGGTTCGGACCGTAATTTATTACGGGCCTGGATAAAAGCCGGAATGGAACTGCGAAAGGAAGCTCGGAATGGCCAAGAGTGATCTGTGCCAAAAAAAAAACCTTTTCATATATTTGAAGGGCAGATCCCGAGCTTTCATTTAGTATACATCATGCCCTGATTTGTGAAAGTGGAATGTGATTTCGGAGCTTGGAGAGGAAATAGCCACCATTTCATTCCAACAAAATGGGTGTCATTAAAACATGATTTTGATTTACTTTGAGACATTTTTTATCATTGAGACACAAGGACTGGAGGTACTCATCTTAAACTGAGAGCTCAGTCCTTTCTAATGGTGAAAATCTCATCTTGATGTCTTATTCCACTAGCGTTAAAAGGGGCTCTGAATGATAACTGACTTATGGTAGATGCAATGGTCACACTTGATTGCAGTCAAAATAATGCACAATTTCCACATGAACCCATATCATCAAAAACACTTCCTCGAAGGGCAGATCCAGAGCTTTCATTTGATATACAACATGGCTTGATGTGTTAATGCAGAATGAGATTTTTGGGGCTTGATATTGAAAGATATCCTTATCCTCTCCAACAGGCCTTTTCCATCAAAATATTATTTTGATTCACTTATACTGTAATTGAATTGTCATCAAGGATTGAATATACTCATTTTAAACAAAAGACTAAACAAAAGGTGAAATCCTTATCTTGATGTCTTATTCTGAAAGGGTGATGAGGGGCTCTGAAATATGTTTGATAATGCTATTAGTTGTTGATCACATTTTCAGATATTTCAAATTTATATTTCATGAAAATTCTATGCTGAAATGAAAGTACATATGATGCCCATTCAGAAACTGTTAAAATTATATTGATGTTCATTCCACAGCAAGTGCTGCAGGCATTTGAACTGAGGTCCTTTTTGGCACAGAGCACTATTGGCCATTCCGAACTTCCTTCCACCTTTCCATTCCAGCTTTTACCCAGGCCCATTTATTACAGCATGAACCGAAAAGAGTATTTCTATGGCATTTTGCTTTTCTCTGATCATCTCACACTGAGACATTAGCGTTAGCTAGCTTGCTACCCAGATATCGGGCTACCGGCGTATCTGCTGTCGGGGCTGCTAGCATTGGTCCGTTGGGACCTGTTAGCGACTGGCAGAATCAGCTGGAGGTCTTCTAACGTTAGTTGTTTTGCAGCTCGGTTTACCAGTGGTGAAGTTCTGCAGGCATCAAAATGGCCGGATTGGAAACACCTGCAAGGACTTATTAGTGTGTTGGGTGCTAGCTTCACTCCACTCACAGACTGCTGCCAACTCACAAGATGCAATCCTCCACTTATTTACTACTAACTAGGTTAGTGGTCCGATACATATAGTTTGGTGGTCCGATATCAGCATGCTAACTGGGGTAACTTTAGCTAAGTTATGTAGGGTAGCTTATTAATTAATTATTTGTGGTTATAGCTCCGCTGCATGCCGTATAACCTCCTTGGTGAAGACACACCTTGCAATCTGTGTCTAATCCATTACTACAATATCCAAATAAATACTTATCCATTATGAATAAATATGTCCATTGTGGGCTATAAGCTACATTGCCTAAGATAAATGGATAACTAAATAAAGAAGGTATTTACATATACAGTAGCTAGCAGACACAAGATGCATGCAAACTCATTAGCTATATCATAACGTCCCACTGAACATTTTTGTGTTGAAAAGACAGTGAATATCAGACCAGTGGCTAGACAAAGGACAACAAGACAAACAAATACATATTTACCAGACAATCAATGCTGACATAATTGCCCGCATTCTGTACCCCACATCACTGATTACTAAAAAGACGTGTCAGAATTAGGGTTGCAAAGGGAAGGAATTGTCCAGGTAACTTTGTTCATTTTCAGCAATTTTATGAAATTATCCAGGGGATATCACCACTTATGGAAAGGTCCCATGGGATTCCCATGGGAAATGTCTCATGGGAATCCCATTGGATTCCCATTGTGAAATTTGGCCCCCATTATCATGGATTTTAATGGGAATCCTATGGGTTTCCTATTGGGTATTTTCAATGGTGTTTATATCCTGACCTCAGTGGATTTTAATGGAGGTTTCATTGGAATATCATGGGTTTGCATTGGGTATTTTGTAATTATAACTCATTGGATTTTAGTGGGTTATTTATTGGACTATTATGGGAAAACATTTTTGACATAATGGACTGCAGCAGGAACACATTTCATACAAATATAACATTTTATTAATCTTTATGTTTCCCAAGCTGTAAAGCCACATCCTTAAGTTTATACACCATTGTTGTCTTCGGTGATGCGCCGTTGGCCACCCCAGGGAAGCTCTTCTGGGCATACGCTTAAAGAGAAATACATTTATAGACAGGAATGAATTGTTTGAATCCACTGGCATAGTTGACGCACCCGTAACTCCCGCACGTCTTTGTTTTATATATATATACTCAATGGCCACTTTATTAGGTACCTCTGTACACCTGCTTGTTAATGCAAATATCTAATCAACCAATCATGTGGCAGCAATGGTTTTCATGGGAGCCCTATGGGTTTTTCATGGGAGTGCTCCTCATGGGGGTCCCATGCATTTTTTCATGGGGGATGCTTTTCATGGAGTTCAATGGGATTCTCATGGTGTCTCATGGGGATTTCATGGGGGTCCCATGGGTGCTCATTGGAGATCATGGTGTCTAATGGAGGGGCTCATGGGGTCTCATGGGGGTTCCATGGGGTTTCATGGGCACCCCATAATATCCCATGGTGACCCCCATGAACTCCCATAGGATTCCCATGGTGTCCCATGAACTCCCATGAATTCACCATGACTTCCAATGGGAATCCCATGAGAATCTCAAGAGACTCACTGTAACAATCGCATACTTAAACAATCACAATAAAACACAAATGTTGAAAAAAACAAAACAAAACAATGAACAAACAAAATGCAGGTTTCTGCAACATGGTACCATCACTGCCATTGCACAGCACCTTAATCTAGATCAGAGGAAAGTTCAGTAAGGAAGGGCTGTGGAGTGCTGATGCCATCCGGGAGGCAGCCAAACACATCAAGGCATCAACCTGGTGGAAGGGGTTCTAAGTGTGAAGCCATGTCTCCTGTTGCTTCAGTTATTATCCAGATCCCTCCAACATCAGCTGCATCAGGGCGGGACTGGTCAGTTTGGTGGACCATACAGCAGAGTGTGCAACGGGCAGACAAATGAAAGAGTTGAAAAGCTGATGGCTATCCAGTCAATCTTGAAACTCTTTGAGCCCATCAAAGATGACACCACACAAATTGAATCTGAGGAGGATTGTCCTGATCCTCCAGAGTCTTTCTGAAGATGAAGCTAGCTGTGGTTGAGATAATTAGCCTAGGTCAAGCAAGTTGTTCAAATTTTTGTTTAACCCTACTTAAATTTTTTGTTTCTCCCTAACAATGTGTGAAAAATATTTGCAGTGATCCCTCAAATAGGCCCAATACATAAAAGACCAAAAACATACGTACAATTTATGACAAATATTGTTAACAGTATAAATTCCCAAAATGACCTCAAAATTCCTCAAAAAGGGAAATTTTCCCAGGACTTTACAAGTCCAAATTAATCCCTTCAAGAGGTCCACTTTCCTATCAGTACATTACAAATTAGCAGTCGATGGGAAAACTAGTGTTTTCAGCATGTTTTAATTTGTATCTTGCTGAGGCACAAAAGCCTTCTTTGTGGCACGGTTAAGCCTAAGCACTTAATTGAGCATTAATGCATCTTTTCCTGTTTCATTGAATTGGTTTCTCGTAACTGGTCATTTGAATGGCAGTACAGTAGGAGCATATTTGTTTTACGTAGCCCCATGTCTTTTGTTGTGCTGCGGGAAGCAGCTGATTCCGCACGGTGTGGTAATGTTCAACGGTAATTAGGTTGAGAACAAGTTGCAGGTGTTACGCGGGAAATTGGTGACCACCGAATATGTGTGTCTCTGGAGGCCGCTGTTATAGCGGGCACGCACTGCACAATTTTAGCCTGTTTTTAACCCGATCCTGCTATCGCTGAGGAACTTTGCAACTTCGGCCACATTTCAGCTAGGATCAGCAGTGTGAGACCATAGAGCAGGGGTGGGCAATTCCAGTCCTGGAGGGCCGGTGTGTATGCAGGTTTTTGTTCCCACCAATTACCCCAGCTAAATGAGCTTATTGGCTGTTTACACCAACACTGGTAGATTGGATCACGTTAAAATGTTTCATATAGGGCACAAGAAGTCTTCGGCTGTCATTCATGCGCTTATTAAGAATTGTAGTTAAAATGTCATATGGCGCAAATATTAGGACTAATTAGGTAATTATGGCCAGAAGTTGGCATGGAAACCAGAAACAGATACGGCCCTTGTTACCCCCCTCTGCCATAGAGCGTAAAGGCACTGGAGAGGGTGGGAGGGGCCAAGCAATCATGCACACGGAAGTAAGCTTGCAAAAGAGATTTCTACCCATTGCATTTAATGGAGAAAACCAAGCTTATTTGAAATCCAAAGCGAACCTAATCTGTCAAATTTTTGTAATCATGTGTAGCAATCATTCAATCAGTATGTGTAGCAGTTTGTGAAACAATGGTTGTTTTGGTCCAGAAGTGTTGGGGAAATATTTATTAAAATTACATTTTCCTAAAAACAACATATTTTCACAATCTTCTTTGAAAACGTGAACGATCGATCGTTAATCCAGTTTAAAAATATCACCAGGGAAATTTAATTTCACCTTTAAAGGTCTGATATTCCCCATTAATTTTAATGGGAGCTCCAATATTTTGCGCCCACAGCTCACAGATACGTGCAGTACAGGCTTACTTCCGGGTGCTTCACAGCTTAATGTAGCTGAGGGCATACTTTCTTGTCTTGTTAAATATGCATGTCTGTGTGAGAGGTGGAGAGATACCGATCAACTGCCCCTAGGACCGCACAACTAGCTGACAGACAGTTGGATGAATTTCTGAAATGTGGAACTTTTGTTTTTTTTAATATCATTTGGCGCCCGACACGGGGCTGTATGTGTCCCATTCCCACCCTCATTTGAATGCCCAAACTGTCCCCCAAACCGCGTTCATGTGACAATCCCGCAGCACGGGACACACAGGTATCAGACCTCCGTTTCCTTTGAAACATGTAGCGCAGCTTCAGCGCCATTGGCAACCTCACACAGAGGGTAATCAAAGGAAGATCAGCCATTATAGCGTTCGCCAGCTATCAAAATACAGACTGTACACATGAAAAAAGAGCCACACACTAACCAAAATCTCTCAGGTGACATGTCATACTCTTATGTTTGTATACAGCAAAGCATATTTGACTAGTTTCAACAGGCAGTTAATGCTATAGGGGTCACCATTTTCGATTAGGGCGCCATTTTAGCAGCTATGAAAATCTGTGAACTTGACTGTACACATGGGAAAAAAAATGCCACACTAACCAAGATCTCTCGTGCCATTTCATCGTCTCATCTTTGTACTCAGGACAGAATGTTTGATTAGTTAGGCAGATAATGTTATTGCGGTCACCCTTTTAGATAAGGTGGAGCCATCAAAATATGTGAGCTGACTATATCCACACCCTAAACAAACCACACCCTAACCAAACTCTTTTAAGTGACATGTCATCCTCTTATGATTGACAAAGCAAAGCATGTTTGAGTAGTTCAACAAGCAGAAAATGCTGCAGGGGTCCATCTATCATTTAAAAAATGTCTTTATTTATTTATTTTAGCACATTTCTTTCATGGTTAAACCTATTTGTTCTTAATGGAATGTGACTTTCCCTCCACATAGACACTAGACTTGTGCTTGGTTCCGGTTTGGTCCTTACAAATTTCCTTGGCCCTAACCTTAAATGTTTGCTAATCTTAAAGGATTTGATGGAAAGGACTAGGTGGAAGAAATATGATGGAAGATCCACAAATACACTACGTATACCTATTCAGCCCCTTCCAAACTGTCAACATTGATGGGTAGGCCCAAGGGTAGGGATTGGGACTGGAAGTGGGTATTGAACTTTATTATTAAGCCTTACTGAAAATGATATCTTTCTTGTATTTTCTGCCTGTGTACACCAGTCCAGAAAATATTTTTGGGATGGTGTTGAACCCTTATAACCCTTGCCAACACAATGCAATTAAAACATAGTTTAGACATTTAATTGTCAAATGCTTTACATTCTGGCTAGTAACAATACAGGAGTGACGATAGTTGCTGTATTGGATTGATTTTTTTTTTTACAGGGCTGACCTGTTTTTTTTCTACTGGAAAAATAAACTGTTGGCAAATGTACTGGGTGGTTAAGGTTTATAACTAACTTTATATGAATAAGCTTAGAGTGGGTTGAGCATTAACACAGGCACAAAACAATGGACTTCATTGAACATCAATGAATGACTGATCTGATTTGTCCTGGGAAATAACCCTTTGAAGTTTTTATAGTTATTATGCTTAGGCAATATAAATAATGTTTCTTCAATGAACTGTTATGAATTATTTTTTTAAATAGCTGGTACAAAATAAAGAAACAGAAAGAAGAAACGTGCTGGGGGTGTGTTGCATGCCATACAAGGGTAATTATAAAAATTATAAGTAAATAAATAAGTTAATTGATAACATTGATAATGCATTGTACCACACTGAAATAATACTACTTTGAGCTCAGAGCATAGAGTATACAGTTTTGTAATTCCCTTATAACGAGCATGAGTTATTAAATTGTGTCTATAACGTGTTCTCATGAATGTGCTTTTCATGTACTGTGCATGATATGACACATTCTCAACACATATTAAACACATAACCTTTTATTTGGCCATCAATTCATGTCATCGTGAATATTTATAAACTGTCATTTGACTGCATTACACGTCCTGGGAGATACAGATATATAAAATGTTGTGGTTTCGTGTTACTTTTGCTAATCCGCGTAAAAAGAGTGTCGTTTGACTGACTTTATCTTTTGCGATCACACTCGCTTCCAAGGCTTTATTATTATGAAAATACTTTTTCAGATGTAAGCACCAATTTAATTTTCAGACGCACGTTGCAGCTTTCTTATTTTATCCAGGGTGAATTTGTTGTCGAGTTTATGCTTGTTCTCGACAGCGAATGGCTGAAAAACAGGCAAACTGTAAACAACTGCGGACTATTGTTGAGAGTAGGCCTAATTATATCACCTCCTGGACTCGTAGCAGCTGAACAATAAATTGCATAGCCCATATAATTAGCTTCTTTTCAGAGGTGACATGGATCTCTCAACAGTGCAAATGGAGGCAGCCAAGGACTAGACTATAAATAGCAAAAAGTAATGACTACAAAAGATGGACATTCAATGTAGTTATCGTCTTCCTCCAAGCCATTAGCGTGAACAGTGACTTTCCTGTTGGAGTGTTCAGCGTTCTTAGGGTTTCCTCTTTGGAAGTCTGTTTTCCCTTTTTGCAGTAGTATTTCTTCCGGACTGCTGAACTACAGCGGTTTTCCTTCAGGGTGGTTAAAAATAGAAACACCCCCCTCTATTTTTGTATTACTTTGAACTAATGATATTTCCTCACAGTCTATACTTGTGTCTGATGTGTATCAGTATATACCCCACTCCCTCACAACTCTGCACCTGACCACTTAATTGAATCACCTTAACAGTTGTCAGGCACGATTTATTAGACTAGGTGAACAGCCACTAGACATGGAAATAAACATTACACAAGCTTTTCAAGAATTATAATAACTGCAAATTCTGTGATAGTTACTCCAGTGTCTGTGTATTTAATATGCATTAACTGTGCAAATCAATGAAATTACTTTAATTGGTTCAATTCATTTTTTGATCGTCACTGTGCACTGTTTTCCACTAGATGTCAGTGTTTACACAAACATTTCATGATAAATCCTTTGTGTCCCTCTCATTTCATATGTGTGAGTTATCAGGTCTGTTTAATATTTCAAAATCTCATTTTCTCATATTTCATCAGTTATACCAAATAACTTACGTGTCAAACATGTGGTTTGTATTACCGCTGAAAATGTTTGCTTGGGAGACATGGTCATTCAAGTACTGTGGGAGGAAATGCCAAAAAGATCGTTACTGTGTTATTCTTTCCCAGACGTCTTGGCTTTCTACATTATGATAATGTGAAAACATAAAGGACTATTATGTATTTAAGCATCCATATTGTCAGAGGTCAACATGGTATAAATAATAAGTTGTGTGTTGGATTTGTATCACCATCACAATGGACCATCCCATTGACACAATAAATGCAAATAAACAGCAAATAAAGTTACTGATACATACGTTGTTCATACGTGACACACAGTTCTTTCAGAGTAAGCAAAATGAAACCCTGACTTTCTGAACCTGGATTTTACACCTCTGATAGCCAGCCTGTAGCTAGCGTGTTTGGGATTCCCCTTCTTCCATGGTTTGAGCGCTAGTGAGGCACAACAAACCCCTTTATCACAGGTAGGTTCCCATAAATCACAAATCTTTCAGCAGTAGAATGTAGTGAGGTTCATGGACTTATACAAGAATATAAAGTCAGAACCAGAAGTTTCATTCCCAGATGAGGCACTGCTGCTGTACCCTTGATGGAAAGAATTAGCCCCAGGTTCTTCATTAAGTATCCAGCTGTATAAACATAATGCGACTTAAACTATGTGTCACCTTTACACACACACACACACACGCACACACGCACACACGCACACACACACACACACACACACAGACCTGCAGATGTTATCTGCCAAATAGCTGATGAGAAACTGACAGGCAGCTGAGGAACAAGTGTAAATATGATACGGTATATCTGATTTGATCGGGAACAGCTCTTCACCACTGACTTGTTGAACTTGTTGGTCACATTCCACAAAATGTACATTCTTCGTGCAGTGGACGCACTGCTGATACCTTCCAATGGATACTACTTCATTAGCATTATAATTTACATTTTATTTCATTAACAAGACAAATTACTCCTAAACAAAGCAAGGAAAAAGACAAAGCCCAAAAAGGGATGAGGAAAGCAGAGAAGACGCCGTGTACCCGTGTGCATGCATGAGCGTGCGCCCACATGCAACCACACACAAGCACACGTGCATTCATGCACGTGCGTGCACCCATACACAAACACATTCACACTGTACACGCACAGATACCCTTCAGTGTGGGCGATGCACATAATATGGGGCCATATACAATATTAGAAAACATACAGTAGCTGCATGTACATATTACCCTTCATATTCATATGCGCGCACACATAGAGCCCAGAATAGGCTGCAAATGTCCATGCATGTGCAAAGATAACGAGTCCTGTATGGGCATGCAGCCATAGGATACATATGCATATACGCATCTCCAAATGCATACATACTGTATACATATGCTGCCTGGCCAAAAAAAAAGTCGCCGTTGCACCCGTCATGCACAGTGCCCACTGTACAAGCCTCTGGAGGCAGTGTTATGATCTGGGGTTGCTTCAATTGGTCAGGTCTAGGCTCAGCAACGTTATGCAGCAATAAAATTAAGTCAGCTGAGTACTTGAATGTACTGAATGACCAGGTTATCCCATCAATGGGCATATTCCAGGACGACAATGCCAAGATTCATCGGGCTCAAATTGTGAAAGAGTGGTTCAGGGAGCATGATGAATCATTTTCACACATGAATTGGCCACCAGAGTCCTGACCTTAACCCCATTGAAAGTCTTTGGGATGTGCTGGAGAAGACTTTACGGAGTGGTTCGACTCAACCGTCGTCAATACAAGATCTCGGCCAAAAATGAATGCAACTCTGGACGGAAATAAATGTCGTGACGTTGCATAAGTTTGTCGAAACAATGCCACGATGCATGCGCGCCATAATCAAAGCTAAAGGCGGTCCAACTAAATTTTAGCGTGTGCGACTTTTTTTTTTTTGGCCAGGCAGCGTATAAACATTTACCTTTATGCGCAATGCATAATTATTGGATATTGCTGATTTTGTTATTTTAATTGGAAAAAAAGAAATCACAAAGGCTTTATTTAAAATGAATGCCTAATGTCATCAACCATGAACAAGTGTTAAAACATTACGGGCCTGATTTTTAGCACGTGCAATACAAATAACACAACCAATGATTGGTGCAAAACAAATAACACAACCAATGATTGGTGCAAAACAAATAACACAACCAATGATTTGTCATGTTATTAGTTTTGCGTGTGCTGAAAGGTTTTGCACATGCTGAATGTCTTAGTAAATCAGGCCCTTTATGTAGAAGCACATATTTCTGTTGGGGCAACATATTTATCTTTATCATTTCGGTTGTCTTACACAATCACCAAATAAACTAGACCAAATTGCACAAATTAGTTCTGATGTCAGTGCAATGAAAAACACTGATGGACATAGTGGCCTTATGGAAAAGTATCAACAGGGGACAGGGGATTTGGGTAGGAGGAAATAAGTCTATATTTGTTTCTGGTGACTTAGGGAAGCTTTATGCCCACAGGCAAGTGCTGTTGTGGTTATACATGGCCCTTGATTTGTGACATTTGATTTATTGAGGCAAATGTATCATGGCTCATGAACAAAAAAAATAAACATTCAATGGCTTTGTTTGACCTTTAGAATGCAGTGGCTTGTCTTGTGTGTATTTAAAAAAATAATTTTCCCTGGACAGAAAAACAGAACAAATTTGATAAAGGTCATAGACTAATTAAATTTAACAATCAATGCCAGAACATACCCAACACTTTTATCTGCTCTGATTTCTGAATTTGTTGTATTATATTTTATTTATTGAGTCTTGTCATTTGAAAATAATCTCTCCATGATTACATGCACACACAATGGTTTCAACATATTCAACATAATGGGTGCAGTGGTGATAAATCACAGATGATAGCAATTTTGAATCCATATTAAAGAGCAAACAAATTTAACTGAAGAGGTTCTTTATCTAACTGGAACCGCTAGACCGATTGTCCTGGATGGAGATGTATTTTTTACCTGTGTTCTAAGAGCTGAAAATATAGGCCTATGCTCTCTCTGTAGTTATCTGACAGAATAGTGGTATCATACTGTATTAAAATGTTGTCGCCTTCTACCAATGCTAATTATTGGATTACTATTGCCTGTCATGGCTGGAGCTTTGTGAAAGAGTGGCATTGATAAGACAATTAGCAAGCATGAGAAAATAAACTCCCAAGACATTCATGGTATGGAATAAAAATTCAAACAGCATTCAGAAATTCAGGTCATTGAACCACACGGGAAAGCACTCACCATTTGTGTAGACTCTGGGAGTGTAATATCTTTTTTTTCATTCATATACCGAAACTTTCCAGTCTCTCTGCTAATTGAACTCTAATACAATTATAAATGGGATATAATTTTTTGTTTAAATGTTTGCCGTTGCACCAGGCGAAAGCTGCGCTGGAGGCTAAATGCACTAGCCTATTTCTAATAGTGTCAGGGGTCATGTACTAGGTACATTCTAAAATAAAATTGATTATGATGGATTCAGACCGTGCGTGACAAATAAAGATTTAAATATAACTAGCTCATATTGTTGCAGCCAACTGCCAGGTCACACAGCATATTTTCAGTTGAACTGTTGCTCTTTGTGTAATTTTAAACTGACACTAAAATAAAGTGAAATAACCAGGGACTCATTTTCATTTGGTTTGTAAAGAGGTCAGATCTGCTGTTCATGCTAGAAAATGTGTGAGATGTGTTCACGTTTTGCTAATATATATGTGAATGCTGTATTAATAAATGCAATAAAGTTGAATTTATAAGAATGTAGATATAAATAAACAAATGTTATATTTCTATACTACATGTGAAACAAGCCTATATATCTAATACTGTATATATCTAATAAAATTTTTTTTGGAGGTCTACGATATGTCGATAACAGTTTGATAATGAACACTAGGCATAGGCAATTGTTGGATACTTTGAGTTTTCCTTCTGCAAATAGTCCTTAAAAGGCAGATTTTATACTTGTTTCATAAGTTCAGCCAACATTTACTCTGGGTTTTATTTTCCCACAGAACAACCGTAGCTGCAGCCTTTCAAAATACACACTGGCCCGACATGCCCAGTCTTTGCTGTTCAAATGAAATGGTTGGCAATAACCTTTTATAAGGAAATAAGCAATCACAACAGCATGGCGCGCAACTTGTTCAATCTGAATGTGCTCTACCTGGCTTGTTCTAAGACTGAGAGGTGAAGAGGTTAGCTCACTGACTCAGTGGATGAGGCCGGGATGTGACACTAAAGGGAGGTAGGGCCAGGCCTCTGAGATTGCGTTTATATATATATATATACATATGTTGTATATATATTAACCCTTGTGTGGTGTTCGGGTCTGTGGGACCCGTATTCAATGTTTACTAAAATAAAAATGATACAATTCATAATTTTTTCAACCTGAGACTCATTGGCCTTGGCTCATTTTCTGTGATGAACATGTAAAAGAACACAAAAATCACATTTTATCACAAAAAACAAATATCACTTTTATTGATAAATGTGATCTAGCAGAGGTAAATGGTCAATATTAACCATATATGCTGTCTATATTACTTGTAGTTGAGATAAAGTCAATATCTGTGAAGTATTTTTACATAAATTGTTATGGCTTTATTGTTTTAAAAACCCAATAATGTTGTGGGTCCACCAGACCCGCGAACACTGGGTGAGTAACAAAAACACAAACACCACACAACGGTTAAGAAAGTAGGACTCAAAATGACCATCAACCTCCAAATCATATGCCCAGCTTGTAAAAATTCTATATGGGAATAATCACGTCAATTAGCCTATGTTACATCTTGTAAAATTGGTTTACTGTTGCATAATATATCTGAAATGGTATAGTTCTGAAATCACATGGAAAACCGAAGGAGTCTGGGGTGTGTTAACTTCTGTGGGCTGGATGAAGCCATTAAGATAATGCTGCGCAATTTAAATTCCTCTGGGGTGTCCAAATCTTCTAAAATCTCATAAAAAGTGCATTGTTAAAACTAATTATCCACGGAGAGGGGTTCCTGAGACAAATGGCTCAAGCTAGCCAGCTAATCAGAATCATTGTCTGTCTTGTGGCTGAAATGATCGATTTGGGTCATTTTTCTGGCCCACATATTTCCTGGTTTTAGAACTCTACAAAAAACTTTAAAACTTCAAAGAAAGAATACATCAATTGTGGAACCTTCATTTACAATTTGTCAGATATCATTCGAACAAGGATCTTAAAATCTGACTGGATGACTGTATGTTTTATTTATTTATTTATTTTTCGTCACAAGGTTTGCTTTATAGAGAAGGAAATAAAATACCAAACTTGACATTTTCAGTAATCATGGACCTTCTTAATTTAAATTATGGCAGATATTTACTTCCATGATTGGGAACTTCCACTCAAATACAACACATCTGGCAGCATTGAAATTTCAAATTTGCATCCCAGTTGTAGACATGAAAAAGAAATATGCATTAAGATGACTGGATAATGTCATAAATGTTCAGCCAAGTTGGGAAAATTGAAAATCTCTCTGTTCTGACGTGTAAGCAGAACATTTTAAATGTTGTGAACTGCAAAAAAAATGCAATAATCCACATAGCAAATTTTCACGGGGAGCCACATTCTGTTCTCTATCCCCTGCTTAACAAACCTATACACTGTAAAACCCAGTTCAGTTTACTAAAATCATCTGAGGAAACCAATTGCACCATCTGCACTACTGAGCCATTTGAGTATGGTGACTTTCATGCATCCACTGATCTTGAACTTTTTTAAGTTAAAAAAAAAAGTTATAGTGACTCATGATAATGAATTACTTCCATTTTTAACGCTGAGACTATGCAAATAATTTAAGAAGATTAAAGTTGTCGAGTTTATTGTGTATGTTTTTTTTCCCATGCTCACAATTGCTTTGGTGTCGTCTGCCACCTAGTGGCCGGGCTGTATATTGTAACATCTACGCAAACACATGCACTGCAAGGTTATCAGTCAGTCATGTTGCATATTGTGTGTACTTTACCTGTGCCCCACTAGGGTATATGTTGTGTGTTAAGTGTTAGTCCACAGCTATTATGTATTTGTTCAGTTTTTTTTTTTTCATTTACAAAAGGGCACAGCAGACAGATACTTTCAGGATCCTGGCATCATCGTTTACTACTTTAAACAAATTCATTTTTGCTATCCATGAACTCGGACATTAATATAAGCAACACAGTCCATTAAAAAGTAAAAAATAAATAAACAAAAATCTAAAGGTCATTAGGGTAGGGGTTTGTGAGAGATCAATCTGGTCCTACCTAATGCAGTTGCGATTTAACCCTTTGAAGTGTAGATTTTTTGAAATATCAGTGTTCTAGAACTCCATTGCTTCCAATTTCCAGTAGCGATTGTTACATCAGTCTTAGGGAAACAGCTGTACAGCTACTGTAAATAACTACATGTCCATTGTGCTCAGAACAGGCTGAGATCCCAAATCCAAATGATAACACTAACCTTAGCCCTAAATATGTGTGTTTTGGCACGTTTTTTTTTACTCCACGTTGACTGGAACCAGTGAACAAGGTCACAAACCAGTGCCAACTGTTGCCCACGGCAAGTTCAGTACACGAACGGTTCACTGCCAGGCATATAGTACCGCTTTTTGTGACGGTGCAGATGTTCAGCCCAGTACAGCGCACTCTTGGACCACCCCCAATGCTTCCTGTCCCATCCCTGTAGGAAGATGTGCTTTCTCAACTTCACTCTTCAGCTTTGGCTCGCCTCGGTTTTTCCAGTCTGGCAATAGAAAAGGGTCAAACTGTAGGAATGTTTGCAGACCTTTATCAGAGACACATGCTAAGCTATTCATTTTGCTCATTACAGAGACAATGCATGCTAGGGCCTTGGAATCAAGCACAGTGCAGATATTTGAATGAATGATTACAGATATCACATAATATACTTGCAAAAGAGTAGTTTTTAACAAGTGTATATTATATCAAATTTATCCTTACCCCTAAAAATGGGTGTGCATTTTTTAAAATCCTTTTACCTTTATTATGCTGTGGTTATTGTGAAGGTTCAAGTACTTATTTGGATTTTTGACACTTTCTTCAGGTAAAGTTTGTCCTGTACGTTCACTATGCATTTACTCATTGCCAAAACAATGCATAGGCGACGAGTGCCTTGGAAGTGCAGGGTGGTTATTGGACTGCATAACTACAGATGCCACCACTAGACGGCTTCGCTAGTTTGTTCGCAATGCGAAGAAGTGCAAATGTCGGAACAAACACGGTCGAACATAGCCTGGTCAATATGAGTGAAAACACACTATAAATATCCATATTAGCACACACAATAATAAAGGTGTGAAAAACACTGGTTGATCTTTCTCTGCAGATTCTAAACACCCCAGAACCCTTGGGGGGGGGATTGGAGCCACAGAAATGTGCCTTCAACAGGGGGCCGTAACCTTGGACCCATAGGGCTTCAGGGTCTGCTGTTTGTCTTTTTGTTCTTACTCAGCTTTTAATGAACCAATTAAAGCTGTTGATTACACAGTTAACTCACCTCCCCTCAGCATTTAATTAACCAATTAAAGCAGTTGATTAACCAATTAAAGCAGAAATCCCCTGGTTTCTTGGGCCTCAATCAAGCTGGGCTCTGTAATAAATTCCAGCCGAATAACTTTTGTGGCATTGCATTCAGCCACTTCACCACTCGCCAAATTACGTAGGCTAATTAATCTAAAAGAATTAAATCATCAAACTGTCCTGATATTTTGTTTAAGGGGCACAGCAATTATTAACTGAAATAGGCTGAAGGAATTTCTATATTTCATCTTCAGTTTCACAAACATGGTATGAGCAGATATTTCTCAGGTAACTTTTAGCAGGTAATTGCTACAGAGCAGCTCAGAAAAGGGATCATGTAATGGCCTTGTGGTTAACTAATGTCTCAATAAAACCATGAGCATGTCGCATTTGTGAATGGGGTTGGGATTTGTATATAGAAGGCAATAACAAGATCCAACAAAATGATGCAAGGGTTTTTGCATCAACACAAAACTGTACAACCTCCAATTCTGTCTAGGGGCATGAAATATACATCCATTCAATGCCTTAAACAGTGAACTCCTGCACCTTTGTGTACATGCAAGTTCAGCCTGTGTGCATGAATGGTGATGTGCAGGGTGAGACCTGTTTGTGAAGCCTTTGGATGCACTCCAGTGGTTTTGTCTATCATTTAATCTGAATGTGATGTTGGGAGATATGACCTTGTTTGTGTTTGCAAGTTAGCATTACCGTTGACTCTTATCGTTCTTCATAAATAACACTTCAGATTTCATCAGTCGCTAAAAGGAACAACAAGTGGTTGTGAATAAAAAAGTAATGATTGCAATGTTTTTGTTAGACAAAGTTAAAGGGTAAGTTCGCTATTTTGGACCTTGGACCCTATTTGCGGTCCGTCTTCCATGAACCTGACCCATGAAGTCCATTTTTTCGTTGATCGGTCCAGTATTGAGTTCGGTACAGATTTCCTGTAGGCTCTCACTGGGCTACAATGGAAGTGAACGGGGCAATCAGAAATGTTATGGAAAAACAACGATAAATGTGCTTTTATAGCTCAGTGTGTATTCTTACGGTCTCAGTATGCTCTCCTGTGAAATGTAGGCTATCGCAAACGCAAACCGAGCGTTGAAACAACAGTTCCATTTGAAACAGAACTATTTCTCCGACCGCACTACCTCGCACTGTAAACTTCCGCAGTCTAGCTACGTTGTAGAGAGGGGGGGGGCGCTTGAAAAGCAGTTGATCACAAATCCTGACCTCCCGTTGGAGTTTACTAGCTAGTAGCCTACAGCAGAAATATTTGTAACGCAGTTTTTGTAATCATCATTTGTAATAATTTATCACAGCAATGGTGCGCGAATGTGCAGTCCCCGGTTGTGGGAATAAAATGTCTGGACGCTCAAATACCAGTTTTCACAGGCTTCCGTTCTCTGACCCAGAAAGATTGAGACTTTGGCTGGTTGTCTTACGGATCGACATAAACACTCCAGTCAATCAACTCCGTTTGGCAGACTCGCGAGTTTCGCATTTCGACGCTACTGATTTCTGTAACCGCAAATCAGAAGCAAAACACTGGTTTCTAAAGAACACAGCTGTTCCTCGTGTCGGACCTGCAGCACTATCAAGCACCGGAGCGGAGGTAAGTTATATTTAGCTATAACGTTACTAACATTTTTATTTTTTTTGAGCGTGTCCTCTGACTCAATACCAACTAACAAAATCCGAGCTTGACATAAGTTGTTTTCTTGTAACAAAACTGTCGGAAACGTTCATCAACTATAACATTTTACAATTCTATAATGTTTTATTTACAAATGCTTGACGCATGGTGTCCTGTCCAAAGTTCTCATCTATCACATATCTGTTGGCAGTCATAGTGTAATGGTAATCAATGGAGATGATCCAGTGTCATCCACGGATACATCCAGGTTTTCAATGGCATTCGGTAGCAACAGATCCCACTCCCTACAACACAAACTTTCCTCCTCTCTGGGCATCTGCTTGCACCTCTTGCAAGAACACCAAAAGTCCCCCGAAATTCTTGGTCTAGCCTCGGCAGCGACTTCGGATAACATTACCTGCACAACTTCAGCCTCTCTCTCTTCTCTTGCTCTCTTATCATCCATCTCTTGTAGTTCCGTGTCCGTGTATTCTGGCTCAAATCTGTAGCCAGTAACGTCAAAGTCAAAATCGAATTCTTCGTCTTCGTAATCCTTATAGTCATCCATCATCCAAGTTTTTTTGTGGAAATTGTAGCCTACGTTGCTGCAGGTAAACAAACGCAGACTGCTCAGCTAGATAGTTTCGTAAACGGCCGGCACACCTTCCCGCTCCCCTACCCCCGACACATAGTACTCCGCGGGAGCAGCGAAAACAAGCAACAGAGAAATGCTTACTTCCAAGCCATGCCAAGCACGTAAAAATGTTCGGATTGAGATACATTTCACAGGAGAGCATACTGAGACCGGTAACAATACACCCTGAGCTTCCCGTCTCATTTATTGTACATGAAAGCACATTTATCGAACATTTCTGATTGCCCCGTTCACTTCCATTGTAGCCCAGTGAGAGCCTACAGGAAATCTGTACCGAACTCAATACTGGACCGATCAGCGAAAAAATGGACTTCATGGGTCAGGTTCATGGAAGACGGACCGCAAATAGGGTCCAAGGTCCAAAATAGCGAACTTACCCTTTAAGAACATACTATAAAGATTGAATCCAGACTGTAAAGCTGATGATACACGGGCAATATTTTCAGGCAATATTGCCGGCAATATTGCCAGGCAATGATTGCTGGCAATTTTCCTATTGACAAATCAATATCTGAACAAGTTTGATCGAGGCAAGCAATATTTTGCTACCATCCAATCACAGATGACATTTTGGGTCACATGACACCTGAGTCTTCCAAAAATAAATTTCAACAATGGCTGCCAAGTGGTGCGAGGAAACCGAAGGGATGCTGATCTCTTATAACTTTATTTATTTATTTATTACTCAGGTAAGTTATATTGATGTATTAGTGTAATATTGAAATAAAGACCAACTTTTCATAAGTTATGGTATTCTTGACTTTTGATTGTAAATAATTGGTATTATTACTCACTCACCGCCGTACTGATGGACCGAGTGACTTTTAACTAGCTAGCTAACTTTACTCAGCAGACGTAATCAGACCACCTGCTTTACTGGTGAATACATCCATGAATGCTTCCGTAAAATTTAGAGATACGGTCGATTGAATTACATTGGCGGAAAGCTGTGGTTCTTGCCGTTCTGGGCACATATAGTCAAGCCGGAAGGTCTGCACACTCCTTTCACCTTCTCCACGTTTTATTACGTTACAGACATATTCTACAATAGATTGAGTTCATTTTTTGTCTTAAAATTCTACACAAAATAGCCCATAATGTCAAAGTGAAAACAGGTTTTTAGACATTTGTGCTAATTTATTAAAAATCAAAATGTAATATATATCATATGTACACAAGTGTGCACACCCTTTGATATGACACCCAAAAGTGAGCTGAGGTGCATTTTGTTTCCACTGATACTGCTTGAGATGTTTCTACAACTTAATTGGAGTCCACCTGTGATAAATTCAATTGATTGGACATGATTGGGGATTGCCAACACCTGCCTATATAAGGTCCCACAGTTGACAGTGCATGTCAGAGCAAACTCCAAGCCATGGGGTCAAAGGAATTATCTGCAGACCTCAGAAACAGGATTGTGTCAAGGCATAGATCTGGAGAAGGGTACGGAAAAATCTCTGCAGCTTTACAGGTCCCAAAGAGCACAGTGGCCACCATCATTCGTAAATGGAAGAAGTTTGGAACCACCAAGAATCTTCCTAGACCTGGCCGCCCGGCCAAACTGAGCAATCGGGGAAGACGGGCCTTAGCCAGGGAGGTGAGCAGGAACCCAAGGGTCACTCTGACAGAGCTCCAGCGTATCCTTGTGGAGATGTGAGAACCTTTCAGAAGATCAACCCAGGCAGCACTCCACCAATCAGGCCTTTATGGTAGAGTGGCCAGACGGAAGCCCCTCCTTAGTAAAAGGCACATCACAACCCACTTGGAGTTTGCCAAAAGGCACCTAGAGGACTCTCAAACCATGAGAATCAAGATTCTCTGGTCTGATGAAACCAAAATTGAACTTTTTGGCCTGAATACCAAGCGTCACATCTGGAGGAAACCAGGCACCGCTCATCACCTGGCTAATACCATCCCTACAGTGAAGCATGGCGGTGGCAGCATCATGATGTGGGGATGTTTTTCAGCAGCGGGAACGGGGCGACTAGTCCTGATAGAGGGAAAGATGAATGCAGCTAAGTACACCGAGATCCTTGAAGAAAACCTGCTCCAGAGCGCTCTGGACCTCAGACTGGGGCGAAGGTTTCCCTGCCAACATGACGACCCGAAGCACACAGCCAAGAGAACAAAGGAGTGGTTTCGGAGAAAGTCTGTGCATGTCCTTGAGTGGCCCAGCCAGAGCCCAGACCTGAATCCAATTGAACATCTGTGGAAAGAGCTGAAAATGGCTGTGTACCGACGCTCCCCATCCAACCTGACGGAGCTTGCAAGGATATGCCAAGAGGAATGGGCAAAAATGTCCAGAAACAAGTGTGCCAAGCTCGTAGCTTCTTTCCCAAGACGCCTTGAAGCTGTAATCGCTGCCTAAGGTGCAGCAACCAAGTATTAGGCTAAGGGTGTGTACAGATATGTAACCCCTAAATAACCTATTTTTGTCAGTAAAATAAAATTGCATATTTTCTAAAAACCTGTTTTCACTTCGTCATTATTGGCTATTGTGTGTAGATGTTTGAGGCAAAAAATGAACTCAATCTATTGTAGTATAAGTCTGTAACGTAATAAAACGTGGAGAAGGTGAAAGGGGTGTGCACACTTTCCGGCTTGACTGTATATACCTTTGTGGTGAGATGACGGTAAAGGTTTGAAACAGAGGTTAAAAACAGGATCCGCAAAAATTCTTTTTTCAGTTATTGCCCCATTGCCCATTGCTACAGTGGCCCATACCCATTGCCCATTGCTGACAATATTGTACAATATTGCTGGCAATATTGCCTGAAAATATTGCCCGTGTATCATCAGCTTAACTGTATTTCAGTTTAAAATGACAAACTAATGCAAAGTTAAACTGAGATACAATATAGGCCTGTATTCAATTCTTTTTTTTTTAGTTAAAAGGGATTGAATCCAGACTCTGTACTGCACTTCAGTTTAAAACTACAGACTGAAAAAGTAATGTGAAATCAGAAACTACAGCATATGACATGTACAGTACTCAAGACTCACTTGATGCTCAATTTTTTTAATACATTTTTTTAATTACTCAGTGCTGAGTAATAGCCCATAGCAGAGGTAGAACGTCCAGAGAAAGTGAAAGTCCTGCCATGGGTTTCTTCCACCCATGAGCTCAGCCAGTTGATTTCACTACATAGTTCTACCTCTGAAGGCTGAAGAATTGTGCTAATTAGCAAATCCAGGTGATTGCAACAAAATACTGGGGAGGACTTTTACTTTCTGAACCTGGATTTTACATGTCTGGCTAATAGACCCTGTGGTTCTCTGGGCCCTGCTGTAGAGTTTAGCCAAATCTTAAGAGCATAACTGCTACTGTACAGTTTTACTAAATTTTACAAAAATCCCAGCTGAATTTCCCTAAACACTAAGAACGAAGCCAGTAGGGTTCCGCTAAATACTACGAACATAGCCGCCGCTGTACATTTTCAACACCAGACCCTAAACACTAAGAACGAAGCCAGTAGCGTTCCGCTAAATACTATGAACATAGCCGGCCACTGTACATTTTCAACACCAGACCCTAAACACTAAGAACGAAGCCAGTAGCGTTCCGCTAAATACTACGAACATAGCCAGCACTGTACATTTTCAACACCAGACCCTAAACACTAAGAACGAAGCCAGTAGCGTTCCGCTAAATACTACGAACATAGCCGGCACTGTACATTTTCAACACCAGACCTTAAACACTAAGAACGAAGCCAGTAGGGTTCCGCTAAATACTACGAACATAGCCGCCACTGTACATTTTCAACATCAGACCCTAAACACTAAGAACGAAGCCAGTAGCGTTCTGCTAAATATTATGAACATAGCCGGCGCTGTACATTTTCAACACCAGACCCTAAACACTAAGAACGAAGCCAGTAGCGTTCTGCTAAATATTACGAACATAGCCGGCCACTGTACATTTTCAACACCAGACCCTAAACACTAAGAATGAAGCCAGTAGGGTTCCGCTAAATACTACGAACATAGCCGGCGCTGTACATTTTCAACACCAGACCTTTTCATTTCCAGGGCAGCTCTCACTGTACGCTCTCTTATCTTCCCTTAAGTGATTTGTTCTGTTTGTATTTCTATCTTTTCTGTCTGCATGAGGGCTGCTAATGTCTTCTGATGAGAGAAGCTCTGCAGGCCTCACCGACACCGTGAACTCTGCCTTGTAGCATTTCCACACGTCAGAAAATTCTCATTGTTTTCATTTAACTTGTCTAAACATACATAGAGTGTGATTAACTCCCGCGTGGGAGAGAGAGACCAACAGTCCATGCACAGCTGCCGTGACACGTTGAGTTATTGTACATTATTGAGAAATGTTCTTACATGGAGAGGGGGGGACACAACTGACAAATCACGTTTTGACACATTCTCCTTCCCGCCATGTACTAAATTACCCCCCGTGGGAGACTGTATTGCTGCTGTTTGACAGAGGAGCAAAGCCAGAGGAAGCAAGCAAAGCGCTGGGTACTGATGACGCAAGGAAGGGCGATGTTATTGGGGCGGTGTCAGCTCAACCTTGCAGAAACAGTCCATTTGGCTTTAATAAGCCCTCTACAAAGAGGGCATTGTTTATCTCTACTTAAGGAAATAATTAATCTATTGCTAGTAAAACTATGGTTTTATGTTAAACCCATTTTTGTGGCAATGCTGAAACTCTGCAGACCAGCTGCCCTCATTTATCTCATTGTCACCCACACCTGAAGACCAGTAGTTGTATATGGACTGCAGCAGTTCTGCTAATTATATTCCATATAGAACTGCGGGAGAGAATGACCATAGATGAGAGAATGAACATAGATGAGAGAAAGAGGTATATCTCTCATCTCATGAAACTGGTCAAACCGACCTGTGGGTGTGTTAATTTGGAGAATTAATGCAATTTATAGACTGAAAGAACCCTGGCCAATGTAAACCTCTGGTGGGATGAGACCAATAATTGTCTCTGGCCACTGTGGAATCCCTGTCATATTTGGCTTATGACATAGCTCGCAATTAACAGCTCTTTATTATTAGCTATTAGCCTGCACTCCTGGGGCCACATGTATAAAACTGCGTAAAAGAACGCTCAGGGTGAAAGTCGGAAATCTGCTTAAAAAAAGGTTTGCATTTTCTACCTCTGCCTTTTGGTCACGGTGCCGCCATATTGCACGGACCCCGAACATTGCGTACGTATGGTGTCCATCGTGGGCGCAGATTCTCACAGCACGTGTTGTATTATACATCTGAATTTCTGCGTGGAAACTCGCTTACGCGGCTTTCTGAGGACATTTTTCTGCTCAGCACTGTTTATACATGTGGCCCCTGGTGAGTGCCTTAGTAGTGCTGATGATAAAAATATATTCTCTGCAGGAGAATATTTTTCCTGGGAGAAAGATGCTTAATAGATGACGGTAATAGATTAATTATTTTTGGCAACATTGAAGATACACAACAAATGCACCTTTGAAAAGCACCGTAAAGCAAATAAGCACAATATCGCGTGATGGTTAAATTAAGATTTTATTCCGTGTGTTCACACTAAAGTCAGCCGAACAAAGAAAACAGACATACCCCTCAGCGCCAATCACTTCAGACGGCGCTGTGAGCGAGCTCGGCTCGGGCAGGAGTTGCCTGGTTACGGCATGTTATTAGAGCCGATGTCTAACAAGGACCACTCTGGCCCCGTTCTCCCAAACACTTCCACTTCAGCTTGTCTCCCCTGCGCGTCTGCGATTTTTCACCGTGATGAATACGCCGTTTAATCTTATTCAAATGGCACCTTTATCTGGTGCTTGGCAGGGAAATTCTCCACCTTGATCACACGCGCGCAGAAATATTGCAATCAATCTGCGATAGAAAAGACGAATGCGCCTTGCCTGCAGTCAGTTTAAAGGCCTGTAAACTCGAATAAACGAGACACATTGTTCCAATTTATATCTGAGAGACATGTAGCATATACACACACTGTAATGAATGAATGAACATTTTTAATAATTCAAGGTTTTTAAAAGACCCCATTATTGTGACGGTAATAAAAAAACGTTCATAAAAAATGAGGCGAAACAGCACATCGTCACGTCGCGGTGAGACCATCATTATATTACTTACTGGATAGAAAAGACCTGTGATGAGCGTGAGGCTGATCATGCAGGCTTTACATCTCAGACCAGGTAATACCTGAGTTAGAATGTAGTGAAAAAATAGGCTGACGAAATTATGTCTTTTTCCCGGACATGTCTTCTTTTAGGGAACGAAAATAGCCATCCAGTCGGGGTTCTAAATTCCTAAAAATTGGTCGTTCCACAGACCGTATGTAAACAAACAAATAGCCTTGTATTATGTCCATAATGCCCACCCGGCCCTGTCCTCTTTTTTTGAAATACTATATATGGTCACTCTTGATAAAATATCTCTATAAATTTCAGGGTTCCAGACCAGGTTGCCCCTCCCCCCTTCCCCTCATGTTGTTTCTTGATGATTAACTCACATCATTTCCCCCAGTCTTCAGTCAGATCATAGGAAGAGGTAAATCCCTGACTATCATAATGAAGAGTTGCGCATTGTCTTCAGTAACAACCGACTCATACAGAATGCAACGTTGTTGCTTAGAGCACTTTAGGCCTTAGGGTTAAAAATAACAACATAGTGATTTTACCACAAGGTCTGGAAATGTTTAGAGTTGCGAAGTAACATTTATATCAATAAATGCAGAATATTACCAAATTAGCAAATTAGTATTTCTCACTGAAAAAAATGTGTCATGGAAAGCAATCTGGTTTCTTTAGTGACATCTAGTGGTGCTAACTATACATTGCATTGTAGCATTTTTTTATGATTTATAAATTTCAGTATCAAGCTTTTACAGGCCTATTACTCTTCAGAGACATGTAGTAATTTATAATGAACACTGTAATTTATTATGAACACTAAATCTGTCTTATCATGTTTTATATCATATATTACTGCTGAGTCCCATGAGATAGGCCAGAAATACAACCAATGAATTTTTACAAACAACGTTTTTCCCCAAATTTAATTTTGTTTATTCAACTACTGGGCAAGCCTGACTATAATTGCCTGGTTATAATAGTCTCCTTCTGTCTGGGATGACATGCACAAGTGCGCATGTCCTCTGGAATGCATGTGAGAGGCTGTCGGTTCTTATCATTCTGCGATCCGAAGAGCTGCGTAGTTTTTTGCCCCGGAGGCCTGCACCATTGATGCGACTGCAGGCAGACCTCAGGCAACCAATCGAGCAAATGAGTCACTGAGGCCAATTATGCATTACTTCATTACTCCATGGGATTTCCAATCACAGCACTGGTACGGTCAGGGGTTATATCTGAAACGTTTGGCAGCCTGTCACTACACTGAGCTTTTTCCAGGCCTTCATATCAACATGGCAGATCGCGATAAATGCATAAAGTGCACTGCGCGAAAAGAGGAGTTTCTGGAAGATATCCGACCTGTTAAATTTCAGTGAAATTTGCTGTGTGTCGGTCAAGAGCTGTAGTTTCCTGTGTCGACGCGTATATTTCCAGAACCTTCTGCACACTCCCGGGCCACGTCGGTGATGGGAGGTTTCTGGACTCGGATATTCCCGATGAGCAGAAGTGTGGGATGTCCACATCCGGTCATGTATGGCAAGTTTCTGGAAAAGAACACCTCCGTGCACTATATCGTGTCTGTTTCTAATGGCACTCATCCGTAAATGGCCAGACGCAGTCCGTTTCGGATTTGTTGCGCTGTACTGTCCGCCCCATAAACGCAGCTTTTAATGCAGCGGTAGGGCTCTCTGATGACTGGGGGGGGGGGGGGGGGGTTGGGGGGTGCGTTGTTCTATCAGTGTTCTACCGGTGCAGTCTCACTGCAGAGGACTCATTCGGGAGCGAGTGTGCCCCCCCCCACAGCATTGAAGGTGAGTCAGGCCCAATACAAGCCCTCCCTTTCAGTGTACGCACATGCCAGCCTCTTACCCCCCGCATGTGCCACAGCCATATTAGGGGTTCTGAATCCCTCAGCAGTCTGTGAAATCAAGTATAGCCTTTCTTTCTTCACCCCTACAGTACTACGGAAAGGCAGCTCCCAGACACAGAAGGAGACCCTAACTGCTAAACTGGGCAAGCCAAAGAACATGCAATTGTTGAGGATTCATTTAACTGGGAGACTTAACTTTTGAAGGTTTTAAAACATGGTTGCAAATTGCTTCCAGTAGTTGTTTTTTTTCATTTTTGTTCATTTTTTTCCTTGCTTGCCATTGCACAAGCAGACATCCACAGAAGCGGTAGGATTTTCCCCTTTGACTGACATAATGGTGTTAATGGGAGCCGTGAAAGGCAATTAAATACACTGTTTACATAATATCCATTAACATGATGCAGAAATGTGTGGACAGCGTACACCACTTCATATTAATGCATCTCGCAGAAGGTGTCAGAGTAACCTGCGGAGCTTCCCGGCTTATTGAGGGACGTTGTTTAAATGCTCAACCAGCTGCCAACAACCCCCTCCCCGGCCCGCCTTCCAAACGGCCCAAAGGGTCGTTCAGAGAGACGGTTAATCTGTCAAAACCTCCCTTTTAATTAATAGACTCGTATAACACAAACCACACACGGCAGAGTTGTGCTCTCGGCTCTGTGGATACCGGGGGAAGGGATTAATGTCATACACATGTTCTGCACTGCGGTTTCTCAAACGGCACCGCTCTGTGTGATAGACAGTGACGTCATCCTCCTCAGCATACCGCGGAAATCAAATCTGCCCACGTGTAGTCCACCCAGGCGCAGTCGGTTCTAGGCATAGGCGACATGGGGCCCTCCGTGTTTCTGGAGGGGCCCCATCTTCCCCATCAACCCAACCCGCCCCAGGTCCGCTATCGCGCCCCAGGTCCACTATTGCTTCTGCAACGCCCCTACGCCCCTTCCCCCGTGTCGCCAATCACAAAAGAGGGCCTCCGAAGACAATTTTGCCAAGGGGCTCCACTAATTTACAGCCAGTGAAAGCTTCAGCGAAATGGAGTTATGTTGCAAAACTCTAAGTACTGTCAGTTTTACTCTATAAGGCATTACAGCAGGGGTGTCAAACTCCAGTCCTGGAGGGCCGCAGTGTCTACAGGTATTTGTGGTTTCCTTTCAATCAGCACCCAGTTAAAGCATTGAGAACAAGGTGTGTGGACTTCTTAGCCAATTAGTGACTTAAATTAATCACTTGTGCTTAAACGCACCAAAAACCAGCAGACACTGCGGCCCTCCAGGACCAGATCTTGACACCCCTGCATTACAGTATCAACTATCCAAACAAGTGATCAAATTATCTCTGATTACAAACTTCATTGCCTCTTTAGTAAAGACTATGCTGATGCAGTCATACGTGTGAGAGCGCGGAGGGTTACTATGGTGGAAGTTCAACTCTTTTTTTAAAACCAGATTTAATTCTACGTTTCGCTGCAATGTCCTCTCAGAGAGTGCGCTCCTGAAAAGCATTCCGCCGTCCAACACCTGCCACCCGACCCTTCTTTTCCCTCTTCAGTCCACTAGCTAAGCTGCACAGTCACTGCGTTGGAACCGTATGCTTCATAGATTTCTGGTGCAGACTGACTTCAGGTGCCCCGATCCAACAGAGAGCTCACTCTTGCGTGAAGAAATGGAAAAACAATCCTTCTGACCGTAACCCTCCCACCTCGAGCCACCTGGCAGCCCCGAATTTCAGAACTTTCCAGAGAGATGGACTCAGTGGGACGGTGACCGCTGCTTCTCAGAGCTTCGTTCTGCGGCTCGGCGATCTCATTTCCCTCCGATTCCTAATTAGCGGGGGAAGTTAGGGCCCGTCCTCCGGCGACGCGCTGTAACACTGGACTGAGCCCCAACAGGAGCGCCGTACGGCTACGCCCCGAGAGATCGGGCCTCCGATAACGTCAGATGCGCTCCATCACTCCTCTGCCAACCCTGTAACTGTTCATGTCTCGCTGTTGCGGAAAATGAATGGGCGGCCTTTTCGGGCCCGACTACCCAGCCCAGACAAAAAAAAACACATTCGTTTAGCTGACTAGTTTTATCCCTTAAGATCTCTCCGGGAAGCGTTTTACATGACATTGCATTGAAGAGTAAGGCTAGGGCTTGCCGCTCCTCCTGATTTATTTTTGACAGGTCAGTGCGCTCGTAAGCCTCCCTTCCTTTACCTCTCATCTGAATATATGTCACCCACTGCGCTGCTATTTTCCCCCATCCATCTTCATACATTTCTCCATACTGACTATCGTGTGTGTGTGTGTGTGTGTGTGTGTGTCTGGGCACAGGACAGCTTTCCCTTTGACGCTCCCATCCATACAGACCCACAGGGTCAGCAGAGGACGCCTCTCGGCTGTACGCGACCTTCCTTTTCTCCATCCCTGCCAGCCATTCACATGGATAACAGCGGCAGCATATTGAGTAATGGTTTTTGGACATTTGGTTTTGGACCTGAGGCATAGGAGTTTATTCCATCCTCATTTTATTTATCTTTGTGATGTATTTTTAATTTGCACTTTACCCATTTAGCAGACGCTTTTTATCCCGTGTTAAATACACAGCTTACATTATTATGCACACAGTCCATTAATACAAATCATGTTTGCTGAAGTAATTCAGGATAAGTAGGCTGCTCAATGGTACAACAGCAGTGCACCCTCTGGGAATCTAACCTATATCCTTTGAGACCTGTTCCCTAACCATTATGCTAACCATACACTGCTGCTAGAACCCTTACAAAGGTCTATAAGACTGCATGAGGCATTACCATTCAAAGACATTCTACTCACCCAGAACACAGACCTTACAAGCTAAAGTATGCAGAGATTGCACCAAGCAATGACATTCCACTCACGTAGCACAGACCTTACAAAGCAAAGATGGTTGGTTCACATAGTGTAAGGGGGAGTGTAAGGTTCGGAGAACCAAACGCGACCGATAAGGATTTCTAAAAGCGTATCTAAAGAGATACGCCACAAAACGCGGAAGTAGCCGCACCAGGATTGAGAACACAGGATCGGGAGCAAAACCTCCCTAGCACAAGACAAAACAAAGCAATGACATATTCATATTGTCAAAGCGAGAATAACTAACAAAAGAACCTCACACACTAAATAATTAGACGTAACAAGAGGTTGTGAAACAAAACAAAACTCGATAAAACGAGTGAAGGAAAAAAAAAATAGAAAAGACCTGTTAGCCAAAGCTCTTGTGGCAAAAGAGCTGAACACAACTGGCAACAGGTGAAAAGAATAAAGGATAAAGAAAGATTGGAAAGGAAAGAGAAAACCAATCTAACCTAAATCTTATAACCGGACTTGCTGCATTTCCTATTCGTACGAACCAGAAATGCAGCGAGACAGAAATTCCTATACCTTACCGACTTCGTATGTCAACATAGCAAAGACAATATCGAAGTGCGGAAATGCGGAAGTCCTGAGGTATTTATAGCCGGCAGGAAACGCAAAACAGGTGTAGGGAATAATTGTCAGGCAAGATACAAATACCGGAATGGAGGCGGAAAAAATCCGATAGAGCGTCCTGACGACGCCAAATAGAAAGACGACCGCAGAAACAGCAGGGGCTGCAAATACCCATGACACATAGATTGCATGAAGCAATGACATTCTACATACTGTGAATTCCACATTCGCACAAAGCAAAGACACTACTCACAGATACAGTATAAAGGAATGACATTCTATTCACATATAATTTAGGCCCTGTGAACCATAGATAACCTACCCCCACATGGATCACACCAAGCAATGACATATTCATATTGTCAAAGTCAGCCTAAAAGGGCTAAGCTGGCAAATTGCCCTAATAAAAAACTACCATGGTTTTATAGGTCATGGTAACCATGGTAAATTTGGAGAAGTTAACTATGGTTTTCAATTACCATGGTTTATTATAACCGTGGTCATAAACCATGGTAATTGAAAACCATGGTTAACTTTCGCCAATTTACAACTTCTGCCATGAACTACAAAACCATGGTAAAACTTTTTTTATTACTATGGTTAAATAGTACTACCGTTTAGTTCTAGAATACCATGATTACTATAGCAGATATTATTCAGTATATGTATTTTCCTGGGATCGAACCCACAACCTTTCTGGGGGCTGTGCCAAAGACCTGCAGAGTGCAGTCACATCACCTCACCCCAGCCCCCTCTAAGATGTTTTTGGACTCAATAACAGCCACGTCTCCGAGTCTGGCTGATACCATCTCTCTGAACCGCCGCTCTCGTGGGTTGTAGGAAATGTACACCAAAACTTCTCCTTGATTGACAGATGCACTCATCAACCTGTCCTGGTCAAGAGAGGCAGCACTCACAGCCAAAGCAGAAATGCTCTGAAAGAAACATTTTAATGGGGATGGGATCTGTCTGTGTCCACTTTCACGTGTGTACGGGGATAAGATCGTGCGCCGCATCGTAAGGGCTCTGTGAATTTGGAACAGGAATGGCATATCAGATTAAAAGGACAGCTCTGCATCTGCATCTGCATCTGGCTTTAAAAGGTGAGGACAGTGACCTGCTCAGCTGCAGGGAGTAGATTCAGAACTGATATAAAAACCTAAGAATGTAACACATTCTCTGTCTTTCCACCTCTTTCTTTCCTCAATTTGGTAAACCAGTTGCAAATTCTGAGGCCAGTTAAAATATTTTGCAAGGAGGAACGTCAGGCACAGGCGTAGCTCGGGGCACAGGAATGATCCCTCGTTTAGCTTTGAAACAAAGAACAAGAAAGACAGCAGAGTTCTTCTGCCTGGACTTCATCCAGAGTCGGCTACTTGTGGGCTGAGATTTTCCATCAGCCTCCTCTTGGGAGAGTAAAATCCGAGTGTTGACGAACGCCAAGCCAGCATGATTGGACTTGAAATGCTTACAGGGCCTCTGTTGAGAGGAAATTTCAAACAAGTCAACAATGAGATACGGTTCAAGTGCATCTCGTAGTCTAACAGTAATTCCCTCACGAAGGCCGCTCAGACGAAGCCTCTCCTCCTGGCTTTGCAGGTATCTTACTCCTAAATCCCCATCACTGTGAAGTTTACATCCACCCACACATATTGGCCGCACTACCCTGTTTAGATTACATGCTTTAATCTCTGGGCGCCAGTGAGACGTATTGGGCCAGGAGCATGGCTTGAAGACATGAGGCTGCAGGTTCGAATTCAGGGCAGAGCACTGCCGTTGCACCCTGGAGCATGCTACCAGACCTGCATTGACAAATATGCACATATTACGCATTGATATGTAAACTGTGACTTCTGTGAAGGTGTTTGATGTGTCAATAAAACAAATAGCAAAATTCCACATCATTCGATTATTCTATTCTAGAATTAAATTCTTTCTTCGATAATTGTGGTGCTGCAGTACTATACCATTACCTCTTTTTTTTTTGTGTGGCCGATCGGACGGATGAATTCCCTCGTTTCTGGGGAGATTAGGTTTCTTTTGGAACTGGGATTTTCAAAGGAAAGCATGCGAGTAAGAATGTGCTGAATGCGCTGAGATATATACACGGGTTTTCTGGGAAAGTGAGTGCAGGGGCATCAGGGGAATGGCTTCCGCAGGGGACCCTGAGCCAGCACCAAAAATAGGCCTCCATGTCTCACATGGTGACCAATGTTGCATTCAGGGCGGAAAAAAGTGCCCCCGATGACAATTCTGCGGGGACACCCAGGTCCAGTGCATCGCAACGCCCGTGGCTCTCCCTCCTGCGTACCCCTTCACACAGTTATTTCACGTCTGAAATCAAATCAGCCCGATTAAAAGAATAAACAAGCGAGTTTCTTCTTTGATGACAACTAGATGAAAGAAAAGTGCAATAAATATCAGTGGCACCTTGTTTATAATGAAATCCCCGTTCTGCTAAAGCAACACGGAAAGCTGCAAAGCTTCAGACGATGGTGAAATCGTTGTGTTGTGATACTTTCCCGCTAATCTGCTGGGCTTGCCTTAGGCTTCAGACAGGTCTGACACGACGAGCCAACTAAAACATTCAAAATTACTACACCGCTGCCCACGGTACAGTGGAATCTGTCGTTGAAGCATGAACAGGGATGGGTACCGGCATTAAACTGGGCCTTGTGACATGAGGGAGGGTGTACTGGTGGGTCCCTTGTTAAAACGTCTAGCCAGCTGCGGTATAGAGTTTGATTTGTGCGTAACCACCCTTAAGAACACGGTTTTTGACAACACTGAAACCTCCTGTTCTCTTTAGCAGGTGTTTTATAATCAGATTAACCAGACAATATAAAGCAGTGAATCAGAGTCAGATGTTAAAAGATTAAGGATATGCCACCTAATATAGCATAATGTGTGTAGCATAATGTTTTTTTGTTTGTTATATTTCCTTTAATAAAAACAGAAACAATTTTTTAAACAGAAACAGTCAGAAAACAAAACACATGATCCAAGTATCCAGTTAAGTTGACATGAAAACCGTGGGATACTATGTAGTAGGGCTGCACAATTAATCAATGATACCAACACTGGCTTTCCACAATTACTAAACAAGAATAATCGAGAATGACGATTTTGAAGGAACAAAATGTCTACAAATGAAAACTCTTACTTTACTGGACTTTCTTTGGTGTTCTCTTTATCAAATAAAGCACTCCTATTTGACCACCAATGAATTATCGTGTTAAATAATCGTGATCTCAATACTGACTAAAATAATCGTGATTATATTTTTTGCCATAATCGTGCAGCCCTACTATGTGGTGTCCTGCTGATGGTCAATTGATCGTATAGAAAAGTCCTATCCCCTTCCCAAACATGCCATCTGCTCAGTATTGTATTGTGAGGTGCTGGTTCAGCTAGAGCAGTGGGGCCCATTACATACAGTACTGTGCAAGGGAGTCAAGCCTCATAAATCAATGCCAAACTCTGGCACCTAGACAGAACAAGAGAACAGGACAGGAACATTCGCAAAAAACACACAAAAAGCGATGCTGTGACGTCCTGTCTTTTCCAACATGGGAATATTTATTGGGCATGTATGTCCCCATGGCCTACATGCCTCATATAATCTCAACAAGCCGGGTGGCATTCCACAAAATCCCATCAAGTCCCAAGAAAATTCCTTGGGGAAATTGTGAAAAGGGGGGTTTAAACAAGCCCCTTAAAATGTAAATTTTGAAGAGGGTCGTGATCACCTTGAATCACCGTGAACACCTGAAACATCACTTGCCTGCCTACCTTTTTAAAGGTCAAAATCAACAGCACGGCAAAGACAAATTATAGCATTTTAAGGTGTGTTCAAGAGTCAAAAACAGCACATTTTTGGATGTAATTTATCAGTTGGCTTCAAAATGATCACCTTCATTAAAAACAGCATCAGCAATCAAAGCTTAATCTGTCCACTTAATGCATGAATCACTCTAAGCCCAATGCACTTAACATACGCCACCATTCCTCCCAACCTTCAGTAACACTTCTGAAAATACTACCATTCTGATGGAGGTATGGCGTGGAGGAGGACAAGCAGTCAAACACAGATGTGAGCAGACTTCCTTGTTGACAGGGGGATTTATGGATGGTAACAGTGGACAACAGGGCATTGTAGCAGTGCTTTACAACACCAATCTAATAAAGTAAATACCCTGATATGCACTGCTAGCAGGGTTCTCCCACCCCTTACAATACTGGCCTGCTATTGTATACATGGTATGAAATTAACCTTTTCACCCAATGGCCAGAGTAGCTTGTGGATTCTAAAAATCACCAAACGTTTTCACCCATTTGATCAGCCATGTTACCCTTTACAATATAACACAACCTGGTTGGTTACTGGCCAAAGTGGCTGCTAGAGTAAAAATCTTACCAGCCACAATCAAACTTTTACCAGCATTTGGCTGGTGGCTGGTGTTAATTTCACACCCTGGTCAAGTGAACTTTAATATTTAAGCCTGCATTTAGCTATTTTATAATACCCATTGCTGGTTCTCTGACAGAGGCGTTATTGTGAATGTCGCGTGCGCCAATTAACTCCCTGTAGGATATCCACGGAGACAGGATTTCTGTTCCAGGAAAAATAAATACGCTTAGCCGCTGCGCGTGATTTGTAAAACATCCTCTCCGCTTGTCTCTCGTAAGTGCCGCGTGCGAGATTTGTCGTCATATAGCTGTGAAGTAAAGCAGGCGCACAAAAGTTCACAATCTGCATGTTGAACACCAGCCACACGCCCCAGGCAACAGTGGCAAAACCTGCAGTGAGAACCAGCACACGCAGTGTTCTCTGCTGTCACTACCTCCACACTATGAGGAATTACTGTTAAAATCACTTTTTACTCCTCACCTTTCCACAGTATAGAATTCCATGTGTATTGTTAGGATAGGTGGTCAGCCGGAATATCCGAGCCAAAGTTTACCTCACTCTTCTTCTTCTCCACCGCTACTATCTTCAGAAATCTCAGGGTTTTGGGGTTTTTTTTTTTTGTAAATGAGGCAAATAAAATCCAAATGACCCTCTATGGCAGTCCCAGCTCAACATGAAAAGCCCCACTAATCCAAGTGAGAAGCTAGTTAATTAATCCTCTCTCATCACCTAAATTACCAGAGACAGCTGCGATGTGGGATTGGCCTTCTGCTCTGTCTCTTAACATTCTTATGCTGTTGGAATAGGTCATAAATGATTCTCTAATTAGCCGTCACATGCAGCCAATTCACATGTGCTGTAATAGTCGCATCCTTTTTAATAATCATGTTAATAATATAATTGAATCAAATGAAAACTGAAAAACAATTGTTCACAGAGCCCAGGATATCCCCCATAACAGCATTTTAGTTGTGGCGGGGGAGCAGGCTTTACCTCGTTAGGAAACCTTTAATTCAATCAGAGAGTATTACTTTCAGTTCTCTCCATAGCTTTTTTTTTTGGGGGGGGGGGGTTAAGATAGGGAACGCTGCCATAACAGAAAATCTAAAACATGTGTGTGCTCAATGAGAGGGCTGCATCAAACTTTACATAAAGTTCAGGACCCAGAACTGAAAATTAGAGGAGAAATGAGGCGTGCAAAAATATGATCCTATGTGCCCCCGTCATTAGAGAAAATACCTACTGAATGTATCCCTGAAAAAAATAAATCCCAGACATCCGTCTTACTGCCTTGAGAGGAAATATCCTTTGATTGCCCTAACTAGTTTTGTAAGAGTCAAGCTCTTCAGTTCAGTGTTTTATTATTATTACTATAAGTTTTTGTTTGTTTAAGAATATTACCCCAAATGTAAAATGGGGTGGTTGTGTGTCAGGGGTTAGGAACATGACTAGCAACGCAAAGATTGCATATTCTAGTCCCTTTTGTAAAATCGAAAGATGCATGTGGATGGTGCCTGCCCCTTACATAAAGATACGTACCTCAGCTTGCTTATGGAAATATCCACCTGTATAGACGGATAAAATGAATGCAATGCTGTGTAAAAACTAACTCCACCTGAACTGTGGATTTTTGCCGTACAACATTCCCCCAAGTTTGTGAGCCGTAACATTTAAATCATTACCCACATGTATTATCTAAGAGTCTCTTTTATTAGGCATTCTATTTATGGAATCAGTATGTTCCTACCCGCAATGGTTTCAACTGTGTTTTGTCAGTGACTAAACGATTTTAACGTACGCGAAACTCTTGGGCATAATTAGAATGAGCATTACGTGTGTCACGGTTTTCAAATCCTCCCAGATTCGCAGCGAAACAATGAAACGAGCACCTGTGGTTCGAAACTGTACAAGGAATGACGTCAACCTCCATCTCAGAACAGACTCAAACAGTTCCACGAGACCGGTGGTGATGTCCTTCCTAATAAAAATCAACTGGCTCCAAAGTCACCCCAAAGTCACTACCCCGCCCCCCTAAAGCACAATACCCCCAGAGGAGACACAATAGTGTGGGCTCTCAGAAGTCAAGAGAGGGGTGACATTAATCAGTACGGGTGTTGGGGGGAGGGGCGGAGGATGGCGCACTGTGGGTTGTTTTAACATACGACTCCTAACCGTGGCCGCCAAAGAGGACGTGTCCGCGGCGGAGCGAACACCGACTAGCGTCTCCTTCTGTTACCGCGGCGTTAGATCGTCTGTCCGCGCCAGTTCACAGAGTCATCCGTAAATTCTGTCAGCTTACTGATCACCGGACTGACCTCCAGTGACCCTTACAAAAAAGCCCGGTCATTTGGGGTCGCAGGCGGCGACATGTAGCAAATTAGCCTCTCGCCTTACGCGCTCTCGCATGTTCACGAGCTGCAAGGGAGGTTCTGAATACACAAGGTCAAAGCTGCCTTGGATTGAGATAAGCTAAGCAAACATATTAGGAAATAATACAAAAATAAATAAATAAAACCTTAAAAGAATACATTTTATGTTTTTCATTAAATTGCAATTATATGGGCCCCAGAAATATTCTATTAATATATTAAGAATAAATTGTTACATACTCAAAGTAATCTCACGCACTTAACTTCTTTTCTTATTGTTTCAGCCAAAGTTTTGAATTAAACCTCTATGATCTATGTTTGACCACAGTTGTGTTCATTTTCGACAAGGTTTGTATCCCTTCCCTCCATTCAAATCCAAGGTCACCCTCTGCAAAACTGACACAACCACACAGGATCGCCACACGAATCACTGATTGCAATGTTCTATGCAGTGTTGAAATGAAGCACCGCACATTTGAAGTTCATTTTCAAGAAAGAAAAATGCAATAAGTAGTTTGGTAGTATTATGAAACGAAAGCAGATCTCGCTAGTCCCGGCCAAACGTTTTCCATGTCCAATGGTTTACATGGCACGCGTGTCATCATAATATGATACACACTTTTTTTCTTACTAGTCAGCAGGACTATGATGTTATAGGGACGCTGCAATGACTTTAAACAGCACAGAACCAGAAACTCTCCATGCATCCCATGGCCAGGTACTTGGCTGCGTGCTTCTGGTAAAAAATTAAATGAAATAAAATAAACTTTAAACAAACATCATTCACTAGCAGACTCCTTTTGACTCATATAGACTTCTATTGAATGTGGCATTGCATGGAACTTAAACACAGACACGGCACGTAGACCTATTGCTGTGCTTATATAAATTCTACTGTACCTGATAGATTGTAGCAATGCTTCGGATGTGTGTTCTTTAAAGTAATACATTCAGGTTCGTAATTCATTCCTGATTCCATTGTTTATAAGCATTGTAACTGTGGATAATCTTGCAAATTCACTTCCTAAAAACAGCTATACTGGATGGTATCTCTTTGAATGCATTAAAGAATATTTGTATATGAATCTTTTATTTTATGTTTAAGATCAAATGGAAGAAAAAGGAATATGTTTCCTGGTAAAGATTTTAAAGTTTTAAAGGACTGGCATATTTAACCGAATAAGGATACGTATGTTAGGTACGTGCTTCCTATTGAGCATTTGTATTATATAAATATTGGGACTTGCTTGCAGCACTTGAATCCTCATTGCATGGCTATATTTGAGAACCGGATGAGTTATTATGGATGAATTAAACACTGGGGTTTTTCTATTGGATACACCCAAGGAAATTGCTGATACATGACAACCTCCAAGACTTTCAGTCATAATCATATTTTCTGAACTAAGCCACTCAGGCAATCCAATTCTTTTTCTGTTCCAGAAACACATAGGAGTCATGCCTTCACCCACAATTAATTTACACAGCAAAAGCAAATGTTTTCCTATGAAAAACTGTAGTTGGCCAATATATTAGCCATTGTTGGTTGAGTGCATCTTAGCATTCTCATATCAGTCATTATTTGGATTGAATATGCTGGTAAAGCATTTTCTATAAATGCTGATCATTCAGATGCTAGTTCCCCAAATTGCAGCTGCAGTTAATTTGAGTTACAATTCTGCAGGTCAATGCTTGCTTAATGTGATGTAACTTCAAATGCCAGAATATTTAAGGCTGGGATTGTCAAGGTAAAATTAGCCTATACTAACATGGTTAGATGGAGATTTTACACGCACGAATAATGATTCAAATTGACACAAAATAAAGACCATGGAACTACTTAAAAATATATACATTTATATTTTTCACAAAATCTTTGTTATATGTAGCCTACACCAAAGTCTGGTTTCCTTAGAGTTTTTGTAAACACAACTGTCAGGCAATCTTGGACGAGCTAAGAAGCCGTTCTTTCCTATTAGACCCTTGGAAGGGTGGATTGTTATTGTCAAATCAGTATCGTTGGATCGGGCATAAAGCCTGTGATTTAGCTGGTTGGACGACCCCAGGCATCTGTTCCCACAATTTAACATTCCTACACGGGCACTGTCCATAGGAAATCACATCTGAAGCCCTCCATGCCATTCTGTGCCAAAAACAATAAACAAGGGACACAAGCATATGGAGTTAAATCGGCAATTTGACTCTGAAGAACACATTTCTCTGTCATCTGTGAAACCAGGCAGAGATGCTGGAGAAAAAATGGCAGCACAGGACTTATACAGTCAGGCTTTACTCATTCTATCACCCGGCAATTACATTATATGAACATTATTCGGCTTTCCGTATAGTACATTAATTCCTAAATGCAATTTTACACCTTTGCTCTGTAATTTTTGTTTAGTTTCAAAGAGTAAATGTAATCAAATCCAGCAGGTGGCTAAATTAAGTAAGTGGGAAACCTTTAGGAGACAGATGGCATTTTAGCGTCGTTTTAGGGCAGTGTTTCGTGACTGATTCATACGTAGCCTACATAATATACACTACCGGGGAATTAAAGAGAAAAATATCCCGCACATGCATTTTAAGATTGATTGCATGAGCAAATGCACTTTTTTTCTGCCCTTTCATCATTCATTGAGGCACTAAATGTTTAAATAACAGTTATTGTGCGCACGCTGGCTTCTCTTTTCAACGAAACAATGGGGCCCAGTGGGTTAGAAGGAAATCTATTCTGCGCTGGACGGTCAAGGTCCAATAATTACTCTTTAGTGACTCCATTTGAATATGCATAATAATATGCGTATTTTCTCAAGCTCTTTGTGGACGGCCACTGTCCACGCAGGCCAATCGCTGAGAACGCGGCTGTCTGCATTCCTGCGAGAGAGGGAGTGATTAAATTTTCTCTCGGGTTTGCAGGCTTGTCTGCCCATGACAAAAAACCTTGAGCACCCCGTGTTTACCCTGCTGGGTCAAGAGCTTGCTGTCTATATAAAGACCAGACGATGTAGAATAGATGTTTCTTCCCTATAGGTTTTGTGGGAAAGGAGAAGTGTTGAATTCTTAGCAATCCCTATCAAATCCCCACAGTTACACCCCAGACTAAAAAAAAAAAGTTTATTATCTTTAAAAAGAAACTGCGACCCTCAGCAAAGATGAATGCTCCAGCCCAGATGCATGGAGACCAAGGACCACGGAGATCAGTTTTGGACACAAAAATAAAAACCTTTTCGTCGTCTGTTTTGGACCGAACTCCAGGGACTCCCTCCTCCTTGAGTCGGTCACAAATCACTCATTTTATACTTCTTTGAATTATAGTTGAATAAATATTTAATCAAATAAATCAGGAAAGAGATTTTTAAAATAAATCAGCACAGTTTTCCAGCTTGATACTCATTTACAATGTTAGAGGCTGTTCTGTACCCATATAAATTTTCTTGTTGCTGCTGTGATGATATAATGATATATATCCCCATGATATTTTTTAAAAACTTTGTTTACTCAACATTCAGATTTTCTGACTTTAGACTTGCATACGGCTCTTGGATGGTCCCTAACAATAATACCATTGAGATCGTTCAGGTGCACTTTACACCTCAGGATGAAGGGACAGTAAAATTGAAAAGATTTATTAGCATAATTACCTGAACCTCTCCTTCAGAATGTGTTAATCATTATGGAAATACAGAACACACTAATTGCAGTGAAATGTAATTAGAGAGATGTGATTAAGGACATCAATCATACGCACATCCCGTTTCCCATCCATAATGTGCCTTATCAAGCAATATCTTCTCGGTGTATCTTATCTTGTAGCAGTGATAGGACCTGCTGTCATGCAGTCATTCAGTTCTGTCCTTCTGATAAATGTTTCTTTCTTTCTCTCCCCATGTCTAAATCTCTGCACTTGGTGCGTTGTATTCGCTGAAACATTTATGTATAAATAAACTTAATTACCACAAGCTGAACAGTAAGAAATTATTTAAACATTTCTCTTCTTTTTCTGCAAGATAAACGTATAGTGGTATTTGATTTGATATTCATATAGTGGATTAATGGATGATCTGTAACTAAGTCTGATATTGTTTTGATAAGTAAAAGCTTCATGGTTCAACATCCTCCACTCACTCTCTCTCTCTCTCTCTCTCTCTCTCTCTCTCTCTCTCTCTCTCACATACACACACACACACACACATACTCCCTCTCTCACTCTCTCTCTCTCTCTCTCTAGCTCTCACCGCACACAAAGTTCTGAAAACACATTTTGCAGCAGTTCACTAAAACGAGCCAATTAAAGTACATTTGGCATGTTATATATTAGAATGCTACCATGGAAAAAGGACTTTGAACTGACAGACATATGCAATGAATTTTGCCTGTCTGTGATAATTTACTAATGAGCCTGTCTCCCCCTGCAACACAGAAACAAAGGGTTCCTAACCTCAGACTGTTCACAGTGGGTTCTTAATTGACATGTCATAGACCCTTCTGTTATAAAATATCGCCATGCTTTTTTGTACAGTCAACACGCACACATCTTTTTGGCCTGGATTCAGTTGCATGACAACATGTAAAATCTTGAAAATAGTGAAATTTGAAAACAGTTGCTAAGTGTACAGTAGTGGGAATTCATTGATTGGCAGCTCTTCGTTCCCTCACATGATACAATGGAGCTTTTTTATGAAGCACTCATTTTCAGTGGCAAATACGTAAAGCAGAAATGATCTAAGCAAGGTTAAATGGAGGAGATCGAGGCAGTTTCAATTTCAGATTCAAATCATTTATATACAATGTCAGAAAATGTGGTGAAACTATAAAATTAATGAACCATCAGTTTAGTAGGAAATAGATTTCTGTCCAATGTCCTTGCAATTTGGACCTTGGAATATTTTTAAATGTATAATTTGACTCTCTCGTTTAACAACTCTTCTGCATTCCAATCAAATGGTGTCACTCCAACACCAACATCCACTGTAACATGAACATCTGTAGAGGAAATGACTTTATTGCATATTAACACAGCACAACAATATATGTTCAAACAGAGACACAGGAACACACTGGTAGAGTTTACAGAATAAAGCTTAGTCATTTGATCAGGAGCTACAACAGTTTCTTTCCAGTGCTGGGAACTCCAGGCTCGTATGCATATGAAGCCCCTCTTCCAGGTGCTCAGGTCTGGGCAGCTGGTGAGTAATGAGAGGATTCCTAAAGATGGCCATCAGGATACGAGTCATTAGCAAAGTCCATGGGATCCTCTGTAGGCCTGCTTTTCATTCTAATGTACTCCCCCATCCCCACTTTCCATAATTTTTCATACTGAAGCAAAGCTGGAGAAAGTAGCCAGAAGTAGCGTGAGATAATATAAGGGCACTCAAACACTGATTGTGAGATATCTCAGTTGATTCCCCTGTTCCAACTCATTAATATGAATGAATGCAGACTTTACTGTAAGAAGCAAGGCAATTGCCAGCCCGCTCAAATAAACACGCAAGTCCTTCATGGGTATGAGTTCTCAGGAATGTTCTGAAGCGATAGACCAGAGTGACGTCAAATCAGTGAAGTGGCATAGCGCAGCTTAGCATAGCAGCGATAAATTTCAGAGCAATGTTTGACATGAATGATCAAATTGTGCTTTCAGAAATATCAAACATACAGTATGTATTAATGGTTTGTTTTATTTATATTTGACATCATTTGTTTTGTCCTTTAGTTGTATCTACTCTATATCATGATATTCTGCCTATTATGTTACGTGTGCCTCTGTATCTGATCCCTTGCATTTGGTTGAGTCTGAAAGAGAGCAAGATTGGTAATTCTGGTTGTGTGGAACTAATTTTATCACTTGACCTGAGAAAGACCTGGGGGAATGTTCTGATTTAGATTCAAACTGAGATATATAAGAGACGGATGTCTCCGTAAGCAGGCCTAAATGAGAGAGTCCATCCCTGGCACATCTCATCCACTGCTGTCATTGTGAGCACTGTATCAGATGCCAGGCTGCAAAGGGCAATGTCACAAAGCAAGAATAACAGTGAAAAACTGCGCAGATTAGAAGATTTACCGTTTTTATGCGGTTTCCTTGACAGCCGGCCACTTTCCAAACAGTGTTGAAAGTTCTGGCGTCTTAATTGTAAAAAGCAGTAATCTGGAAATGTACAATTTATAAAGTGACTTTTTCTGTGTATGTTTATTTTTCTGTGGTTTGCTAATGGGGCAAGGCAAGGTGACCGTGTTGTACGGTGTTAGCAGATACCTACCAGAGCCCACTCAAGAAAGCGGGAAGCAAAAATTGCTTGTTGCTGACATTTTTTCATACCACAAAATAAAATCTATATATTGGTTGAAATTATTCTAAATTTGTTGACCCTTAAAATTTGTTGTCAATACAAATCAATGCTTGAATATATAGACGGACCGGACGATACAGCACCAGACGTCATTTGCTGTCCGCTAGTATTCAAAGACTTGTATTTAAACAAGAAAACTATCAGAGAAAATGATTGGTTTACCCACAAATGCCAGTGGTTAACAACATTTTGAGTGTTAAATCAACTCAAGTAGTGTACAACTCAGTGTTCATTTTCTCTGACAGAGTACATTTTGCCCTGTTGGTGGAACTTTGCTCAAACTGAATTAACATTGAAAGTTGGACGTGATAGTGAAACTTGACTCACAAACCTGCATATTGATTTGTAAAGAGTTCTGCAGGTATTCCTTGTGCGGTTCCCATGCGCTTATGTCTGTCGGCAGTGCGGCTTGGTAAGCGAGGCGTGTAAAGCGCCAGCCCTTCGCCGGGTCAGAGGCATGGGCTCGGCTGACAACACGCCTGTCTTGTTTGTTCATGTGTTTTTTTTTTTTACAAGACTGTAAAATGCCACACAGAAGTTCTCACTCTTTAATGATGTTGAAGGGATAACTCCAAAACAGTCTAAATCATGTTTCGATTGACCCCAATGATGCAAAGTGAGTCTCTAAACCCCCGCCCACTCACCAACCCAAACAGAAGGAGATATCTCTGTGGATATATTTTCAATATCAAATGCATCTTCTTTGGAAAGATATATTTCATCCCTAGTGATGGGAACAGTTCAGCAATCGGTAAATGAATAACCCTTGACATTGTTCTGTTGACGCAAATGCTTGATCTTTCCCGAAATACCTCGCGTGCATGAGTTTACAAAAGTGAACGTCCACAAATGCCAGTACAGTAAAATCTTTATTGATACTGACGCTATAACTACATTCTAACCATGGGAGTTACGCGAAAAGAATGACGGAAAAATAAAGCCAAGAAATGACCTGTGTAGGTAAATATACTAAACTTGCATTTTTGCATTATTGGGTATTGGGTTTAAGCCAAAAACTCCCTCCTACCCACCCCCCACTCCCCCTATGTTCAGGTTCAGCGGCTGCTGAAAAGCCGCTCGGATAAACAAGGAAGGAATTCTCTGGGTCTGTTAAAAAACCCTCTATTTTCAGAGTGGTAAAACTGTCAGGCTGAAAGGTATCTTTTTACCATCAGACAGGGGGAAAGCACTCATACCTCTCCCCTCCTGGCATTCCTGACCGGTTTGAACGCCGGCTAATGGGCGATCCCACCAACAGACGGTTCACAGAGGTTTACTGGGAGCAGTAAAACATCGCTGCGCTTCGGAAAGCTACGGCCGTCTTCTTGCCATTGACAATTGGGATCGCGCTCCATAAAGTCAGCATTTGTCAGCGCTCTGTCAGGCCCTGCGTGCTTTATGAACCCAGGGCCCTCCTTCACAACCTTGCATATTTCCATGTTCGACGTTGGTGGTTCGGCGACCCCGTTGAACTCCACTGGGGCCTTGCTTTAGGGATGCATCCCTAAGAGATACTCTTGGCTAGACTCATTGAGGTGGTTTCCTTCACCACTGCACCGCAGACGCCGTCCGCAAAAAACCGACGATCGTAAAAACGTGATCGCCACGCCACATCCCACATGCGCTGCGGCGATCGCTTTATGGCGATCGTCAGTTTTGTCCGAGGTCGTTCTTCTCAAACCACCGCACGTGAGGAAACGAGTTGCGCCGCATGAACTCAGATGACACGGTTGGGTCTGTTCGGGTTGCAAAAAGCAAAAGGTCTTCGGTCCCGTGGACGCAATAGACCCCAAGCTACACGTTTTGTAACGTGGTAATGATACATTGCTGAATCAACATGCCTCCTACCATACATCAGTCAGAGAAAGTTTTTTGCCCGGCACGAGGCGCCCGCTGAGTATTGTTTCTGTCTTTGAGATTCAAAGAGCAATGATTCAAAGTAATGTTCCTCTAGGACGTGTTTGTTGTTCTAGACTCTGCTGGGTCTGGAGTGAATGACGACCTTAAAATTTCAATTCACATTTTAAAAGGAAGACCTGTTGGCCCCGGAAAAGGCTATAATTTTTTTTTGTAACCTTAATTCTTTAAAAAAGCTAGAATGAATAACTTGAAGGACAATATTTAATTTATCTGACATTTTTCAAATGAAAAAAAGAGCACTAAGTTGTTGGAATATTGTATATTTGATACATTTAACATTCATCTTTGTCAAGGCAATGGCTAAAACCATAACCAAAAGGAGAAAATCTCCACATATGATATAATTGTTAATTGTTGTTTCATTTATTATTATTACTGAACACATGTAATGATTATGTCATCAAAATACCATAACAACATGTAAGCTGTGAAGGCTTTTAGGATAATTGTGATATAATGGCGTAATCATGCTGGGGTAAAAAAAAAAAAAAAAACTTTTTAAAACCATAATAATCAACACTAAACTCCCTTTTTTGTTAAGCATTACAGTCTATGTCATTGCCTTATCCATACATTGGGAATGTTAATAGGTTTTAAATTAACAATGTTTAGCTTTCTAAATAATCATGACATGCCCTTCCATCCTCTCTCCAGCTGCACAAACATGAATCAGATAACCCAGAGGGAATATGTATTACAGATAATATGTGTATTGTACGAATCTCTGCCAACAGATTTCTCATTGATCCTGGAAGAAGTGTTGGGAAGGGCCCTTCACTGGTTTTGTGTGTGTGTGCGGGTGCGTGCGTGTGTGCGTGTGTCTGCATGTGTGTGTGCGTACGTGTGTATGTGCATGTGTGTGTGCGTGTGTGTGTGCGTGCGTGTGTGTCTGTCTGCATGTGCGTGTGCGTACGTGTGTATGTGCACGCGTGCGTGCGTGTGTGTGGGTTTATGCATGTAAAACTGGATTCAGGTTAGAGGAATGGAAATCCTACTTTGAACCGAATTCCCCTGGTTTAATTGAAGTGGTGCCAATGGAATAGCATAATAGAACGAAAGATTGTCTCTCTGGATCAGTAAACTCCTCCACCCGCCTCTGTGTTTACTGGATGCCGTTATAACATGTGGCGATTCAGTGCAAGGGCATGCATCCCACAGTGCGTGATTCATACAGCTCACCATTTACTGCGTGTTAGAATAGGAAAATGTTCAAGTTGCAAACGTACGTCATAGATTTCTTTAAAATGAACACCGAGGGAAGTGTGTAATTAGATGTAATAAGTGCACGCAATGTAAGCTGCTCGTAGAGGTACCTGGGGTTTTAGTTTCTCATAGAACCAACTTAGCCACTCTTAACTCGACTGTGTGACACCTTGGTAATGTCTTTAAGCCTGTGCATTCCTCTGGTTGCAATAAGAGTGGTCATTTACCAGGTCTGGCAGACTCAATTTGTGAGGGTTGTGCCAGGCATGCTTCAATCACATTCACTCAACTCAGTGAGCTGCATTCTGTCAGTGGAGAAATAAACCCGGTGGTGCACGTGGTCTGCTGATAAGGTGATGATCTGTTTAGGTGCATTGTCATTGCTCAGGGTAATTAGGCCACATCCTGGGTCCTTAAAATTTACAGCTGTAAAGCTGATAAGCCTAAATGAGTCCTAACCTCAATTGCAGATGTTTTTCTCCGGCCTGCTGTTCTGAGGTGCAGAACGCTGTTCGTTGCAGAACAACATTGCACGTGTTGTGCGGGCAAGGCTAGCCCGTAGAGGCAGCGATATTTACTTAACACCCAAGTGACTTTTTAATCACTCCACTGAAGTTCTGTGCTAAATTACAGACGGGATTAATTAATTCACCTCAATTCAAACCTACATTAAAAAGAAAAAGTGTTCATTAATTGCAGAGAAAGAGTGAGCACAAACATATCAATGTAGCGGGGGATGCCTCGGCCTTTTGCCCCCCCCCACCCGTAAAGAGGTTTAGTTTTCATGTTGTGTTAATAGCATTCAGTCAATGGATGGAGGAAAAATAATACACTTTCACAGCCTACGTTTCAAAGGCCGCATTCTGTCGAAAGTGGCGTCTTGTTACTCCGCGGAATACCGCCTCTTAATGATTATAATGCGCTTAGCCGAACGTAATCGTCAATTAAATGCTGTTTGTGCGAAATGATGACACTGGGTGAGAGGAAAAAGATGGGGAAGAAGAATAAAAAAAGAGCCCTCATTGTATATTCACCCCTAAGCTCCCCAAAACCAACACCCAGCCCCGCTTGTATAAAACCCGCCTTTGTGCTGGATGTCGCTGGGTTAACTGAATTCAACCGGCGTCCAGAGACGAGCGTTTTTCAGATGGAGTGAAGTGCTCTCCCTGTGTTTCCCTCCTGTGTTTTCATTCACGTCTTACAAGCGGGCCCCCTTCTTGCAGGCAGGCTGACACCAGCTCTCTTTCAGCGAAACCTGCCCACGCAGAGCCCCTTTCGCACCAGCCTCAATAGAGAAATCTGCCGCTAGTCCGCTGCCACTGGGGTGTCTGTCTTTCCCTTTTCACAGTTTAAACGAAGTAGCCAACTGCCGTCCTGAGAGGAGTTTGCAGTGACAAGCCTTTACTGACATTTTAGCTACCTCTTTACTCTGCTTCTGTTTATACAAATGCTGCCAATTCCTTTTATGGCTGATGTACTGTAGCTCATATTTATGAAGCTAATTGTTTAATAAAGTTATTGTTGAAATGTGTTAGCTCTGTGCCTGTCGGACAGACATATCTGATGGTTTTGTAGACTTGAAATCTTTTTTTTTTTTTTTTTGGGTGCTGGCCTCATTTTTTGTGAGTGAAGGAGGGCTTCAGTCAACACACCCTGGTTGCCAAGTGGCCCCTTAATCCAAAGACGCGGAGATGTGACAGGATTTTAAAGTTGCTTCGAAGCCGAAAGAAATTGACTTGTGAATTGAGCTTGAAACCTTTTTTTTTTTATTTCTGTTCTTTCTATTTCTGTTTTCTTTTTCAGCTTGACTGGTGGCAAGAACAGCGAATGTTCATCCAGTATTGAATGCCATTGGGATGCTGCGCAGAATACAGATTTATACTTCTAAATGCTGATTACAAAAGCGACTTCTTCATTAGGCATTAAGAAAAGAAGAGAAATAGCAATGAGAGTGGGAACTCAAGTTGAACTCTTCAAGTTTGAATTAACTGTTTAATTTGAGGCTATTTTGCAACAATCCTGAACTTCGCAGTGTCGACTTCTTTCACATTGTTTTAATGAAAGGCATGTGTCCAAGTCAGTTATACACAGATTTATACAAATGATGATTAAAGCAAGGTCTGGTTAACGATATACACCTGGGGAATTTTAGGAGTATTGTACAGCTGGTGGGTTGTGACTGCTGATGCAACAATGACTGTACACATTCCAAGACGCTGGCTCCATGAAGACAGGCCAAATGTTCCACTGATTAAGACAAACAATATGTAAAATGTCTTGTTTATATCAATGGTCTTTTGCCTTTTTATTATTTTTTTTGCTTTAGTTTTTCATCCCAAGAAATAACAATGTGTGTCTTTGTTTCCGTATTGCGGGCAGGTCATTATCTGGGAGGTGCGGCTTGTATGGACGCTTGTTTCCATGGTGAGCTCTTAAGAGTAGTTTACATAACTCCTGGTGGGCCTGAGACCCCGAGAGCTATAGGGAAATGGTCGGGAAATTTGGTGGAGGAGCAGGAAGAAAAGGACTTCTTGGGTTATTAACTATCCTATACTCTCCCTATAGGGGGGGGGGGGGGGGGGGTCCCTCCTTCTCCATTATGATCATGTGGATCTGGTAGATTCCTGTTCTCTATCATATGGAGATTACGTGGTTCTTTATGGAGATTACGTGGTTCTTGTGGACCCCTTTACGTTATAGTGGACCCCAATCACGATGAAATAATTTTGGTGTGATGGATCCCTGTCCTTTCTCTGTCACGGTGATATTATGTTGATCTCCACCATCACCTCAGATGGTTAGCGACGTCATTAGGCCGGACAAAGCGATTCTTCAGTTCAGTACCTCCCACACAAGTCTAAGTTTGCTAAAAAGTCTGTTTATTCCCTCCTCCTTGAAAACCATTAAATGAATTAAACAGTCCTCTCATAGTTATGCGGAGAAACCTCATTGCCATTTCCCCCATGTCAGTTTGGAACATTTTGCATTTTTTTCCAACTGGAAACACTCATCGCGTCCACAAGCATGTTCCCAGAGATATAAAGCCAAGAAAGACAGAAAGTTACAATGATGGCCAAGATGCTCTAAGTGCCTTTCTTTTCGAGAGAAACCTGCTGTTCTAAAAACTTTGTCTCAATCATATTCTCAATATTTATACTGATCTGAAGGAGAAACAGTAGTGAACAAGTAATGAGAACTGAAAACTATCCGAATGCCGATATGGAGTCACAAAGGGCAAGGGTCAAAATTCTTCTCCAGACCGTGTTATTAGAGAGAGGTGGGTTGTGCGTGTTTTCCGAATCTCTGGATACGCAGCGTATACGCAGACGCGCCGCATGGCTTTTGCCCGTGTGTATTTGTGACCTGACAGGGAGGGAGCGAAAAATGTCCCTGAGCTTAACGAAGAACAGGGTGCAGCTCCTGGCCTAATCAAATGCAGCTTTAAAACAAAACAAAAAAAGCCGCCATTCAGCTGGTCTCTCATCTTTTCCTAACAACTCAGTTCAGAGTTCAGTTTGCGTATCCAAAAAAAAAAAGGCTGTGGCATCTGCTGGTCAGGGATTGGGGGGGGGGGGGGTTGCAACAAAAACAATGCGATGCAGCCATGCCGTGCTCGGTTTGTTTTCAGAACCAAATCCTCTGAAGTCCTTGTTTGTGTTTGGAAGTGTGCGGGTTGGGAACTGCTCAGGATCACAGTGGAAACACGTGCCGGCGCTCGCTGACAAGACTTACCTGGTCCACTCCCCGGCGGGCATTAGACTGGAGCCCAATGAATCACTAAAACCATTAACAGAGAGAGAAAATAAGCAGCAAGAGGGACCAGAGCCACATGCTCAATACGTCAGTCTGCTCGATGAATGCGGATTGATGGAGTCTTAGAGGTACCGGTGAGGCAAGGCATTTGTCTCTAAATCAGATGGTGTCATTATTATTCATATATTCAGCTCGAAGGTATAATAAAGAAAATAATAAATTCACTAAATGACATGATATGGACATTAATTAACGCATGTCTGCTGCATTTCATTCAGACATTTTTCTGTTAGATGCGGTTTATACTGACTGCAGTGGAAAATCTTGAAACAGTATTGATTTCAGTGATCTTTAATGCATTTTAGTTGGACTCCATGGCGTATTATTCATTGTTGCATGCGTGGTGAGATGGTGTCATCGCGGCTCACTGAAACCTGCGTTTGTCACCCTGCGGGGCTGCTAGCCACAGTCAGCACTGGCATGATGTCATATCTGACCATGCGATGCAGCCATGCCATGCTCGGTTTGTTTTCAGAACCAAATCCTCTGAAGTCCTTGTTTGTGTCTAGTGCATTCATGCACTAGAACAATGCCTTAACAAGATGGGCCACCCAGCATCCGAATGTTGTTTACTCTTGAAAAAAATGAAAAATTTTAGTGTCTGCCTCAGAGTATTTAATTACTGCATTGGTTGACTTGGCTGGTATCGGTGTAAAATTGGTTCAGCCTTCTGTAAAATCACACTCTGACATCGACTCTTTCTTCAGTGGTATGCTGATGACCCCCTGATGTGCCCGGAGAGCTTCACAGGACAATTTTAAGTGTTAAATAAACTGTTACCCTGTACACTCGCAGTATGGACGTTTCACAGGCACAACTGGACACCCCCATTAAATTCTTCAGACCCACGTTTTTTCTACATGCAGCTGTAAAATGGCATTGCACTTACCCTCCACAGTCTTGGGGGATGCACACAAGAAGCAGTGCATGGGGGTGCCGTAGTTAAAAGAGATTCTCTTCTTTTGACTGGATGGTATTCAAAATAAATGGAAATGGAGCCCTATCTTTTTCCACTGACTTTACCAGGGGATGCTTGACATGGAAATGTCTTTCCAGTGTGGCCAGGGTCACCACCGCCGATGCCTATTTAAGGCAAATGCTATCTTTACAGGCATGTCTGAGCACACATGGGATTGTTACGAATTAATATGAAGTTAAGACTCATCTAAATGGAAAATCTTTTTTAAAATTATGTTTATAATCGCTGTACTGGATGGGAAACAATGTGCTTAGTTGGGGAGTACAACATCAATGAGCAAGCATCTACAGGAGGCGTAGTGCCAAGTTCCCTCGACCGATTCTCAACCAGTCTGCCAAATTTCTGGAGCATTTACTGTAATATCTTTTTTCAGTTATTAGGTCAGGGCCAAATTTCTTCAGGGGAAGATAAAAAAAGAACCAGACATCGGTTATATATACATCTCAGGTCCATGTACAGAGAGCTAAATAAAAGAAAAAGGGAATTGTCGTAACACAGGAGACAATTGGTTAATCTGCGGTAATCGAAAGGAGCATATTACAGGTGTGAACTTTGGGAGCCTGGGTCGTTTTGGCCCCTGACGAGGTGACACTCAGTTCAGATCTATGAGGGCCCTTATGAGCAGCTGTTCTCTGGAAAACAGATGACGTTTCTGGACCAGAATGTTCTTGGATTTAGATTTGACCGTCATCATAAGACCGTTTCCCAAATTGTGCTTACGCTTGATTGATAAAAAAAAAAAACTGACCGAAAAAAAGTTGCTTCCCTTGGTTGAAAGGTGAAAGTGTGCAGTCTACAGCACCTGAGGTGAGGGAAAACTCGCGTGCCTGTTCGACGGCTCTAAACGGAAAGCAAATGTTTCTAAAAACTCGCTCTCTTGTAAATACACGATAGATGATGTCCGCCAGTAAAGTCCAGTCATGATGGAATACTAGTTTTCTGATATGGCACACTATTTATACGACAGCTTTTCACGTCTGAAATATAACAATCGCCCTGGGATTGATCATGATTCTTGCACTCTTCATGCCTAAAACTGATTAGCGATTAATGCTATTCTTAAAGCGCGTAGGGCCTACACAACCACTTCGGGGATTTGCGTGCAGCCCTCAAAGGTGCAGTAGCCTACCACCACGTAACCTGCAGGTAATTAACTTAGGTCTAGTATAAACTTTACGCAGGGATACGATACGATCATACACGCGTCAAAGTGGGGTTTTTGTAAATAACACTTAATTGCGGTTTTCTGCCTAAGCTACTACTTAAGACACAAATTGATCGTGAGACCACTTTATAAATGAGGCCCCCAGGACATTTATCCTTTCATCCTTTCCCCACCTTGGCTTCTGGGGAAATGAAACTATGTTTTCCCACCAAGCCTATTTAGCCGAAAGCGAAACTGTGCTGGCAGTGGCCGGGCAGAGTCACTTCCTGTGAAATTTGTTACAGTTTAAACGGGAATGTGAGACGTGGGGCGCAGACCGCCGGCCGGCCGACTCTCAAGCCACACACGTATCCTCCCTGGCACTTTTATTTTATTTATCCTTTATTTCACCAGGAAAAATCCCATTGAGATTAAATCTCTTTTACAAGGGTGTCCTGGCCAAGCGGCAGCCAGCAATACAATAAGTGAAGAAAAAAGAAATAACTACATGGAGATAATGGCACTTAGTGTTAGAAGCATGTACATTTCTCAGTTATAGTGTTATGAATCAAGTCTTTGAATTCAGCCAAAGTAACAGGGCTAACCATCATCAAGTGAGATGAAAGATAAGAAGGAAGTTAAAATAGGTTTGTGAAGGCTAAACACAGGCTACCAATGACACAATCGACGATTCTTTAGAGAAGGTAGACCTGCACTCTGATAAAGGAAGCAGCGACGGGTAAGTGACCTACCATTTGTAATAAACCGTAGAGCACCATGATACACTGTGTCCAGGGCATGTAAAACAGAGGATGTGGCATGCATATAAATGACATCGCAGTAATCAATCACTGGTAAGAATGTAGCAAGGACCAGTTTACGTTTGGCTTCAGAGGAGAAACAGGATTTGTTACGAAAATGAAAACCTAGCTTTAGCCTGAGCTTTTTTTATTACTTACTCAATTATTACTTAGTGCGCTGTAATCCCTAACCTGTCTGTTATCCTTTCTGCTTTCACCATGTCTGAATAAAGCAAACACAAGAAAGGGGGGCAGACGCCTACTTCATAGGAGTTCATGGCCTATTTGTTCATATTTCTTATATACTAATGAATGATGCAAAATTCATATACAGTATTGAAATTTCTAATTCTTCTGCTTGAACAGAAAGTACTTTGATGGCATCCTTGTGCATATGGACTACGATCTTCTTTTTGTTCTGCAAAAAGAACATTTTAATGGCATGGCGTAATTTTGCAGCAAATCAGCAAAGCCCATAATCGCGCGCGCATGTTTAGCGCCACAATGGGTCGTTTGTATGGCCTTCAAATTTCTAATTTCAAATTGATGGCAATGCTTACAAGAGCATTAGACTCGTCAGCACTAAAGATGGTTGGGAAAAATATGCAGCGCTTGTCTAAAGCTCTTCCCTGCACATATATAATTGCTTATTGAAAATACATATATTCTGTATCTAAGGGACAGACAGCCATTTTTAGTCTGCTAAAATACACACAAACACACACACACACACACACACACACACACGCACACACACATTTGATAAATGTATGGCACTTTGGTCTGTTTTATGTCACCTTTCATGTGTCATGCTGTTTTATGTATAAAGATTTATAGGGGGGTGGGGGGGGGGGGGGTCTCATCTGGGACACATTTTGAAAAGAATACAATGGGCAATAAATCTATCCTATCATCTGACTGGCCGTGCAGCAAAGTGTAGGTTGTATTTCTGAAACCCTGCAATAAATTATGGGTGTTGAGAGGTGGAATGTGCAATAAGAGTTATTATAAGACTATGATATAGGCTCTAGTAAAGGTTATATGATTCACAATAAAAAAATAAAAAAATTTATTTAAGATTTGCATTCAGGTTGAGCCTTTGATCATTTTAAAGAATGCCTCAATTGGTGAATGCCTCAGTTGTTTTTGTTTGCATTTTTCTTTTGAGAAACCTCTAAGCTGAAAATACCAAAATGGTTTAATGCAAAATGCATGTTTATTGTTAAATGTACACTGCCTGGCCAAAAACGAAGTCGCACACACTAATATTTTGTTGGACCGCCTTTAGCTTTGATTACGGCGCGCATTCGTCGTGATATTGTTTCGGCAACCTTATGCAACATCACAACATTTACTCCCGTACAGAGTTGCATTCATTTTTGGCCGAGATCTTGGCATTGTCGTCCTGGAATATTCCCATTGATGGGATAACCTGGTCATTCAGTACATTCAGGTACTTAATTTTATTGCTGCATAATGTTGCTGAGCCTAGACCTGACCAATTGAAGCAACCCCAGATCATGACCCTGCCTCCAGAGGCTTGTACAGTGGGCACTATGTATGACGGGTGCAGCGCCGACTTTTTTTTTTGTTGGCCAGACAGTGTATGTTGTTCATATGTTAGATGTACGTAAACATGCATTTGAAATGAATTGTGATAAAGAAAATGTCTCGGTATAGTAACTATGGTTACGTACACTTTCTCCTTTGTAGTGCACGGCTCTGCTGCATCACATGACTAACCAATGGCTGAATATCAGTGAGTGTTGGAACGTGTGTTCATTTCACACGGGCATCCCTGCCTATGCACAGTCCCCCCTTTTTAAATGACAAAAGCAGGGCTGAGTGGGAAGCACACAGGGGAAGCTGGCACCTTATTGAGCAATATTTCAGAATGATGATGTTGTTTCTCAGTCAGATTATAGAACCGAATGCTTTATTGGACTTTGATAGTATTATAGATTATAGTATGATGGATGCCAAAAAAAACTTCATGTAATCCTGTGAAAGGCCATTAACCCTTCGAAAAGCAATACCTAAACTAAAGTAAGGATTAGGGATTTCACAAACTAATGTATTCTAAAAGATAACTTACATTAAAGGAGCCGTTAACTGTAAGCTGTAGAAGAAGTTTAGACCACAGATATACCTACATATACAGTATGTATTGCATTTTTTCTACAATGGTGTATTGTAGGGGTAGGCAGCCCTGGTCCTGGAGTGCAGGTCCTGGTTTTTGCTGCATCCAAACCTATAACTACATAACTGGATTCAGTTTTAATGACTCAGGTTTAACGAATGCAGGTGACCATGTGCTGGAGGCACTCAATATTTCACCATTCAGAATATTCAGGGTCACACTTTTAATTATCCATCAAACTCTTGTGGTCAAGCTCAGATGGAACAAAAATCAGAAACGTCACCGGCACCCCAGGACCGGGGTTGCCTACCCCTGGTGTATGGCTTGAAACAATTATCTCTTTATCCATGTGTCAAGGGTATGTCAGTGATTAAGTAAATTCATGACGACCTTATTATTATTTAAAAATAATAATTTCCTTCATCAAGCAGTTCCATTGCTTAAAGAGAGATTTATCCTGAACTGTAGAAAGGAAATTTCCACTGCAGACCTTATGGTCTATCGGAATTATATTATCAGGAGAGGAAACGGAGAGCGGAAAAAAAAAGTAATACACACTCTTGGTCTTTTAAAAAGATAACAGAAGACACACGCAAAATTGTTATTGCCTGTTTTCAATCTGGACTCAGATTGTATCACTGTAACAGCTATTTTATACACCCTTACGAGCTCCGCTGTATACTCTCACCGACAGGGGAGTCTAATGAACCGCAAACTAGGTTCAGCTGTTTGGACACAACGTAAACTTTCTTTTTCTCGTACTGTATCATGTTCCCTTAATGCATTTGGATTCTAGTTTGAATGAGTTTTTGCATATGTATAGAGAGTATCAATGACCATGTTATAGCCTTTTTTCCTGTCAAAAACAGTGATATACTGCATAGTGCACACAAACAAAAAAACATAACACTATGTTTCATGCATATATTACTTCAGAGAAATAAAGTATAGAATAGAATAGAATAACTTTTATTTTCCCACTAGGGAACTTCAGTTGTAGCCACCAGCAACAACAAAAAAAGACATAGGCAGTGGGGGAGACCCACAACACACAAATATATCAAACAAAGACATTCAATATAATCATTGCATTAATCAAACTAATTAAGTTAATTAAAGTGCAATAGCCTACAGCCAAACGTCATGATTAAAAATAGCCCCCGCTGTCCCGAGATGTCCAGTGTTATCAAGCAGTGTATGCAGATTTTGCTTTGGTTACATGTACTTTTTTTTTTACCATCATAATGAATTAATAAGTTTGATTAGTCAAGCACTAAATCCTGAGAGGTGGCATGTGTTTTGAAAAGAGGTGATTAGGTAATTTAACCTATTTACAGTCAAATGAAAGGCTAATAGCAAGACAAATAAAGGGACCTCTATTTCCAGCTCATCAAAGGAAAAACACTTTTGCGCACCACTGTAATTGCGCCAGCTGGACTGAGTCTACGCACAGTCTGAGGTGTTCGGTGCCAGACATTTTGAATCCGTGATGATCTAGCTTCTCATGAAGCAATCATCACCCTATATCTTGTCTCAGTTATGGAATTAAAGGCTATGAATTATGTACAATTTGTGGAAGCTCTTGCTCAAGGGCGAAATTAATCGTTTTAAATATTCAGATGTTTTTTTCTTTCTACTGCATCAGAGAAGTCAGGCTGCACCAACTTTTGCTCTGTAAGGATGGCTATGCAGTCAAAGTGTTCAATCACCCAGTCTAACAATATTTGTTTTATAAAATCTTATCTAGTCATTAGTTTCCTTCTGTATACAGCATGATTCACAAATAAACTGACCTCCTTATTCATGTAAGCTATCGAGGGACTTAATAGGCATCATCTTTTCATGACATTTTCTTGACATATTTTGCTGCCCTACCATTAAAGGTTGCTATAATAGCCACAGTAGGAAAGAAGCCACAGTCAATTTTGACACATCTTGCTAACAACCATTGACAGTATTTTATGACAATAGAGGCAACGTGGCCTCTTGTACAGAGATGCAAAGAAATGAGCAACAAAGGCCAAGAGGAACTATAATTACTTACTCTGTAGTATTACTGTTTTTAATTCAGTAGATGACATATATGGGGTGATGTCTTTTCTACAAGCCGCTCTTGTGTAAATCCCTTATCCATCTTAAGGTCCCTGGTTCATAATTCAGTGCATTTTTTCTGCAACGTGTATTCCACAGGGCCCTGTGCATTCGACCCGCAACTCCAGTTGCCATGGTGCTGCCAAAAAAAAGAACTAAATATGAGCTGTGATTTGTTCTTGGCTCTGAGTCAGTGTCAATCAAAATGTCAAAGGCGAAGCCCTGTTTTGTATGCACAGTTCACCCACCTTCGAACCCTCTCCACGCCGTCCTGGGACCACACGCTGACGGGACCCGTCTGAGCCTGGACCGCTCGATAGCCTCTCTCTCTCTCAGCCGCTAATGCTTCCCGTTATATTTGTGGTCAATTTTTTTGGTCTGGCCTTGTCATGCAGGATTTATGAAGAATGAGCGGCTGCCCCCCTGTGAGACTCGGACATGGTAGAGCTCCTCATCTCCATTCCAGAGCGACAGCTGTCCAGTGTTCAAGCTCGGGCATGGTAAACAGAGCTCCAAGCCTTCAGATCTGTGGGACCATGGTGACAGAGTCAAACTACGGTCTCAATGAATCAAGTAATATGCCATTATAGAGGGGCTTAGTCTACACTGTACTGTGTGTGTGTGTGTGTGTGTGTGTGTGTGCTAGGGGCTTGGAGGGCCTTGCTCTTATTGTTCTTTCCAAGAAAAAAAGTACTTTCATGGTAACAAGGTTTTCCAGACTTCAATGTGCATCTGCAAACACCTTTTAAATCTCAAGCAGCAAATGTCTCATACTTTAGTACACATGAATTCAAAATATACAGAAGGCGATCTAGAAATATAATAATGAATGCACAAGTGAACTTGTAAATTGATTCGAAAACAAATTTGGAAAATTGTGTATTGAGTCAACATAAGCAATGAATAAGATGTTATGGATAGATTTTACTTTTATAATATTGTCCCAAGTTGCGGTAAATAGGCTGCCAGGTCAATTGAAGACCCTGGTGCTAAAAGTACTGAAGTCACATTTTTAGACAATTCAAGTTGAGCATAGAAACATGTTGTATTTGTTTAGCTAAGTCCACCCTATAAATATTGTTAACAGAAAAGGTGCCTAAGCAATGCATAAAAACAGCAAAACCTTTAATGGCTGATTTTATGGATCAATGATATTTTTGGATTTGACTTTCTCAAAATATTTTGTGACTTCAGTACCAGGCTTTTAGCACCAGGGTCTTCAATTTTAAAACCCTGTCGCATGTGAAATTCTTAAATATGATATACCACTGGAAGGCACTCTGCCATAACAAACTGCATTTCTATTCTAGACATAATATGGTGCATTTAGACTTCAAATAAAGAGAGAACAAATATAAATTTGTTAACATGGGCCATCCATATTTATATAGTATTGCTTCTTTATGAAACCTATGGACACTTAACATGAGCCAACTGGTAAAATAAAACAATATCTAAATGATAGAGGGTATAGCCATATTAAAAACAAAGCAAGGATGTGGCTGACGGTCGGAATATGTGGCAAACTACCCACCCCTGTCAGTGGGGGTCCCCAGCAGGCATGTCTGTGACACAGATAACATACCCAGCCATTACCCATAGGGATGCAGGGGGCATCTCATCTGGAGCTGAGAAAAGACAGTCAAAGGAGACAAAACAAGTGTTTACTGATAACGAGACTTAGTTTCACCCACTGGGAAATCTGTTTACGGAGCATGGAAGTTACATTTGGAAATTCTTACAAAGATAATAACTCTCTTGATTCAAAGGAAGCAGGGAAATATAAAGAGAGATATGTGACAGATATGTCATCTGACATTCCTTGCTGCTCCCTTTTAAAGAATTTTTATTTTTTCCATTCACAAAATGTGTTTTCACAGTTATATAACGACATGTATTATGCAAAGTTACGTATGTTTTGATTCACACCATTCTATTTCTAATAGTGTTTTGCCTTGTAAGGTGCAAGGTGTCATGTAAGGTGGTCAAAGGTTTAATGTGTAACGACCATTTTTCTATTATTTTAATTAGTGTTTTGCATTCATGGAAGTCACATCAAGTGGTGGGAGTTTTTGTTTATTTATCCAGCAGATTAATACTGGAGACCAGCAGGAAGGAAAGCTTTCATCTTAAGTCATTCGGACAACATACGATAAACCAGAGTCCATGCAAACACAAACTCTTTACCCAAGCAAAATAAACCTCACACGGTCCTGAAATCAAAATGTGTAAATGCTATTAGTGGGAGAAAAAAAGACTGCCATGCATTTATTGATAGAGGAGAACAAATTGCAGATTAAAGGTTTTTTGATTGACTTTCAGTGCAGGACAAAGCTTAACTGCTTGTTTGAAATGCATATTCAACTAATTCTACATTAAGCTATATTTAGGTGCCGAATGACATTACAATATTTAAAATGAAGATGAAAGCTGTATAAGCTTGTTTAAAATTGTATATATGGCACATTAATTTGCTTCCTCTTTTCCAGCTGTCTCAACAGAGTAATGACTTTCTTCTTTTTTCGTGTTCATTCTTTAAATTTCAGTCGTGTTTCGAGTCGATGACAAGCTGTTTCCATTAACATTGCTACGGCTAGTGGAACCCCACAAAGACACAGAGAAGGTTATTTTCCTTAATGCAACATATATGCACTGGAAACATAAACATACGCTGCAAAGGATGTGCGCCGGAAAATGAAAGAAAAGTGATCATTTTGAGCAAACATACGAGTAGAGGCCGTTTGAAGTGAACTCTGTTATTTTTGCCCATAAAGACTGGGTAACTATGATGACTCCCAGGTTTCAGTTTTGAGCTGGTACACGGCCTGCAACACCGACGGCCTGAACTCTGGGGAGATCGTCGATTAGGGAAGCCCCGTGAAACTTTACACCGAACCATCAGACATCCCCCGTTTGACCCTAAGTGGCCGTCCTGTCACCAGGGTCAAAAGAGACTTGAGGAGGGCGTTTTTCTCATCCTTCTTTCACTCTGATGAGTCCAAACCAGGCTGCAGATACTCGTCTCGGGTGCGAAACCCTCCAGTGCCTCCTTGTAAACAACATCTGCACCCCCTCCCACCCCTAAAACAGACAGCGCTTAGAACCATGTCACCACTTCCGAGATTCTGAGAATGCATCTGCTTTGGGGATTGTGATTACACTCTGAGACATGCTGATATGTTATAAAAGGAGAACTGATAATAATAATAATAATAATTTTCTTTAAATTATTTTTGATGTACTTTGTAATGGTACTACAAGGCTCTTTAACTTAACAGCAGAGAAAGAGAGAAAGCAGCAATAAGCACCAACTAATTCATAATTTTGGAGATTTCATTATTTCATAGGTCTTGGATTTTGACACCCTGGCCTAAACTTTACAACTGTGTATTTAGAATAATTTTTCATCTCTGAAAATAGTGAACACCACTTAAGCTGGATTGTCTGCGAAATGACACATGCATGCTAGCTCTCTTGCATGGTGCATGTTCAGGCGGATTAGAAAACAAAACTAAACAAAGACCTAAAAAATAGCTTTTTTTCAGTTTGCAAGACATTACATTACATTACATTACATTTATTTAGCAGACGCTTTTATCCAAAGCGACGTACAGTAAGTGCGTACAGAGACATTATCAAGATCACTACAGAACAGACAGGGCAAAGCACATCCTTCACATAATGTAGCAGCTATCCCTAGCAATGAGCGTCGACTGTAGTTCACAGTAAGCTGTGGGAAAATCAGCAACACCACACTACCATTCCAAATACTATTGTAAACTATAATAAACAGACAGGAAAACACAGGGAACAGGGAACTGATATTCCTAGGTGAGGGTATCAGTCAAGGTGGAGTCTGAAGAGGTGTGTCTTCAGGCCTCGACGGAATGCAGGCAGGGTTGGAGTAGAACGTAGGGGAATGGGAAGTTCATTCCACCACTGAGGAGCTAATGTGGAAAAACTCCGCAGTCGGGACAAGCGAGAGCCTTTGACACGGAGGGGGGGAAGTGCCAGTCGCCCTGCTGTAGAAGAGCGAAGTGGTCGAGCAGGAACATAGTTCTGGATTAAGTCCTGCAGGTAGGCGGGGCCTGTCCTATTGGCTGCAGTGTAGGCCAGGGTCAGAACTTTGAACCTGATCCTGGCTGCAACTGGCAGCCAGTGGAGAGACCTCAGCAGGGGGGTTACGTGGGAAAATTTCGGGAGGTTGAACACAAGCCGGGCAGCTGCATTCTGGATCAGTTGAAGAGGCAGAATGGCGCAGGCCGGCAGGCTTGCGAGCAGGGAGTTGCAGTAGTCCAGGCGTGAGGTGACCATGGTCTGGACAAGAAGCTGGGTGGAGTAGGTGGTCAGGTACGGTCGAATCCTCCTGATGTTGTACAGGAGGAACCTGAGAGGAAGAAAGAGAGGAAGAGTTGAGTGTCGTCAGCATAGCTATGGTATGAGAAGCCATGTGAATGTATTACTGAGCCAAGAGACTTAGTATACATAGAGAACAGCAGAGGACCCAGTACAGATCCCTGCGGGACTCCTGTAGACAGGGGACGGGGAGCAGAGACGGAACCCTTCCAGGAGACTTGGTAGGATCTATCAGTGAGAAACGATACAAACCAAGACAGGGCAGTTCCTGAAATGCCCATCTCAGCGAGTGTGGAGATCAGGAGCTTGTGATTGACCGTGTCGAATGCCGCAGACAGGTCAAGGAGAATCAGAACAGAGGAGAGGGAGGAGGCTCTAGCAGTGGCGAGTGCCTCAGTCACAGCCAGGAGAGCAGTTTCAGTCGAATGGCCGGTTTTGAAGCCAGACTGATGCGGGTCAAGCAGGTTGTTCTGGTGGAGAAAAGCAGACAGTTGGTTAAGGACAGCACGTTCAAGTGTTTTGGACAGGAAGGGCAAGAGAGATACCGGACGGTAGTTCCTGACATCAGCGGGATCTAAGCTAGGTTTTTTAAGGAGTGGGGTTACACGGGCAGTTTTAAAGGCAGCAGGAACATGGCCACAGATAAAGGAGGTGTTAATAATGGAGGACAGATATGGAAGGAGCTCAGCAGATATAGACTGGAGAACTGCTGAAGGTATGGGGTCTAGTGGACAGGTGGTTGCACGATGACGCGTCACCAGCTCGAGCACATCGGAGTTCTCCAGAGTCCTGAAGGACGACAGTGTAGCGATGGGTTCAGTATGGGGGATGTGGGGTGTCACCGGATGCGTGAAGGAGTTCCGGATCGCGGCCACCTTCCCCTCAAAGTGGGCAAGAGACTGGTGATGCTGTTTAAAAACACAAAATAAATCATAATAAATAAATAAATAAAACTAAATAAATAATTAAAAAATAAACCCCCAGATTAGCTAAAGAAACTGTCTGGCACAGCATTCAGGTTTGTTTTAGTGGGTAACAGCCAATTCATGGAAACAGAGCACACATCTGCATCCCGTTATGCACTCGGATCATTCCATGCTATGAAATCCTTTGCCAGATTTAACTGGAAGTCTTCACGAAACGCACTACTGGAGGGTCAGCCCGAGTGTTTTAGCAACTACTATACAGATAACTTATTTCTTTACATATAACTGGTCATTTTGATTCACGGTTTAATAGTAATGCATTTAATAATGCATTTCCATTCCAGTTTGTTGGGATGGATTGTTGTTGTTGTTGTTTGTCGTAATGGTAGTAGTAGCCTAGTAGTAATGAGGGATTACACAACACAAAATTCAACAGGTTTATATAAAGTTTCTGTTCAACAGCACAGAATTGTGGGACGGGCTAATAGAATCACCGTGGTTGACGCTCCTGTGCAACACATAATGAGGATCATGGCAGGGATTCATTCAACATTTGTCCTTAAATTTGACTAAAAAGTAATAGACATCTTTTTTCTTTGCAAACATAGTTTGGCGAGTAAATATAACTCACAAACTTGGGTTTGTAAAGAAAAAGTCGGAAGTCAAAGTTAAGGACAAATCCGAGCCCATGTCATATTTATATATATATATAAATGTATATTTTAATTACACGTTTTTATTGCTTTTCTCGCATCTGCTGGTACTGGTAACATGATTTTCCTCACATGGAGTCAATTCATATATTCCAGTCTATTCTAAGCAGCATATAAAATAGACAATCCATCTTTTAATTGCACAGATGTACACTGTGGCTTATGTAGAATAGCAATAATGGATGGAATACGGGTTACATATAGGCCTATGTGGTGGATAATGTTCCCAGCAAAAACAACGACATGCATGCATTTTTATCGGACAGACGCTGGGAAATAGCTAGAGCATATGATGGAGTCGGATAACTGTAAGTCACCAGAAAAACACAACGTCCCTGTAAACAATAACAGATCAGTCGGCTGAAATTAAACAATGCAAGGCAAACAGTGGGAGCCCTGTTCTACAGATAGCGCAGGGGACTTGCAAAGAGAAAGTTTCATTGGCAATCTAAACTTGATTTTATGCCAAACCCTTTAATCGAGGAAGTTTGTCGGGCCAGGAGCAATAAATCAGTGCTAGTCCACGCCCACTGTCTCCCCGCGAGAGGGGAGTCGCCTGCTGCTTGTAAATTTATAGCATTCGGCAGCGCGCGGTGAAGCCACAGTTGCCTTGGAATTTAGGAGAGAAAGACCCTCGAAGCCACCCATCATGGACCTCAAAGCGCTGGCGATGATAACCCTGCTGACGGCGGTTATGTATACCCAAATGTCACATGGTGAGTTGGCTGGGTTCTGAGTGTGTCGCTGGGCACAGGAGTAGAGCTGCGCATTCCTGAAAACCATGTTTCGCCAATTGTGCGCCAGTGCAAGATGATGCGCGATGCGGTTGTCTATATGACATGCTCTACACTCTCGATGTTTTCTTTAATTACTGTCAAACTCGGATGTCTTACAATACCTTACGATTCCTTCTGTAATAATAATAGCAACACTGGTTTACTGCTTTAGGCTATTTTTGTTAAATTACGGTTTTGTTTAGGCTGCTCCTTGCAACGTTTCACGCTGAAAATAAAGGTTTATATTATCTTCCCCGATGAGTTTCAGTTAATGCTTTACAATATTGTGCTTTTCGTGGAACTGACAGGGTGATGTATAGGCCTATGCCTCAGATAATACAGTGAATACATTTTATTTGTGTGCAATGTATTTTTTTAATGTTTTGCATATTTTACGTTATTTATTGAAGCCTAAATTTAGTTTCACTACTTCACTGATGCATGTGAATTTAAGTACTGCAAACAAAAGCTCTAAAGCCATGCATTGCAAAGCGCATAGGTTTCTACTGCAGTGGAGTTTCATTGCATCTCAAAAGCTGATTAATGTGTGTATTTGTTTTTCCTCCATTGCTTTCTTTTAATTACCCACTAATTAGGGGATACAGCAAAATGACCTAATGGCAGTAGATGCCCACTTCAAGGCGGTTTTTGTGCTGCTTAATGACACCTATATTAACATGACAATAGCGGCAGATAAAGTGAGAATATAAAATTCGCATTTTTGTTTACGTTGCGGGAGAGGTGATCTAAAGTTTTATTCCAGTGGTATTTCATGGTTTTTTGCCTTTTAAGTAAAGCAATATTCAAGATCTCAACGATTTCACTGATTGCTAAGGTGTTTTTACACTAGCTGTTTGAACGTAATATAATTTATATTACGTAAAATGCTATTGCACTAAAAAGCGATCGATGAAAAAGGCTATGCACATTAATCTTCCTTTTATTTGAATCTGATTTTCTGTAACAGTATATTCAACTTTTCAAATGTAGATCACTTAATTAATTTTATATATAACTGAAATGCAGATATCTATAGCTAATTATGTTATTAACAATGTCTAACTGTTAAAAGAGAATTAGCTGCAAAATGATCATTAATCTACTCCATACTTCTGCAAGTGTTTTCACAAATGATTGCAAACGCACCTTGTTTTAGATGTGCGTCTGTTTCTTTCGTATAGTTTGACTAACTACAACTCATATGTGATAGGCTGCAACTATATTCACACTGCTTAAAGTCAATGAGTGCAATATACAGATGAATCAAGGACATATAATGTAAAGGAATTCTGTATGGTATGCATTAGTGAATAATTCCTGTGTACTTGCCGTGTGTATTGTAAGACCACCATTCCTTAACCAAATATTGGAATTTGCAAAAGAGGGCAGGGCTGCAGAAACCTTTATATATTTCTGACAGGATTTTAAGTGTTGAATATAATGAGAATAACAAGATGAGTAATCCATCTGCTGTACGTTCACATGGGAAAGCTGATCTTTGAATAATTCAAAATCTTAAAAAATCGTACAAAACGGATATTGTTTATTCAGTAACCAAGCAATACAAATGTTATTTTGTTACTTCTGCCCAGAAAATGTTGGAGTAGTTTAAAGTATGATTGAAATTGTTGTCTTTAACTTCAGGTTTCATCCGTTTTCAAAGCTGCAAACCACAATGCATGCATGCATCTGTGTGTGTGTGTGTGTGTGTGTGTGTGTGTGTGTGTGTGTGTGTGTGTGTGTGTGTGTGTGTGTGTGTGTGTGTGTGTGTGTGTGTGTATGTGTGTGTGTGTCTGTATTTGTGTTTGTATGAATGTGGGATTGACGGACCGAGCAGGGTGGACCGTCCAGGCTGTGGTCGGAGCAGGGTCCCTCTCTCATTCTCTTCCTCTCTGACTTCCCCTCCAGGAAAGCCCATCAGCATGGTGGAGAGGTGCTGGTGCCGCTCCACCCACAACACCGTCCCTCAGAGGAGCATCCGAGAGCTCAAGTTCCTGCAGACGCCCAACTGTCCCTTCCAAGTCATGTAAGTAGTACGGAGGGTCGCCCGCTCGGCGCTATTTGAAGAGTAACGGCGGCCGGTCCGTCGTGTTAAGAGGGGGATCTTTACCCCTTGCCCTTCTCCTCAGAGATAATCGAGGAGAGAAAGAGTGCGCAGTGCCGCCCCTCTTCCCCGTCTGGGGAAAGTGCGAGCTCACACGGGGACAGGAAGAGAGATGGGGGGGAGCTGGAAGACGTTTTTTTTGGTTTTGTTTTAAACAGGAAGCAATAACAAAGGGTCAAAATAATCAGCCCCTTTGAAAATTCCCTCTGTAGTTTTTTTCCCCCCAAAGTTTCATTAATTATCCAGTCTTTACCGTTTCGGGGAGGGCGTTTACAAAATTGTTTCGCTACACTAAAGTTAAAAATTAAAATTCTAATGGTTTGGAGAGAAAACAGTGGGTTAGTGAAAGTGGGAGCTTAGCCAGAGTGGATTAGCTGACAGTTGAGAGAGGAGTTGCAGCTGAAGAAAACCAGCTGACTGGTGGGACGCAGAGCCGAGTCGTCGGGTATCTCCGACTGCGCAGATGAAAGACGCAGTGATGCGTATACCCCCCCCCCCTTTTTTTTTTTCTTTTGGTCTTCACCTGCTGTGAAGTAATGACCACCTGCTGACTCCCTCCAACCAACCCTTGGCTCAATTAGATAGGCATGCAGGCGAGACTGATAACCTGGAGACGCACCAAGAAACCTGATAGATTAGACACCCCCTGTATGCCGCATTTATCACGCGTGATATTTAAACTGACCGATGTCGGTTTCGAGAATTCAGACCTTATCTTCAGAAACCCCTTCACCTTGAAATAAAACATGGGCCATTTGGTAGCTACAGTGATGCATTTGAATTAAAATGCAGTATAGCGAGTATTATGGTTTTCCATTTCAGACTATCCTTCGCGGTTGTCCATTTTAACTCTGCCCTTTTGGCTGGGAGGGTGTGAAACCCCCGCCCCCCAGATCCCCCCCCCCCTATACGGAGCCCTTGTGTTCCAGTCGCTGAGATCACAAGCGCATTACGAGGTGTCGGGACTGCTGGATACCCGCCACAGCGCTTTTATGGCAGCTCTCCATCAACGGCGGACTTCCTCACGAGAAGCATTTGCTCCTTCGGCCCCTCGTTTGGTTAATAAGCGGAGTTTTAAAACCCCGTCAGATCCATGCCCCTGCTGGTAATGTAAGACGGAGAGGCTGCCAGTCTTACATTAGAATTTATTTTAGCACAGCTGTCAGTAAATAGGCTGTTTTTTCATGGCTGTTGTACGTAATAACATTCTCCCTAACAGTTTACGCTTCTATCACATCTGTAAATGGTCAAGATGACCTTTTCAGGGGTGTTTACTTGTTTTGTTTTTTTGTTTTTTATGTAATTGATTGGAAATGCCAGAATGGAAGAATGTTAATATGAAAGGGCCATTCGTCATGAAGAGATTTAAATCACTTCCATAAAACTCTCTTTTTTATTGAATTTGTTTGGCTTTTATTCTGCTTTGATTCATTAAAATGTACTGTATGAATTCCAATGAAACAAATCCAAAAGCAAACCAAAAATTAATCACGCATACACACATTAAAAACAAACTAGTTAGGTTTTCTTTGGCTATGAGCTTGAAGTATTTGCATTTATATGGAAAAAACTAGTTAAATTCCTCAGAACTTTAAAGCAGAACAGCTGCTAACCAGAACTCAGGGACAATCAAGAGGTGATCATTTGGGTTTTTAAAAAAAGATGAAACTATCCACAAACCACAAAATGTCCCTGGAATAGACCTTGATCTGTAATTGATGGGAGTATGTTGTGTCTTCTGGTATAAATCACTTATATGGGTTGTGTTAGTCCTGAGAGGGGCAATATCATTTTCAACTTTTGCAGCCATTTAAACACTGCATATTAATTAGCAAAAATGTATATACTTCAAGCAATGCAGTATTAAACATAATATAAATCATAACATGTTATAATTTAAAACAAGAAAAAATATTGTTGATTGTTAAATTATAAAAGTGTGTCAGGGCACTTTCAAAAGCTGACAATGCTAAGGGACCATTTTTCCTGTCTTTAAAAAATAAAGTCAAATTCCATTATAGTTAGTGGTGTCTGGCACTTACAATACAAATATCAAGCTTGGTTTATTTGAGGTGGCATTTGTTGATTTTTAACTTACATTTAACCTACACCATAAGTTCCATTCAGCACTAACGGACGAACATACAGAGCCAACCAGAAGTATTTTGAGCTCTGCCATATCTGGTGTGGACTCACGATTCATCAGTTGCATGAATCGTCAGTTCTTGCTGCAATTTATGAGATTAGCAGGTACTGAATCACATTTAGGTATTGCAATCTCCCATTATTTACACACACATTTTTAAAAATGTATTTATTTTTTAGTAGAATGACTGTAAATCAGAAACGATTTTGATTGAGGATAAAGCTCAATGCAGTGAGACTGAACAGAGGGGTAAGTGATCATATTTGAAAGGCAAATGTGGTGTGTGATGGTGTCAAAGGAAAGTAGAGACACACACAGACCATCAGATAAGTGACCTGGGCAGCAGGGAAGGGAGATAGAGGGGCCTCTGTGAACCCTGAAATGAATCCTCTTTCTCTTTTACCCACAGTGCCAAGCTGAAGAACAAAAGAGAGGTCTGCATTAACCCTGAGACCAAATGGCTGCAGCAATATCTGAAGAATGCTCTTAACAAGTAAGGAGAAACCCTTCTTGACAAGTAAGAGAAGAAACGGGTAACTGTGAGAAACAGGAAATGAAATACGCCCCTGTTTTCATGTGCACCTCAGCTTAAAAATGATAAAAAAATAAAAAAAAACTATAAACTGCCTTTTTGCACAGGGATGTAATTTGTGTTTGCTCCCAGGCAATGCAATGCAAAACTTTCTGAGAGTGCAGGATTGTTTTCTACCCTTGCCCATGAAGTGATCATATTCACTTTTACCTCAGAGAACACAATTGGAAATCTGGCATTTTGTCAAACAATTTACGGCGATTTTTAAAAAAAAATGAACGTATCACATAAAAACAGGTAATCAAACTAACTCTCGTATTTCCCGCCTCCTGTTTCTCATGAATTTCACTCAGGGTGATCTGTCTGGTGGAGGGCCTTGCCAATGTGTGTTTACATGGCTTGCCTTATGGACATGCTCTATTTCTAATGAGCGTTCAGTGTGCTGCCAGCATCTTGAAGCTTGCTTTGTCAGTCTTGTCAACTTTGGCAGTTCATTCTTCTACATTTTAAAGAATACAAAATCGTTTTAAGCATTAAAGATGACATTTCCTGAAATTTTTTGCTAAAATCAATCGCATCTGCCCATCGTTTTGTGCTGATTTTTAGTTTTTTTGTATAGCTTTTATTTATCTAAAGTGGGATATTGTGTAGTGATAGGTGGCTATGTAGATGATCCCTCCAGATTGAACGTACTCATGGGTCTTCACCATCTCAGTTTAGTCTCAGTGCATTGTTTAAGAAGTAGCGAGGCGCTAATGGCCCCTCCGCACAGTGTCACAGCCCAAACAAAGCAGAAAATGGCCCCTCCGCACAGTGTCACAGCCCAAACAAAGCAGAAAATGGCCCTTTTAGAAATCTGTGCTCAAATGGCTGTTTTCATTTTCAAGTGAATTTAGCACCACTGCTTAGACAGAGACGCAGAAGACATGTGTCTAGACAAGCTTGAAGTTCCCGCTGATAACTGAACTGTGACTTCCCCAATTTTTTTTTTTTTTTTTTTTTTGCGGGAAAATATTTTTTTCTGTTCACATCCGGGCTTTTATTTGGTATAAATCTTTTAGTTGGCATCATATTTATATAAAAACATGTAAAAGGATATTTGGTATGGTTAGTTAGCAAAATATAAGGCATTTTCTATGGTAATATTTTTGTACTGTTGAGATTTCATGCTCGTTTTTTTAGACACATTCAGATGTCAACAGGGCCTGTAAAGCAGCCCCATGGAACAGCGGGTTTGCTGTGTCCTGGGGGAAAATAATCTCTGAGGTTCTGCGTAGTTAGCCTCAATTACGTGTCTGGTTAAGGCACATTAACTGCTTGTAAAAATGCACAGCGGTCTGTGGAGTGGTACCACTTCAAACACTAGGCTCCATTTGCAGTACTTATCACATGGGAAATCTTGAGGGAGCGATGGGGAAAGGGGACTACTTTATTTTGTGCAAAAATGTGAATAGGTAATGAAATATGTTACGTTGTGAATCATGGTGTGTTTCAAGCCCAGTGAACCAGCCAAAGCCTCAACATTGATGCCTCTGTAACCCAAGAGCACAGGGCTGGCTCTGTTACTGTGGTATAAATCCTGCTGCATAAACTGCATATAGAATATTGAGGGACTTAGATCCTGTGTCCTGTGCGCTGCTGTGGCAAGTTGGCATCTGGTAAACTGGTCAATAATGAAAGTGTGAAGGTGTTCCAGGATGCTGCATAGAACCACCGCGGTTGTTAATGAGGAAGGAGGAAGGAGAGAAGATGCGTAGCCTTCGTTCCGCAGTCAAAGAACGAGGGTCAAAGTCTCATCCTGTGCCTGCTTTTTTTGATGCGATGCCTCTGGTCTCTAGTCTCACGCTAACCGCTCCCTCCGTCCATCTTCCAGGATGAAGAGAAGCAAAAGACGGCCTAATTAAGGACCCAGCAGATACCCCCCCCCCCCCCTCCACACACACACCCCACCTTGGCCCCCCTCCCTCCCAGGATGCTTGCTGAGCCAGCACTTACCTGCCAGACATGCATGCTTATCCAGCATTCAACCAGCCAGCGGCTCACCCCACCGAAGTGGACACTTTTTCCTTTGTTAAGCGCAATGTGCAATTCTGTTAAGTGTGAGTGTGACTTTTTACGTGTGCCTGTGCATCTGTGTGAGTGTTTGTACGTCCGACGTGTATAAAGTATTTTTTTAAACTAAAAAAAGCAGTAAAAGAGAGACTCTTGAGTTTCGCCGCCTCTCTTTCCGCCCCAATGCGCTGAGAGGGGGTTCCAGACGGGGTTCCAGCCGGGCGTTTGGGATTGCGGAACGCCCGCAGATGGACCTTGGGGGGGGGGGGGGGGGGGGTGTTAAGAGAAAGACTGGTTTCACACTTGCGTCACGCCTCGCGACCCCAGTGCGCTTTTCTCTTCTCCTGACAGGCTCAAATCTTCACCGCGTACTCCTATCTTGCAAAAAGGGGCTGAAATCCAACCATTTGGGTCACGTGACATGTTTTGGCAAAGATATTCCATCAGCACTGCTAAAGCTAGCCAATGGACCTCTCTGTTTTACTTGGCATTGTAAGGTTTGTCTGTGCCTCGTACTTTATTAAAACGGCAAAGGCCTATGGTGCTCGCAGAGGTGTAAAATCCAGGTTCAGAAAGTAAAAGTCCTCACCAGTATTTTGTTCCAATCACCTGGATTTGCTAATTAGCACAATTCTTTGACCAGAAGGTAGAACTAAAGAGTGAAATGAGCTGGCTGAGTTCATGGGTGGAAGAAACGCATGGCAGGGCTTTTACTTTTCTGACCCCTGGATTTTATACCTCTGCGTAGATCTGTGATCCTATGCATATTTTTCAAAATGCATTTAAAAGTGGGAACTCATTCCTAATCACAATCTGTGAAGTTTTTTCCTCTTTCAGCAAAATGAATCCCTGTTACAGGAAGCAGAACAGTAGATGGTTGAAATCATAACTCCATGTTGTCATGTCAGGTCGGTCAGCTGATGCTGGCTGCATTAGATTTATTCACATCTGGATTCAGTATGCATTCCATGGGGAAACACATTCACGAGCTGCTCCCCTTCCTCCACAATGACAAATGATGGGTTGAGAAACCAATGTGAGAACAAATGTAATTCACATACAGTCGCACACAGCTATACTCCGTCCTCAATGATGCATGGCTCAAAAATAGATACCAAAGAACAGTAAATATGAACTGAAATGGACAAAGACCAAAAAAAGGCTCACTTTTCAGTGATATCAAATTCAGACTGTTGTAATTACAAGAAAGTTTGGGCATTTAACACAAGATACAAAGCAGTTTTAGCAATGACGTCTGATATACCCACAGTTAATTTTCCGACTGTAATGCACTTTATACATTCAGTACATTTTTTATAGCTTGACAAGGGAAATTTGTGTTCAGTAAATATAGTGCATTTGTTAAGTTTAAATGCAATTCTAATTAGGGGATGATATCAAACACTAAAATATTTTATAGCCATTGACGTTTTTGTATTGGATTGTATTATTCTCTTTTGTATCTCATCTTTTGTATGTGATTTTTTTATTGAGACAATTTACATATGAAACAAACTTCCTCCAATATTCCTTCAGGGTTTAGCTGCTTTAATTTCAGTGGAGACATAATAATCTAATATAATACTCTATTTTTGTATTTTTATTTTGACAAAATATGAATTGAATCAGTACAAAATGAAAGTATTCCCAGAATGTAGGCTACTATATTACACCACAATATATTTATATTATAAAATGTAATTTGTCTTGTAAAAAAATCAACTGTAACCATTCAAAATTAGGTTATACAACCACTGTATATTTTATGAAAATACAATGCTAAGCCTGGTGCTGCTTCCACAGTCAAAACAGTTGAGTTTGAATAGTTTAAACAAAAACAGATTGGATTTTCCATTTGTAATAAAGATCTTCAAGACTAAATAACTTCTGACAAGTAAAGTGCACTGGAGTTCATTAAGGCATTAACTTTTGACATTGTTTCTGTAGCTGTAATTCATCCATCTCTCCCCAAACTATATAATAATAATAATATCACTGTCTTACGTAAACTCGCCACAAACTGAAGTCATTTTCTGTTCATTAAAACCGATGCCTCATGCTTAGACAATTAATATCAAGCCTGCTTGCTGTTCCGTGTTGGGAGGGAAAATCATACCATTTAACCGTCGAGTATTGTTCCGTTACCACTTTTCAGGGATAACCGCATTTTTTTATTCATAGAACGGAAAGCTTATATCAGGCCATTTTCAAACAGGTCACCTGCAGTCACACGTCATGGGGAAACACAGATTTCACTTGAGAGTGGATTGAGTCACTGCGGGAGAAGGCGTGGAAAATGCAAACCCATTAAACACCCACCGACATGGCTTTACGCCACAGCGGACAAGATCTCCACTTTCAGACTCCTGTAATTATACAGAAGGTTGAGCATTAAATATTGTTGAGTGAAAGGCCACTCACGTAATCTCGACCTCTGATTACAGCTTTGACTGTAATTTTTTTAAACGCTGGGATACTAATGAGTAGGAGATGTTTTTGATTGATTGTAATCCAACAATGCAGATTTAATTAGTTATTAAGTTTGTTTGGAAAGCATTGAAGTTGTGACCTATTTCATTTCTGCTTCAGGGGCAGAAACTTAATTATGTTATAGTACACAAGTTAAGTACCAAAGTATACCATAATATAGTCTACCAGCATTTGCCTAATGGCTGGATTTCTTTTTAAATCATTGAAAAGAGTGTAATTTGTAGAGAGCAGTCCAGCCAATCAGAACTACTTTCATTAAAAGGGTGACGTGCACTAATTCATTGGCAGTGGGCTGTTACACACTTAGAAGATCACCATTGTAAACTGTATGTGGCAGTAGAGTGGGGCAATTTCTCTTGCGAGTTGTGAAGGGTTGCATGCTTTATTCATGTGGCACCTGAATCATGTATGTATGTCACCCCGGGTGCAGGACTAGCTGTGACTAAAACAAGAAATATTGGCTCCTATCTAATGTATATTTCAGGAGAATCGCCATTAAGAGAATCCACACACTAAAACACCTACACATTTTCAGTGTGTACCAATTTATGTATCAGTGTATGCTTTTTATGCTTTTCCCTCTCAATGTGAAGAAAACACTCTGTAAGGCAGCTTACTTGAGACTATATTTCACTGTTTGTATACCAACATGCATTATAACATTTTGTTTTTATTTCACTTAATTTTTCAATAAATGTAAAAAAAAACTCTAATTTTCCAGTCTCATTTTTTGTCATTCTTTGATAATATAAGCCTTGTGTTTTGTTAATATCGCCTTTGCTTCCTCATTGTTACGGCTCACAGAGAACACAATGCTGTGCATGTAGAAATAATTTAAAAATTGACCATTTTTCCCTCAAATATTTTTTTTAAAACCCAGTAGACAGACAATTATTTAAGTCTTAACCACATACCTTTGCCACAAATTGGGCCTGCAAATTTCAAAAAGGTGAGCAAACAAATCAATGATGATAAAGTATTAATATTACATCAAATATGGAAATATTTCATATTTCATATGTTCTGTGGCCTATACATGAACAAATATATATTTCTGTTGTTTGCCAAAAAAACATTCAAAGACAAAGAAATGTATGTTAATATATGCAGGATAGTAAAGTAATTTATGTTTGGGGTCAACTTGACTCCAGAGAGAACAAATGCAATAAAAGAAACCTAAGTATACTATTGATCTGTCCAAGGACTTCTCCAACAGGCAAACTAATTATGTACAAATTTACAATATATATACACACCCCCAGGCCAGCAGGACTGCTGCAGGGCAGATCCCTGATCCCTGGAACCCTGTTCAAAGATGCTACCAAAAAGGTCCCTAGCTCCACAAGCCCACTAAGGCTAGGGGGGTGGAGGCAACAATGAAGTCAAACAAGAAAAGCCTTGTAAGTGCTAACATCAATGATGTTGGAACAAATGACCAGGGGCCAATAGGCCAGTCTTTTGTCAGCAGCTGTTTGTGGCAGTGACTTTATCCAAGTTGTGGATAACCTTGTAGCGTGTGTGTGTGTGTGTGTGTGTGTGTGTGTGTGTGCGTGCGTTTGTGCTTTTGTGTGTCTGTGTGTATGCATGAGTGTGTGTGTCTCTGTGACTGTGTGTGAATGAGTGTGTGTGTGTGTGTGTGTGTGTGTGTGTGTGTATGTGTGAGAGAGTGAGAGAGAGTGAGAGAGACAGCGAGAGAAAGAACAAGAGAGAGAGAGAGAGAAAAACAGACAGCTAGAGGTGGTGGGGTGTGCGTGGATGTGTGCACGTGTGTGTGCATGCACATTTATCTGCGCATGTGAGTGAGTGTGTGCACAGACTTATTTGGAGGAGTAATATTTTACTTTTTTAACTGTACCTTCAACAACAATCGGGGATTCAAAGCATATGAAAATCCATTGCATTTGATGATATTTTATCGCTTGGGTCTCCGGGTCCCCAAACAGAACGTATGTGCAATTTGTGTAGAGGACTTCTGAGACATCAACTCACAATCATGTTTATAAGCAGTCCTCATGAAAATAGGAAAAAGCCATGAAGTATCAAGCTGATAAAACAATGCTAAGTATGTTTTTTGAGCTGTTAAAGAGGGTCCGGGGTTTCCAGGACCCCAGAACATAAGGGTTAACAGATGTGGTCGCACACACACACACACACACACACACACACACACACACGTGAGGACACACTCACACACACACATACACGTGCACGTGCGCACAAACTCACACACATACACACACACAAGCATTATTATTATTATTATTATTATTATTACTATGAATGCACAAGGTAAACTTGCTAAAAAAGAATGCACTTCAAACTGCCGTCCATCTTGAGGGTACACATTTAAACTGTTTTGCTTGCTGGTCAAAATAAGCCACGGGAGCGGTCTTAGAGGGAAACAGAGCCCCCTTTAAACATGTGAAAATGAACATTTTGGAAGCCCCGGGGCTTCCAAAATGTGCATGGGCTTTGAGGCAGGTTGCACTCCCCATCAGGATTTCAGCACTGCCCCGGCAGGTAGTCACAACAGCATAGCCGGCTGGTAATCTGAAGCTCAATGTGCCACACCGCAGAAAGCCGCTGACAGAAGGAAACCCGGCGGGGGCATTCACGTCACCCATCTTGCTTCTGCAGGCCGGGCGCCGTAAATCCTCGGAGCGGCGGGTTACGGGCGTGGGGATTTACCCGCTCAGCCGAAAAAAAGCCGCGCGATGCCAAAAAAGGGCTCGTATCTAATCAGATCCAACTCACAAAATATAAGGAATAAGAAAGGATTCCCTGTTCCCTGTTTACACGAGCAAGATTTGTCGCTTGACAGTTCCTTACTCACGATGAAATACAGTCACGATATACAGTGTTGATCCACCGAAAAAAAGATTTGTGAAGTGAAGTCAATGTTCTAATGCCTTGGGTTTCATGCATTCATAATTATAGGTTCATTACAAGTGCATGACATGAGGGGTCTACTACTACTACATTAAGCTGTCAGCCCATATCACCAGGAACCTCATTATTTGGATTTTAATTAGATTGTACATCTTACTGCTCTGTGCTTGAGACCATTATTTACAGAGCAAATGGGCACTTTAAGTTACATGCACATTTAAATTGATTAAGATAAATTTTTAGCTTGCTTAACATACACTCTTATTTAGAGCGACCAGGTCACCTGTTGTTTATGCTAGGGTAGTTGTGTTAACTTGTGTTGCCTTGCTCAAAGACTTAAAATAAGTGTGAATAATGGGATTTGATATGTCTAGTCTCATGGCATATATGTAGTTCTGGACACATTTTTGGAGAACTGCAATTACGTTCTCTCAGGTACTCTTTGTCGCTGATTCAAATATAAATGTCCACTGGGGGTGCTAAAGCGAAGCTCAGACTATAATTAATGTAAATTATGATCATTTTTGATATGGACATGGACTATAGTTAACTTTGTTATATTTTTAAGAAACAACATTATCCTGAAGCTATGAACTGTCACATCTTCTCCACAAAAAAGATTTTTACATTTCTTTTCATTTTATATTAATTCCCCTAACAAAACACGAAATGGCATAAGCTACATTTGGTACACAGCCCAAGCTCCGCGTTCCCAAATAATTATGTTACGGTTATCATAAAAAACAAAACGCAAGACGTTTGACCCGAGCTGCAAGATAATGTTGTTTCTTTAAAAAAGACGATATAGTCTATTTCACATTAAAGTCAAAGGTAAGATGTCAAAGATCCAATGTTTTTGTCCTAACCACTACACTACAGCTCTGTGGTGAAACTGTATGAGTATTAAGTGGCATAAGTAGGGTTAATGTTCTGGTTTGAGCACTATGCTGGAAAATCACAAAATATTGCATTTCTATTGACTGAGATGAAAAATGCAATGAGATTCGACAGGCCTACATGATTATGTTTCAAGTGACCAGAGTAATTATCTGTTATTCAAAACCTTGAACTGACCGGGACAATTGTCCATGATTCTAATCCTTACGTCCTTGAACCACTCTTTACCAGGCCATTCCAATAGGAGTAATGGGAAACAGGCTGCCCGGGGGCCAGAGTCCTTTCTGTTAGGGAGCGATACTGTTAGAGCCAGGGACAGTGAGGGATGGCAACTCATCGGGTTCGAATCAGCCGATAATTCATAATGTCCTTCCTGTAACCACATTCCCGTAATGACCACACAGTGCATGGAGAACCAGCGTATCATGTAACGTCGCCTTTCTTCGGGTCCACCGCAATGTGTGCCACACATAACAGGGGGTGAAAACAGGCCCCAAAAAGGACCTTGGCAAACTCTCTTTTTAATGTGGTGCATCACGGACGATTGCCAGTGATTTTGTGTGGAATGTTCCGTGAATAGATTTACCGGGGCCTATAGAAATGAAAAGAAAATGGCAAGTTGTGCAACAGATTCATTCAACACAGTTGTGGCTGGTCAAGGTTTCATTTTTTAACAATACAGTCATGTATGATCACCTCCAGTGTAAACAACAAACCAAAAAAAAAACAGGTTTGTGTGGTTTTTTTTGTTGAGAAGAAAAGCTGAGATTGTGTCTTACTTGGTAAAAGAAAACCGTGCTGTGCTACCATGTTCTTACCTGTGCAGGTGCATGTCAATAACTGAGAGTGGAACATTCCACAGTAAATAAGCATGAGACAACATGTTTGTGACACTTTGTAAAACACATTGTCTTGCAATAAATTGTGGGAAAGATGCAAGACAAATATAGGTTTATTACTATGTTACATGATGGTTATATTAGTATGTGTACACATTGGGCCTGATTTACTAAGACCTTTGGAGTGTGAAAAAACCTTTTTGCACACGCAAAACTAAGAACACAACCAATGATTGGTGCAAAACAAATACCATGACCAATCTTTGGTCATGTTATTGGCTTTGTGTGTGCTAAAGGTCTTAGTAAATCAAGCCCATTATGTACTTTATGTAAAATTTACATGGCAGCCTAGTGAATGCAGACTTGAAGCATATTTCACAATAAGCTTCTACAACTAAAGTCTTCCATTGTAACATGACCATTTTTCATTTTCGCTGGAAGACAAAACTAATATTGAACATGACCCACAATGAAATACAATGCAAAAATGGACCTATTGTTAGGATTCCCGCAGGGGGGACCGGACCAAAACGCAAGACTCAGAGACGGCTCAAGGAGAAACTCCACAGGGAGTACATTTAATGGAAAACACAGGCAGGGGCAAGACAGAGATAGGCGTGTCAGGAACAGGACGGGTCTGGCACAGGACGGGTCTGGCACTGGACGGGTCAGGCACTGGACGGGTCAGGCACTGGACGGGTCAGGCACAGGACGGGTCGGGAACCAGGAAGGGTCGGGGACCAGGCTGGGCAGGGACGGCACGTCGGCCGTGGGGTCAGGAACAGGTGCGGGGGTACCGCGGATAGCGGGGGGGGCCCGCGACGGCACTCTAGCCGTGAGGGTCAGGAACAAGGAGGGATAGGAACGAGGAGGGACAGGAACGAGAGGGACAGGAACGAGGAGGGACAGGAACGAGGAGGGACAGGAACGAGGAGGGACAGGAACGAGGAGGGACAGGAACGAGGAGGGACAGGAACGAAGAGGGACAGGAACGAAGAGGGACAGGAACGAGGAGGGACAGGAACGAGGAGGGACAGGAACAAGAGGGACAGGAACGAGGAGGGACAGGAACGAGGAGGGACAGGAACGAGGAGGGACAGGAACGAGGAGGGACAGGAACGAGGAGGGACAGGAACGAGGAGGGACAGGAACGAGAGGGACAGGAACGAGAGGGACAGGAACGAGAGGGACAGGAACGAGAGGGACAGGAACGAGAGGGACAGGAGCGAGGAGGGACAGGAACGAAGAGGGACAGGAACGAAGAGGGACAGGAACGAGAGGGACAGGAACGAGAGGGACAGGAACGAGAGGGACAGGAGCGAGGAGGGACAGGAACGAGGAGGGACAGGAACGAGGAGGGACAGGAGCGAGGAGGGACAGGAGCGAGGAGGGACAGGAGCGAGAGGGACAGGAGCGAGAGGGACAGGAGCGAGGGGGACAGGAGCGAGGGGGACAGGAACGAGGGGGACAGGAACGAGGGGGACAGGAACGAGGGGGACAGGAACGAGGGGGACAGGAACGAGGGGGACAGGAACGAGAGGGACAGGAACGAGAGGGACAGGAGCGAGGGGGACAGGAGCGAGAGGGACAGGAACGAGAGGGACAGGAACGAGAGGGACAGGAACGAGAGGGACAGGAACGAGAGGGACAGGAACGAGAGGGACAGGAGCGAGAGGGACAGGAGCGAGAGGGACAGGAGCGAGAGGGACAGGAGCGAGAGGGACAGGAGCGAGAGGGACAGGAGCGAGAGGGACAGGAGCGAGAGGGACAGGAACGAGAGGGACAGGAGCGAGAGGGACAGGAACGAGAGGGACAGGAGCGAGAGGGACAGGAGCGAGAGGGACAGGAGCGAGAGGGACAGGAACGAGAGGGACAGGAACGAGGAAGCCTGGAGGGAACAGGAGAGCCTGGAGGGAACAGGAGAGCCTGGAGGGAACAGGAGAGCCTGGAGGGAACAGGAGAGCCTGGAGGGAACAAGACCTAAACAGAACAAGAACACAACGGGAAACCCAGCTCACAAAGTAGACAAGCACACAAGATGGTCCGGCCCTGAACAAAGAGACAGGGCAGACTATATACAAGACATGACGAGGACAAAACGAGCAACAGATGGGAGAAGGGTAACGAGGACACCAGAGGAAAACACAATTCAGGTGTGGGGAGTGCAGGACACAAGTAGGAGGGAGAGAGGGAAAACACGGGGTGGACTGTGAGACAATGGGAAAACCCGGGATGGAATCTGGGTGCCTCACACCTATAATAATAAAAAATGGACACAATGGACTTTAGTTACCTATGTCATGGCCCTTTATCTGCTTGAACATTACATATGCTCTGCTTTTCTTTTGCTGAAAGTTAAGAGACATAATAAAGAGCTAACATGAAGCTCTTTGTGAAAAATATAGTATAGGACAGCACACTGGTTCAAACACCTTGGGATAGCCAAATCAGAAAAGATATGACAAAAGAGGAGACATTTATCAAGTGAAATGAGGCCTTTAGCATACCTACTGTAACAGAAGAAAGAAGGTTCTTCATTCATACATGAACCTTCTCGCTTACTTTTGCCAAATAGCTTTCAGGGTGTAGACTGTACCTGCTATTATGAAGAGGAACATATGGGAAGAAGATTCTTACCTAGGAAGTTTATAAAAACAACTTTCTGGGTTGTGCATCATATTGTACTTATCCTACTCATTCACATTTTTCTCTATAAATGCATGTCTTGGGGGAAAATATCTAGAGGAAACAGCAGAAATAGATACAGTTTTTAGTTATGTTTTAACAGTTAAAAAAAAAATCATGTTTTGGTCACACTCAGTTGAAGCTAAACTCTTTGCAGCTGGACTTAGAGAAAAGTAGCTATGGTGTTTTCTTTCAGAGGGAATTGTACTGCAGTAGTAAGACAAATATAATAATAAATATCTCATACTCTTCTTTTACCAGTGCTGTGTTGACATCAGGTACAGCATTCATTTTACCCAAGTTTATTTCAAGCCAAGCAACAGCCAATCATGCAGTTATAGTTTCACATCTTATTGTACATGTAGAAAATAATAAAAGTTGCAGGAAGATTTGTTCAATATTGTGGTGTTGTGCTGAAAGCTATTTACCATAATGGTCAAATTATTACACTTCCAAGCAAGCAAAAAATATTTACGTGCTCTTATCCCCTCTCTACCAATGTGTGTGTTTAAGATCTATGTAAGCCTATATATTTGCTCCTTCCAAGAGAAGTGTGACTGCTTGCATTGCTCGTTTTGTTACAATTTGTGCAATACATTGCAGTGTTGTTATGGGAAACCAGACGATCCTTGTCAGGACATCCTGGTTCAGATCCAGCAGTGCATGGCGTGGCATGATTAAACCAGTGGAAGTCTTTCACTTTTTCATTTGTTCTCATTTCTAAATTTACTGTTTTCTATGTTCCTCAATTCTTCAGTTTTGTTCAGATAGGCCTCTACTGGAATTTGATCAAAATGTGATGCAGGTATAACGGTTAGTCTATGACACAATGTTACGCAACAACATTTTTTGGCAGAAACAAAGTGTACAATATTCAACACCAGTTAATTGATCACGAGAGTTATTTTTTTTCATTAAACAATTTATTTGATGATTTGCAATAACAGTAATATACTGGTATGAGAACATTTATGTGGCCTATATGTAAAATGTCCAGGGAAATGTTTAGCAAGACTCACAGAAATTCTTAAATTGAGTTATGGTTCTTAGTGTGCTCATTTCAACTATAAGGGGTGGAAGTAACAAAAATTACTAGAAAAATTATTAATCGATTAACTTGCAATAAAATTACATTTTAAATGCAATCAAATTAAATGTTATGTCAAATAAAATGCAATTAAATAAAATATTAGTTAAAACACTATCAACAAGTTTGTCATGATGTAGGTAGCGAATAGCTAGCTAGCTAATCACCATCTCAATCTCTACCATGGCTCACGCAACTGTAGCGGGTGTAGCTCGCCTAGTTCGCTAGTAAGCACAGTGAGGTGCAGTAAAGCGAAGGCCTTGTAGCAGGTTACCGTGACAACACTCTCTGGCGACTCAACCCTCAGGTTCAAAATAACGACGTTGCCCTTAGCTACTGACGATTTCGCCTTTAGCTGATTGGTTACGTGCTTGCTTTGGAATATTTGAACGAGTGAGAGGAGCGGGGTTCAAATCTCACCTAGGGCTTCTGAGTAAGCTTCTCTCTTTCCATACACAACCACACTCACTTTGATGTAGGCTAGGGGAATTTATTTTAAACAAACTTAGATGTTGCCATGATCTGGCAACAATAGTATAGCGCAGTTCCTTTTTGTTACTTCTACCCCTCATATTCACCTGCATAAAAGGTTGCTGTAACCATTTATTGTAATGGGTAAGGGCTACTGCCACTACATCATCTTTGATTTCATTAATTTTCCAGTTGTACATTTCTCCCAGTTCTCAGCAATGGATGGGCTCTGATGGCATGCCCGATACAATAAAGGTCAGTTGACTAGGTCCTCCATCTCCACCAAAGAAAAGAAAAAAACAGGTCCCCAAGTATTTGTTAAGTTCATTATGCATTTATAATATTCTCAAGCAAACCTCTTCGCCTGCCTTCATCTCTTGCGAAACTAGCGATGCCTTTTAGCTATAGACAATATCACTGTCTGCCTATGTAGCTAAATTAATACGATATGAAGGAAAGGCAAGTCAAAGTCATGCAACACACCTATAATAACCTTTTTAAATAAAAATTGTGTACAGCCAGAGTAATCAAAGTTAAAAAGAGAACCTACCAGCGTTTTACATAGCTATTCATAGTAGTAATGTGCACTGCACGTAACATGTGGAGAAATTTTATGTCCATCCCCCAGTTACTATAATAACAGGGAACATCCCAGAAATTACCCACAAGAGACCAGTATTGCACAAAACCTAGCATATAAAACTTTGTACTAACAAGAGGTTATATAGTTTACAGTTTAACAATACAAATGGGTATAAAAGTATAAACTGATTCTTGGTACTGGATATTTTCAGGTGCAGCACAGCTTAGGCATGGATCTGGGGAAAACCCTGTTGACTGAAATAGCTACACCCCTGGCTCCTGGTAAACTAAACTGTGGGGTGCATAACTGCAAATAAGTGCTTCAGTATGATATCTGAAATCCAGCAGCCACTGAATTTTATGTTTTCGCTAGGATATCAAAACATTGGTCAGTGATCAGTGACTATAGGTACAGAGGAGTTTGACAACAAGCTAAGAAAAAATTAGCAGAGAATGCACTGAGCAAATTTTGCTGTATATAATAGCATAGCAAACACCTGCAGTTGAATCGATTGCAGGAACCTGAAACTGCTGTTAGTAAGGCAGCACCATCAATGTGCGTGTGTTTTTACATTATAAACATCTGTTTTGCAATTACATTTCAGGAAAATTATGTTGTGTTTATTAAGGTGTTATGAATGCAACATAAGACCTACTTCACGTGAAGCATTACGATACTTCATTAGTGCCATATTGGATGTGAAAACAAATTCAAAGAAAATTCTCATCTTGCAGACGCTTGGTTCTGGCTATGATTTGTTTCTAGTTCAGCAAGTGAAATGTGAAATTATTTCATGGGGATTTAGTTTCCCCTTCCTGTTGGTCATGTGTAGTGAAGCCAGGCCCTTGGGCAAGCCATGAATGCAGACAACTTCAGAGTAAAAGTTAACACCAACATCAAAGTGCAGTAACATAAGAAATTGTTTGCTTTTCAGTGGATTCACAGAACTGTCAGAAGCAATCAATCAGGTTTCACCAGTGATAGGTGAACCTATTGCAATATTCACTGTCTTCAGGAAAATACAAGTCACGGTGCGGGACAAAGGGATCATAGTTTCTCTATCGCATCAGTTTTACTTAATGTCCCACAGCTTACTGTATTAACCGTGAGCGCTAACTGTAAGCAGATACACAATGTTCTCAAATTCATCGTGACAGAAAGGCAAATTGTTGCCGTAGGTTTTATAATGGAATGAAAGGCTACAATTCATTCAGAACTTCATTGAAAACAGGCTGTTTCAAGCCATTTATTAGCATGCTTTCTGTGGTTGAGAGAGAGAGAGAGAGGGAGAGGGAGAGAGAGAGAGAGAGAGAGAGAGAGAGAGAGAGAGAGAGAGAGAGAGAGAGAGAGAGAGAGAGAGAGAGAGAGAGAGAGAGGAACTGTCATACAGGTACAATCTCAGTCCTATGGATGGAATGTAGAGCAATAAGACAAAATGTAATTTACCTTGGGGAAGCCCTTAGTTTGGGCAGTGTTCAGAGCGCAGTAATACATACCGAAAGCTTAAAAACAAATCGAGCACCAAATCTGTAAGGAAAAAAATTATACATTTGAATCTGCTCTTCAATTACAATGACTAATTGCTTTTCCAAAAGCTATGATGGCAAATCAAAATAGACATTGGAAAAGCATTTTTTTTTTTATGATCCAGTCATACTATAATTCATCAACCTCAGCTCAGCAGGCCCTTTCCACCTGATGACCAGCTAACAGAGGGCCAACAGATTAAATTAGTTTATATGTTTGCCTAGAGACTTGTACCTTAAAGTTTATGTATGTTATTATTCGCCATTTTCCTGTAACAAGAGTAATTCAGTGTATTTGGAGAAGAGAGTGTGACTCAACAGGCAGAATGGAGGACTAACTGACTCTGCTGTCTGGGGGCCTAGGCTGTTAGAACTGTAAGCTTTCAGCAAAAAGAGTTGATCTTCAGAAAAGATTTCAAACGTTCATTGAAATCTTTTTATAGAAATTCTTAACAAAAAAAAAATTACTTTTGATTTTGCGCAGATCAAGTTAAACAAAGTTCAATCTCTCAGGCTCTTGAGTTGAACCTAATGTAGTTTAATGCTTCCAGGAATTAAAAGTCAGAAGACTGCTTATCAAACAGCCCTGTGAGTTAAAGTAAACAGAGAAAATATGAAGTTTGTTCCTGTCTTTTCCAAAAGACAGAAAGTTTGTTCCTGTCTTTTCCAATTTAGCCAAGAGGGCTTTGACATTAACAAGGGTTCAAACTTAAAAAAAAGACAGTTTTAACAGGGTTTTCTTCAAAAACCTGCCAACCCAAGTTCCTTTTTATTCATTTGATTAAACTTTCAACCATTTATTTGGTTAAACTTTGTTTGGTTAAACGTTTCTTTTTTTAGTGAGTGTATTTGTTTGAATAATATATGCATTTGTTTGTGCAAACATAAACTAATCTGATGCTTGGCCTAAAAGTGAGTAACACAAAATATACAAACAGGAGTTACATAATGTTATATAATATTCTAAGCTGTTCATGATGGCTTTGTTACATAATTTAATGGAAAAATGCCTACTTCTGTCTGAACTCCACAGAATTGTGTCTGATATGCCCATTATGTAGTTCTAGTGTTTCTCTGGACCACCGGATATCGATTCGGGAGAGCACAGACAAGCACACGCTCTTCTCTGAAGCACGTCGAGCGTCACATCTTACCACACCACCACCCACAAGATGGGCCAGCGCAAAGATTAGCCAGCAGAAGACACTTCATGCGCAGCTCAACAGGTGCACTTGCATTCGCCCCAGCGACCAGTGGGGGTCACTGGAGAACAATGAGCCGTCGATCCCTGCGGACTGAACACTCTCTAACCCTGGGCGATGCTACCTACAATTATGGCATCGCCAAGTGGGGCTACCAAGCCCAGTCATTGCTGGCATGGAGGGAATTTGATTGTGGGCCATGGGGCTCATCCATGTATCAGAACGAGAATGGTGCCTAAGTTGGATGAGCCACCCAGCAGCCTCAGTGTTGCTCTTTCAGTGCAGTGTGTAGACACTGGTCTTTAGTCATAAAATGGTGACATTAGATCATACAATGATGACACCTTATATGGTGATGCTGCAGACCTGGTGAATCTCTCTCAGTGATATTCTCCATCACGTACAGCACTGCACAGTGGTGAATAATGTCCACAGCATATGAAATAATGGACATCTGTATGCTATATATTAAACAAATAAAACAGACAGACTTTCCTAACAGATGCAGTACTGTCATTATCATAAAGACTGCTGACAGGACGCCAGATTTCCTCTTTAAGGATCTCAAAGGAAACACACATTTCACATACCTGAACAGACGAGTATGTAGCAAGCCTTATCTGCATCCAAGGCAAACACACTTTGGAAGTTAAAGATTTTGCTCACTGCCAAACATCGTGTGACCTATAGTATTTCTATCACCTGCATATTCATCAATGTGCAATGGTTCCTCATTACAGAATTCTTTGGTGATGTAGTATAAAAAACAGGCACAGATTTATGACTAGTTTTGTGATAAAAAACAAAGAAGACTTTGAAAGTATGGGCCAAACTTGCTTTCATAACTGATGAGGCATTCAATGCCATTAAAACCTTGGTTAAAATCTCATGGTAGCAGAAACACTCGAGGCTCAGTTTACACTATTCCCTCAACAACAATGAAAATAGGACACTAGCTCAATGTCAAAGGTCTGAATGTTCTCAATTACATTTTTGTATTATACTCATATATCCATTAACAAATTCTCAGATCATTATCGCATGTCACCAACATTTCTATTTCTAATGACAAAATCACTACAATTCTTTTCTCACACACACTGTTTTACTTGTTACTCTTGGGCCCCGTTCACACTTGCATTTTGGGGCTCGACAACCAAAGTTATTAGCTGGAGTCGAGAAGACCGAGAACGCTTACAAGTATGAACGAGTAACAGGACTCGCTCCTTTATTTACAACGCTGTCAGTAAGTTTGTAATAGCGTGATATTAGCTCTGAATGTAAATCTCGCATTTCAATTATCACGCAGGTGTAAACGTGATCTCCAATGTCAACAAACATGGGGCCAACCGTATTTAGCTGTATTGTGAACGGGGCCTTGGTGACTGCTAATCAAATTTGTGAAAAGAATGCTAACAGTACATTTTTCATGGAATCCAGGCCTAATTTACCCAGTCTGGTTGGTGGTACCACTCAACATTAGCCTGTGATGATATTGGAGATGACAGTGTAATATGTCCAGTCTTTTGTAAAATGAGGGGCCACTTAACTGACAAGTGGCCAGATTTGAATTTAATTAACTTTCTATGTCAGCTGTGTGCATGAGGTTTTGTTACATTTTTGGGGTTTTTTATTTTCTCAATGAAAGCCTTAGGTAATGACACAGACTAAAACAATATTGACAGATATCATATGCGACTTTGAAATAAACAAATTACTCCATTTTAAATTTTTGCATTACATTATGTCAGTCACAGACATTGCCAGATATTATAGTTGTAATAGGGGATATACATTTTGTGCCAGTTTGTCTCAAAGATAACTTTTTTAAATCTTTAAATGTCTTTTGAAATTATGACCAGATTCTCATAGGATTACCATCTCCTAGGCTAGGGCACAATTGCTAAAACCTTGAGATCAACATGCTTATTTTCATTTCCTTTATACAGCACATGTTCTCATTTCAAATGAGAATGGTTAGCAAAGTTACAGAAAATACACTGTTCACACAACGTATCCAATCAGAGCGCCATGTCAGAGCAGGGGCGGAGCAGTGAAAGGCTCTCCCTCAGAGGATTGGTCAACAATCTGAAAGGTGCCGCGCTAACGGATGGCGGAGGATGGCGACAGCGAGGGGTTAATAAACACATCTGGACAGTAAAATGAAGCATTACGGAAGGTCCATGTGGCAGGTCTATGGGTCTGTGTTCATAACACTGTGGGCAAAGGTGCAGGGCCAAGGTTCATGAGATGAAGTCTTGTGTGGCAAGACTCCTCAGTCTCCCAGGGAGGCTGTGCTGCTGGTGGGAAGCCAGCGCAAGGCTTAATATAGCTCTGAAAAAGCACAGATGACCATCAGGGGAGCGTGCGCATAGGCACTCGCGGCCCTTTAACACACAGTGCTGAAAGCAGGATGGGGGGTGTTCCCAAAAAAAAAGCTTAAAAACACAAAGCCAAGAGCTACGATTTTTTCGTATAATTTTGTATTATCCTTGAGAATGCGTTTATTATTTGTGACGTTTTCCTTTCCCATGATGACTTGAAAAGCTCAGTTCGGGTTGTGTACCTTGGATGTGGCAAAGAACAAGGGTTCTCACACCTGGTAGATACTAGCAACCTTCTGGTTACAAGAAAATGTCTAAAAAATCTCAGATAGGGTATATCACAATGCCAGTCATTTTCATGGCATGGATTTCGTGACATGTTTTGTTGGACATGAAACGGAGCAGCTTGCCATATCATATAGTAGAAGCAAGGTGTCCTGGGTTGTACAAGACCAGGCTTGATAAAGTACTAGAAAGCTTATAGACAGTGGACAAAAGATACTGTAAGTCTATATTTATTGAATGTTCTTGTATTCATAGGTTCGACAGTGACTACTGTTTTTTGAATGAATGTGACTTCTGTAAATTTATTACATCACTTGTAAATTGCATAGGAAATGTTTTACATGCTCCCCAATGGCAGACCATTCTCAGGCACTTGAGTATACTGGTAGACCCTATGGCTAATGTTAAATATGAACAGCAGTTGTGAGTCCTGTGTTCATATACAGTGCACTCCAAAAGTGTTAGGACAGTGACACATTCTTTGTTGTTTTGGCTCTGTCCTCCAGAACATTGGATTTGAAATGGAACAGTGACTATGAGGTTGAAGTGCAGGCTTTCAGTTTTAATTTGAGGGTTTTTACATCCATATCGGGTGAACCGTGTAGCAATTGTAGCCATTTTTACACATAGTCTCCCCCATTTTAGGGCACCAAAATTAATTGGAGAAATGAACATAAACTTAAATAAAGTCATCATATTTAATATGTGGTTGCATATCCTTTGCATGCCATGACTTCTTGATGTCTGTGACCCAACAACATCAAAAGACTCTTGATATCTGATTTTCACATACTCTTACAAGCGATACTGTCTATAAACTCTGCATTTGAATGGATCTCTGTGGGAATTGGGGGGTGGGACTAGAATAAGCTGTAAATAACACAGGAATAGTATGGAACACATGGTTGGCTAAATGGCTGTAAGTCATCATGGGTCTGAGGTATCAGATGAGCCTAAACCGTCACTCTGCTGCCAGATATGCAGTAGATATGGATGGATAACTTTTAGGGTTGTTTCTCCTGACTCATTTTCCTATTGAACTCTATGGAAAAATAAGTCAGGAGAAACAACCCTTAAAGTGATCCATCCATATCTACTGCATATCTGGTAGCAGAGTGATGGTTTGAGGCTCGTTTGATGACTTAATGCCTTTTCAAAAGACCTGTTGCTATAGGAATTCACAAATTCTAGAACAAATGGAGCTCAGATCATGGGTATGTATTTGACTAAAAATAATCTTTACTTAAATGGCAAGACAACATTAATGGGAGCATAAAGTGACTCTACAGTCTACGGGGATCAGGCCACAGTGAGCCTTTGGGAGACTGCGTAGACCTCCTCGGCATGCCCCATTGCCCTTGCCGGAAGGGGGGAGATGGTGGTAGGGGACTCGTAACCCATGGGTTTATGCGAAGCCACCATGAGAAACTCCCCTACCTGACCCCCATCGGACCCTGTGAAATAGGATCACCCAACCAGCTCTCCACAGCTGGTAGAGCTATGATGGCAGCTGGGATGCCTATGTGACAAGGCAGAGCACACTTTGAATAATGGAAGACGTGATTTAGTGGAGCAGAAAACAGGATTCAGTCACAGACAGCACCACTCAGAAGGAATTCTGAACGAATATCTGTACAGTAAGTGAAACAGAACCCTGTGGTAGAATGCCTTAATCTGGCCGGTCAAAGATTCACGTGCAATTTTAGATTTTTTTCCACGCACATAGAAAATGGTACTCTACATCTTTTTTCGTCAGATTCTTGCACAAAATGGAATATTTCAAAATCATTCGTGTGATCTTGCTAATTTTTTTTTGTTTCCAAAGGCTTTATTCTTTTCATTCCGTGATGAAGGTTTCTTGCCCCAAGACAGAGACGTAGGCCTCCAGCTTTTAAGAAATGTGACAAATACTGTCAAGTGCTTTGACAGCATGTTGACATTGAAGATAAAGTTGTCCATTATTTAAGCTATAATAATTTAATCAATTATTAATACGTCATCACTGTTTTCTACACTCTCATCCAAAGAGAACCTGGATCAAACTGAGTAACAATACTTAATGTTTTGAACAAACGCTCCCTTGTTTCGTGATGTTGGCGTCATTATTCTTTATTATTTGTTCATTCTTTTTGCAAATACACATCTTTATTGTTTTTTTTTAATGTTTAAATTTAGTAATATCTTCAATTCAAATTCAAACAGGTGGAACATGTTTTCATTGGAGCTGACCAGGGCTTATTAAGTGGTGATTCATTGCCAGCCTGTGCATTTTAATGTCATCGCTCTTTTGTGTGGGGGAGATTATCATGTTGTAGGCTTTATATCTAACAACTGGTGTTGCTGCATTTGTGGAATTACTTGGTGATATGTTGGTATCGGTCCTTGCGCAAAGGTTATTACCTACCAGTCAGCACAGGTCTGGCCATGATGCAAGGCATAAGATGTATTCTTAAAATAGCTCCAAGAGCATTTGCGTCTTCATTGCAGATGATATTTTTTTTGCTATTTCTCTGGCTTCTAATTATATATGCATTTTAATGTAGCATGTGTTAACACATTGTCACTTTTAATTCTGGATTTTATGTTTTGCTGTATTATAATTGCCTTTTAGATTGAAAGTCAAGCTCTCATAATGACACCTGCAAAAAGGCTGTTTAATAATAGTAACTGTAATCCTAACTGCTGGTACTATTATTACAACAACTACAACTACTTCCACTATAACTAATAATAATAATAATCTTTGTTCAAGAGTAGTTCTCCTCTTCTTCAGTGAGTAACTCATTCATATTTCTTTTCACTACAGCTGGTCTCATTGCTCCAGTTCTTTGTCTGTGTCTGAGATGTCAAAGACCGGTAGGTTGTATTTATTCATATGGACATGAATAAGGCCATGGGATGTACTCAATTGCCCATGATATGATAATGCTATGTTTTTATTTTCTCTGGGAGCTCTCCAGACAACAGGAAATGTTCAGTATGTATTCAAGAGGAACAACTTTGGTTTCATTTCAAAACTTCCCAAAAAAAAATGCAGAGTCGGACTGATTCAGGAAGGAAGTGCTAATGTTTGTAATCATGCCTGCCAAGGAATGTTTCAAGTAGTTTTTATGTCGTGGTTGCATTTTGCCTACAAATGTGTGAGCAGATGAAAGATAATGGAGCCACTAAGTGGCTCTGTGCGGACTGCAGCTGTACGATGGAGGGATGGAGGAGAGACAGAGAGGGTGAGACACGGGGAAGAATGAGAACTAGAGGGCCTGAGATTACTCACTGGAAGCAAAGTGTTTGAAAAATGTTTACTTACAACCGGCAGCGGACTTGCTGAGGACACAGAAAGACATCTCTCTTTCCCCTGAGCCACGCAAGAATCCAGAATGTCATACCTGGAGGTTCAAAGGCTGTGCGGCCCTGACGAGGACCAGAGTAGATGCGCTGACTGGTCAGATGGCCTGGTGCAGGGCACCAGTAGTTTCTACTCAGAGATTAATTATGGGGACTGGAGGGACATCTGGAGAATGCTGGGAATGTTATAATGGCTCGGGAAAAGCGGCGATGATTTGGTTTAGGTCCCCTGGACGCTGGTGAAAAGGGAGTGAAGTAAAGAGCAAATAGAGAAAATAGTAGGTGAAGAAGATTGGCCTCACAATCCCTTGCATTTCCTCCCCACTTTGAATCCCCAGGTCATCAGTGCTGGGAAACGGCATGGGGATCATAAGAGATTGAGAAGCAGAGCCCACAGGTAGATGCTGGGGTGGTGGTGGTGGTAGCGCAAAAAGTTCCCTGAAAGGCGTACATGCAGGAGTATACAGGGAAAGCCAAGCATGTTAGCAGCGTAGCACAACAGAGCGCACAGCAGGCAGCAGCAGCAGCGCAACAAGCGAATACATGAACAGGTGAGGTTGGTTATTTAAATAGCTCCTCCCATGTAAGGCATAGCATCATGTGAGCTGACGCGATTTGGCACTTCGAGTTGTTTGCCCCGAACTAGCTTCACGGCCTTCACATCATATGTTATTGCGGAAGATAAACCCCTGGTAATGGATGGGGAAGAGAGTACTAGCTGGCGTGTGGGAGCAGCATGCCAAATTAATTACTCACCCCATCAGGACTGATTTGGGATATATTGGGGTAATTAATTAATGGTTATCTTCACTCTCATTCTTCCAATGCCGTCTCAACATACACCTGTTGAGAATACGTCTAGGTTTGCTTTGTAAGGACATGTGAATGGTATTACTCCTGGTATGTTCTAGGGGATTCTATGGGAGGTTTCATGTAGTGTGATAGCTCATTCTGAAGTACCTGGCATACACTCTTAGAAAAAAGGGTTCTGAAAGGGCTCTTTGGCTTGTCTTCATAGGGGAACCCTTTATAGTTCTTTATGGAACCCTCTATGGTAGGTGTGAAAAGTGTGAAAGCTCCCAGATTGAACCATTTTGCACAACAAAGAACGCTTGCACTAGACAGGGCTTCTCTATGGAGACACTGAGGAGTCTTTTGGAACCCTTTCTTCTGAGAGTGTACAGTATTTTAATGTAACATAGAGTAATGTAGCTCTTAAGGGTCATTTATAGAAGCTCCATAAGGCAAGGTAATGTTGTGTTACTCTTATAGATCATTGTTATTTACTTTATCTATGCCATGTGCACACGGCAGTTCTTTTATGATAATTTTGAGCTCTGTGTATAAGCTTTTACACATTGTATACAAATATCTATGGCAGCATAATGGCGAACCACTTTCATGTTATTTGGTATTCTGAATACGCGTCCATGTCCTAACAGTTGTCATGACATGTATTATATACGTTTAGTCCCATGCGGGCCTTATAAATTACTCTGGATTATCTTGTCTACTTAAAAAAGAAAAGAAAAGAGGAAGTCTTCAGAGGGGCTCAGTTTGTAAAGGTTCTTGCCACAAGGGCAGGCCGAGCCCTATATGGCCTAGACATTACAGGTCAAACCTGAGCTATGCCATTGGTCAGTTATGACTCAGAGACTTCAGAAACAGGCCATAAATGGCTTTGGATAGGTCGAGTATAAATCAGCCAGGGTCCCTGATGGACAAGTTCCTCTTAGCTGCTCGCCAGATGTCTATAGGTTAACAGCTGGCATTAGTAAGAAATGTGCCTCTCCTGATTGGTTGTAGCTCCATTGTCTTACACAATATGTATTGTAGTGCATAATAGTGAATGCATCAAGGTTGAATGTGTCAATGCAGTACACCCCACACTGGTGCAGATGACAAGAGCACAGTACCAATATTGATTATACACAAAGGGAGACAAAACAATAATGATAGAGGAACAGTGTGTGCGAGAAGAGCTGAAGAGACCCCAGCTTGTTTAAATGGGTGTATTTACTTTATTATGACAACTGTAATCATAGTTCTTGTGTGTGCTCTGTCATGTGCTTGGCTATAACAAGTAAGAGCGCTCATTCTTCTGATCATCAGAGTTCTTACACCATGGGCCAGCCTTGCCAAATCGACCACTATAATTAAAATCACTCTATAATCATCTAAGCACATTGCCATATGTATGTTGGTGACTTCCACAGTTTACATTTGACATTTCATTTGTTTTCACTTCAAGCAATTCAAGTAGCACCACACACAATATTACCCTCAGTTTTCAAATCCTCCTTACCCTGTTACATAATATCTTATCATGGACCTCCATGCATTTCTCCATGAATATACGTACTTGTGTACATTTGAATACACTTTGTTGTAAGGTAGCTGTCTGATTGGATTTCAGATTGGAGTGGCCTTTTTAGCACCCTGTCAGACAGAAATGTGATTAGGATTATGTGATTAGTTTTTGATTTCTGGAATCCAATGTATTAGAACTATGTATATATTCATGTAGCCTGGGCATATACATGAAGTAGATTAAATTATTATTTTGGGAAATTATATAACATTGCATATGATACTGAAAATAAGTATAATGCTAATCAATACAGCTTTGACAGCTTAATTAGTCCAGTAGTTATTTTGATTACAGCACGGGAAGGAAGGGTTAAAGTTAATGTATCTTAAAGTATGTCATGAGGTTGATGTCTTCAAGACATACTTTCAAAAACTCTCACCAAATTTCGACTATTTATCTTGTAGAAGTAATTGAAGTATCTTGTGAAATCTCAAGATGTGACATTATCTGGAAGCCCATTTACCATCTGGGTGAATTAACATGTCACACCTCAGTCATTTCATTATTTTCACAATGTCATTTAAAGCTCTCAGACAAAGTATGAGGGACAAAATAATAATATTTAATAGCAAATAGCAAATAATAACCTTGAAATACCCAAGAGATCCATGAGTTTGTTTCAAGAAAAGAAATTGCAAAAAAAAAAAAAAAATCACACAGGGTCAGATGGAAATTGCTTGAACTTAAATTTGCATGATTAATGTTTTACTGTAATATCAAACAACAAAATAAGCCTCTTGCCCTTAGTGAAATATAACTTGTCATAAATATATTTAGGCCAAAATGTTAGGCTGTCTGAAAATACCATAGAAGGTCTGCATATAATTTTTACACTGGCATTCAAGATTTATCTTTGCCACAACTTCAGCCAAAAAAAGTAACTCTAACAAGAGGATTTTTTGAAAAAGGTAAAGAATGTTTTAATTCAACAGAGCAAAGACAAGACTGTGTGAATCGATCCATGTTGTTATCCACGACCACTTTCATTTAAATTATTTATTTCAGCTTCTGTAGTGACCTCCCGTAATTATGGTTCTGAGTTAAATTTCCATGGGGGTTAGAATTGATATTTTGCATTGCCAGGACAGAAAAATCCTCTGAAGGTACGATGAGAAAGCCCCCATCTTCTTCCCTGAGAATAAAAATATAAATAAAAAGTGTGGATGCTTTCTCAATGCAAAGTTCCTGTGTAAACATCTGCCCACCAATTTATCTCATTTGTATTTAAGTTTTAAGTAAAAAAGGACATTGTCTTCGGACAGTTAACGGAAATGATACACTCTTTTGAAAAAGTTTCCATGAAGCCAACTCTATATGCCTGTCCTGATCTGAAAAAGGTGGGAGATTAATGTCACCCAGATGCACTACAACACAATCCAAGCATAAAAAAGGCATTTTAAGGAGGATTAAGATCACACTGTTCCACAGATACAATAACAGGCTCGGTATCAGGAGCGCTTTTCGGTGTGGCTGTTCCGGGAACTGGATGCTGCGGTTGTGTTCCTTGTCTGGAAGCCCAGATAGGAGTCAACAGAGCAGCCAAAGTCAGACATGAGACACAGATGAACAGAACGAGATTATGGATCTCTGGCACATGCATCACAGCTGTTTGAAGTGGGCTCTCTTGAAGCACAAGAGCTGAGTAATGAGATGGTGAAAATCCAGAAGTTAACAAATAATTAAGATTTGGGATGAAAGACCACATCTCTGCTCCTCCCAATGCTGGTATATAATGGAATCACTGACCTTGTCTTTTGACATGTAGGAAACCCTCTGCCTTCCCATCTCCTTCATTATTTCACATTCCTTGCCTATGAGATCAGAGGGTCAACCCTTGCAAAGCTCCTAGCTAAATATGCCTAGTCTGGTTTACAAAGCCTTTCCAACTGTCCTCTTAACATCCAGTCCCCATCCAGCTCCTTATGATTTCCACTGTTGCTATTTAAATTTTCACAATACATATTAGATAATTGTATTCTTTTTTGGTGTGGCCCATACCATGTGAAATACTTACAGAACCTGCAAGGTCACAATGAATAGTTTGATGGTATCTTTACATGAACTGCATTGTGTTGCAGCAGAGGAAACTCCTCTTTACAGTAAGGCTCAACAGCAATGTCCTCTGTCCTCAGGTTTGAAGAATCGTTTACCCAGTTTTTTTATCCCATTGTTTTATTTTTGTCTCTCTGTGTTCAACCGGAGCAGAAGACGCACTCTTGAATGAAGATGTGTGCAACAGTTCTGCCGAAACAGTCCCTAACTGGATGGTAACACAGTGAAGTGCGTACCACCCAGCGTGGCTGCCTGCCAAAATTCAGTTCCGGACAATGGGGTGTGTCACTGCAGCAAGGGCAAGTGTTTTACAGGGCGACTCACTTGGCAGCCCACAGCTTTGATTGGTTTAAGCAATAGATATGTTTTTTGTTCAATGCCTCCACAATATCATGTACTTGGCAATGCCTCCACAATATCATGTACTTGGCAATATCTGAAATTGACAAAATATGCTCACACTTTTTTTTCATAAGAATATCAAAAGAGTCCATGCTAAAAAATTAAGCATAAAGTGCACGGAGATTAGATAGAATCTGGGCCCAAATCATACAGCGCATGGAGGATGATATGGATATTTTACAAAGCAAATTACTGTATCTCCAGTTTCAACATTTTTTATTTCTTATATTTCTGGAGCATGATTTTATAAAAGCCTGGAATGAAAAGGGATCAGCCATTTTAAAACACAGAACACACTTGCATTCCAAAAACAAGAATGACTGTGGCCATTGTTCTGTGTATGGATTAGAGGAAGATCATATTTCCCCCTCCAAGCTGTATGGGGTCAGATGGACTGTATATTTGTCTTTCTATAAAAGAGAAGCCAATGGATGTTGTTAATCAATGCAGGCACATTTCCACAGGCAGTTTGAAATGTAACGCCATTGACTGCATTACCTTGTGTGAAGAATGAGGTTTGAACTAAAATTCACATATAAATACATCATTACAGGAAGTATACATTTAGAATATATATGATTGTATATGTATATGAAGCTTAGCAAAAAGTACATGGGAGAGAACAAGGTTATGAAATTAAATCTACATAATTTCATCATGTCTATCATTGGCGTTCCCATTGAGGGTGCAGTATGTCTGAGTGGACATGGTGGGAAAACTGCTTCAACCTTTGAGGAGGTGGTTGCCTCTGGTTATATGCAGGCATCGAATCAAACGAAACAGTCATCTGGCGAGCTGATCTGACACATCTGATAGCAATGAGTCGCAGGGTAAGAATCCTATGAGTGTCTGACATGAAGGCATCACCTGAATATGGTTAATATCAATATTAACCACAGGCGTAAAAATAAAATGAAAGACTTAATAACAGAATACAGAATTCAATTTCGGTAATCTGTCATACTCATTTGGTTCTGCATTTCGGTACAATGCTTTAAAGACCTATTGTCTCCTTCATGGCAAATTTGTGACAGCCTCATGGCGTGCATCATGTTAGCGAAATTAGCCGCCGCATAGCGAAGAAAACACGGCTAAAAGGTCTCCCGTGAATCGAGTGCGTCCGTCCTCCGTAAGACCAGATGCCTCCTCCGAAAGCACTGTCACGGTGCTTCAGACGAGTTCGGAAGTTCAGACGCCTACCGCCCACTTTAAGACGCCCTGAGGGCCACTCTGCTCAATAAGACAGCTGACCTGGTCCGGGTCCCTGTTTCACACCGACACGCCCTGTCTAGTGTATTGACACGATGGGCAAAAAAGAAACACGTTTTTAGCGAGGAAGACTTCCAATAATGCCTGTGTGTTTCTCATAGGTGCGAAGGATAATAAATCAGTTATTACGCTGGGATTAGCGGGAACTGGTCGTGTTTAACAGGATAACAAATTTCTAAGCCCCATAGTCAACCCCCACCCCAGTACTAAAGTACTACCACTTTTCTCTGAACCAGCTGAGAAAACATCACCAAAGGAGGGAATCAAACTGCAGGTCAGAGGTAAAACTAGAGAATGGGGACAAGATGAGGGCAGTTTAAAAAAGAAATCAAGGCCATACAGATGAGTTGCTTGGTGTGAAAAGTTGCACATGTGCATGCTATATGTGAACAGAGGTATTTACTAATCATGCTTATATGAATGTACTACAAATTCAACTGAAATCTTGTGTTACAGCATATTACAGCACATATCAGCACACTTTACATAATAACTGATGCATGGGACAGCAAGAAAGGTTGTTAAGAAGTTTTATATGGAGTACTGTGCTATTATTTTTATTTATTTGTCTATTTTTGTAGTCAAGTCAAGGACAAATTTTGACTGAATCAAGGCCTGTGTCATGTTATGCCTTTGCTCACAATTGATTTGTTGCTGTGAAGCACATGAAGGCACATACGAATTAAAGCGAGTTTAAGGAATGCCTTTTTTACTTGTGAAAAAGGAATTACGGTGTCCGACAGCACAAAGTGATCACGGAGACTGTATATTCTCACCAGCGGTTCCCATGCATCTCTCCTATCGGAGGCAAGTGGGACAAAGCTATTTTTGAAGAGAATATTACGGCCCTATATTTATACATATATTATTTATTTCTATGAATTTGTTTTACTGTGTGGGGGTTTTGGGATTTTTCCAGATCTCAGTACGGGTTAGAATTTATCTGATTATGGCTGATGTATTCCACATGGAGACATCAAAACTTTCTCCCAAACTCCCCACTCTTTGCTGATTTTTTTCCCTCCTGTGTGTCAAACATAATGGATGGGCAATGTCTTTCCTACGTTTAAAAAAAAAGACAATTACTGCAGAAATGGACTACCTACATTTAGGAATTTGAAAAATATTAATATAAAGAGCTTTTCTTCTTCATGTGTCCGATGAAATAGCTGTCTTTTTAGTAGATTTGTAATATATATATATATATATATATATATATATATATATATATATATATATATATGAAAATCTGTTATCTAACAGTGCTTTTTATATAATATGAGTAAAAGAGAGGCTAATCTGACAATTGTTTACATTAACTTACATTACAATCACTAAGCAGAAGCTCTTATCCAGAGTGACGTACAGTACTGGAAAACATCACTTCTAGATAAAAGTATTAAAAACTTCATCAAGTAATACATTCTTAAATGTTTCCAAAGCACCTACAATGGCCTCAGATCACCATCTTCTTTGGTCTTTTTTGTTTCAAATTTTCAAAAAAAAATTTTTTATCCTTTATTTTAAATTTCCCTTTATTCTCAATTTGGAATTCCCGTGAACAATGACAAGATCTTCCTAATGGGGAAATATCCACAAGGTCTGTGTCCTTAGAAACTTGTGCAGCCAGTCGCCATTTCTGTTGACTCTGCAGTCCAGCCAACTAAACTGTGCAGCCATTGTGTCGGGGAGAACGCTTCTTATACATACTGTATGTTGCAGGTGCTCAGATGACTTGAGTTCTCATTGTGTGATATCCTGCCAAGTGAAACACTCCATCCCTGGCCGACGTTGTCGCTATTTATGCTTTAACCCGCAGGGCTTCCACCACAGTCAGCTCTGACACAGTCAGTATGTTGCCATATGATAGGGCGAGCAACTGCACTGAGAACCAGTGTTCTAGCTGGATGTAGGCCACCACCTTAATCTTCCGTCTCCTTCCCCCCCAAATAATTTGTCGACCTGCGTTGCGGCTACAAGTCCGATCGACATGGCGCAACCACTTTTCTACCTATAATAGACCAGTGTTTTGTACTCATTCCCATGTTGCAATATACGTGCCAACGTCAATAAAAACTTTAATTTCTGCCCCACTAGTCGACGTTATATCGTATATCGTCCTCCATGACCGACATTGATTAGACTGAACAACGTCAAAATGTTTGGTGGGCTAAACCAGATACTTTCACTTTAAAAGCCTGCCTGTTTGCTGCTTGTGGTATTACATGTGAACATTATTTTTGCAGCAGATTGAAAACACATTGTAACTTTGCAGGCTCTTCCAACTTGCAAAAAGAGCACAACATTTGAGCTTCGGGGCAGTTATAAACATTATGATCGGCTTGTGCAAGCAATGATTTATAAATATAGGCGATAAAATAAAAATACAGGTTAGAAGACCCCAAGACACAGTGAATGATAAAGAACAGCTGTCAGTATACTGTGCCATCTGCGTGTGTGTGCCTGGAAACAACAACTTTACTCTCAACATCAGACACATTCTATAAAACCGAACCTGAGGTTATACATCACACTTAGACATTTAGCCTCTGTGCCAAAGGTGAGGGGATTTTATTTACTTTATCGTATTGCCAATGCTCTCAGTATCATGCATGACTTCCATACATAATGGAACACAGACTATATATATGGTGCCTGGTCCATATGTTGTTGTCAAGTGATAAGTCTGTAAAGAATTTGTTTTCTTACAAGTATTACATCATTGCATAATTATACAACAAGGTCTAATATTACAGACAAATTGTTATGTTTTTTTATATATTTATATCATTATCATTTTGGTCTATTGTGTAGCAGTCACGCAGCATTCACTAATGCGTTAAATTTACAGAAATTTTTTTTTACAAAAAATGTTTAAAAAAAAGAAATAAATAAAAGATCTGTAACATTTCATTTCCCGAAGCCCTCCACGCTTTGTCTGCACCCTTCAGACAGTGAGAGTGAATGATGCCATTATATTGTATTTCAGGCCATCAATCAGCATCTATGTTCATGACTAAGACGGTTTGGCCCTGGAGGGACATGTCATAAAGGGCAATAATTTAACATTTTCTTTTGCAACACACTTCAACTCGACTTGAGCCCTGTCTTATATGACACGGGTTTGCCAAGACCCCACGCGCATATACATGCAACTGCATGCATGTCCTTCCAATGCTCCAGAAATGGCATTTGCGATACGACAAAACGATTTAGTCGGGGGCTCATATCCAAATAAATGCACACACTGCGGAACCTCTGATTTGTGTGAACGATATGCAGTCTGAATATGGCGGCAGTGCACAATGTCAGCAGCACAATGTCATAATGTAGTACAAAGACGTAAGATGAACTGCGGTGTGAAATCCCCGCTGTTGTCTGATCTTCCACTTTTCGCGGATTGTGTTCGTTGATGTATGTGCGGAAATGTGTGCGTGGAAATGGCCCCTGTCAGACGGCCGCATTACATTATTAACGGCTTTTTGATAAAATCACTGAAAGAAGCTCACTCTCTGGATTTATGGTCAACCCTCTGCGTAACACCTGCGGGACCCAAGGTTTCCAACTGGCAACTGGTAAGCAGACCCGGCTTCATAACAGCGGTATTGTATTGTGTCGTATTGGAAGGGTCCTATTTCAGTAGATGCCTCTTCATGGAAAATAGCAGGTGTTGAGTGATGCTGGCGAGGTAATGAGCGGGAGTAGAAAGAAGCCACACTGTGTTTTGGCTTCTTTTTTTGATATGGGAGCCTAATGGAGCTGTTATTTTATATACTGGCCTGCAGTTAATCCACTCTCTGGAGTGGTGTAATGATTGAGGAACTATACTAAAAGCCGGAAGGCATCAGCTATGCTTCTCAGGTGGGACACCATCTAATATATTCCTGAGGTTTGCAAGTATGCTGATGAAAAATTGGATAATTATGAGAGGTGGCCCGGACCAAAGTAACCCGTGTCCAACATACACAGGTGGTAGTATTATAATATTTAAAGGAAAGAATAACAATATCGCAAGCAGCCCTTCACCTTCGCCGCCTTAAAGCGGGCATCTGTTTCATAGCAGAATGTGTTCCCTTTACGATTTCTAAACCAAGATACTTTCTAGGTGGAAACATTTATATTTAAACGATACATCAGCCAATGAAAACGTCATTTTGCCTCAGTGTTGTCCAACTCACAGTGACAGAGGTGAAAATGCCATATGGCAATGTTACATTTAATGCTGAAATTTGTCACAAAAGTGTCATTTTCACTGAAATCAAGTTTTTTTTTTCTTGGGATTTACCCATATTTCGGTCATTACAGTCCAAAACACATAGTCTATGTTTCAGAGCAAGCTGTATCACACACAAAAATTGTACAAAAAGGCAGCGTGGTCTGAATATGTTCAGCAAACTACTGAATGTGGCTTGTGAGCCATCAAGTAGCAGGTACTTAATGAGTAAGGCAGTGAGTGAGGAAGGAGTCATCTCACTGTACCTCAGTTGGAATGTTTACATACTGTACCAAGCATTTCCTCTTTAATATAGTCTATTCTTAACATGCTGAAAAACAGCTTCCTGCAGACTGATGACTACAGCCCAAAATATTGTTTAGCAGGGGAAAGGGCCTTTCTTTATAGAAGACAATTTCTTCTTTCAAGTGAATCACGTTTGCAGGCGGGGAATTACCGAATTGTGTCTGCTTTGGCAGCGGCGGCCTGCTCACCCTGATTCACTCTCATAAGGGAAAGCCTCCTCTCCTGGGACTGGTCTGATGGCTTTATTTTTGTTTTTGCGGAGAGGGGTAAACAGAACCCGGTGCACAATAAGGCGAGGGTGTGCACCTCATTGCTCATGCAGCGCAAGGTTACTGTGACTGAGGCTCCGGGGAAACAATGGCGACAGGCGGCACGGTGACAGCGGGAGACAGGAACCAGTACAAACACAGGAACCTCCATTCCCGTGTACCACGAGACAGGGCCAGAGTCCGACAAGTACTGCGTATGCCCAAAAATGACAATGTAGGACATGTTTACTGATTAGCACCCCGGGGGATTATCAGTGCCAATACTGGGTTAGCTATAAAAAGGTTATTTGAATACAGATTTTATTGTTATTTTTTACAATGTCACAGTGGGACCAACCTTCCAGCAAGTTAGCAACATTTCCCTTCTCAATCATATCTGTTCCTCAATGAAAAACTGTAAGCTGTAATGGGTCTTAAAACAAATAAAAGCAAACTCTATGTTATCTTTGGTGAATTTAGCATCTGCCCAAATGTTTCATGGTAATATTTTCAATGGGTTTTATTCTCACAGTTTGATATCCAGCCACAAAAGTATAATATATGCCTATTCAAATACTTTTATTCAATGTGGTATGATTGATTTGATTATTACTTATAAAAAAACTACAACTATTATTTGGCCATAATTTAACAACTGGTCAAAAAGTACTATATGCTTAGCTCATATGTCTAAATAAAAGCCAACTGTATAATATGCCAATGAAAAATATTGAAGAATGTATGTTAATAGAAAGTTTATTTTCTCATTTTCTCCCAGTGTCCACTCACCAAATTAGCTTATTTTGCAAAAACATAATTTGTACATATTTATGATAGATAAGGTAGTATTACTGTTTCTGCCTGCCTCTCAAACTAAAACCTATTTTGTACCAACAGTTAAAAACATACAGTTAAAGCATCATGCTATTCAGCAGTATGAGTATCAGAACTTAATATAAATAATATAGGAATATAAATCTGTCTCAATTACATAAGTATATGTTTTTTCTTTAATCGAAGAACAAAGTAGTCCTCATAAAATATAGCAGATACATTCATTCATTTTCAGGTTTTCACATCTATCACACGATTGCAGTTCAGTTAGCCTGAACCACGTATAGAAACGCTGGCTAACCTTTAATGTCATCACAAGGTATATCACTCTGCGATGCTTAATATTCTGCTTCAGTTTGCTTATATGTTCATAAAATTTTAACGTAAACATACCACTTATAATATTGGCATACATTCAGGGAACATAATCCGTTCAGATAAGCTCTCTTAATTTTTGAAGAATTAAAAGCAAATTTGGCTTTGCTCCTGAAAATCACCATGTGCACTCAAATTTTGCTTGAGTTGTTTTACAGTTTTGATGTTGACATTTTATATGATTTTTAAAAATATATATCCCTCGATTTCTTTTCTAACAGAATATAGTGGAAATTATATCCATGGAAATATTACCTTGTACCAAGGGGACACCTTGGTATTTAGGCTGCTTCCCAAAGAATATGTGGCATTATTGAATATTAATGTACTTGGCCAGAGGAAATCCCAGTGGTAATTAAACGGAGCCTTATTGTCTAGGGGGCCAGAAGCCAAAGCAAACAGCGCAAATCAGCTGCCACCTGTCTGGAGGCGAAGGCCAGTGCAGCACTCGTGGCTGAGGGCCCGGTATTTGAAGTCCCCTGTCTCTTCTGCATGGCCAAATTTCACGAAGCGAGGCCGGGTTCGGCCCTCTTCGTTTAGCTATGCGAGAGCTTCACGGAGCACAAAATATTTCTGCCGTGAGAACATAACAGTTCTGTGCTCTCTCGCTATCTACAGGAGCACCTACGAAACACTTTTAGAAAGCTTTTATTCCACGGAATTATTGTTAGCCTCGGTCTTAGTAGAGGGCAGGCAGCCTCCCATCTCCCTGTGTAAGTGCGCATGCATGTTTAGTCTTTCAGTGGCGGCTTGGAACTGCACAGACCCCAGAGCTGGGATTATGTATTCTATAAATGGTTGTGTGTGAAATGAATTAGCCATATATCACTGATTGTGGGCTCTCCCATGACATGGTCCCCACGTGTCTCAATAGGGCGCTCCAGGTTGGCTCTTTATTCACAAATGAGACTTACTCCCGTTCCCTGGCAGTGAAGTTCTTGATCACTTTTAGATTAGAGTGCCATGGAAAATAAATGACTTCCCCGGCAAAAGTATGCAAAACAAGTGGGGGAAATAAACTTCCAGCTCTGTGCAAAATGGTATAAATGATGCTTCCAAAATAACATTTGGGAGATTTTTTTGGTTAAAACAGAAGGGTTGTTAGTGGAGGATTGTCTGCGGACCTGATGCCCCACAGCCCCCTCTGTTGGGTGAACACATTCTGGCAGGTTTCACTGGGAATGCATTCTCTGAATGAACGGATCCATTGTCATCACACTTTCATACGGATTTACCAGGGAGGTGTATGTAGGTGTCACTGTCACCTTACCCGGCTGTTGGGTGCTGACACCCAAGAAGTATGAACGACGAAACAGCAGAAAGTCATGAAGTGCATTCAAGAAGAGCCAGCATCCGGCCCCACCTTAAGCATTTCCACTGCCAGCTCGCCAACTCACCCGCTCTTTCCTTTCCACCCCTGTTTTTATTTCTTAGTTCATGATTTTGAAGAATTTCACCTTTCACAAAATACATAAAATATCGAAAGTATATTGAATGTGCTTCACTGTCTGAAATCAGACTATATGGCACATAGTTCAAAAATGTAGCACAGCCATTTTCATATTATTTAAAAATGATATAGAATTTTGCTGGAAAATTGACCTGTATTTTAGGTATCTAAAAGTACAGAAAAATTGCATTCATGAATGTAATAGTAATTGATACATTTTTGTACCATAATATTTGGCTGTGAAGTAATAAGTCTTCTTGACATTCTGTTTGTACATAATGGATGGTATTTGGTTTTGGCTGCTACAGAGTTGTGCCATACGAGTGTAAGGTTAATAATGTTTTTAATTAATGGTTCAAGTACAATACAATGTATTCTCTGTTACCAGCCAGGGGCAGATCAGGGAAAACATTCTTAGTTATATAATTAACATTAATGCTCCACACTTTAAAGGCCCTACACAACTCATGCCTATACTACCAAAAGGGCAGGGTGACTTGAGGATTGATTGTAGAAAAACACATCTGTCACCATGCCGTCAAACGGTCATTATTCACGAAACCCTTCTCAGACAGTGAACTGCATCAGATTTATGGTCAACCGAGTTTTTCAGATCACGAGGCAGATATAGCTTTTGAATGATGGGACTCATTAATAGGTCACGATAATTGCGTGTAGCTTTTTGCTACGTTCAGCTAAAGGAGGGCCTCCCGCAAAAAGGCGGCGGATTACTGCAGGTGCCAGGCGAGGCTGGTATCGAGGCATGCGTGATGTCTTGCGTTACGCATCCTGCAATCCGTCAAAACCAGCTGACGAACGTTTCGTAAGCAAAGGCTTTCCGCTAATTTGGGAGTCCGTAAATCACCCGCACGCTCTCGCTGCCACTTAACCGATTGCGTGTACAGTGCATTCCTGCAGAATGTAACGGATATGCACGGATCCTCCACAATCTAATGAGTTAGGGCCTTATGTTCCATGCTCATTCGCTCGATTGTGTGCATCGTACAGTACATTGAGGTATGCGCTGCGGTAGAATGATCCTGTAATCACTACATGCCTACTCAATGCATAAGCTTCCCCCCCCCTTTTGTTCTACCATTACACAATGGCAAGGTCTGTTTCCTGACTGACATGCTACGCGCGTTTCTAATTATAAATATGAGGTAGCTGGGTCGGCCACTGGAGCGGCGTTACTTGCGACACATATGCCGCGCCCGGAGTGAGACGCAAGAGAGATGTACCTGTTCAATCTCAAATGTCACTCTGTAACTGTGCTCAAAGTTACAGTTACAGTTACAAATTACAGCCATGTATTGCTTCCCAAAATAATAATAATAATAATAATAATAATAATAATAATAATAATAATAATAATAATAATAATAATAATAATAATAATAATAATAGCATGTACCATTTTATACTCTGATGGCCTATAATGAATTTATACCTTTCAACACATTACATTTTTTCTTCATTTAAAGCCCTGAAACACCAAACCGGGATGCTTCAGTTTAAAAAAAAACTTGTTAACCATTCACACTGACACTTTCATTGCTCTTTAAACATGTCAGCACTTGGCCCGAGCCGTTAATGCCTGTATTACGGTGATAATGGGCACAGCTTTGTAATGACAGGAGCCTTGATGATGAAACACTGTATAAATGTATAAAGCCAACATTAGGAAATTAAAGAATGTCTGTGCAAGTGATATAACTGCATCTAGTTAAAAGCCAAATCCTTTCTCCGGTACCCAGACTTAGCCATACACAACCATTCGGCAATCTTGAGTATATTGTGAGAGGATCTCAGATTTAAAAAATGTTTAACAATAATAGTTTTTTTTTTATTGCAGTCTCATATATAGTGTAATAGTTCTGTATTAATATGCATATGAATTATGCATATATAAGTAAATATAAAGCCTACCTTTTAACCATAATGATTCACAGGGTTACCCATTACCTGTACCTTAAATAGATGCATAGTCAAAGTTGACTACAAGAGAAAAAACAATAAACTGTTGACAATATTTTATGTTTTGAACTTGTTTTAATTTGTTAAATATCTGTTCTAAAAATCACATTACAATCTAACAAAGAATACATAAGAACCTCACCGTTGGACTCATAGAGACCTTGCTGGTGATATACAATACAACGTACTAGTACGTAGGTAGTGTTGGTCAGTAGTTGATTAGCACAATAATTAACACAGTGAAGTAGCACTCGAAGAGTTATTCTGAACTCAAAAAGAAAAGTACATGGATGGTATTATTTTTGTCTGGTTGTTTATTAAAGAAAACAAAGGGAAATGCTCAGCAGACAGGAAAGGTTCTCCTTTGTACAATAAAATAAAGTAGCGCGCCAAAAATAATCAACCCGTAAACAATGAAGGACCCTGTAATACATTTTCACCAACAGGAATTTACCCATCATTCAACGAGCGATGATATCAATGGTGACACAAGGAAGCACTTGAAGTAATTTCAGGAGAGGCAAGGACATTGGCATAAATATTAACATTTTCAGGGAACGCAAACTATCAACGTTTGGTTCGGATGGTTTTTACACAAGTCGTACACAAAAACCTAATTGCTTTAATAGGCTACAGCTATCCTAACTCCTGAATGAAGTCCTAGTTTTAATTCAAAAGGCCTGTTACACAATAAAATTAAAAAAAAGAAAAGTTGGAGATGGTTGTGGGTGAGGTGTAGGGTAATTGCGTTGGTGGTCGTAAATTCTTCCCTGATACAATGACAAAATAAACACATGGGTGGATGTCGCGGTGCTGTGCTGGAACAAGTAAAAGTGGACTTCCCGTGGCAGAAACACAAAAAATCCCCGGATACATAAAAGGCCAGAAACCTGCCAGAGGCTCTCTCAATAAGTGCCTGCTTTTTTACTGCTAGGGGGAAAGTATAGATACAAGGCCTTTGTTCCTTTGTTAATACCTAAGTGCTGAACTGAAGGCTTGATTTACTTGATAACAAGCACTGGGATCTAGGGCACTGTTGGTAAACTTAGGCAAACATACAGTATGTTTACATGTGTGTATGGACAAGTTGTTGTGTATATTCATTTAAAATATAGTAGTTTAGATGTGCCTAAATAGTTTAATTACACAGACAAAATGTAGTATTGAATTAGCTGTACTGTACCATAATTTGAGTCCACATATATGGAGTATTTTCACTGAATATTTCACTGTATATATTATAGGATTAATTATATTCTAAAAACAGATTTTTTTGCACTCACATTTTTATGGAATTCTAACAGATTTAACACAGACTCTCTTCACTGTCCATATTCATTCACCTGGTCCTTTGGAAAACTTTGCGGAAAGCTTTGCAGCACTTTCATCTCCTCAAAGACTTCCTGAACAAAGAGGCCTCTGTTATGGCCTGATCCCCTTCACAACCTGTGCAGTATCCCAACAGGTGTTTGACGGCCTTTCGGTACGAGTCTCACATCGGCAAAGAGTAAATTTTTGTGATTTTTGTGGTATGGTTTTGCTCGCAGTAGAGTCCCAGTACTCAATAGCATGTGTTCTAGTTTTCCCTCAAAGCCATTTCTGCCGAAGGCTGCACAAATTGCCAACCACTGCCACACGTACGTCATCTCTGACCACCTACACCACTTACAATTCTTACCACTACTGTAACTATACTTCTACAATTTTACTGCAGCTACCACTATTTTTACTTCTATTATGACAAATATGACTACCAGTACTATTTCTATTATAATTCTTACAACTCCTAATAGTTTCACTACCAAAACTACTGATATAAATGCATCTACTAGTACTGCTGGTACTTAGTTTCCATTTTTAAATTGATACCTGTACCACAGAATTGAAAACCGATAAGTTGGAATGTACTTTTACGAAACCTTTAATGAAAAGGCCCAGGAAGTATGGTTCGGCTAAGCAGTGATATCCACAGGCACATTGCTTGCAGACAGTTCACTTTCATATCCCCTGCGACGTGCAAGTGTGGTGTGCGAGTCCCCGCTACGGACTTTCTACAGACTATGAGTTTTGCATTCTCTGTGTCATTGCCTAGTGCACGGATGTCTGCATCGGAGACGACAGGCTGTCTTCTGCTTTATTTTCTCAATCAGTAACATATGCATGGCATGGACAGCTATGGTTCTTTGTCCAGTGGGGGCGAGGGGTGCGGGGGTGTCTTCCAAGTCAAATATTTACAATGGGGACCACGGTCCTAAAATCATTCATCACGCTGAATGCTGTCAGATGATTGGTTTCAACAGCATGCAACGCACTGTGTGGCACTGTGTCCGATTTGCACTAATGAGTAAGTAATATGAGAAATCTTGCGGAGTCTTCATGGCTTGTGATTAATTACAATACGTGATGAAAAGTATGATGCACCGCATCAGAATTCTTCCCAACGGCGGGTGGTTTGTAACATCACTTGAATCACGAGCATTCTCTTGGTTTTACATCCCATGATAGCATCTCTGGTAAGTCAGATTACACAGTGGAATCTTAAAATGGACATTCACAGGGGAGAAGGTGCTCAGCTTTTGTTTAGGCTTCTTAAAGAAGGTCCCATGGTTGCTTTTCAAATGAAGACCTGGGTGCTAAAAGTACTGGTCACATTTTTAGACAATTCAAGTTGAGCATAGAAACATGTTGTATTTGTTTAGCTAAGTCCACCCTATAAATATTTTTATCAAAAAAAGGTGCCTAAGTCTCTTTTCTCCACTGTGAAAACAACAGGTTATGGCTGATTTCATGGATCAATGATATTTTCGGATTAGATTTTCTCAAAATAGACATTTTGTGACTGTTCATTGTTTCTCTGGAAACGAAAAGCTCAGTGCATAGTGAGACTTTCAGGTTTCTGCTGGGCGGACCGCGTCTGTCCAGTTCGATCCACCCTCCTCCAATCCACCTGTATGGCTATGAGCTCTGTTTTCCATCTTAGCGCCTTTCATTCATGAATACAGATGGGCCTCATTTCCTTCTTCCAGTGGGTTCCCCCTTGTGGTATTTCTCTACCAGAAGGCGGAGTCCCCGGCATAGCATTACCAGTGGCCCGTTAACAAATGCCGCTTTCCATACCACAGGAACGGTGACAGTCTGCTGGAACAAGCTCCTGCAAATTATTAGGTGTTGGCTGTTACGGCAGACCACAAAACACCCACAAGTGAATGCCCCCCGCTCTGTGTTCGGAGATATGGGGGTTTCCTGGCCCTCAAAGTCTGTTTATATCCTCAGCAGAGTAATTCTGGCCCTGTTCACCCCAGACCAATCAACAAACCTCTGGAGGGAAGAGAGAAACAGGAGACGGACGATGAAATGAAATAATGGCATGCTTTTTTTTTTTGTCTGTGACTTTCTAAATGAAGTGTTGGGGATGAAAGTTACAGAGAAAGGTGTTGGCAGGGCAAACAGTGTCCCGAACCTCCTCACACATGCCATAAATCTTCAAGCCCCTCGTTGGCACTGATATACCACAATTGCGTGGGGCAGCTTTGGGGGTCAAAGGTTAACAGGCTGTCGGAGTGGCAAACGGGCGGGCAAACGGTAGAATCAAATCTCACCTCTATTGCTAACTCAGGAGCCAGGATCAACACACAACATACCCCATATGGGAGGGGTGGAGGGGGCATTGTTTTCTATCCAACTGAAATGTATTTTTAAAACATTACAATAGCCTTTTTTTCTGCTATCAAGTCAGTGTAAACACATAATACCGTGTAATAAATTAACGTGACGCTTAAAGGCATCACTGAAAGTTGAGAATAGTCAGTAGAGTGTGTGCGGTTTCCCACTCACTTCATGTAGACGGCATACCTTTTGTCTTCCAAAACAATGCCTCATTTTCCAATGCACCATAGACAGCATAAGTCTAAAGTAAAGGAGTACTCAAGCGGTGCGTATGCATTCTGTTTCAAGAATGCACTTAAAAGCAGTTTTTGCCCCAAATCTCCTATGAGTACGACTAGTTAGATAAACATCATCACTTCAGGAACCAATTAATCATTACTTTTTTTTTAGGAATGGTACGAAATAGTGTTTAAAATACTCAAGATTCATCCGAGAGCAAAGTTAATTTATCCCTGTCAGACTGTGAAATCTATTACCCATACTCACCTCATAAAGCTGGCAGAAACATTTGCCCAAAGAACAGATAAAGTACTATAATGGCAAAAACATTATGACGAAAACCTGATAACGGGCGCGGTGTGAGAACAGAGGTAGTGCGCATACCTCCACATCTATCCTGACCGCAGCAGTATATTCCAATTAACGGCAATGACGTGTCGCTCGCTCGGCACAACGGATGACCACTGCTCCGGTAGTTTGTTTGGTTTAACTTGTCCGCACCTGTGCGTCGACTGCGCTGCACAGAGCTGAACCCCCGCCCAGTGAGGACCCCGTTCACGAGGCCGGGGTCATGCGAAGTACGCCACGTGACGAGGGGTGACCCTGACCTCAACCGCCCCTCATTATCGTTTCAAAACCTACCCCCTGCATTCCTCCAAACGTATGAGCGTGCAAATATTTTGACTGGTCCCCCTGCTTCAAAAGAAGCTGGGAGAGAACCCATGAGAAATGAAGGAGATGGAGAGGGGGTTGAAAGGTGGATGAGGGCGGGTCTCACAGATGTGCATTCGAGTTTACATCTGTTCAGTGCTGCAGAGATGTGAGTGGTGAGATCTTCCCAGTTGTTGTGTTTAGCCCCTCTGGGTCTATGTGGACTATGCAGAGCTACACACAGCCTTGCTGGAAATAACCTGCAAGTCACAAGTCCCTTATTAATCACATGACTACAGTGCAGAATCCCAGAATCCCCCTCAGTATGACTGAGACTCACCACGATCATCGTTGCTGTAACAGACGGACAAAGCCGTAGTACAGTTTATCAATGATACGCCTTCCCTGTTCAGAGAAGCATCAGCTTCAAAGGCATGTATAGCATGATGGCTACAGGGAAAACACCACTGTTCTGGGACAAAGACAAAGAGACCCATATATTTTCACCCATAATGGAGGCGAAAGACGTTTCTCCCCGGACCCGAGTCACATCACCTTTATACTTTGGTATGTTTTCACAAAAGACAGTGTTTGGGAAGGGCTTTGGCCTATGACTGGGGCTACCAGTGAAATGTAGAAAATATTTTTTTAATTAAGGCCAATATTTGTTTTCATACATGAAAAAGGACCTTTTCATTTGGCACGGTTCATTCATATTTTTAGTATGTAAAAAAGTTAGTCCAGAATAAATTTAACAAAACAAAGACGATGTGCTTTAGGGAAAGATCATTTTTTATGGAAACAATTATGGTATCCGTACAAAGAAATAATGTAATAAAATAAAAATAAATATATATATATATATATATATATATATATATTTCACCTCAATCATGAACCAAATCAAGCTGAAAAAAAAAATGTTGTACTCATACAATACAAATAGATTGAGTGCTAAACATGAGAATAATTTTCTTTGGTTCCCCCTGCCACTTAAATTGGGTTTACCCTATTTCACACATGAATGCTAATTGTAAAAGAGCAACTGCAAAACAAAAAGAAAATAAATAAAAAAGGAAAGAAGTAATGTTTTTAGAGTATGGGATCCATCGTCCCTCGGTTTACTGCCGATCCAAATAAAGGGATCAGAACAAGAATCTTTTCATGAGAATCGCTGGGTCTCAGGTCTGTTCCTCATTAGAATGACTGTGACTCCAAAACAATACAGGTTCAGCTCAGTGTTGCCTTATCAAAATAAAAATAAAAAGATGAAAAATGAAAAAATAGAGGGCTAGGGAGGAAACAGGGAGAGGTTTGGGGAGAGGAAAACAGAAGGAGGCTTAACAAAGTCGCCCTCTGACCGGGATTCCAGCAGTCCAGTTGGCATGGCGAGCGGAGCCTTGCGCGCCGGACAGATGATGGCCCATTTAGGAAGAACAACACGGTTTGTTTGGTGTCGCCTGTTCCATCCTTCAAATTGTCATGCCGCTGTTTGCTTTCCGGGGGGCCGAGGAGTTGTCCTCTCAAGCAGCCGGCTGTTCCCTTTTAAAAGGATGGATCCTATAGGGTCAGAAAGAAGTGATGGCACTGGTCCATGTATCATGGCGGAGTAGGACTAATAGCAAGAGACTGGAGAAAATGCATGTCCACATAACAGATAACAAAAGCCTTGGGAGGCAATTCATGTTTGCGCTTGTTTTCTTTTGTTTTTTTTTGAGAGACTGTTTCAAATTTCACTATGGAAACAGTGTCTGAATCTCAGTGGTACATAGGGTCAGGGCCTAGTTCACTGGCTTGCCACGGCTTGGCAAGTACTATTACAAGTGCAAGTACAACTACAAGTACTATGCCAGCCCAAGGACATTACCTTAGTCCCCCGGTATTCAAATCACGGTCCCCGAGGTCCGAAAACTGCTGGCTTTCCAACCTGGGAGTCAGGTGTGAAGACAGTCTGGCCAATCAGTGGTACTAATTGCTCAGGTAAATTACCTGGGAGAAAGAAAACCAGGGCTGGATTTGGATTCAAGGTCCAGATTTGACTGTCCGTGCCTTAGTCCATCTTGGAATTCTGAAGACATTGAGAGGCAACAGGTAGGCCTACAGACTGTGTTATGGCTTAGTCAATTATTGCACAGGAACGCTGATTCTGATTCTAGACACTCCTAGGAATGCACTGAACCTACTCTATATGCTTAACAATCGGTACAAGTCTATGTTAATATGATAATTATACTTTGTGTGGAATAGGTTTTAATTTTATTGACTCAAGATTGAATCCCACAACGTTCCAGTCTTAGGGTAGACAATGACAACTGCAAAACTTTGTGTAAAATAGGTAAGCAACATTAGTTAAACCTATGTCAAATTTAAACAGTGTAGTATAATAGATAGGACATTGCTCTTGTAAAGGTAGCAGTTTCAAATCCCAAGTGGGACACTGTTGTTGTACTTTTGAAATATACAGCGCCTGACTTGTTTCAGGATGTATTTGGCTGTAAAAGTATAAGCTGTGTTTATAAGGGTATCTGCTAAGCCAACATAGTAAATAATATAGTAAAGGTGTCAAAAATGTTTAGTAGAAATTTATTCTGTATTCTAACATAAACAGATACATTACATTCAAGTATACAAATATACACAATATATAAATTGTTTCTTTTCTTACGGACAGTAAATAATTTCTACAGTATAAGGATTCTGGGATGTCAGGACGTGTACTAACTTATGGTGAAACCCTGATAACTGCACATGGATGGCCAGCCTGTTTGATGTTGGGGTATATAGGGGGAACCTTCTCCTTGGATTGTCACCTTGTCGTGGTGGAAAAGCTTGTGTGGTCCTGAGATCCCGAGAGCGATGCCGTCGGGAGCCATTCTCCTGGTACGGTCACCCATGGCGGTAAGGTCGAGGGGGAGGCCCCTGACAAAGAGCAATCCAACCAAGACCTCAACGGCGGAACTGGCGGAGGATGATGGCTGACTTTAGGGGAGCATCACAATGGCTGGGAAGGCGGATGAAGGCTGCAGCAGAAAAGGGTCCCCAGTCATCTTGGACTCCATGCCACTGGATCCTGACCCAGATCTGTCAAGGACCGTGTGGTGGCTGTTCGTGCACCCCACGTTAAACTAAGTCACGCATAGGCGTCCTCTATAAAGGGAATCCACCCTAACATCCCGGATTAAGTCCTATGGCGACCAGCAAGTGGCGACAGGGGCAGGATTGTGAGATCTGGAAGCCCCTAGTCATGAGCCGGCACATCAGGCGGCGGGTGCTAGATTAAATCGCTGGGCTCTTGGAACGAGGCAGAAAGAGCCCTTCGGTAGCTGCACCCACGACTGAGCAGCCCTCTTTAGGATCCACTCCGCTCACCCCACCTGGGGAAGGGGCTAGAAAAGGTGCCCTAAAAATAGCCTGCCTCGAACCTCCCGACTGGATTACCGCGTCCAGAGGGATCACCACACGTGGTCAGAAACACAAAAATATGAATTTTGGAGCCTGGAATGTGCGCACAATGATGGATTGTGCAACCAGTGACAGACCGGAAAAGAAAACCGCGATCATTGCTAGAGAACTGAGGAGATGCCGGATTGACCTAGCTGCCCTTTCTGAAACCTGACGGGCAGGCGAAGGACAACTGAAGGAGGAGAAGGGTGGCTACACTTTCTTCTGGAAAGGAAAAGCTGCTGATGAGCCCAGGATCCATGGGGTTGGATTTGCCATCAGGAACCAGCTCGTCAGTCACCTCTCTGAACTTCCTGTGGGGATCAGTGAGCGTCTCATGACCATCCGTCTGGTGCTTGCTAACAACCAGATGGCAACAGTCGTGAGTGCCTATGCCCCTACTTTAGACTCTAAAAGAGACCTTCTACGCTTGCCTAGATGAGACACTGTCAAGAATCTCCAGGGAGGATAAGATTATTCGCCTAGGAAACTTCAACGCCAGGGTCGGCTGGGATCAACACCTCTGGAAGGGCACTATAGGAAAGGAAGGCATCGGGAACATCAACTCCAATGGAGTTCTGCTTCTCAGCAAATTTGCTCAGTATGATCTCACTATCACTAATTCTCTCTTTCGCCAGAAAAACAAATATAAGGCATCTTGGAAACACCCTCGCTCTAAACAGTGGCATCTCATTGACTATGTCATTGTTTGAGCCAGGGACCGCTGTGACGTGAACATCACAAGGGCCATGATCGGTGCAGATGACTGCTGGAAAGATCATCGCCTCATTCACTCCATGATGTCCATCAAACTCAAGAGGAAGCGGAGGGTTCAAAAGAAGCAGATCTAGCCAAGACTGAACCTTGAAAGCCTGGATGAAACTGCCACCCAGCAGCGACTTCAGGCCTCCCTTGGGGAAAGCCTCCAACAGGAATATCCTGATGACATCGAAGAGCACTGGATCCTGTTCAAATCCACCATCCTCAATACCTGTAAAACTATCCTCAGGTACAAGTCCAGAAAACATCAGGACTGGTTTGATGAGAACGACGCAGAGATCTCATCTCCAAAAAAAGGAAAGCCTTTCGTACCTGGCAAAATGATGTAACCTGCAAGGCCAAAAGAGTGGCTCACTCCAGAGCCAAGGTGGACATGCAGAGTCAAGTGAGGGAGCTTAAGAACTCTTGGTGGACAGAAAAGGCTCTGGAAATCCAGAGACTGGTGGACTCAGGTGACACCAGAGGCTTTTTCAGTGCTACTAAGGCCATTTATGGCCCAAGCTACCGCGGCTTAAACCCCCTGCGCTCAAAGGACGGGCAGGAGCTGCTGAAGGACAAGTCTATTAACACCTGATGGAAGGAGCACTTCCAGGAACTCCTCAACCATGTCAGCACAACTGATCCAGACATTATCAGTCATATCCCCCAGAGTCCCATCAGAGAAGACATGGGGGAACCCCCCACTATGACAGAGGTTCAAGATGCCATCAGGAGCCTCAAGAACAACAAGGCTGCCGGTCCAGATGGGATCCCAGCTGAGATCGTAAAGGAAGGCGGACCAGAGCTCCTGTACCACATCCATGCCCTATTCCTCAAGTTCTGGGAAAAAGAAAAACTTCCCTCAGAGCTCAGGGATGCTCTAATAGTGACCATATTCAAGAAGGGGGACAGGGCTGAATGTGGAAACTACAGGGGCATCTTGCTCCTGTCAACAACAGGTAAAGTCCTTGCTCGTGTCCTCGCAAACCGACTGCTACCACTATCTGAGGAAATACTCCCAGAATCACAGTGTGGCTTCCGCCCATCCAGAGGTACAGCGGACATGATATTGACAGCACGCTAACTCCAGGAAAAATGCTGTGAACAAAGGCAGCCTTTGTACATGGCGTTCATAGACCTGACAAAGGCCTTTGACACGGTAGACTGCCAGGCTCTGTGGAGCATACTATCAAGGTACGGCTGCCATGATAAGTACATAAGAATATTGAGGCTTCTACATGACGGCATGTCAGTCACAGTGCTCAGCAACAGCGGCTCTGAGTCCGAGCCCTTCACTGTGGAAACGGGGGTCAAACAGGGATGCATCATCGCACCCACGCTGTTTGCCATCTTTATTGCTGCCATACTCCACCTCATTGGCAAAGAGCTGCCACAGGGGATCCCAATCCTGTACAGAACTGATGACAGGCTCTTCAACCTTAATAGGTTCAAAGCCAAGAGCAAAGTCAAAAACACCACCATCATGGAGCTTCAATATGCGGACGACAACGCCATCGCAGCACACTCCGCAGAAGACCTCCAGGGCATTTTGAATGCCTTTGCCAAGGCATACAGAGCCCTGGGCCTAGCCTTAAACATCATGAAGACCCAGGTCCTACATCAACCTTCACCCAACCAGCCATCTACCCAGCCCACCATAAAAGTGGACAACACCACGCTTGAAAACATTGACCACTTCCCCTACCTCGGCAGCCTTCTTTCCTCAAAAGCTGACATCGACTCGGAGGTCAACTATCGCCTGAGTTGTGCCAGTGGAGCATACGCCAGACTCAGGAAAAGAGTCTTTGAAGATCGAGACCTAAAGGCCCAAACAAAACTCCTGGTCTATAGAGCCGTTGTCCTCCCCACCCTGCTGTATGGAGCAGAGTCATGGATCACCTACAGCAGGCATCTGAGTGCCCTGGAGCAACATCACCAAAGATCCTTATGAAAGATTCTGAGGATCAGCTGGGAGGACAGACGCACCAACATCAGCGTTCTGGAGGAAGCCAACATGTTCAGCATCACCACTACAATAATGCAGCACCAACTCTGATGGACTGGCCATGTCATCCGCATGTCCAACACACGTCTCCCCAAACAGATCCTGTACTCCCAGCTTAAGGAAGGTCAGCGAGCCCCCGGCGGGGCAAAAGAAACGTTTCAAGAACAACATCAAGACCAGTCTGAATCACATCAAGCAACTGGGAGCACATTGCACTGGACAGGTGCTCCTGGAGGAAATCCGTGCAGGAAGGAGCTGCACGTCATGAAATGGAACTCCGCCGTGTCGCAGAGACAAAGCGACAGCACCGCAAGGAAAGAGAAAAAAAGGCTCCGCCACCACTAACCACCTCCACTTTCCCCTGCCCACACTGCACCAAAGTATGTGGATCGCGGATCGGCCTCTACAGCCATCACAAGTAGACGACCCTACGGAGAGGACAGTCATACTCGCCTCGAGTGACCACCGATGAGGGGGAACCGGTTGCACCTGTGGTTGAAACCTTGTGTCCACTTAATACATTTAAAATACAAAAAAAATACTGTTTTAAAACTTAAAATGGTGCCTGCAGTGTGCATGTACAATATTCTGGACTGGTGTAATTAACTGCATACTTTTATGATCGCGGTTTACAAAGTCCGCCAAGTTTTTGTTCATGTTTGCACCTGGGCAGTGTCTGGATCAATCGCCGCCTGTAGAAACTGGCAAAAACATTGCTAGCCGTAGTATGCAAATGCATTCACTTTTTTTGGACGTGGATGTTTCTTTCATTACTTTGTCCTGAAAAATTGAAAGCTTTTACAAAAGGACTCATTTGCAATCACTAGTCAGGCTTATAAGCTTTTAGTGGTCATCTGCAATAGTTGGCAGGTTCCAAGACTTTGTGAAATGTGACACAAAGAGCCTCTCATTAGTGTGTGATTTGGTTTAATTTACAAACTTCTGTCTCTCTTCTTACAGAGAGCCAAAAAATTGAATGTGGCTCTCCAGTTAAATACATGTTAAATCATAGCAGTAATATAATAGTTTGCAAATGAAATGCAAAGCTCTGCTACGTGCAGAAACGACAGAGACAGTCACGTCCTGCTGAACTTGCACTGAAACCGCTGATCAGCTGCTGGAGAAGCCAGAAAATGCCATTTTCTAGCAGCAGGGGGCAGTAATGTCTCTCCTGGACGGCAGCCAAAAACACGCCGCCTTCAAAGTTGCGGTTTACAGTGCTCATTTTCAATACAGGATAACAAGGGGAGTGGTGGGCCACAGAGACAACATCACTGTGGGCACATTTTGCATCGCATATTCTGCATAATCCAATCAATTTACAATGCTGTGTAAGAAAATTTTTATCAATAAAAAATGGAAAACAGCATCCTCAGACTACAGATGTGAATTTCGAGTCATTTCAGTCTGAGCAGGCTCCAGAATTCAGCAAGACGCTGCATGCAGCACCTCTAGCTTCAGGTGATGCAATGTAGCCTTAGCCTGCAGGAACCCCGTACAGTGTCAACTGGCATCCAGACTCAGTTTGTGTTAGCATGACTACAGTACTATATGCATATCTTCCTTAAAGGAGGCCCTCTTGTGCTTATGCCAGAACGATGAGTGTGCAAACGGATCTGGATGTGATCCCATATACCTGCTGCCATCTTGCTCAGACAAATCACACAGGACACTCAAGTGCCGTGAGTGAAGAAATTCCAGCAAAACAATCCTATTCAAAGCAAATAACTCCCACCTAAACACCTGACTGAGCTTTCCCACGATCAAAGGCCCAAACCTTTTACCAGGACTCTGTATTTTCTGCAGGACTATTCAATGCTTTTGATTAGAATGGATAATGGCATCCGTCAATGACAATTTGAGAAATAAAGAAAGTTTTAAACTTTCAGTCTGCAATGCTAACATTTTGAATTATAGTCACAGTGCTACTGTTTGCAAACGTCTCTATAACAGATTTGATCACAACCACACTAACTTATTTTACAAAAAGTTAACCGTATGCAAAGAAACAGGATACTTTATATTAAACAATTAATACTTGCCATCCCTTACAAAACAAACTAGTAAACTAAAGTTTACTTTTAAGTATACTAATTTTGCCAGAAAAACAAATATAATTTTATTAATATACTTGTACGTGTACTATTGGGACTAAATTGGCACACTTTTTTAATTCATAAAGTATACTTAACATATATTTAAAAGTATACTTTTAAGAATTAAAACAATAATATAATGAATGTATACTTTTATGAGTTAAAGAGAGTGGGCCAATTTATATATAAATATAAATATATTAAATATATATAATAAATATATATTTGCAGTTAATTAAAAGTAAACTTTAGTTTACTAGTTTTTGTAAGGGGTCCCACTAGAATGCACTGACTAAGCTGAATGAGAATAATGCAGTTTGGTTTAATCTTGTTCCCTTGCCTCACATGAAAAACAATGCATTTATCAAACAAGAGGTGAATAAAATATATTTCCTGCTGTCCCGTGAGGTTGGAGCAGAGCAAGGCCCACGGACACTTCACTCCATTATGCGTGACCTCATACTTTATATTTGCTTATACCAGTAGCATCAAATGCATTGTGAATAGTTTACGCCGTGGATATTGTATGGCCGGAAGAGCTGATCCGAAATATATGTCGCAAACAAAAGGATCTAATTGGGCGGGGAACAAGACATAATTTGAACTCAGTTCTGAGTGAGGTTGTAATGAGGCCAAAGGTGCATTCCTTCCCCGCCTGTTAGTGTACTGGCGCTCTGCTTGCTGTTCTCGTGGGATCCTTTCAACCTGGCCCGAGATCTGGCTCCAAGCTTCCTTCCCTCTCTTTGTTAGCTTGTTCGCTGCTCGGCTCTATGCAGGTGTGTCTCCCTGCGTTCCGACCACCGCGCCGCTCCGCCCCGATTTAACGCACCCAAACACGCTGAGGACAAAAGGTTGGACTCCGGTTGGACGTGCATACTTAACGCTTTTGCAGCTAATAATGACATTCATATTTTCAGGTCTGGTGATATTTTTGGAGGAAGAATCACAGGAAGAGAGCTGAATGATGGGAACAAGGGGGAATGTTTATTGTTAATAATTGCGAAGTTTCTGGGACATGTTTTATTTGTTACAGCTAAAACCTGCGTCCATATGCGTCTGGAAAGGAGCTCCCAGCAACAACAAAAAAATAATTAAATATAAATAAAAAACATGTTTTCGGAGATGAGGGGTTATTTGTTTATTTACTTATTTAAATCACATCGGTGTTGAAAACACTACACCACTTGTTTGCGTTGCCAGAATTATATTGATACCTAAACATAAATTGAGTATGATAATGGTTGAATGCACATTGCGCTGCAGCATAATGTATATTTCTTCATACATTCATAATTGTTTCAGAAAATATCCACATATAAATCACCATTTATATCTGTCTAAACTATTGATATGTGAAAATATAAGCTGTGAAAGTCGCTCTGGGTAAGAGCTTCGGCTAATGTAATAATAAATGTAATTGTACAGTTTAATTCAATAACTGCCATGAGTAACACGCTGAAATGTTTTTTTTTTCCGAAATAGCTTGTGTGCTCCATCTAGTGACCAATTCGCGCAATTTCACTGTTTTACCTTTTCATAATGCTAAAGTATTTTTGTGGAGGCTTTCTTTAAAAAATAGAAAAACAAAGTTTTTATATATTAAATATTAATATATTAAAACATATAATAAGTAAAAAATGTTGAATCGATTGGTATTTATTGATTGCAATTATTGATTAAGTAATGTCACGGGAAAACTGTTTACATATTTGAAGTAAATTACTGTATCAGAGCAATAGCCTGTTGGTTGGTAAATTTGAGCATGTATCCCCTTTGAAATATAAATACAAATTAAACCATTTTCAATGTTAAGACTTTGTTTGATGTCCATGAATTAATCTTCTGGAAATGAAACAAGTTTGTAGCAAGACAATTTAAAAGAAATACCCTGACCATACAAATATGTAAAACATCAAGGATAAGTATTAACTAGAACCTAACTTAATAATATATAAATTGTTAATTCCATCTATATAAATTGTTAATTCTATATTCACTGAACGTACCTATTTGTGTTTGTGAAGGGAAAATAACACATTTTAATGGGGGTAAACATTAAGGATATGTTGATTGTTTATTTTATTTTTCCAAATCAAACATTTCTTGAGTTGAACAAGAATGGAACTGGAAAAATATTGATGGACTGATTGCTATTGATTGATTGCTTTCTTGACTGATTTAAATGCAATTACCATATAGCTGAACCTTGTGGCAAAATATTTACTCACACGTTTCATTTTCCAGAGTAAGAGGACATGATAGTTATGCATACCAAAAATACAGAGAATAGAGAAGCACCATTCTGTTTGTAAAGTCATATTTTGCTGGATAGCGGATGATCATTACCAAATATTCATGCCACAGACTTCAAATTGTATCATATCTTGAATGGTGAATGGCAGGCAACGCATCTCTTCCAAAAGCTCCCTCTTCTCTCTTCTCTTTTTATGATTAGAATTATCAAGTAAGTAGTATTGATCAGTAGATTGATTATCCCATAGCCAATACCAAAGCTGCATGGCATAGAATGGGTTGAGATGAAACAATTAACCACAAAACAGTGTCTGCAAAAGAAACATTTTCAAACCAGCAGATACATATTTTAATAATGAACACATATTACAATATAACAACATTTCTATAAAATATATATTTGCTGTTAATCATTTATTCTACTATTATTTATTTTACTATTAGTTTGCCATTCGAACACATGATAGCCTATGCATGTTAATTACTCTGAGTCATTCCATTAATGCACGTTTTTGAATAGATAATTCATGGCCAGCTTCACCCCACGTATGACTGTCCCTTCGCAGAACACAATGAAAACCAGGGGTGACTGTTTGCGTTTAGCCAGTGCGTTTCTCCTTACGCGGCACTCGTATCTTGATGCAAACTACGTGGCAACCACCGTTGTTTGATTATGTCTCGAGAAAAACAGCACACGTCGTCATGATGTTTAACCTCTTCTTTATCAGTGATCGACACATGTTGAATCCAAACATGCCCAGGGCTCCCACACGCCGCGTTTTATTGGTCCCAGATGTTTTTTTCACTCTCTCTCGGGGCGCTGCTGACGCAACCGCAGGTCTCCCGTTTACTCTCATTTACGTAAATGCTCATCATCCCCCGTAGGTTCAAAGGGTTTTGCTTTCACACGTAAGACATTGCCAAAACTGATACACAGATATACATATACTGGATCGAAAACCAGTTTTTGCACGAAACCGTTGCGACCCCCCGCACTTTATTGATTTACCCCATGTTCTTCCCAAGGTGTTCTTCAGCATTAACCTCACACTTGCTGGAATCCATTACAGACAGAATACAATATTCTACAGAAGTAAAATAGGTAGATAACGGAAATGTACGAACTGACTGAAGAAAATATAGATCGACTCTCTGAGCAAAAAAAGAGGTGGATTTGAGGACGAGGTTAATTTCTTAATATACTTTTGTCACTCCATACATATACTTCTTCTGACTAAAGTAAAAGTTAAAAGTCCCTGGTAAGACTGGACAGACACACATTTTGCATTGTGTCACGGTAGAGCTAGCTCACTGTTGTATTTCCATATCGCCGTATGTGAACTCAGCCGCCTTCAGCGATATGCGCTGGGGCAAGGTTTCAAAGACGCCTCGATCCATTGTGTTAATCCTCGCTTAAATCATTCCACAATTACAAGTGAACATTCTGAAAGACCGTAAAGCGTACAGACTGCTCTATTTTAATTCATAGTTGTGGAAAAACTGATGCAAGTGATCGTCTGCTGAAAGGCGTCGTTGCAAAAAGTACAACCATAATGAAATGCATTATTTACTTAAATAGTGTAAGACCATTATAACTTTTTGAAAACATGTGGCTGTCCCATTACAGTTTTTACATGATTCGGGATCCAGTTACATTTATCATTTAAGTGGAAATCTTAAAGGGAATATCTGCTTGTTCTTTTGTGCGCGTTATTAAAAATCTCATAGGCTACTGTCCATCTCCAAATCCATCCATTTGAGGGGACGATTAACGTGAAAGTGAATATGGAGAGTAGTCTATTTGCATGAAATAAAGCAATTTAATAAATCGAAGCTATTGTTGCGGCGTCGGAAAACGTTTAGAATGTAGACTCAATTGACTGGAGGTAATCTTCACTACAGTGCGAACTCTGTCCATGGTACTGAATTTAGCTTTAGTGTAGAGGTGTTCCCTTCCCTGACAGGTTCAAATTTCATTGTCACTGAAATATTGATTGATTGAAAAGCATAGGTACTTCAGTATGTACAGAATCACTATTTTGATCAAGAGAACGATCTCAAGAATACTGATTGTAAAGATGTTTCCCCAGCCGCTATGCATGACAAACGTGATTGAACGTAATCCGCGATTAGTTTAACTTCAGTGAAGAGATCATCGGATTTCTAACACCTACTTGATATAATTTAGCCATCCATTCTTTCAGCAAAACCTCCTATAGCGCCGGACGGTACACCAGTGTCCTGGTGACGGAAAGAGACATGTTTGGCAGATTATTAGCACGTAAATCACTGTTTTCATCTGCGTCACAGATTGGTTTACCTAATTTTTATGAGTATGCTGGCTGCATACTGATAACACATTCAGAATTATACAGATATCACACGGCACTACGTGGAAATAGTGTTTCCATGATTTCCTTCTTGTCGTCTATAGCCGATACCTCCGCACGTTTCGTTTTTTGTCTCTACTCGGTGTTCTCCAAATCACTTATTGTTCTCCAAACCCATTTTTTAAATTCACATTTAAGCTTGATGAAAAGGGTTAAGAAACGTACAATACAGTGTGTCTTTTGAAACAGTTTTCGGGGTAAGTATGTTTGCATAGCTTCTCAATGTCAGTTGCTATATCAAACTATACAATCCTTGAAGGAAACGGTGCTAAAGAAGTGACAACCGACAGCCTTTCCAAGCTGAAAGAACTGTTGAATACATCATTCTTTTATAAATCTGATGTAGGCTATTGCCTAAGCAGTGGGTACCCGCCAAGCAAATAGCAAGGCGTCAGTTTTAAATAATGATTAAACAATTTACGCAGCAGAAACAATTAATAAAAAGAGAGGGGGTATAACATATAAGAGATAGACACAAGATGGATGTGAAAGAGATTTTCGAAAGAATTCTGGAGAAAAAATGCGCGTGCGGGGGAAAAAAACTGTTCCAGACCGAGACAAACAAAAAAAAAATACCCGAACACTAGCCACGATAAGGGTTGCCCTGCCATCTAGTGAAGCCATCAGTTAAAATCATTCATCTTGAGGGATTGCCCATTTTGTCAATGTCATCGGACAATGGCAGTATTTTAACCTGTTATATATGCAAAACTTGGGAAATTCATCCAGCCTTAAATTTCCTCGCTCAGGATGAATTCACAGCTGAGTGTGGGGATGAGCCTACTGTCGTGTTAAGAGCAGGAAGTGTGTGAGTCGTTAACTCGTTAAAAAAGTTTTACTCTTGCTAGCATGTTTTTACAGGGTCTGTGGATTGTTTCTATCCTGTCGCTGCTACTACGACCCTTGTCTTTTTTCAAGGTTTCCTCACAAGTTACTTTCACTGAGACAGAAAAGAAAGACGCGCGTGTAGTTGTTTCGCAGGCACTTAAGAGACTGCACGAGGTTTTTCACATTGGAGACCTACCACAAAATTTTATCCCCCACCGAACACCGCCACAGTTCATGGTTGACTTGTTCAATGCCGTGGCGGATTCAAACGGCATAACCAGGGATTCAAAGATTTTGGAAGGCAACGTTGTGCGAAGTTTCGAAGACAGAGGTGTGTATTACACGTTTCGGACAGTGGGTGAGATTATGTAAATAAAATGTGTCAGTTAATCTATAATGGTAATAAACAACTAGAGCCTAGTTAGATAAAGCAAATTGTTCCCTTAATGTGGATTTTCTTGTAAACGCTACTGTGCCAAGTTTAAACTGGCAAGGTTTACTAAACACCTTTATTTTTTTCTTTCCACAGTCCACTACGATCGGACATTTCATTTCTTCAATTTGTCGTCCTTTGGGAAAAATGAAAAGATGATCAAGGCTGAGTTCCGTGTGTTAAGGCGCAAAAACACCTTTTTGTCCCGGGATTCGCTTGGACATCATTTCTACAAAGTACGTTTACTGCATTTTTCAGTATGTCCAATATATCAAATGTATTAATTATGTGCATTAGTCCAACGTTTTATTTATTTATGTATTTATTTCTCTTTAGCTTGACCTGTATGAGCTGTTGGACAGTCGAGTGAAGCCCTGGAGAGGGAATTTGATCACTTCAAGATTATTGCCCATGTATACCCAGGGGTGGGAAGTGTTCAATGTCACAGATATAGTAAGATACATATCCGAGCAAAATAGTTTATTATCCTCATAATTGGCATCATATTTCATAATTTATGGAACTTGGTCTCTCGTGAAGACATACTAGCCTGCCATATCCTCCTCCGATGTATTTATTTTCTCGTAACAGGTTTCCAAGTGGATTCTTAACAGTAATGCGAACAATGGTATTCTGGCTGTCACGTCTTTGCCATCGGGGAATTTATTGGAATATGTACTACCAGTTCTTAAAAAAAGAAGCAAGCCGGATGAGAAAAATGCATATTTGGTAATTTTCTCGGACGATGGGAGAAAGACATCAAAAAGTGGTTCCTTACTTCCCGAAGGTAGGCTAATTAAAATGTGAATGTGCAGTTCGATAAAACAAATTACATATTTTGTTTCTTTACTTACCATATGTTTATTAATACGCTTTTTGTCCAGATGTGTTTACCTTTGCGAAAGCCTGTTGAAGTTCCATAAAACAACATACAGTAACCTATAGCCTACGTACTGAAAAGGAATGCAACTGGGAATTATTCGATTGTTTTTAGGAGATGTGGCTTGATGACATCTGGGCCAGTAGGCTAATCCAGAAATGCTGTATCATTTGGGGGAAGTTCGATTACTTGTTAGGAGGTCGTAGCAAAAGTTCAGACAAGAGAGTATGTAGGCTACCAGAGTCTTGACCATGCAGCACATAACAACACTAGAGGACACTGTAGGCTACATGATATATGTGTGTATCTTGTTAGGATCGAGAAAGTCGCCCGACACCGATGCAGCCGTGGCGCTCAAGGCCGAAAACGCAGTGCCAATCACACGGGAGTACAAGAGCAGGAGAACGCGCGCAGCCCCATATCACTCCAACAGACAACTAATCACGTGCCAGAGGGTTCCTCTCTACGTGGACTTCGAGAAGATTGGCTGGTCCGGGTGGATAATCTCTCCACGGGGCTACAATGCGTACCACTGCACCGGATCCTGTCCGTTCCCGCTAGGAGAGAGCTTGAGAGCCACTAACCATGCCACAGTGCAATCCATCGTCAATGCACTAAAGCTTTCCAGAGAGGTTGAGACGCCCTGTTGCGTACCAGATAAACTTCAGTCCATCAGCCTGCTGTATTTTGACGACGAGGAAAATGTAGTTCTGAAACAGTACGACGACATGGTGGCACTCAGTTGCGGGTGTCATTAAACGCAGACCCAATTGTATAATATGAACACGTTTACTGATATTTTGGAATCAAATACCCTGAAAAGGCGCCTTTCCCATAAAATTATAATGTACATCTTAGCAAAATGAAATGACCTAATATCCAAATATTGCACTATTTTGCCAAATAAAGAATCATTGTTGCAATAATGAAGCATTAAGTTGCATTTTTAGTTCTTGGCAGACGCTCTTTCAGGGCGACCCTAAACGTGGGAAACCATTAGCTCATATTGTTAAAATATTTCTTAAAGATTTTCACATAGGCCTATTAGCCTACATATACAGATCCTTTCCAAAAAAATAGAATATCATGGAAAAGTTTTTTTTTTTTCCATAATTCCATTCAAAAAGTGAAACTTTCATAGATTATAGATTCATTACACACAAAGTGAAATATTTCTAGCCTTTATTTGTTTTATTTTTCATACTTTTGGCTTACAGCTCCAGAAAACCCCCAAAACAGTATTTCAAGAAATTAGAATAGTGTGTCGAAAATCAGCATTTACTTCAGTTATTTCAGAGAATGAGTGGAGTGGCTTGACTCGAGGAATCCGACAGTTGTAGCCCATGTCCCGGATACGTCTGTACGTGGTGGTTTTTGAAGCACTGACTTCAGCCTCAGTCCACTCCCTCTGCATCTCCGCCAAATTTTGGAATCGTCTTTGCTTGACAATCTGCTGAAGCCTACGGTCATCTCTTTTGCTTGTGTACCTTCTCCTGCCACATTTTTCCCTTCCACTAAACTTTCTATTGATATGCTTGGACACTGCACTCTGTGAACAGCCAGCCTCCTTAGCGATGACCTTTTGTGGCTTACCCATCTTCTGGAGGGTGTCAATGATGGTCTTCTGGCCAATTGTCAAGTCTGCAGTCTTCCCCATACTAAACCAAACTGAGATAAACTTTGCAGGTGTTTTGAGTAAATTAGATGATAGTGTGACACTCAGTCTAAAACATTCATTCTCTGAAATAACTGAAGTAAATGCTGATTTTCGACACACTATTCTAATTTCTTGAAATACTGTTTTGGGGGTTTTCTGGAGCTGTAAGCCAAAACTATGAAAAATGAAACAAATAAAGGCTAGAAATATTTCACTTTGTGTGTAATGAATCTATAATCTATGAAAGTTTCACTTTTTGAATGGAATTATGGGAAAAAAACAACTTTTCCATGATATTCTAATTTTTTGGAAAGGATCTGTAGGCCTATTTATGATACATACATAACTTTGTATCAACTATACAGATTCCTGCTCATGGGTGAATAGACTACATCATGTACCCTTATGTTGATTTTATTCTGGATGCTTTTGAGCAGGTTGAACATATTTGACATACAGTATAAGCTATATGATACATACATAACTTTGTATCAAATATACAGGTTCCTGCTTGTGGGTGAATAGACTACATCATGTACCCTTATGTTGATTTTATTCTGGATGCTTTTGAGCAGGTTGAACATATTTGATATACAGTAGGCTATACGACAATATTTAGTGTAGCTACGCTGCAGTCCCTTTTTTGAGCGAGGGAAGGTACGCGACTCCGCTGTGCTGACCTAGGTGCTGATAATTAACATTTTGTCGCAATTCTATGAATTCTTAACTATAGGCTAGCTGGTAGATTTACTATATTCGTTATTAATCCCATAAGTGTTTGGAACATTTTACATGCAACTGGGCATTTTGGAGAATCAATTAGCCTATTAAAAAGTTATTTCTTCTCTTCAGAACAGCCTTATCCAGATGACTGCATGCTCAAAGTGCAATTGCGTGCTTTAAATTCAAGTCAATCAAGTTAAATTAATTGCATCAACATTATAGAGTTTCATGAAAATGGCGAACACCAAGGCGAACATTGAACTTATGCAATTTACAATGCGTATGCCTGCCCTGCTAGAAAAAACATTAGGAACCATCACGTAATGGTAACCATTACGTGATGGGAATTGGGACATCTTGGTTTTGGTCTCCCATCAGGTTACCATTACAGACCATCAGAGACCATCAAAATCCCCACAGATACCATTAGAGTCCAACAGAGCACCACCAGATGACCATTAGAAGCCACTGGATTATCAATAAAGACTATCAGAAACCAGCAGAATCCATCACAAAAACATGAAATTCCAGTAAAACCATTAGGAATTGTCTGATGTTTTTTGATGTTTTTTCTAGCAGGGTGCTTATCTAGGCCTAGCCTATATGATGTATGCTTTTGTAAGTGTAAGTCGATGATTACTGTTACAAATGTATACTCATTGGCTTGTTATGTAGTGATTCATGTGTGAGAAACGATTTGTAACAAAAGTGCTCCAGTGTTTGGAAGGAGAATTGAGAGAAATACTGGCGTCAGAGAGCAGGGCTTACCTGCAACTTTGCAACTTCCCGTTCCCGGCCAGCACCACTTCGCCCCTTTGCCGGACAGCTCTCGCCAAGCTCGCGCCATATGCATTCTTATTCTTCTTCTTTATCGATTGAGTTTAATGACAGCTGGTAACGTATGACAAAGGTACACTACCGCCACCTACTGTGCTGGAGTGTGGATCAGATCAAGCCAGGGGTCAGATCCTACTCCCCAACCCTGGCTGTGTGCGAATCAGCACCTTTCCATACTAGTAGGCTTACTGAGTAGACAGGATGAAAAAGTCATTAAGTAGGCAAAATTTTCTCTAAATATAGTATACTTAAACCCCCGTATGATACACTTACTTCCCCGGTGCACACTTTTCAAGCAGTACACAAACATTTTGGTAGCATAAAATCCGTGAAGCTTCGTTTTAAAAAAATGAGGCGCAGCTTCGCTGATGTTTTCCTTCAAATACAATAAAAACAACACGTGACATGGCCGCGCAATGGTCGAATGTCTTATGACACTTCCACAATATGGTTGGAAAATAGTATGGCGGATATCTTTTGCGTACTGCACGTCGCGTGCTAAACGGTGCACATTAAACAGCGCACTTCTGCCAGTGCACTGTATGCAGGAGACAGGACGCAGTAGATGGGGCTCTGATTCGGACACAGCCCCTGTTACTGAGAGGAAGTAAGACAATGCCCTGTACACCCCCCTTGAACCTTCCCCTCCACCCAAAATATCCCTGATATTGTCCGCCTTACCACCACCCTCCATAATTCTATTGAATAAACCTACTCTTTCACTAGCATATTTACCACATCCCATCATCACATGTTCCACAGTCTCTGGTACCATACACCTTCCACACAGCCCATCAGCATGTCTTCACACAACCCTCAGAGATGCATTCAGCCCTGTGTGCCCCAATCTCACCCTATCTAGAAGGACCTTCTCTTTCCTATTTCTCCCCCAAGCAGACTTTGCTCTGACAGATTCCTGTAGGCTAAAATACCACCTGCCAACTGTGCCCTCACTCCGCTCTTTCTGCCAGGTTCTGATAGCCGTCCTAATAATAGATTTTGCCTCCCCTCTACCTAGCGGGACCTCAATATCTATTTTTTCCTTTTTTAATGTCAGTTTAGCTGCATCATCTGCTACCTCATTTCCTGTGACACCAACATGAGCAGACACCCAGCAAAACTTAACTATAATACCCATGTTATGGATCCAAAATAATAACGTAAAGGCCTCTAACAGCAAGTACGCCCTGTCTGGCTTAAACAAACATAGACTATGCGGCACAGACTATGATTGCCATCAATTCAGCCGAGTATACAGATAACCCACCACTCAATCTATCGCTCAGCCTGGTATTAAAGATTGGGATAAATACACCCAATCCAACTCCACCAGATACTAGATCTTTGGAGCTCCCCATGTGCATTTCTCTGAGCTCATGAAGAAATCACATGAGGTACCCCCACCCCCAACGACACCTGGTTTCAGTTCATGTGACACCAGCAACCAATCATAAAAGGAGAGGAAAATAGTGTTTGTGTGTATGTGAATATGTTTCATATATACTCATTACATTACACACATTGTTCCCTTATGCAACTACACATATATTTTAACTGATATGCAAGAAGCCTTGGCTCTTTAAAGGAATTATTACGTGGAAGTAAGGTTCCTTCTTGATATCATGACATAGGCAACCAAAGATTGTTGTAGAGAATCAGGTTTGTTAGCTATTTGTTATTACATAATTGATTATTATGACGTTTGATTCCATACGGAACACACATGGTTGAAGAATGAATTTACAGTAGAAAAAAAATTCACGGAAAGCCTTCAAGCAGAATGAGCCAACGTTGAATCAGATTGTTTATGCTGTTTATGTCCATTAGGGGGCCCCATAGTGCGAATCAGAAAGGAGCAGCCATAGAACCAGACAACTGACAATTTAATCAGAAGGGTAGTCATTTGACATATCTTTGTTTTGCCAATACCATTGAATATTCCCATTGAAACCAATTCATGTCAACATCAATGAATCATTTTCTTAAACTTCAGGCCTGGTGCCAGGTAAGAGGTGAATCATACTTAGGGAAAACATCTGACACAGAGCTCGATGCTTTCAAAATAAAAGTTTTAGCCGCACTACAAAGATATCCTAACCAGACAGGTCTTCATCGGGCGCAGGTGAAATATTTAACTTAGGAGTATTAAATATATGAAAAATTAAATGAATCCTTCAACATATCTTGTGTACCAAATGAGATTTTTATTATCATGATTGGAATGGTTTAAATATATTTTTTTCAATTTAGCACAAAACCTTGTTTCAATAAATAGCCCTGCTTTATCTAAGTATTCATCACAAAATCAAAACTGTTTAAAAAAATGAAACTTCAATTTATCAACAGATTTTACACATAGCACAACAGAACTGGCATTGCTTAAAACATTATGAAAATTTGACTTGCATATTTACTTTAATACTTTATAGGATCCATCTTTTTCATATGATGGCTTTACAGCTATATTGCCTCCTCTCATTTGTATGTACATATATACTGTGCTTCCTTTTTACTTTAATCCAGTATCTTTCATTTACGCTAAAAAGCATTTACAAAATAAACAAAACAGTGCATTTTAAAAACCGGTAATCCCTGAATTCAAACATTGTCTACAGTAAAGCTGTCAAGTTCACTCACAGCATTCATATTTCTAAAGTCTATGCTGTCCTGATCCTCCATGTATAAGGGCTCCTCTGGAAAGCAATCAAATGGTACACTTTCAGGCTCAATGTATGTTTCTGCTTCTTGACTTTGCGTCTGTTGACACTCCTCCTGCCTACAGGGGGCACTCCTGCCCTGTAGTGTTTCCTGATCCTCCAACAGAATTTCTGAGGCTGGAGTCTGAGAGGCAGAGCCCCGAGGGGGTAAAGACGAAATGGGGACAGGCACAAACCCAGGGTACAGCAGGTAAGGCGCATTCAAAATCTCCATGGATGGCGGGCGCGATGAGACGACCTCTGGGGCCTGCACTGGAAGCTGAATGTACTTTCCTGTTTCAGGGTCGAAAAACATCTTCGTCTTGACCTGCACAGGCATGTCAACCATGAAGTACTGCCCCGAATCGGGATCCTGCAGCAGCTTTCTTTGAGTCAGTGGGAAGGACTGAGCCACCGCGTTTGGGGCGGGCTGGGTGTAACTGGGTTCAGGGCAGAACTGGGGTGCCTGTGGCGGGTTGTGTTCAGGCTGCAAAGGTAGCGTTTCGGCAGGGGGCGGCGGCTCAGCGCGGCGTTCTCGGACAGGATGCGGATTGGCCCGGCTTTTACCCTCAAGTTTGCCGTCAGCTTCTGCTTTCTTAATCCTCTTGTTTGTCAGCCTCTTTGCGCGGCGCAGGGCTTTCTCACTTTTTGGGAGAACGGGTGGCGGTTTACCGAGTGGTTGAATTTCACTGGTGCTGCAGACAGACTCTGATTTTTCACTGGGCTCTTTAGAGCCTTCTGTTTCTTCGATGCGGAGAGAGCTGATCACTTTCTGTTCCACTACGTCCACCGCGTTAGCCGCGCTACTCTCCACACCCCCTGACGCCGCGCTTGCAGCAGAGCCGCCTGCCTCTCGCTCTCGTGATGGATGTCTCCACCGCAGGCTCCTGTGCTCTTGTGCCCCTGTTGTGGCGGCGGGTTGCCCCATCGGGGACCTTACTGTGGCGGCGGGTTGCCCCATCGGGGACCTTACGGGCGTTTCTCTCAGGCGCGGGCCTCTGCGCGACACTGAGGCTTCACGAGGGGAGTGGATCCTGCTGCGCTCCTTCAGACGACCACGTTCCTCTTCGCCTTTTTCAGACCCGCTCCAGCTGTCCCTGGGAGAGTTCAGCCTGAACTCCTCCGGAAATGATCTGTGTAAAGGTACCTTTATAGTCTTAGTTCGAGGGGAAGTCCTAAAAGTGTTGTCTTTGACTTTAAACAAGGTGGGCATAATGGTGGATGGGGAGGAGGTATTTGAACGCGGCCCTGACGCTTGTGATTTAGCATATTCTACCAGGCACCGGACCCACCCGCCTCCGTCCAAGTCATTGGGTGACGTGGCGCTGCATCCCTCCTTTTCTGGTGTGCTCTCCCTCATAGGTGAAGCAGCCAATCTCGTGTCTATCTCACTTTCACCGTCATTTATTGCATAGTACAGCAGTGGTGGCATCTCACCGAGGTATTCTTTTGGTGATGCCATCTTGTTCCTGGTCTCTTCGCTTTCTTCTCCTCTACCTCCAGCATCGCCCAAAATAGGATGTACATTAATTTCTTGTTCCAAGGTTTTGCTTTTGGCTTCCTCTGCAGAAAGCTGTAAGTCTGGGGAGAGGTCTGCAGGCATGCCAGTACGACTTGGCTGCCCTTCTCTCTTTCTATCAGGCCTCGGGGGTACAGGGGGCGCCGGGCGTCGTTTGTGGCGGACGTTAACAGTCTGTTCTCCAATGGCCTTCTCGGTATTATCTTTTGTCACTGTTTCCATGCTGTCCTGAATTTTACTGGAAAATTCCTTTTCAGTTCCGATGCTCTCTTCCAGGGCGATTTCAAAGTCTTCTTGCTTCACTTTGTTTGTTTCTATGTTTAGACGTGGTGAAAGTTGTTTGTGGTCTTTCTCCTGTCTCTGAGTTGCTCCATGTTTGGCTTGCCCCGTATCTTGCTTTTCAACCACCTCCTCTTTGGCCTTGTGTTCTCTCATTGAAAATATGTCCTTAACTTTGTCCTTCAGCTTAAGTATTTGATTTATTTTACTCTCTTTCTCTGTACTTGCAAGCATTCGTGAATCAGGTTTTCCCTTCCCCTTTAAATCCATGTTTTCCTTTACTGACGTGCTTTTTTCTTGCTCGTTCTCTTTTGTTTCATTCACTCCTGCGCGAGTATGCTCGCTGTCCCTTCCTCCCTCTTGTTCTGTCTGCTCTTTGTCTTTTGATCTAGTGTCTCCCACTTTACTACTTTCTATTTCTTTCTCTGCAAACGTGTAGCTCTCACCGTGTTCTCTCCTTGGGGCCTCCTCTGTAATGGCAGACCTGTCTTTATATGCAAATACATTATTTTCAGGAGGCTGGTTCTCTTTAATATCATTCCATTGCTCCTTCTGGTCTTTTTCTACAATTGAAAACATGTCATCTTTAGTTAAACGCTCGTAGATTTCTGCAGACGAGCCCATTTTTACCCCGTTTTCCTCTCGAATGACATGCATCTCCCTTTCAGTGCTTTTGAGTGAAGGTTCAGCCTCTCTAATTTCGCACACTTCCTCAAGCGTTTCTTTTTTGTCCCGCTGATCTTCTGTAATTGTTAATGTTTCATTTTCAACAGTACTCTCCTTTGTTGTAAGTGTGTCCTGCGTAGGCTGCAGGCATTCTGTACTGGCAAACGAACCCCTTGTTGTGTGTGGGGTCCCTCTTGTTGCGTGCGGGTCCCTTTCAGAGCCGTCCTCTTTTTCAGGCAAAACCTCATCACTTCTGAGAAGCCTGCTCTTTGACTCCACCCCTGCTTCCTCACCTACTTCCTGTTGGTCATGGCCATTTCTGTTATTCGCAAAAATTTCATTTTTGACAAACTCACTATCTTTCCGTGATAGTACAGCCTCATGGGATTTCAGTGCCTCTGGATCACCTGCAACATGCCTATCCCTTGTGAAAAATTCACCCTGTGCCACATTCTGGTGCTCATTGTTTTCTAGAACTTCACTTGTGAAGACATGACTGTTGTATCTTGTCGCAATATCATCGTTGTCCTTGTCAGCTTGGACATACTCGTCATCATCTTTTATTGTGTAGCGCTCATTTTTAATGTACTGGTTTTGTCGGGCTGAAAATACACGGTTAGTCCGGCCTTCCGTTCTCTCGTGTTGTTTCTCCTGCACTGGAGTTAGTCTGTGTTGAGTGTTTTCTCTTTCTTTACTGGCCAGTGATTTTTCCTTAGTGTTGAGTTTATCTAATTTAACCAATGTCCCCTGTTTCACGCTGTCTCTTTTTTGCTCTGCAAATAGATTTTTAGGATATTTTTCTACCGAATCCAATTCAACTTTGTCTTTCACTGAAAGAACTGATTCTACATGACTCTTCTCATTCTGTTTATTTACCTGCATGTCCCTACTGTCATTGTGTCCTCTCTCCCGGTAATTATCCCCAGTTCTGATTTCATTGTGCTTGACCTCTGCACTTTTGATGAACAACCTATCTCTCAAAGAATGTGTTTCTTTAATACCTCTGTCTGTATCCTTAAACGCAGTGGACCTAACGGGCACATCCATCGCTGGCACTACGGTCTCTGTGACGCTCGCTGCCTTGTACAGATGAAGTGATGGGTGATTAACACCTTGCCTCTCCCACAGTGGGGTTCTGTCTGATTTTGACCGTTCCAGGCCGCAGTATTGACCGTTGCCATTTTCAGCATGCCGGATCTTGCCCGGCGTATTTTCCCGTGCGCTACTGAAGTTCCTGTAGGCAGCAGCTTCTTTTACAGGGTGGGGTGAACTTAATGTCAAATAGTCATCCGATATGCCTCCGTCGGCAAGTTTTTTATGATCGACGGTTTGGGCATCAGTTGACTCCAGAGCAACCCCACTGACAGGCCGGCCATCGCTCGCTTTTGGCCGGAGGGACGTATTAGTCTCAGCGACAGCGACCTCTGAAATAGCTGGTGCATTTTTGGGTTCAGCAGTCTCTGGCTTGGAGGGCTGCTTGCTGAGGTCTGGTATTTTGAACTTTGTGGGGCTGTATGTGCTCTTGACACGTTTTCTGTTGTCCTTGAGGTTGAACAGCAGGCCGGAGGCGATGGCCTTGTAGCTGTTGCGCGGTATGACCTCGTTGACTGGCTTTGCAGAGCCATCGGTGAAGGAGGACGGTGAGAGGTCGAGGTCAAGGCTGGAGGGTGAGAGAGTGAGAGACTGCAGCACCTCGGACGTTTCCGTTCCCTGCCTGGTGTGAATAATGGGAGTGAGCAGCTGGGAGATGCTGAAGGGAGTAGAGCTGCAAGACAGGGGCTCATCCAACGCTACGACTGATGTGACCGCTTTGACCAATGTGACCGCTATGGCCGGGGTGACCACTGTGACCGATGTGATCGGCGTGACCGATTTGATGGGCGTGACCATTGTGACCGATGTAATGGGCGTGACCATTGTGACCGATGTAATGGGCGTGATCGGTGTGACCGATGTGATGGGCGTGACCACTGTGACCGATGTGATGGCCGTGATCGGCGTTGGCACTTTGGCCGCCCCGACCGCTGCGATCATCCCATTTGCTCTGCCCATGGTGGCCGACCCCTCCTCTCTCTGCCCCTCTCTTTCCCTGCACGGCGCAGCCGTGTTGGGGCGACTCCAGGGCAGAGTGGGCCTTGTCTGGCCCTTGTCCCTCCTCCAGGGTGGGAGGCTGGCATCCGACTCTGACTCGCTTCTCTTCTCTATGGCTGTTGCCTTCTGCAGGACAACAGAAGCGGGAGGAGCAGCAGGGGGCGCGGAGGGAGGGGGCGTAGAAGGGGGTGGAGGGGCAGGGGAGACCGTGGCGACTTCAGACTCACTTTGGTTCATCTCGCTCTCTTTAGACGCCGGGATTTGTAATCCATGTTCTGCTGTCAGCTCTTTGTAAAGCGGAGAGTCGTACCACATGGGGCGTTGGTTTGTGGGCACACGATCCGGTGTGTGGTTTTGCTCAAGCAGGATCCTGTCCCGCCACGACTCAAACGGGCTGTGCTCGCTGTGGAGGAAAAAGTTCTTGGAGCTCAGTTTCCTCGGCTTGCTGGATTTGCCACGTTTGCTTTTGGAAGACTTCCCTGTAGGTCTTTCCAGGTCCTTCTTTGTAGATTGGGCCGTAGCGTCTCCAGAAGAGTGAAAGTGGTTTTTGGTTGGCTTGAAATTACCTCTCTCGTGTCCAACTGAATCAGACAGTTCTCCTCGGATGTTCGGCAGGGCCGACTTTTCCCACAAGTCATTGCTGCTCTTTTTGTATTGGAAATCCTTGATTTCGCTTACTTGTGCTCTTTGGTGACTCACAGCAGCAGTGCCACCGCCACCAGTGATAAATGTACTCCTGTTCTGCTGCCAGGCCGTGTCTATAGCACCATTTTTGAGCCCCTTCCTCGCCATGTCCAAAACCGACTGCTGGAATGTTGCGCCGACCGTTGCCTCGCCCGCGCCCGCCGCTGCCCCCCCTCCATTCTGCTTCCTGCCCAAGGAGAGCAACTTCTGGCCATTGAACTTTAGGAGGTCCACATGCTGGGCATCCAGCGAGAAGGCCTCGACGGGAGAGGAGGCGAACTCGGAGTCATTGTAGACGGCCTCGTCGCCGATGCACAGGCTCCGGAAGGCGCGGTCGGTGAGGCTGCTCACCTCCCTGTCCGTGTCGTCCATGAAGCTCCCCACACTCGATGTGTCGCTATAGCCATCGGTGTATTTGTAGTGCCCCTGCATGCCTCCTCCGTGAGTCACGTGGCGCTTGTCCAGACAGCTCATCCCCAGTGTGCATTCGCATATGAGGGGGCCAGCTGCTGTGATCTGTCTCTATCTACCAGCCGTCTTCCTTATGCTCTCTTGAATCTGACTAGTTCACCTTCCAGATGGTGATATGATCTCTTCTCTGACCTGCAAAGGAAGCAGAGGAAAGAATAAATCAGTAATGATAAATGTTTCAAAGGATAAAATTTGCACTGTATGTCAGGGTATCTCTTTGCTCCTGGGAAAATGATCAGACGTATGCCTTTTCTACTTATGTGGAGTTGGACAGCCAAAACTGTAAATAATTAAATAAATTACTGTGAATAATGTTGAAATAGCACCAAGGGTTTCATAATTCAATACAAACAGAACCTTCATATTGTTTTACATGTCATGTTACGTACAAGATAGTGCTACATAAGGTAATCAGGTACGTATACAGTTTTTGGAAACATCATTTAAGTACATATGTTGTCTACAGAGACACGGAAAGAGGCAGTAGAGAGACAGAAAGCTTGATTGCATTTTCTAACTGTGTGTGTAAGCCCCTGCCTCCCAATTCAAACACCATTTTTAAAATATCAACAACAAAACAAGACATCACATTCAATCCACCCTGTACCCAATCCCTCCCTCCCCTTAGTCTCTTTTTCATTCCCAGAACCCAGAACCTTAAGCACCCAATCTATAGTGCTACAAGCTCATTATGGTTACATCCAAAACACAAGACAGGACATGACAACACAGGCCAAGACAGGCTATGGCAGAACAGAACTGGACAGAGCAGCCGCAGTTAGCCTTCACATTATGCTAGTTACAGTTAACTATTTTGGAAGGGGATGTTTTGAAGTTTACACTGTGTGAAAGTATTTGTATATGCAATTTATTAATAGTAAATACAGACTCAATATTCTTTCTTGTATATTCCACATAGCTGTAGAGAATGATAGATCCTGGAAGATCTATCAATAAAATAAAGAATAAAAACACACAAATTGTACTGATCATAACAATGCCAAATACAGATAACTTCCCATAAATGGACTGCATTATCACAAATGTATCTGACCAGGTAATTTCATTGAGAACGACAGTCTCTTTATCACAATGACCTGTGCAAGAGGTTCAGTGGCTACTAAGGCAGCCATAGGCAAATTCTCAAGTTAGCAGCATGACAAGATATGCAGGGTGACCAAAACAGCCCAAACTCAGTAACCAACATAGAATCAGAAAAAAATACCATACAGACATGTTTTTGTTTTTTTGTGTGATAAAAATATTTCAGTAATTTTTCTCCTCTGCTCATGACTTTCTCCAGGTAGTTTGCTGCTTATTGTGTTGAGGAAAGTATAGGCCACAGACTTTTTGCTCTTTCTGCCATTTTGAATTTAGCATTTGCATTATTCTCCCATGTATCATCTCTATGCCACTCACACCCATGCAGTGAGCACTGCAGCTGAAATGACTGTACTCAAGTACGCTCAGCCATTAGCCAGTGGCTATTCTTCACATTAAAAGCCGCAAAGCATACAACCGGAGAGATAGAACCAATTTGAAAAGATGCACTTCTCTCAGTGATGACAAGTGGGATGTGTTCCACAAGGCAAACATTAGCTAACGTTCACAAACAGATTCAAAAGAATGTTCTGTTCGCCACAAACGTTAGCCTATGGTCTGAAAAGGAATTGGGCAGTGAAGCAAGGTGGCCAAAGGTGAAGTTGCCAAGAAAATTTATTTGGCTATCATCATATAATTACAATCAATTATATATTTTTCATAACTTAAAAAAAAAATACATGGAGAAAATCCCTCTCCCTGCCATTGCGTCCATCTTAATTAAATCAACATCATCAGCAAGCAATTGTGTTCAACATAAAATGTTAAAAGGGAATATAGTTTGGTAGAAATCTTTACTTTGTTGAACTGCAGAAAACAAGTAGACACAATGGTCCATATTCATACAGCCTAGGATCTATGATCAGTTTTAGATTTAGTTCATGATAGATAAGGTTAAGATATGGACAGAGGACACCTGAGCCATCAGTATTCCTAATTCTGACATGCATTACAAATATGGGGCCTGGAAAGGAGCTAGAGGAACCCAGGCCCTCTGTACTCCAGCTGGACAATACCTGCCTGCTTTCCTGCCCAATTTCCAGCCAAAGCCAGGTAATGACATAGTACAGACTCAAACTGTTGGTTATATGGTTCAGTAGTACTTGGTAGTAAATTTGGTTGTTACAACAAATCATCCACCATTAACACTTCGGAAATCGCTTGTGGATGGACCAAGTCAATGTTTGGGTATTATGTTAGCAACGTTTTTTTGATTTGACCTTTTATGTATATGTGGTGGATCCTATCATTATTTACAGTGCACCAGACAGCGCTCCATACTACATATAACCTATTTTAAGACACACGCTTATTTTAAGACACGCATTCTTTCTCACCTTCAAGATCAGGCCTAGTGGTGTTGAGGGGGGGATTAGAAGGCTACAGGGAATTCAGCAAAGGTACCTCTGACCCAATTTCCCATAGGTGCACCCCCATCCACAACCCTCCATCACCTTGTGCCGCCCTTGGAACTGCTCAGATTCTTGCAGGCTCTAAGCCTGTTGAACTTTCTGTGCATATCACTGCTAACATTACTCCAAGAGGTTAAGGGACTAAAATTACCAACACTTAAAGGTGTAGATTAGATTTTTCCTCCTTCTGAACTTTAAAAAAAAAAAAATCACTGATAAGCAGTATCTATGGCCAGACAGGAATCTGCTGACAAAAGACTGCTGTATTCCAAAACAATATGCATTTTACAAATCACTTAAAGAATACTTTTGTTGAATATTTCTAAATGTAAATCATCAGACGCACTGCATCAGTTTGTACGTGTAAAGCTACTGAGCTTCCTCATCATTACAGCAATACAGTATTTACAGAAAGAGTTGAAAATCAATAGGCCATGCAAGCGTAGTTTACTTGGTAATGCTAGTCACACCTTATTGCAGTTTTTTTATATTATTTATGTTTAATTATGCACATATCATCATAAATTAACTCATTCTACATACTTTCACTGGATTTCCTTGGTTGATTTATTATTTAAATGATTGCCTAAGCCTTGGCATCAAAAATAAAAATACATATTCCATCTGAAACACCAAAGGTTTATTTATTATTTAGTTTAGGTTTATTTATTATTTATATATCATGGCACCCAAAATGAATATGCTTATCTAATATGTTGTCCCAACAACAGTTGCTAAGGAAGTGACCTAATCCTATTGCCACTGTGCACATGGAAGCAGCTGCTTACTACAATTTTAGTCCCAATACAAAATGAATGAGATCGCATTGCAAAAATAGAGCATTGGCAATGTGAATAATGGCTGTCCTATGAAAACTATTTCTATGGTGGGATGAGGCAGCAGGCACGTATGGCATATGTCAATGTTAAAATTGTAATAATTTAGAAATGTATATATTAGATAATGTGTCTAATTTGAATTATTTACATGCACTTTACTCTTTTAAAGCACCAGTATTATATAATTATACAGTACTGAGAGCTGACATGACATGCAGCCTGCGTGCTGGTGTTCTGTTTAAAGCAATATGCCTTGTTCATCGACAGTAGGTCATAGGTACATTTCATCCAAGCTCAATGGAGCTCAGTTGCAGTACATGGTAGGAGGTATTTTTGGACTTTAAACATCATCTTAAGTTACCCATACGGTCACTCTATAGCTATGATGGTGTAAAAAGGGGTGAGGATTATTTAAGAAAATATGAGAGAAGGTTAAGCACAAATTTGACATGCAACCTTTAGTTTTACATTCAAATTTTATGAAGAAAATATACATATATGATAGACAATTAAAAGAAATATGGTGGAAGCAATGTAAGGTTATATATTTGTTTAAACTTACATATTAGCCCTATTGATATCCATGCTGTCTGAAAAAGCAATCGGCATCTCAAATGTAGCATTACATTGTCTTTATCACTTCACCTGTGTGTGTGTGTGTGTGTGTGTGTGTGTGTGTGTGTGTGTGTCGGTGTGTGTGTGTCGGTGTGTATGTACGCTTGTGTCCTGTGTGTGCACATGTGTGTGAAGAAGCACATTGTGTATGTGTTGAAAATATCTGAAATATGATATATCTCCCTTTAAAGAAACAGCAAAGTTATTCAAGTTATTCACAGATTACTCATGCAGTTGCTGCTCTGAGTGCTAATGATAATGGAACTAAAACAGGGACAGGAAAGTTGCAAGGCGGGTCCTCGTCCTTCGTGTGACGCTGCTGTTCTCATATTAACCAATGAGCCGAACCTAAATTCTTCAGTAAATAACCAGCTGTGCCAGTAGATAATGTGCAAGGCGGGTAAGTTGACTGGGGCGAGTCGGGCAACATTGTGTAGCTGAAGCTGTCGCATACATAATAACATGCTGGGGCACAGACACCAAATGAAAATAGCCTGACTGTCCACCGCAGCATTTTATGAGTCGCCATTAACCTTGAGAATGTGAGTAAAACATAGCATCTTACGCCGTTAATTTTACAGCAGCTGTCGAGCTATCTTAGTGGGGGGCTTAGAATAACGCATGAGACCATTTATATCTTCTGAACTGAACTAAGGGTTTCACTACCAGCCCCAGAGATGGTTGTGGTTTACCCTGCCCTTACTGTTACAATGCACCTTCAAAGTGAAGCATGGGAATGGAGAATAGTCCTAAATCAAATGTACAACACGTATGGCTTGCATAATTTGAATCAAAAAGCTAAAAGAAAAAATGTTTTTTTTAAAAAGCACAGCGAATTGCCGCTGTATTTTACAGAACAAAATGCATCGCTGCTTTGTGGAGTCATATCGAAATCATGACTGCTTAAAGTTAATAAAATGACAAATGCTCGATACGGTATTTTTGCCACTGTACAGTACTTTCATGTTGACAGAATTCAATACTGCCCCCATCCCCTTTTAATTTTGGGTATGTTATATGCCCTCCATCTCCAAGAAAATTTGGCTGCCATTTACAAAAATCTCCATTACTTTATAATTTGATATAGTAGCATGTTGCAGTCTGGGTGATTTCCCAGCCCTCGGCAAGTTTATTTTACAGTACCGAACCTTATCACAAACCCAACACCCCTGAGAGATGCCTCCAAAGAGTTCATCAGTAGACCAAAGTGTCAAAATACAGACAAGAGTGTCAAGTAGGTGTTTGTGTGGGACTATTTCAAAAACCATTGCAATCCGCAGCTATCCGAGAACCAACAAAACAAACAAAGTTTATTCGTAAGTGAATCCACTATGAAGCACTTTTCATGCCAAACTTAAAATTGCCAGACGAAAGACTTTCAAAGGACAAAGTTTAAGTACTTTTTGTTTAATTAACTAATTTCAAATATAAGCCAAGAAAAGAAGGTAGTCAGCCCTGTTGTACTTCACCTTTTGCTCCTGGGCTCCATGCTGAGGTGAGCGGCTGTTTCAGGCCTCACGGAGGGATAGACCAAGAGAAGAAAATCGATGAGAGAGAATGTGAGAGAGAGAGAGAGAGAGAGGGGAGAGAGAGAGAGAGACAGCAGGTTTCAGGCAGAGATCCCAAGGCTGTGGTCTGATCAGGGGTAGACAGCTGCCGAATGGACAGGGTTGGTCATTCCTGTTCGCTCCCAGAGTGCATGGTGTTGATAATCAGCCACCTTTCCCCTCAGTATCGGCAGGGGAGTGCGAGTCGCGGTGAAAGTCTTGAGTCGCGCTCAGGCCCTCAAGGCCCATGTGAAACAGAGAAAGGGGAGCGGGGCTGGAGAAAGTGAAACGCCCCCCCCCCCCCAGAAATAGAAGTGGGGGGGGGGGGGGGGGGGGGGTGGCCAAAGAAGCCAAACACAGTTGTAACATGGGGTGGGGTGGGGGGGGGGGGGGGGGCTAGCTGGCACACATATCAGAACAACCATTCGGTGTCGAGTAACAGGAACATGAAACAGACACACTCCCCGGCTATTTCTGTGTGAGGAGCTCCGATCCCCTTAAAGTCCTCTTACCTTTTAGCACTTCCAGAGACGATAAGTGCCGAGGCAACCAGGTGTGTAAAGCAAGGGCTCTTCTCTCCCCGGGAGCGCTTGTGTTGTTCAGCCGGTACAGGGCCTGGTCCCCCATGAGTCAGTGTTTTTCAGCGAACAGGTGCCCGGAAAATAAATAAACCATTGCGTCACCCCCACCATGTCACATACTTCTAAAGTGAGTGTGAGTTGCGACAGGCTTCTGTTTACCACAGCTGATTATGACGGCTTGGGATCACTAATTCTTCCGATCGCTTTACTTGTTTACCGAACGTCTTTACAAACAATGCAGAGGGCACAGAATGCCGGCAGGGTTAGGGAGACAGCTGGGATGTTGTCGTGGTCTCAGTTTCCCTGAGACGGACGCTAAGCGCTTTCTGACGGCTTTTTTAAAGCCCGTGACAGAGATGGCGCTGGACGTCCTCCTCAGTCTGTTTCAAGGCGGTCCTGGGAATTTTTGCTTTCAAAATCCATGACTGAATGCATAATGGCCGTCAATTAGAGTCAGCCTAAGTGCACAGTTCTCAAATAAGTGGATAAAGCAAGGCGCTCCAGAATCATAAAATACGTGGGTTTTGCACTTTATTTCAAATATTTTCTTTCTGCACAATCGCATTTGTACAAATATGGAAGACTGGAGCCCTTTCTGTCTTACAGTACACGGGTGTGTTATTTACGCACCTCTATTTGCAGAAGGTTGTATTTCATACATTAATGGGTTGTCTTTCTCTGTCAGTCCTACCATATCATAACGAGACTGTCACATGTCAAATTGACACCTGTTTCGCCATGTCTAATGTGATACCAACTAGCCTACACATTGTGTGAGATGGAAAATTTCACTTCATCGCATTTACTTTACATTTTGTGTCATGCGCAGGGCTGTGGCTACATTGGAACTTCATACCATTTTAAAGTTGCTTGTACATAAAAATACAAACTGTATGTTTAACTGAGCTTTCATATAATGCAGCATTGTGTTGCGGCGTTTAAAATAAATACTGTAGGTCGATATGGGCTTTGATCTGCTGCATTCAAGGTAGACTTAAACAAGAACTTGCATTGTGCCTCTTGGAGATCTCAATTTCATCTCTGGGGGATTTCCCTTCCCCACCACTGGGTCAGCACCGGGGGAATTCTAAAAGTAGAACTGACTTTGAGAGCTCGTTTTTATTTTACTACCTGCAGAAAACAAAATCATAAGCAAAGCGGGTAGGGGAGGGGATCCAAGAGATCTTCCTAGTAACTCAAGCACACAATTTCTAAATGGCCAAGTAATCTTCCCATAGCCTTATTCTGCAGGGAGACGGCCAGGCAGGCAGGCAATACTATAATAGGAGATGGGGCGCAGGAGCGACTTTGCCCCCGAGAGCCTTGACTGCCGCCGAGCCCAGCCCATCGGCGTGATGGACACCCACACGTGGGGCCCCCAGCAGGAGCGAAGGGGGCGATCGTCACTCACGGCTTGCGGGCCACCTCTTTACCGCCCGTCGCTGCGCCCCCTCATCAAAGCAGCCCCCCCCCCCCAGCTACCCTCCTGCTGGATTGGGTGTTCCGTCACTCCTGCTGCTCAATCCTACTGAGCAATGCCTGAGAGACTCAAGCCCGCTCTATTTACTGTTCTATTCTGCTTCTGTGGGCCCACAACATGGAGATTAAAATGTTTTTTTTTTTAAACTGGCACTCTTCCAATCCAATCAGCAGTTGGGAAAGGTGACTCAAGGGGAGAAGTTGGTCTGGTTCAACAATTTTTGTCACATGTTTTCTATTAAGCAAAGAGGAAAGTCTGTTGTCATGGCCAAAGCGTCTCTTTGTGATGCTGATGGTGAAACGTTTATATAAATATGCATGGTGCACTGCACAACTCAAGCTGCACTATGAAATGTGAACTCCACTTTTTTTCTTATTTGAAGTTTGTATAACAGTTTATGTTTTGCTCAGCAATAGTCTCCAAGTGTTACTGACTACATTAGTTAACCTGATTAATTCAATTTACTGTACACTACAGTGATGATTGATGAAACAACAATGTTCCATTTGTACACCATGTATTTATACTCAATACTTCAATAATTTTTAATTAATAAACCATTATTTAGGGATGCTGTCAACTGTACTGCTAACTGTATACAAATTTTGTATACAAAAGTTTGATTAAGATGGTTAACAGAAATATCAGCGCTTTCTGTCAGTAAGTGAAAGACATAAGACTTGTACACTGTATGTGCAAATTATGTGGATGCAAAAATGCTAACATAAAGCTGTGAAAGACATTGGGCCTCATTCACCAATCACTCTACGAACAAATGTGTTCTTAAGACTTTCTTTAAAACATTTTGGGATTAACTGATGTTTGCGTTCTGAGCTTCTGTTCTACCCCTACCTAAGAAAAGAAAAGTAAGAAAACATTGGTGAATGCCAGAATGTTCATAAAAATGTTTTAAAGAAAGTCATAAGAACAAATTTGTTCGTAGAATGGTTGGTGAATGAGGCCCATTTTCTTTTAACTGGATGGACGTCAATGATTATGTCTATGATTTGAACTCTGATTTCTAACTGTCTCCAAAGATATCCTTTACCTTTTTAAATATGCAGCTGAAATGATTCCTGGACAGTGTTCCCACTGATCTAAATAGCATGTGAAGAGGGACAGCGATACCATAGCAGTGGTGTGATCCTAGAGAGACAGACACAAGTGTCTCCACTCACTCCAACTCACAGTAATTCGAAGAAACTACAGGAACTGGTTAGTGCCCAAATCACCCTACTGTTTTTTATTCCTCACATCACATGATTTGCTTTCAAAAGTAATAATCACATTAGTATTACCTAAATTTGGGCCAAGATGGTGTGACCCTGGACTGAACTTCTTGGGACCAGAGATGGGCAAAAATACATGAAATTGTATCTAGTTACAAATTACAAATGCATCCCAATGAAATGTATGAAAATTGTGAGTTGTGAAACAATACCTTACTCTCTATACTTCTTATTATTCCACCACTTTTTTGCCAGCTATGTCCTCTTACACCATTCACACCATCAACACCATTCATACGTCATACTATACCTTCATACACCCTTCAGTTTGCTATTACTTTTTACCTTTATACAATACACTTTTTCAGATAATTGACCTTTTAGCGCCAAAAAAATGAATGGGAGTAAATGGGCACATTTTGAAAACTGATGCAATAGAATGTGGATGCTGTAACATATATCACAGCTTATGACATCACAATGCCTTCCTCTACAACACTGTTATGACCAAGGGGCCAAAACCGGGCTTTCGTTTTGAAGCTCACTTCCTGGTTGGGCTGGGAGCAGCCATAGTGCCGTTGCTCACTAACACTGCAGTTGGCTCCAGTATAGGTCTTTCACCATGTAAGTCAATGGCAGCAATGTTGTCAAAATACTAAGTCAATAAATTTTTTCCACAAGAAAATGTAGTCGCAATAGGTGCTTTTCCTTCGTCTAATGCCTCTCCATGTGCTGATTTTTTTAATTATTGTATCGTTTGGACAGGGTATCAACATTTGTTCAGGACCAATCAGAGGGACAGGTTGAGTCACTGGGGTCACTGCCATAGGTTCTATAGAGTTTTCATTGCACTCACTCGGAGGGGCGGGACCAGGGGGAGACAACAATCATTGGTCTAAAACGCGTAAAGCCTGGCGTCTTGGGAACTATTTTTATACAGTCTATGCTTGGGACAGGGAGACACGCTGTATTTTTGAGTGGAAGTCGATGGAGAACATCCGTTAGTAGCCTACCGTGAACAAGCTGTTGTTTTGTGGACGCAGTTCGTAACATAATAAATTGACTGCCTTGCTGCTCATCTTCAACATGTTTGTCATCACATATTCATTTTGGAGCGAGCCATTATGTGTCTACGCCTGGATAATTTTTTTTTCTGTCCCAAAAATTGAATAGAATAGAACCAAAGTGTTAGCGGTATGTTTGTACTGACTCAATGTTTAAAACAAAACCAATAATTTATCGATGCAGATGAAAGTTAATGCCAGCTACAATGTAATGCAGGTTACTATGCATTAGCTAGCATGTGAACCCACTAACCTACAATGCCGACTTTATCTGGAACAGTTTTCAGAACGGGGTTTCATGCTGTGGAAAACCATGACAGACTGCTCTGTCACAGTTGAGTTAATTAGCGGTTAGCCAAAAAGACGGTGGTGGTTTTCTCATTTAAGACTATGGGGACAGCTTGCTACCTTACTAGCGGCGCTAGGGGCATTTATAATAAGTATTCTTCTCAAAATAACAACTGCGATTGATTGACCATCAATATAGTTCATGGCAATAGCATTACCCTATGTTCATACGTGTGTGGTGATGCAGTGCGTCAAGCTTGGCTACCGAGCTCAGCTGGTATGCTATCCAGCTAATTAAATGAGCTCTTGTTAGCTGAATATAAATTGAAGATAACTGGATGAACGTTAATTATGTGACGAATACCACACATTCAATCCGAATAAATGACACAGTAAAATCGAGGATGAAAATTAAATGTTATATTATAAAACATTAGCAACTTAAGGAAGTTTACCGCAAGTTCGTTTTGCTAAATGATGGGTTTGGTCAGGTCATGGGCTTCTCCACCCCGAACTGTCAATCATACTGTGCCTGGACCATGAAGACTAGATCCAGTTGACCTGCGCCGGACAACGTCACTTCGGCTCCACGGAGCAGATGTAGTTTGTACAAACGGGCGGCAAAAAAGTCTTCCGGAGACTAAAATAGTTTTTTACGAGGCAGTGGGAAGGCAATGGGTGACGTCACAGTGACTTTGTCCATATTTTTATACAGTCTATGGTTATGACCCAACAATATGATCGCAGATGATTTTATATTACCTTTGCGTGCTTTCATCACAATCCATTACTTTTTTGTATCATTTCCAGGTTCTTTAGACTACTTACCACAAAATACACCACTGTAGCGGCTACCTCTGGGACATACATATATAATTCACCTCCTACTGTCAACGCGGCTACGTCATAGACGGTAACTTCTATGACGTGTTCTTTGGGTTGAATGAGGTTTATAAATAAAGAACGCGGCTGCGTTGCAGTTGGCTCGACCTGGAAAGAAGTCTCAGTTTGGTCATTTCCCGCACTCCTTCACCACCATATTTTAACACTTTCACCTTCTTTAGATCCCTTTATACTGCAATACCACTTAATACAATTTCCACCTTTTATTTACCACACTATACCAGATTACCATCTTTCTATACCATTTCCAGCAACCACACCTGCAATTTATTTAGCAATTTTTATCTAGTTACAAATTACTGGTTTAACAAAATGTATTTAATTAAAATATATGTATTTCCAAAATACAAAACTACATTTCAGAAATGTAATGCTGGCATTGTTCAAAACGTTGTACGTTTACAAGCATTTTTCTGTTAGAAAACAAAATAGCATAAAAATAAGCATGAGGCCTTATGTAAAGAACAATTGTAAATACTTGAATAAAACTACAAAACTATCTAAACTAACTAAGTTCAAATATAAAAACAGTGTCATATGTTTTATAATTGAGATATTTAAATCTCAAATCTTGGTTTCAATAATAAATAATTATTTAAAAAAATAAGATTTCGCTTAAATCTTAAATCTTACATTTTCCAAAAGATTTAATTTATATATTTATTTTTTTACCACAAATCTGTGTGTAACTGTTAAATATTTAGCAAAAAATGAATATTTATTTATATCTTAAATCTTGGGTTCTAAATTAAATATTTAGCTTATATCTTAAATCTTGCGTTCTAACATTTAAATAAATGTATGTATGTAAATGTATTTTATCACAAATCTTGGTTAAAAAATGTCATATTTAGAAAAAAAAACCCTTGCTATCCAGACACTCTCAATAATTTTAACCAGTCTTGTTAGACTGCTGGCTCTCAGTTTGTCAACGTCAATTCACTTCCTATCTCAATTAACGTTAGCTAGCGACTTAAGTGCTAATGGTAGTTTTAATCTTTCAAGTTTGTTTCAAGAATCCTGATATTTTATGACATTACCGACAGACAGGTTAGGGAGCTAGCTCACTAACCATCTATTGAATCAAGCTGCCAGTTTGTTATTTGGCTTGGCTGGCTGTCAATATTCAACTTCACCATAAGAAATCAGTCAAGGAAATGCCAATATGCCCAAAACGTAGCCTATGCTATCTAGTTAGTTCGCTGGATATCTTACATGATTATAACAGATGCTATCTGTGTGTAGGCTATGTAAATAATGTGTCAAACAAGAATAAATATAGGAATTAATATATGTAACATCAAGTTTCATACTTCGCCAGAAGACCCTCAATTTCCCCCATCACTAAAGCCAGCTATTTCCCCTCCTCCCTCCATTGGATACCAGTCACCAAGGGGCGGTGCTAATTAGTATATCTTTCAAAAGATTTAAACTAAAGATTTAGATTTAGCTAAATGTTGAATTTACAAATGTAAGATTTAAGATATAAGCTAAATGTTTAATTTGGAACAAAAGATTTAAGATATAAATATTAATTTTTGACTAAATATTTAAATTTTTAACCAAGATTTGTGATAAAATAAATATTTATTTAAATGTTAAATCTTGGTTTTTATAAAAACGCAAGATTTAAGATATAAATAAATATTTATATTTTGCTAAATATTTAACTGTAAAACACAGATTTGTGGTAAAAAAAAAATATATAAATTAAATCTTAAATCTTTTTGTTTTTGGCAAATGTAAGATTTAAGATTTAAGCTAAATCTTATTTTTTTAAAATAAATATTTATTTTTTAAACTAAGATTTGAGATTTTAAATAAATATTTATATTTGACTAAATATTAATTTCTGAAACAGAGATTTAAGATATAAGTTAAATATATATATATTTTTTTATATTTATTTTTGAAAACTCAGATTTAACATTTAAGTTATATATTTAGGACATGCTTATTTGAGATTTATCAATTAAATCTGAAAATATGAACTAAAAGTTTTATTTTGCATGTCAGTTAAATCTTGGGGGAAAAAAAGCATTTAGCATAAATATGAAAAAGCCACATTTATGCTAAATCTGAGAAAACAAAAGACAGGAAAATGTGCTGTGTTTTACTTTACATTTGGACCCCATAGATATGTATCCAATGGAACTCTAAAACACTAGATTTAGAGTGTGGCTGGGAGCATAAAAATTGAACGTGTGTTGACCGCAGGCTGGCACATCCGTGAAGTGAGTCGCATGGCACGGGTCAAAACTGCACGTCAGATACTGAGTTTGAAGTCAAATGCTTTGTGAAACCTTAATGAATTTAGAATATACAGTCAGGTCCATAAGTACAGTACAGCCGGAAAGTCTGCACAATCTTTCACCTTCTCCACGTTTTATTACGTTACAGACATATTCTACAATAGATTGAGTTCATTTTTTGTCTCAAAATTCTACACAAAATATCCCATAATGACAAAGTGAAAACAGGTTGTTAGTCATTTGTGCTAATTTATTAAAAATCTAAATGTAAAATATCATATGTACACAAGTGTGCACACCCTTTTGACACCCAAAAGTGAGCTGAGGTGCATTTTGTTTCCACTGATACTGCTTGAGATGTTTCTACAACTTAATTGGAGTCCACCTGTGATAAATTCAATTGATTGGACATGATTGGGGATTGCCAACACCTGCCTATATAAGGTCCCACAGTTGACAGTGCATGTCAGAGCAAACTCCAAGCCATGGGGTCAAAGGAATTATCTGCAGACCTCAGAAACAGGATTGTGTCAAGGCGTAGATCTGGAGAAGGGTACGGAAAAATCTCTGCAGCTTTACAGGTCCCAAAGAACACAGTGGCCACCATCGTTTGTAAATGGAAGAAGTTTGGAACCACCAAGAATCTTCCTAGACCTGGCCGCCCGGCCAAACTGAGCAATCGGGGAAGACGGGCCTTGGCCAGGGAGGTGAGCAGGAACCCGAGGGTCACTCTGACAGAGCTCCAGCGTATCCTTGTGGAGATGGGAGAACCTTTCAGAAGATCAACCATCCAGGCAGCACTCCACCAATCAGGCCTTTATGGTAGAGTGGCCAGACGGAAGCCCCTCCTTAGTAAAAGGCACATCACAGCCCGCTTGGAGTTTGCCAAAAGGCACCTAGAGGACTCTAAAACCATGATAATCAAGATTCTCTGGTCTGATGAAACCAAAATTTAACTTTTTGGCCTGAATACCAAGCGTCACGTCTGGAGGAAACCAGGCACCGCTCATCACCTGGCTAATACCATCCCTACAGTGAAGCATGGCGGTGGCAGCATCATGATGTGGGGATGTTTTTCAGCAGCGGGAACGGGGCGACTAGTCCTGATAGAGGGAAAGATGAATGCAGCTAAGTACACCGCGATCCTTGAAGAAAACCTGCTCCAGAGCGCTCTGGACCTCAGACTGGGGCGAAGGTTTACCTTCCAACATGACAACGACCCGAAGCACACAGCCAAGAGAACAAAGGAGTGGCTTCTGAGAAAGTATGTGCATGTCCTTGAGTGGCCCAGCCAGAGCCCAGACCTGAATCCAATTGAACATCTGTGGAAAGAGCTGAAAATGGCTGTGTACCGACGCTCCCCATCCAACCTGACGGAGCTTGCAAGGATATGCCAAGAGGAATGGGCAAAAATGTCCAGAAACAAGTGTGCCAAGCTCGTAGCTTCTTTCCCAATATGCCTTGAAGCTGTAATTGCTGCCAAAGGTGCAGCAACCAAGTATTAGGCTAAGGGTGTGTACAGATATGTAACCCCTAAATAACCTATTTTTGTCAGTAAAATGAAATTGCATATTTTCTAAAAAACAGTTTTCACTTCGTCATTATTGGCTATTGTGTGTAGATGTTTGAGGCAAAAAATGAACTCAATCTATTGTAGTATAAGTCTGTAACGTAATAAAACGTGGAGAAGGTGAAAGGAGTGTTCAGACTTTCCGGCTTGACTGTATTTGGACAGTGACACAATGTTTGTTGTTTTGGCTCTGTACTCCAGCACATTGCATTTGAAATGGAACAGTGATTATGAGGTTAAAGTGCAGACTTTCAGCTTTAATTTGAGGCTTTGTACATCCATATAGGGTGAACGGTGTAGCAAAAATGTAGCCATTTTTATACATAGTGCCCCTCATTTTAGGCGACCAAAAGTAATTGGACAAATTAACATAAACTTTAATAAAGTTATCATATTTAATATTTGGTCAGATATCCTTTGCCTGTCATGACTTCCTGATGTTTGCAACCCAACAACATCAAAAGACTTGATATCTTATTTTCAGATACTCTTACAAGTGATACTATAATCTCTCTGCATTTTAATGGATCTCTATGGGAAGTGGGGGGTGGGACTAGATTAAGCTGTAAATTACATGGGAATAGTATGGAACACATGGTTGGTTAAATGGCTGCAAGTCATCAAGGGTCTGAGGTATCAAATGTACCTCAAACCATCACTCTGCTGCCAGATATTCAGTAGATATGGATGGATAACTTAAAGGGTTGTGTCTTTTGACGCATTTTTCCATAGAGTTCAATGGGGAAATAATCAGGAGAAACAACCCTTAAAGTGATCCATCCACATCTACTGCATATCTGGCAGCAGAGTGATGTTATTGGGCTAGTTTGATACCTCAGACCATTGATGTCTTACAAACATATGTGTCCTGACTGTAAGTGTGAGGATAGTCAGCATTTTGGGCTCTATTTTCCAGAATCAATGGCGCACGGCGCATTGGCGAGGAGCGCACAGCTCACAGCACAAGGCGCAGGTGGAAAATGGGCTGGATTAGGCTGAATATATTATCAGTGGGTGTGTTCCAGCTGGATTCAATCATAGCCAATAAAATGGCCTCTTTTCATTCCCTTTATGAGCCGTGTGCTTTGTGCCCCAGTATACTGCCAGTTTCCGTGGTCTACAACTGTGCTGGAGGATATACTCATCAGAAGAAGCTTCTCCCAAGAGGAAACTGAAGACGAAGAGTAGTCATAGAAGAATCTATGGCATCGACTGCCAAGAGCAGATGATGTTATCACTAGAACCGCCAGGATTAATTGTAATCTATGACTGCCAACATGTAAAATAAAAAAAAATGTATACTATCACTGTAATAATGCATTTGTTTCACAAGGGAATGTTTAATATCACAAACGTAAGAATGCTTAATCATTCAACTTGCGCCATAGACCTGATCTGAGCAGGTAGGTGGCACAGGTGCAAATGGCAGTCTATGCTGACACCAAAATTGCAATGTGCTGCTTCATCTTCACTGACACACCCCCAATAGTGCTTCTCCTTCCACTTTGGCGCAAGGTGAGTCAGCAAATTACCGAACGGGCTCAGGTGCGTCAAAATCCAATAACGAAAATGCCACTTCACCAGTGCAACAATGGCTCGTCACACAGCATGTGCTGGCCAGAAAATAGAGCCGTTAGTCTGATATACTGTATCATAGAAAAGTAATTTGGTTATTTCAGAAATACCACTCCAAGAAGTATCTTGATACAAATGACATCTTATTTTCTTCATGCAGATCAAATACAAATAGCAAAATACCCCAAAGTAATTGAAATACGTATTTCAGATACATATAATTGAAATACTGCCCATCTCTGCTCGGGACACACTGTGTAAAGCACCCAGCATGCAGTTTTACCCCTTCACAACATCAGGAGAATATGCCTCTTCTTCACCCAACAGTCTGCACAGCCGCTTGTACAAGCCGTCGTAATCTCCCGGCTTACTGTCCTGTGTCATCAGTCCGCTGCTGCTGGCCCAGTATGCTACTGCTCGCCTGGTCTTCAACCCGCCAAAATTCACACATGCTACTTCTGAACACCCTTTACTGACTTCCTGTGGTCGCCTGCAGTTAATTCAAAGAAGTCACACTGACATACAAAAATACATATGGCACTGCAGTTTTCTATCTTCTGACAATAATTACACCCTACACTCCAAACAGATCTCTCCGTTCAGCATCCTCTCGCCAGCTGGCTGTACCCTCCCTTTGAGCCCCTGGCAGCCGTTGGTAGTGACCCCAGCTCATCTCTGCCCTTGTCCCATGGTGGTGGAACAACCTTCCCAAAATTAGTCAGGAAGGCATATTAAAAAACTAACATTTTCCGACTGCACCTCAATGTTTCTATATAATAAACAAATGAAATAACCCTCCTCTCCCTTCATCTCACACGTCATGAGACATGCCCCTTGACATGGCATGGTGGTTTATATGATTGTAATCCCTGTGTAACGTTCCGTTCCCGTCCTGTCCGTTTTCCATGTTTTCCTTGTTTCCTTCCGTGTCATGTTGGATCCCTTGTCCGTGTTTCCCTCCTGGCTGTGGACTGGGCGTCTCCCTCGGGTACTTTTTGGTTTCATTTTCCACTTTAGCTTCCGCCTATCACTCGCCCCTCTCGTTACTCACATTCCTCACTGCTGTGCTTCGGCAATCACTCCTGATTTAACATCACACCTGTTTCTCGTTTTCTCCTTCACTTCCTGCACCATTTAAACCCCTGGCTGGCTGCTATTCAGCGCCAGTTCGTTGACTAACCTACCGTGTTTGTTTCGTATCCCGTTTCTGGTCCAGTGTTTGTGAACCTGCTGGTTCATACCTGTTCGCCTGGTTTCCTGACTGGTAGCTATCTCTGCTAATCTTTCGCTGCTGCATGCATTTACCTGTTTCCCTTCAAAACCTCCAGACGCCGCAGTTCCAGTCTTCCCGCAGCTGTGTTTGTCCTCCCCGTGTTACGTACCTCCCGTACTCGTGTTGCAGTACCAGGACCTCTGCATGCCAGCCGGCTTACGCCAGTACTGCCCGAGCTACGCCGCACCTTCCAACTCGGCGGTGCATTCACCAGCTACAGTCCTGTCACAACACCCTGCCTTTAACCTCTGCTTTCTGCCCGGTTACTCAAGCTACCCGGTCCAGTTTCCAGTCCTGTTCCAGCCCAGTTCCGATCCAGTTTCCAGTCCAGCTCCAGTCCAGTTTCCAGTCCAGTTCCAGTCCAGTTCCGGTGTTTTAGACACCTCCGTTCAAGTCCAGTTCCGGCTTGGAACCAGTTCCGTGCCGTCCCCTGTGTTCCTGAGTGGACCTTCCGGTCCAGTTTCCAGTCCAGTTCCAGTCCAGGTCCGGTGTTTCATACACCTCCGTTCAAGTCCAGTTCCGGCTTGGAACAAGTTCCGTGCCGTTCCCGTTTCCTGAGTGGACCTCCCGGTCCAGTTTCCAGTCCAGTTCCCAGTCCAGTTCCAGTCCAGTTCCGGTGTGTTATACACCTCCGTTCAAGTCCAGTTCCGGCTTGGAACAAGTTCCGTGCCGTTCCCGTTTCCTGAGTGGACCTTCCGGTCCAGTTTCCAGTCCAGTTCCGATCCAGTTTCCAGTCCAGTTCCAGTCCAGTTCCAGTCCAGTTCCGGTGTTTTAGACACCTCCGTTCAAGTCCAGTTCCGGCTTGGAACAGTTCCGTGTTTCCTCAAGTCCAGCTCCGGCTTGGAGCAGTCCTCAGTTGGACGCTATCCTGTGTTAACTAACTAACCTGTTTTGCTCCCGTGTACAGCTTTGGGACCACCCCAACGCTTAATAAAGTTCCACTTTCTGTAATCTGTCTCCTGGTCGTTGCACTTGGGTTCGTCCCGTATCAGGATCGTAACAGAACGAACTGGCCAACAATATGGACCCAGCCGATCTGGAACAGATTCGCCACGCCTTCTCCTGCCAAACTGCGATCAGCGACCAACAGGGTCGCCGTTTGGATGATGTGCTGGAAGTAGTTAGGGGCATCACGGAGCAAGTATCCCAACTTTCGCTCCACCAACCGCTACTACGGATTCCAGCCAACCCTACTCCTTCCTCTCCCGAACCCCATCCGGAGGCACCGGCTCCCACTTCCAGCCGTGAGCCCCGTGTACAACACCCCGAGTTATATCGCGGGGGGTTGGGGAGATGTCGTGAATTTCTACTTAAATGTGACATTGTGTTTCGGATGCAGCCCTCCTCCTTCGCCTCTGACTCCAGCAAGATCGCGTTCATTATGAGCAGCCTGGGAGGGAGCGCCCTGGAGTGGGCTACATCCATCTGGGACAGCCAGGCTCCGTTATGCAGCAACTTCGCAGCCTTTACGGCAGAGATGCGACGTGTGTTTGAACACCCGACCTGTGGACATGACGCTACCCAGCGTCTGCTTCAAGTTCGCCAAGGCAACCGCAGTGTCGCAGAAATGGCCATTCAGTTTCGTACCCTCGCCGCGGAGTCAGGATGGAATGACGCCTCCCTCCAGGGGGCTTTCCGCCAAGCTCTCAGCGAGGAACTCAAGGACCAGCTTGCCACTCGGGAGGAATCCAACTCCCTTAATAGCCTCATCAGCCTCGCTATAGCCATCGATAATCGTCTCCGCATCCGGGCCCGGGAGCGGGGAGGAAGTTCCGGGCGTCATTCGCCCTCCGTCGTCTCTAATGTTCATTCACACTCCATCACTGGATCTCGGGCGCCTACGGGCGGGTCCGAGGAAGAGCCCATGCAACTGGGCAGAGTTGCGGTCAATCCCGAGGAGCGTCAGCGCCGTCAGCGCACCAGATCCTGTTTCTATTGCGGCAAGCCTGGCCATCAGATCGCCTCCTGTCCCATTCGCCCAAAAGAAGGGGCTCGCCAGTAAGACTGGGCGTACTGACGAGCCCCATCGTTCCCAACCATGCTGCCCAGGACCGCCTCATGTTCAAGGCTACTCTCCTTTGGAGGGACAAAACCCTATCTTCTTCGGCCCTAATTGACTCCGGAGCTGACGCCAGCTTCATGGATATCACCTTCGCCAGGAGGGCCGGCATTCCCACGGAACGTCTCACTTCACCCATTTCAGCTCTAGCTCTGGACGGTAGGAGTTTGGGGTTAGTTACCCACTCCACCGTTCCTATCCAATTAGTTCTATCTGGCAATCATCGGGAGTCCATTCAGCTATTACTGATTAACTCCCAACAATCTGCTCTGGTTTTAGGTCAGACCTGGCTTCGCCTCCACAATCCCCATATTGACTGGAAAGCCGGTCGCATCCTGGCGTGGAGTGCCCACTGTCTAGCCAGCTGTCTCCGTTCTGCACTACCCCCTCCGGGGCCCAGTAAACCCTGTTCCATGCAACCTATACCGGATTTAACGAATGTTCCCAGCGAGTATCACGACCTCGCGCAAGTATTTTCTAAATCACGTGCTCTGTCCTTACCTCCTCACAGGCCGTATGACTGCGCCATTGACCTACTGGCTGGAGCTAAACTGCCATCGGGACGCCTCTACAGTCTGTCTGGACCGGAGAAACTAGCCATGGAGGAATACATCCACGACTCCCTCGCTTCGGGTATTATCCGTCCCTCTTCATCCCCAGTCGGTGCAGGGTTCTTCTTCGTTGGGAAGAAGGATGGCTCCCTGCGACCCTGCATCGACTACCGGGGCCTCAACCAGGTCACCATCCGTAACAAATACCCTCTTCCCCTCATTAACACCGCCTTTGAAGCCCTCTCTCCAGCTGTGACGTTCACCAAGCTCGACCTCCGGAATGCGTATCACTTGGTGCGTATCCGTGAGGGGGACGAGTGGAAGACTGCTTTTAATACCCCGTTGGGCCACTACGAATACCTGGTGGTCCCTTTCGGCCTTACTAACGCCCCAGCAGTCTTCCAGAGCATGGTGAACGACGTCCTGCGGGACCTCCTAGGGAGGAGCGTTTTTGTTTATATCGATGATATTTTAATTTTTTCTCAATCCCCGCAGGAGCATGTCCGTCACGTTCGAGAGGTTCTCCAGCGGCTGTTGGAGAATCAGCTGTTTGTTAAGGCTGAGAAATGTTCCTTCCACGCTTCCACGGTCCCGTTCCTCGGCTTCATTATCGAGGAGGGCAGTATCCGGGCGGACCCTGTGAAAATCAAGGCGGTGACAGAATGGCCCCAACCCACCTCCCGCAAGCACCTTCAACAGTTCCTGGGGTTTGCAAATTTCTACCGCCGCTTTATTCGCAATTACAGTTCCATTGCTGCTCCCCTGACTAAACTCACTTCCGTTGCCCTGCCTTACTGTTGGAATTCCGATGCCCAGCGAGCTTTCGAGCTACTCAAGGCTCGGTTTTCCTCAGCACCTATCCTCCTTCACCCTGACACTTCTCGGCAGTTTGTCGTTGAGGTGGATGCCTCCGACACCGGCGTGGGGGCCATTCTGTCTCAACGGTCCGCCTCTGATAGCAAGCTCCATCCCTGCGCATTCTTCTCCCGGAGGCTGTCCTCCGCCGAGAGGAACTACGATGTCGGGGATCGGGAACTGCTGGCGATAAAACTGGCTCTTGAGGAGTGGCGCCACTGGCTGGAGGGGGCAGGTACCCCTTTTCTTGTTTTTACCGACCATCAAAACCTCATTTATTTAAGATCTGCCAAGAGGCTCAATTCTCGTCAGGCTAGATGGTCGTTATTTTTTGCACGCTTTAATTTCTCTGTTTCTTTCCGCCCTGGTTCCCGTAATATTAAAGCAGATGCCCTGTCCCGCATTTTTTCCCCTCCCTCCAGTCCTGCTGATCCGGAGCCCATTTTGCCGGCCTCCTGTGTGGTGGCTGCGGTCTCCTGGGAGATTGAGGGCATTGTGAAGGCCGCCCAGACTTCCCAACCGGACCCCCGCAATAACCCTAACTCCTGTCTTTTTGTCCCCGATTCCGTCCGCTCCCAGGTCCTCGAATGGGTTCACGCCTCGTGCCTGGCATGTCACCCAGGTGTCGCCAGAACTATCGCCCTCGTCAGGAGGAGTTTCTGGTGGCCTACCCTTAAAGGGGATACCCGTGCCTTCGTCCTGGCCTGCTCGGTGTGCGCCAGGAGCAAGGCTTCCCACCAGCCTCCCTCCGGTCTTCTCCTTTCCCTCCCCGTCCCTGGCCGTCCTTGGAGTCACATTGGTGTGGACTTCGTAACCGGTCTGCCGTTGTCAGAAGGTAACACCGTCATTCTGACAATAGTGGACCGGTTCTCCAAGGCGGTTCACTTTGTTCCCCTCCCCAAGCTCCCGTCCGCCCTTGAAACCGCTGAGCTCTTGGTGCTACACGTGGTCAGGCTGCACGGGATCCCCTCTGACATCGTGTCAGACCGTGGGCCCCAGTTCTCCTCCCGAGTTTGGAGGGCGTTCTGTGCAGCCCTGGGTGCCTCTCCTAGTCTTTCCTCGGGTTTCCATCCCCAGTCTAATGGTCAGGCAGAGAGGGCGAACCAGGACCTGGGGGCCGCCCTGCGGTGCGTTACAGTGCGCAATCCTGCCTCTTGGAGCCGTTTTCTCCCCTGGGTCGAGTACGCACATAACTCCCTTAAGAGTGCCTCTACTGGCCTATCCCCGTTTGAGTGTGCTTTAGGCTATCAACCCCCTCTTCTGTCGACCCAGGAGGCCGAGATAGCTGTCCCCTCTGTTAGGGCCCATGTCCTTCGTTGTAAAAACATTTGGAGACTCACACGCACCGCACTCCTTCACGCCAATTCCCGCTCCCAACGTCTGGCGGACCTTCACAGGACCGCAGCCCCACAGTATAGGGCCGGTCAGCAGGTCTGGCTCTCCACTGCAAACATCTCCCTTCCCTCTTCATCCAGAAAGCTTCAGCCCCGTTTTATTGGTCCCTTCCCCATCATTTGTCTAGTTAACCCGGTGTCTGTTAAACTTTCCCTCCCCGCCTCCCTCAAAGTTTACCCGGTGTTTCATGTGTCCCAGGTTAAGCCTGTCTCCTCCAGCCCCCTCAGTACCCCTACCATCCCGCCTCCTCCCGTCCGAGTTGTTGACAACGCCCCGGCCTACACGGTGAACCGTGTTATTGATATCCGCCGCAGGGGCCGGGGTTTCCAATACCTCGTCGACTGGGAGGGGTACGGTCCTGAGGAGAGGTCGTGGCTCCACAAGAGCCTGATCTTGGACCATTCAGTAATCCTAGACTTCCACGAACAGTTCCCTGACAAGACCAGGCCTCCGGGTACGCCAGGTGGCGTACATTGAGGGGGGGGTACTGTAACGTTCCGTTCCCGTCCTGTCCGTTTTCCATGTTTTCCTTGTTTCCTTCCGTGTCATGTTGGATCCCTTGTCCGTGTTTCCCTCCTGGCTGTGGACTGGGCGTCTCCCTCGGGTACTTTTTGGTTTCATTTTCCACTTTAGCTTCCGCCTATCACTCGCCCCTCTCGTTACTCACATTCCTCACTGCTGTGCTTCGGCAATCACTCCTGATTTAACATCACACCTGTTTCTCGTTTTCTCCTTCACTTCCTGCACCATTTAAACCCCTGGCTGGCTGCTATTCAGCGCCAGTTCGTTGACTAACCTACCGTGTTTGTTTCGTATCCCGTTTCTGGTCCAGTGTTTGTGAACCTGCTGGTTCATACCTGTTCGCCTGGTTTCCTGACTGGTAGCTATCTCTGCTAATCTTTCGCTGCTGCATGCATTTACCTGTTTCCCTTCAAAACCTCCAGACGCCGCAGTTCCAGTCTTCCCGCAGCTGTGTTTGTCCTCCCCGTGTTACGTACCTCCCGTACTCGTGTTGCAGTACCAGGACCTCTGCATGCCAGCCGGCTTACGCCAGTACTGCCCGAGCTACGCCGCACCTTCCAACTCGGCGGTGCATTCACCAGCTACAGTCCTGTCACAACACCCTGCCTTTAACCTCTGCTTTCTGCCCGGTTACTCAAGCTACCCGGTCCAGTTTCCAGTCCTGTTCCAGCCCAGTTCCGATCCAGTTTCCAGTCCAGCTCCAGTCCAGTTTCCAGTCCAGTTCCAGTCCAGTTCCGGTGTTTTAGACACCTCCGTTCAAGTCCAGTTCCGGCTTGGAACCAGTTCCGTGCCGTCCCCTGTGTTCCTGAGTGGACCTTCCGGTCCAGTTTCCAGTCCAGTTCCAGTCCAGGTCCGGTGTTTCATACACCTCCGTTCAAGTCCAGTTCCGGCTTGGAACAAGTTCCGTGCCGTTCCCGTTTCCTGAGTGGACCTCCCGGTCCAGTTTCCAGTCCAGTTCCCAGTCCAGTTCCAGTCCAGTTCCGGTGTGTTATACACCTCCGTTCAAGTCCAGTTCCGGCTTGGAACAAGTTCCGTGCCGTTCCCGTTTCCTGAGTGGACCTTCCGGTCCAGTTTCCAGTCCAGTTCCGATCCAGTTTCCAGTCCAGTTCCAGTCCAGTTCCAGTCCAGTTCCGGTGTTTTAGACACCTCCGTTCAAGTCCAGTTCCGGCTTGGAACAGTTCCGTGTTTCCTCAAGTCCAGCTCCGGCTTGGAGCAGTCCTCAGTTGGACGCTATCCTGTGTTAACTAACTAACCTGTTTTGCTCCCGTGTACAGCTTTGGGACCACCCCAACGCTTAATAAAGTTCCACTTTCTGTAATCTGTCTCCTGGTCGTTGCACTTGGGTTCGTCCCGTATCAGGATCGTAACACCCTGGCTCTTTGGCGTTTCCGTACCATTGGAAATGTACTTTTTGCAAGTGGTGAAATGATAAATTGTAGAAAAGAAAATATGATTTTTCAAAGTCAGTTAGCAGCTGACAATTACATTAGAATGAATACCTTCAGTTAAAGCTCAATGCCCAGTAATAAACAGCCAAGGAGACACCATGCTGCCATGACAAGTTTCACTGCTCGACAAAACTGCTAATTGTTTTCCAAAAAAACAAAACAAAAAACGACTAGGTTTCCGATTACAATTGTCACTTTGTCAAGCCTCAGATCACTTATTCACACCATCTCCCCTCAGTGACTTCGTCAGTTTAATTCAATCATGTTCTGAAAACAGTCCAGCCCCCTATCCAGAGCCTTAATTAACAGCTTGCAAAGACCGAAATCATGCGCCAATGCTTTCCTTCAGCCTTTATCTCTCCTGCCACTCTTAGTCAATCTATTTTCGGCACTTTGCAAGTAGCATGGTCAGTGGGCTAGGTCTGGCATTGGGTGCGCTGTGTTTCCAAGGTATCCCAGTCAGCCAGAACATTCCACCACCCCAGCATTGTCCCCACTTGTGCCTGCCTAAAGCTTTACAGTGCAAGCCCCAAATAATCATGAGGCGCTAACTGTAAGCCTCTGCCATTAATGTGTCGTAACAACCAGCAGCTATTTTTTGTTGAAATTCCCCATGAGGCCAAACCATTGGGAGTTCTACCTCTCAAAAAGAGGGATTACCGTTGGGAATTGCACGAGCACTCCTCAAAGACCTCTCCGGGATCCGGACCGTGAACCCAACTCTGATTCTTGCAATTCCAGTCAGCCGGGCAATAAAAAATCCGGGCTTACCGTAGCCTTGGTGAAGGTCAGTGTTTAGATGCTGATCATCAAAACAAAACAAAGTGAAGCACAGCAAGACCATTTGCCCTTGGAACATTAGTCTGGAGAATGCGTTACGGATTTGTGTGTGCTTCTTTAAAGTGTTAAAATTCTCGGCATGGAACTAGCCCAGACTCCTGTCTGAGCCAAATGCCATGTCTACGCCTGTCTCACAATGCTGCTGAAGTAGAATGATGTGCACCCACGCTGAATATAAAAAGTGTTCATATTAACACTGCAAGCATTTATTAAAGGTAATTTGCAAATAATCTTAAACTAAATACCAATTGTTTTTCTGAAATACAACAACGGCAATTCATAATTTCTGGTAGCACATTGGCACCTGCTCAAGTAAAAGTTATAGTTTGAATTCATCCTTAAATTCTGACCAAACAATGACAGTGTAAACTTCTAGTAAAACAACACACGTGAAATTGGCCTTTATAAAAAAACAAACAGGGAAAGGGGGGGTCTACATACTGTAAGAAAAAAAGGACATCTCTGGAACTTGGTGAAAATTATGTTTATTTCCAGGAATGGCAGTTGTCAGAGATACAGAAAATGCACTCTGGATTCAGCGGAGTTACTCTGAATCCTGTTCTGTGAAATGTATGACTTTAAATACCATTTTCGGGCTTTGTTTTCTACAGGCGGGAAACAGAAATGTATATTCAAAAATGATGTGATTGATTTAAGGAAGCCACTGGGTGGCTCTCTTAAATCAATTAGTCTGTCCATCAGTAGGGGGTCTGAAGGTTCAACTTCCTGTGGTCTAACCAGGAACCAATCTATTGTATTGCTAATCTAGTCTCCTTGGTTGAAATAGGCCTTGATCACTCACTCCCAGCTGCTATTCTATAATTGAATACTATGCCTATCAGTGGCGACGAGTCACTGCTTACACTTATGTTTTAACCTACATTGTATTTATGATAAGTTGGTTGATTCGGCCGGCGGCGTGGTTGATTTGTCAGTGTTTGATACTTAATCTTTGTCAACTTAGAATCTTACAATACCAAAATAGATGCTTGTACTAATTTTTCAGGAGTGCTTCGTCTGAAAAATATCTGAGCAATCTGATCAAAAGTATGGACTGTTAGATCGCAGATTTATAATATTTCTGAGAACAATAATAATTTATACATTAATTGTGGGGGCGAATGGGCTTTGTATATAGATCTGCATTGCATTCAATCTGGACACAGTCATCAAACTGACCTTTAAAAACATAGACATTAACTTGTGTTTATGTCTCTTTTAATTAAAATGCATGAGTATCCTAGTACCTGTACTAAAGCTTTTAAAAGCACAGAAGATTGCCTTTCCTTATTTAAACATGTGTAAACAGAATACACCATTAACTGATAAGCAATGATGCACATCAGTTTTAGGTCATATTATCTTAGATTTTGATCAACACACAGGAAATTGCTCTGTTTCCGTGCACAGCACAAGATGCATAGTTCCACAACTCAGATTGTGAAGGACTGGACACAGATCTAAGAAATAATATCTAAGGCAATTAAAATGGCTCTGAATTCTGGATTGTGTGCCCTCGTGATGGTTTTCCTCATTGGTAAGCATTTCACATGTGCTGGTATCTTGTCTCAGTGAAGTTGCATGTAATCTTGTACTATATTAGATCTAATACTATCGTGTACTAGAATTCAGAACTGAAGACCAACAAATGACAGAATCTGGTGGAATACAGCTCTTCATTACAGTTTCAAATTGTCTTAGGAACAGATGAAATAAGATGTCAATTATGTACTTCAACTAGGTTAATTTAAGAAATACATATTACTGGCTATGCTTTCCTTATCTCTCATGAAAGTAACTGGTCAGCTATTGTATTAGAAGACAGGATTAGAGCATTAAAAGTCATAGAGGCAACATTTTACGTGTAATATATAAAAAGGTCAGCGATTTTTCACCATTTCATGAGTGATATCACAATACATAAACTCTTGTCTGTAGTCTATACAGAGCTCGAATGTATCTGTACTTCCTGTCCTTATCTGATATTTGCAGAGGCCAGCTTGCTTATGCCTGCATTTCTCAGTTTAACAAACCGAGAACAGCAGTTGCACAATCTAAGTTCACTGGCATATGCCTTGAACAGTAACTGCTATTTCTCATCCATAACTCTCTGTCCCACAGTTCCACACAAGCCACTGCTTTACTGTAAACCAAATCGATAGTTCATTGTGATTACAATGACACTTGGGGCTGTGGCATAATAAGAGGAACTACTCTAATCAGTAATACTTATTCCGTACATGATTATATTCATTGTAGCTCAGTTGTTACGACCCCGGAAGTGGACTGGACCCAAATGCACGACTCGAACACAGGAATGCCAAAACTCAATATTTTATTATATGATCAGGGTAGTCCTGAGCATGGGGAGAAAGGCAAAAGGTGGTTAGTGTTCCAAGCCGGAACTGGAATGGCAAGACAGACAACAGAGTGTGTAGCTCTAATAAATTATGCTTCGACCAAACTCCTGAAGCATAGGGAGAACATTAATGACAGACAGTCCAGGTATGATGCTGCAGGGGAGCAGTGGGAGTAGGAGAAGCCAGGGAAGGTTATGGAGACGGACAACCGGTTTGGTGGAGCAGCGGATGAGCGGGAGCGGGAGCAATAGAGCAGGACAGTGGAGCGGGGTCCGGGCAGGACGCAGGCGTTGCAGCAGTGCAGCGGCAGTAGCGGCACAGCAACAGCAGGGCGGCAGCAGCGACAGCAGAGGCAGGAGCGACAGCACATCAACAGCACTGGCAGTAAGCGGGCACCGCCGCAGAGTGGAGGAACAGGAGCCCAGGCTGCATGCAAACACGTCAGGTGGAAGGCAGGGAAACTGCAACACAGGCAGGGATAACAGACGACTGCAGGCTGGCAGACTTAAGCAGACAGAGTTAGTATAGCAAGACGGGAACAATGAACAGCGGGAACTGCTGTTCCAGACAGGAGCAGACTTTGACTAGGCAGAAGAGCAAGGCGAGTTAACACCGGCACAGAACAAGACTTCAGAGTTACAAACTAGACGGGGACTCAAGACAGGACCAGAGGTTTCAGACAATGAGCATTAATGAACTGGCACAGGACAGAGAACACCGGGTGACTAAATGCAAACATTTAATTGTTATCAATTAGGTGCCGCGTGCGAATGTATGCGAGAGTGATTAACAGAGCGGAGAGTGTGGAATGCATGCGAAACGGGGAAATGGGATAGGCTGAGATAAGTGAAGAGAAACAGAGTGACACAAATGGGAAATCACGCCCAACCTGCAGCAAGGGGGAAAACGGACTATGGAGAGACAAACGCGAGACAGGGGGAAAGGGAAAACACGGGGAACAATAGGACGGGAGTGAGAACGTTACATCAGTATAGTTTTTTTAATCTATTTTATTTTTTTTACATTTTAATCCTATTATCAGAACCTGCCCAGAATACAACCCCCCCTCCCCCCATTTTTTTATTTTGCTGCTTATAGTGTTAATGCTCTGTCATGCATTAGAGTTGCCAGACTGGGGGATTTTCCCCTGAATGTAGGGGATTAAAAAAATTCATAAGGGAAGTTTCAAAGGAAAATGTATGGGAGTCAATGACAGATGGGGGATTTTAAAAGGTGGTATGGGGGGAAATTGTGAGAAAATTGTATGGGACTCAATTGAAGATGGGGTATTTTCAGAATTTTTTGTCAGGGGGAATTAATTCAGGCATCTGGCAACATGCTTATCAGCCTGTCCCATTGCCACAACATCAATTAAGATAAGTGGCGACTACCAAATGCTACTCTTAGGTTCACATTGACTTCATTGGAAACAAGGACACAGTGGGCATTCTGGTTAGTTTATCTCTCAGATGTTAAAAAGAGTAGTTCAGTTTATATGTTTTTTTAATGTTATTTCAGTTTATATTTTTAATTTCTGATTGGTCCAGACAGTTTTGTGTGAAAAGAAGGATTTAGGATTTAGATATTTAAAGACATACCTGATGACCTGTCAGATTTAAAATGTTTGGTAAGAAAATACACTGGAAGTAACCACAGAGTAGCTTGTACAGCAATGTTATATTTAGTGAACTATCCCTTTAATCTTGTGTATTTAGTTATGAGCACATAGCCCCATATGTTATAGCAGGGATGGTAGTCTATTGAATGCCTAAAGATGATTGTTTTTAAGTAGTACTTTTGTCAATTTTTTTCAGATTGTTTGATAATGAGGGTCCATGGAAATGACCCCAACAATGCGGATGAAAAAGGTGAATGTAATTAAAATAAAAGTCATTGCTGGGCTGCGGCTTGTTAATAAATCCAGAGTACTGGATGCAGAAAATCTTCCTGGTAATGAACCGATGGAGCCAATGTTCATAATCAAAGATTGGAAAGTTAATTTGCACAGCTTCCTGCAGTGACAATGTGTAGTTCCAGTGTTGGAGCCTTTTTGTTGACCTTTCGGGTCACCTGATGAGAAAACATGATGTTGACTCACTAATAAAAACCTAAGGCCAAAACATTGGGCAACTCGGGTAATTATTTTTCATATTAGCAGTGGCCTTAGTGGATTTATGTGAACCATTACAGCTGTGCCGGTAAGTGGTGTCAAAAGATGGTAGAAATGTGTTTGCATCTGCACATTTCAGAGTCTAATTTCTTATATCATTGTCTGGGCAATGAAAAATAAGGTTGTAATTTGTACAAAATATTATTATTATTATTATTATTATTATTATTATGTATTTGCTTCATACATGTTTAAATATTGTGTCTTACAAATATTGTGTGTTTTGTTCACAGATTACAAGTATGCTGTCATTGGTCTATTGATCGGGTTGTTTTTTTCTCTGTGTTTTTTGGCTATAAAGTTCTACATGATTAAAAAGCAATTGCTTGATATTTACCTCTCAGGTAAGACTCATGAATAATATTATAGTTAGTATATTATAATAGTATAATACACTGCCTGGCCAAAAAAAAAGGTTGCACACTCTAATATCTTGTTGGACCACCTTTAGCTTTGATTACGGCGCGCATTCGTTGTGGCATTATTTCGACAACCTTATGCAACGTCACAACATTTTTGGCTGAGATGTCATATTGACGATGGGATAGTCGAACCACTCCTTAAAGTCTTCTCCAGCACATCCCAAAGACCAATTAATGTGTGAAAATGATTCCTCATGCTCCCTGAACCACTCTTTCACAACTTGAGCCTGAGGAATCTTGGCATTGTCATCCTGGAATATGCCCATTGATGGGATAACCTGGTCATTCAGTACATTCAGGTACTCCGCTGACTTAATTTAATTGCTGCATAACGTTGCTGAGCCTAGACCTGGCCAATTGAAGCAACCCCAGATCATAACACTGCCTCCAGAGGCTTGTACAGTGGGCACTGACTTTTTCTTTGGCCAGGCAGTGTAGTATAATAATATTATACTATATTATAGTTTGAGTGTATGTTTTATGACTGTAGTTGTGATGCATATATTCCCTTGTGTATGACATACTGAAAACAAACAACATCTAGTATAATCAGTATTGTGTGTGTGTGTGTGTGTGTGTGTGTGTCTGTGCTTGTGGTGTGTGTCACAGTATCAAATTCATTCTTTATGTAATTGTGGAGAGCCGTGGATAGCCACGTTCTCAATGTGGTTCTATGCTTCCAGTCGTCTGTTAACTGAACACTTTTATATCCACTGCATGAATTCAGTGAAATATCTTTTTTTACGATACAGCACAAGGATTAATTTTTTTTTGTTAAATTTCAGTCATGAAAATCGATAAATTACTGCAGTTTGGGAATGAGCGATCCAAGATGCATTGCCCTTTGGGAACTGTTGGGAAGTGTTGCTTGTTGTATCAAAGATTGTGTTTTTATATTTGACAAAAACCCTTGAGAAAGATATCTTTTTTTTTAGATTCAAAAAGACCATCATTAAGGTAAGTCTAATGTCACAGCATAATTGTATTTTCTGATGAAGAGAGTTTGATAAATCTATAACAACAGATCACAATACAGTATTAGGCATGTATGCTTGTCTGTACACTCCCGTATTGACAATTGGGCAGTCCAAACAAGGGAGGCATATTGTGATGAAAAGTCATGCAATAGAAAATACGATCCTCTTTATAGATTCTTTAAGTTTTAAATTATTCTGTATTTGAAATTCTTCTATCCGAACTTCAAATATGCCAACCATATGTCTGCATTAGTCTTCAGACTGTGTTGATTTGCTAAGATGTCACTTTGTTTCATTGTTTTAAATGGCAGAACCGTCGAGCTGGAGATGAAGTATGTCGGAGGTGTATCCGGAGAGATGGTTTAAATGGTGGCATGGAGAACATGTAAAGTGTAAATCATTAGCAAAGTATTTGTACCACATTTTCTTGGGAGTATGACTGTTGATAATGATAAAGACAAAATGAAATCTACCATCATTGACAAACATATGTTTGTTTGCTATGTTATTTGGACCTGTGTTGTAATATTCTGTTAATCGGGGTCATTTGGTTCTCACCACAGTTTGACGGAATGATTGAATTATTTGTGGTTTTAGGACAACCGCCATTCTTTGTGTTTTAATCATTACCTCCCTACAAAATAAGTCCCGTAGAAGGTGGTTTTGTTCAAAGTAATAATGTCATTATTAAAGGATGAAGGACTTCAGTTGTCAAAATACATCAGTGTATACAAATGATAAGAATCTCTCAGGAATGTGAACAGTATGGCGCACCTCCTATTCTGCCACACACACGCACACACACACACACACACACGCACACACACACGCACGCACGCACGCACATGCACACACACACGCACGCACGCACGCACGCACGCACGCACGCACGCACGCACGCACGCACGCACGCACGCACGCACGCACACACACACACACACACACACACACACACTCAAACAAATAAAACATATCATTTTATAGTGAATATCTTCACCTTGGGCCTTTGACTGCAATCAAGCCAAAGTTATTGAGAGAAGCGAGACTGGTGGTATGTAAGGGCTCCAGGCATCCAACATAATAATGTGAAACAGACCGAGTGAATATAATTAGTCTAAAGAGTCAATAAACACGAGGACAGAAGGAGTGATTTAGCATGGCAGGGTTGCTTGTTGTTTGGCCCGAGCGTCTATTACCAGCTCCTATGGGAATAAACATATACAATAGACATGAAATCATGTTTACATTTGATCTCCCCCGATCCAGAACCACAGGCTAAACATACTGTGGTGTTTACTTGGCCCATATTCTGCTGGGATGCATTTGGAATTGACCCAGAGAGCAGGGAAACACATATGGCCAATGAATGCCCCAGTGTCAATGCCTCCGGGGTCAGGGGCCAAGGGTCAGAGATCAGGCTGAACAGTTGACAGGATATCAGCAGGGTGGTGAGGAGCTCCACGGCTTTTTTGGGGGGGAGGGGGGGTGGTCCGAAAACACTGACGACTGCTTGCCTCCTTCTCCCCTGTCCTGTGTTACTAGTTCGATATGGGGAATTACACAGCTTTCTCTGGGTTTCTTTTCAAATTATGTCTGCTAATGATCATTCAGAGTTTACAATGACTTCAAACAATAAAATATAGTTCTAATACTTTTAGCTCTCAGAAAATATATTTATATTTTAAGTGCTCTTTGACATCAGAATTTATCCCAAATTTCTTCTTTCTGTTTTTAGTGTGAAAGCGTAAAGGTATCGTTCTGTGCATAGTGTTTATTCATTGCAAGTCCCTGTGAAGGCAAAGATTTTGCTTTCTAATTTTGGCATTAATTGCATAACAGAGGGACAGATGAATGCAACACTAAGTATAGCAATGACTCTTAGGGGATGATGTCATTCCTCTTGATAAAGCTGACATCAGAGGTGTGGTCACCACTGAAAACTTACCTACTTGTCTAAGAGAACAAATCAGTTTCTTGGGAGCACGTACACCCCCCCCCCCCCCCCTCCCCCCCCAACAGGTACCAGTACCAAGGAATTAGGCTGTTAGGCTTACTGGGAGGAAGGGCCTGTGTTTTCAGATTGGTCAGTCAAATAATAATTCAAAGCTATGTTGCACATATTCATGAAACTCACATCTCATCTATTGATGGTTTAATTTCCTTGAAAAAGTTCATTGTATTAAGTTGCAAACATTAATTGGACAATGCTACTGCCTTAATTTATGTATTGTAAACGTGAGACATTGCTATCCTGTAATGGCAAATATAAGACAACGATTTAGCTAAATGTAGTTCTGCGTGGTTGTCATACAATTCACTTTGACAATGAGATGATAAATGATTTGCTTTAGCTGAGAGGCAGGTTCCAGTTTTCTGTTACTGACACTGGAAAGCACTTCCTCGTACAGATAGCAATACATGCATGGAATTACTTGCAGGGGTTGGTAAAGGTATCAGGGTCTCTGGGTTCCTTCGAGACCAAACACATTGATTGAGCCAGTGGGAAGGGCTACATTTTCTATAATACCGTACCATTTATATACGGATGTGTCAAATTGCACATTTTTACTTTAATTATTGTTGTACTCTATATTCTCGGCATCAATAATTCTGATTGATGCGATTAATTAAAAAATATGTGTATTGTTTAAACTCAAATACTTTGGCCATCTCAATTGTCAGTCAAGTTCAATCCATTATCGACATTCTGACTACCAATATAAGACTCTCTAAAATACAGTATATGCAAAAGCTAAGAATGTGCTGAATTGGGTTAGCCTTTCATCCTGGCCTATTATCTGCTATTTGCCATGTAATTCTTTTTTCAACCACAAGGTGACAGTGTATACCTGTCTGTTTTTGATCGTTCAGTGCAGAGCAGCTCTTCATCGGCCAGGTCTGTTTAAGGAAGTAGATATTGCTTTGTTACCAAGTCAGCCCTTAACTGCCCACAGTTTACCAGAACTGTAAGGTGGTTTTACACAGAGATTAAACATTAGGTGGAAACTCTGGGATACACCCCCATGTCCAAAACTGCTGTATATCTGAAAGAATGAACTTTCCACTGCAGGCAGATGTTTTAATGCAACCACACACTTCCAGACCTTATAATCTTCCTCCAAAAAAAGTGCAAGATAGACATTCGTCCTGAAATTTGACGTTGTCACATAACATACTGTGCTCCACCCCCTTAAAAATGCCAATATACACTGTAACCACTATATTTGTCAGAATCAAAACAAATTCCCACAAACTTTACTCTTTCGATTCGCCCATTTGTCAACCCAGAGTATAAAACTCATACGATTCGATGATACAGAAACCTTGATTGTGCATGTACACTGTACAGTATATTATTGTAAAAGTAGGTCATGTGTGGTGTGTTCTTTGTTCTTCTTTTTCTCTTTTTCTCTGTTTGAGTGAATAAACTGGTGGCTTTGATTCTCTGCCTGCTTTGTCTGTAAAGAACATGTGGTTTGCATTTCTTGTTCATTTTCTTCAATCTTTAACCCAAATCACAACTGAGTGTTGTATCAGGCAACGGGAACTAAAAATGGCCGAATGAAGAAGAAATACTGTATAGTAGCTTGAACTTGTTTCCGTTTGTTAAAAAATATTTCAGCGGGAAAATGTGTATTCAGCTCATTCTGAGACTGATTTTACAACATAAGTATACTAAAGCGAATCATTTGAATAGACATTTGTCACTGAATTCTGGATACCATGTTGTATGTGTTGCATCTATATTGAGAATGGGAAATAGTGTCCACAGGGGAAAAATGTATGCTTTAAAAAAGGGAAATTTATTTATATTTGCTTCAGTAAAATTACAGAAATAAACCTAAGATGTGGGGTGGCATGGTGGTGCAGTGGTTAGCACTGTTGCCTCACAGCATGAAGGTACTGTGTTTGAATCCTGGCTGAGGGTCTTTCTGTGTGGAGTTTGCATGTTTGCGTGTGTTTCCTCTGGGTACTCTGGTTTCTTCCTACAATCCAAAGGCATGCAGGTTGGGCTAACTGGAGACTGTAAATTGCCCATAGGCAATTGCCCATGTGAGTGAATGAGCCCTGCAATGGATTGGCAACCAGTCTAGGGTGTATTCCAGCCTCTCGCCCAATGCATGCTGGGATAGGCTCCAGTGTCCCCTGCAACTGACCAGGAATAAGCATTTTAGATAATGGATGATTATACCCAATGTACCCATGATGTATGTATGTATGTTCACTGACAACCATCTAACCATGTATGACTATAACTCAGAGAAGCAAGTTAGGAACAATAATAATATTATAATTTTGCTCAGAAAATGGGTTTTTATGTAATTGTGTCAAATTCTCTTCTTGGATGTAAAAGAACTGGCTCTTCACACAGTCTACTGTACGTCCACATCACAGCTGCTTGTGAATAAACACGACTTGTTTCCAACCACAGAAAATGGTGGTGCAAAGCCAGGGGATCACATCAAACCCTGTGCCTAGTGGAAGACATGCATGACTTTGCTCAAGCTCTCTTAAGAGTAGGGAAGGGTGTGACTTTAACACCTGACAGACAGGAAGGGCTGTACTTACCAGGAATCAGTTAAACAGAGACCAACTAGAAAGAACAATAAAGAGTGTTTCCAACTGTAACGGGATGGTGGTTTTACAAATGGTCGCTGTTCCTGAGGAGCCATTTGCATCCTATGTCAATGAACACATGTAAACTATAGCCTGCGGATTCAGCTGACAAATAAAATGTAGAATGTCACTACTTTCTTCACCAACAGTTTGCAAAATTAATCTCAGTGATTTTTGAACAGCCAAAATGTGTTACCATGGATAAGGACATCCAATTATTACTATTATTACTATATTATTGTCAGTAGCAGTAGTAGTAGTTGTTATAGGCATAGTCACTGTAGTAGTAATGATAATATGAATAATAATCTCAGTCCATTATCTGTCTTAAGAGTGAAAGTGAAGACCTGGTGGGGATGTTCCATGTAGGTCCAGCTGGGGGGCTTGCATCGGCGCCAAACACACTCCAGCACAGGAAATGACATTTCCCACATTGTACAGGAGAGAGCGGAGCTCGGGTAGGGAGAGGGTGTTTCTAACTGGGAACAGAACGGGCCCTGTTTCATATTACACGCAGAAAGGGGTAGAAAAAAAGGAGAGAAGTCCCGGGACTCGTTTCTCCGGAGCCGTTCAGCGGAGGTTTATGGAGCCTGTGCGTCGGGAAAATGAAGATCTCTTCAGTGGTCATGGTTCTCCTGACTAGAGCTTTCCTTGGAGGTAAGGCACGCTTTCCCCCCGTTTTATCCAGTTGTTTTGATGATAAAGGTTTTCCTATAAACGCGCTCGTTGTGAGGCACGACTATCTGCCAGACACTGCCGGGGTGATGTGGTCATGCCTGGAAAGAAAAGACAAAAGGATCAGTGCAACATTAAAGTTGAGGCAACTTTGACAAGATTGAAAGTTGCAGTGCGCTTTGGCAAACAACGCACAATAATTGGAATGGAAAACCAAAAATGTATCTTTATCTTCTGCAAGCAACAAGCAAAAGACATTTAAAGGGAAAGGAGTAGCGTGTGTTTATCTGATTACAGCACAAAATTCAAAAGAAATGATTGTTCTGCCATGGAAGTAACAAAAAATGTTTTATATGTATATCGCTTCCCCACATTGCTTACAGTGTATTACTAACCACACACACACACACACAAAGCAAACTAAATGATCCTCATGTAACCTGAAACAATGATAGAGCCATTGTGATTTATAACACAAACACTTCATTTGAAACTCAGATCTTTTCAATTTATTATTTGTTCAGTATTGGAATTTAATCTTAAAATGGCATTGTAAAAAGATAGGTAGAGAAGCATTTCAGCATGGATGTTTGAACTAAGTTAACATAATTAAAATTGGAATCCTTTAAAAAGTAAAATTGATAAGGTTCAAAAATAAATGGATTTTCTGTGAATCTGTATGCGTTTGATATGCTTGATGTTTGTGGGTATGAGTGCATTTATATGCACACAAAAAATCTGTTTACGGGCCAATACAAAGAATAGTAATGCGGTGGTCAAATAAAGAAAACATATGCTTGCAATTTTCTATTGTTTTTCTCAGTTTCAGAAAGTAGGCAAATGATTTCCACCTGTGTTGTGTGCTTGCCTGAGGGCAATATATATTCTCTTATTTACATGGCACATTGACCTCTTTTTCTTTCATCCAATAAAACTACAGCAAAAGCATAAGGAAGATGTTTGAATGACCAGCAAAAGTTCAGTAGATTGGTCACTTCCAGTTATGTTGAATTTAAATAATAAAAACTTTTGTATCTTTAAAAAGTCACTATTTTTAATGGTTAATGTAGGGTTAATGGGGCCCCATCTTTCAGTTGGTTGTTCATGGATTGATTAATAGCTCTCTTGGATTGATTGTAAAGTCTTGTTATTATGAAGTATTCTTTTATAATTTTTATTACAGGGATTGAAATGCCGTTGTTAGTGGTTGCAGTGTAATTGATAATCTACCATGGATAAGCTCCTATGTTTAGCTGGTTGTATTGAGGTTGATTAATTATTCACTATAAATAGCTACAGTATACAGGCCTTTCTAAATACATCCCTTTAGATGATTCTACGGGGATTGATGACTGTCACTCTTTAGCTGGTTTTACATTGTTATTCTACAGTAATTATTCTACAGTTATAGATAAATCCATCCGCCTAGTTCTCTGTATAGGGATTATTATGCACTTTGCTTAGGGGCTGTTATGGCTTTCCCTGTTTAGTTGGTTGCACAGGGATGATAATTCATCACCATCAAATCTTTTTACAAGGATTGATTAGTCCATCCCCTTGGCTTGATTGTATAGGGCAGGGCTGCCTAACCCTGTTCCTGGAGATCTACTGTCCTGTAGGTTTTTACTCCAACGTCAACAAAGCACACCTCATTCAACAGCTAGAGATCTGATTTATGTGCTAATTAGCAGAATCAGGTGTGCCAATTTAGGGTTTAAATGAAAACCTACAGGACGGTAGATCTCCAGGAACAGGTTTGGGCAGCCGTGGTACAGGGACTGATGAGGGCCCTCAGTTGTGGTGCTTCAACAGGGTTTAGTAGGCTCCAGTCTTTAGTCAGCTGTGCATTTCCTGCATTAGTTGTCTCCTCTGAGGTTTATAAATCATCTCTTCCTCCCCAGAGGTGGGCCAGGCCCTGAATGTCACCATCACGCCCGGCCCGGTCGCCATGTCACTGGAGCGGGAGAACATCACGCTCTCCTGCCAGGTCTCCCAGAAGAGGAAAGCCAACAGCCTGCTGGTGGTGCGCTGGCTGTTCTCGGCGGGGGGGCGGCGGCGGCGGCGGCGGCATCGAGCAGCTCATCGTCAAGCTCAACATGAAGAGGGCCAAGTACTACGGCAACTACACCAAGCACTTCGGCCGGCCCAAGCTGAAGCTCTTCGAGGCCAAGCAGGGCAGGACTTACAACCTGCTGGTCCTCAACATTTCCGAGGAGGACAGGGGCCTGTACACCTGCAGGGTGCAGGAGATCCGGAAGAACCAGAACCGGTGGAGGGCAGCCTCCAACGGTACCGCCACCACAGAGTTAAGAGGTAACTGTCCTGACGCCTGGGGGGGGAACCTCAAGGAGATTCGACGGCTAAACAATAGCACGTACTGTATTAATCTTGCCATTGCATTCGTTTACACTAACGGGGCAGGGGACGACAACCGTCGGCGCATTTACGAGTGTCGATCCCACGCCTGTTTGTTCAACTACGATCATTAAAGGCGTAGCGTCAAGGCTTTGTTAAATAGAAGGGGGATTCAAGCTTGACAACTGTTGGCCCGTATGTAAGCAGCGGGGAAGCCCCGATGCTGATTATTATACTCAGAGAGCGCTAGCTGTTTGGGAGGTCTGGACCAGGCCGGCAAGACAGCTGTTTTTTTCTTCAGTCTCTTTCGTCCGTATTCGAAACAGGCAATCTGACCCACAGCTGCGCGCGGCGCGGGCCCCCCTCTGGAGCCGTTTCTCACGAGCAAACGCACACTATATCATTTTGACTGACAGAGCGAATTGGGTTTTGGAGCACGCTGGGGATCAGCGATCAGTCCTGAGAGCTCCCGTTCCGAGCCAAGCCGTCCGAGGCCACGTCATCAATGACAGAGACAGACTTCACGATGTAGAGTCGCTCACTCTGCCAAAGGCTTGCTACTTTCAAAGGATGATGCAACTGCCTTGCGACATCTGTCTCATATAGACAAGTAATTTATGTCATTAGATTTTCTCGTAAAAAAATTATTCTAAAATGTATCAGTGCTGTATAATATGCTTCCAGCCTTCCTCGTGGTTTGCCAAGTGCTGTATGCTATATGATTAGAGCAGACCGAAACCTTTAGTCCAATTTTCCTGAATTCATTCTATCCACAAAGGCAAATGAACATTGTAACTTGTCATGAAATGCAATTATTCGATTTCCATGAGGTGCAGCTGTGGATTTTACCCCATACTGGAGTATTTCTATTAAGTATTATTTATAGTGACTCCACTGCTAATGGTCTGTCAATCAAAAGCCAACATCAGATCCAGGTTATCTCGTGGGTATCTGCATTTGCACACGGACCTGGACCTTTGGCCAATTAAATTGTCTCTGGACAATTTAAACTTCTAGACAGATTGGAGCTATTATGTGTCTCCAGTGACTTATTGATATGAGCCCACCATAGGCAAGGTTTCAATCAACATCTGTTCTTAACTTACTTCAAATCACATTTAAAATAAATGTAAATGATAGTCTTTTCATGAACACAGTTGAACAGGCTCAGGAAACAGAATTTAGCTCAGAATTTAACATACGTAAGTGATGTCTGATGATTGATTGCTATGATTTAATGATTGAAACGTTGCCACAGTGTTTTGCTATCGGGGGGGAAATACTTCCCACAATTTAGCGAGTAGCATTATGGGGTTTGTGAAGTCTCACTCATCAGCAACTTTAGCTGTTCTTTAAATATGGTATCACTTGAATGTCTTTCCCCTCCGACTTCACGAGACCAAGGATGTTGAGCGGTTCAGTACCAGTGGTGTGCACTGAGTAGGAGACTCGTTTATGGACCACGCCTGCACGGTCCATAATCAAACCACATTGACCCGACCTGGGTTAATTGTGGTTTGTGTGATTCGGCTTACAGTTGTGGTAAATCAGTCACGGCACCAGGATCTGGTGTGGAGTTTGGTTAAGTATAGCAATGCTGAGGAAGTTGTTCGTCAGATATAACTGGACTCTTGTACGAGCATGATTCTAGTGAGAAGCCACATTAGAGAGAAAGAAAGTGAGAGAGGGAAATAAAAAGAGAGAAGAAAGAGAAAATAATTAAAGATTTGAGTAACTGATCAGTCTTATTGTAAACGGACTAGCATAGTATACAAGCACAATTCTAGGGAGAAGCCACGTTAACAGGAAGAAAGAAAGAAAGAAAGAAAAGGGCTGTGATAGATAAAGAGAGACAAAAAAAATAAAGAGCATCGCTTTTTTCATATGTGGCTGTCTCCGTCTAAGGCTTGCATAATGATATACTGTCGAGAATGGTTTAATACACAAATTATACACACTGAAGGCCATCTGTGATTGTCAGTCAAGTTCTTTTTTATAGAACGGCTAATCGTTCTTGGCCCTCAGAGTGAACACAGTAGGCTACTGTACGTTTCAGAGATTGAAAAGGCGGACCAAATATTAACATTCATCGTGCATGACATTATATTAATTGCAGAAATTAGCAGATGCTCTCATCCAGAGGGATGTTCGGTATGGGAGAATATAAATGCATGAACGTGAGGAAGATACAACAGTCATATAGACGGGGCTATCAACAGAGCATGTGCAACATTTTTAAGCACTAGTGTAGGTTGGCTATGTCAACCCAGAACCATGACACAATTATAAACACACACTAATAAGTGATAGTACCAGTTTGAGTCTGGTTCGCCAAAAAGAAAGATAAATTGATGAGAAACCATCACAAATCGTCTCAAAGAACAGCTGTAGGAAGCAGAGCTATCTCAGTAGCAGTAAATTAATGGCAACCCAATCTGCAACCATGACAACAGAAACCCTGCATGTCATATTCATTTCACATGACCGACGTCTGATTTACACCAGGAGGTACTCTACGTGCCCGCTCCCCTCCCGGTGTAAATCAGACATGAGGGTGTGACAGAACCACAAAATTGTCCACCGGCGGGAGAGAGTATACATTTCTGTCAGCTCGCTGTAGGTTTATTTACAATATGTAAATGAGGTACTGACTGCTGACTGCGGCTGTGACAGGAACGGAGTTTAAATCAAGTCCAGTCACAATCCTCCATCTGGTAAGCATCCCAAGCTTCAATAAATATTTTGACATGAAAATGATGCAGATCTTCAGGACACAATTGAGCTGATGTATGGCATTCAGAATGGTTCAGCCTCCAGGCTAGAATTAATATTCTTCTTTTGATTATTTTAAATAGTAGTACCGGTCTTTGTAGTTTTATATTTCAGCCAATACAAACCATATGCTGCACACATTCATTAAAAAAAAGAATGTTTCTAGAAAAGAACAGACACCGAAAGAATAAATTCACTGTGTTTAGACGAGAGATTGAGATGAACGCAATTAAAAAGTATACTACATGACAATTAGTGGAAACAAAAAGCTACACACACTATAATAACAAACAAGCTTGTTTTTACCTATAATTATTTTGTTGCTTAAAAGGCCAGAAAGACAGAGGTATCAATTGTAACAAACAAAAAAAAAAAGAAAAGGAAAAAAGAAAAAAGAAAAGAAAAGGAAAAAGAAAAATTGAACTACAGCTGAGTGAGTGAATTTTATTTTTGGAGCATGTAAGTATGGGACCTCATTCTGGCTCCACAAAGAGGCAGAATTTATGTGGATCCTTCACTTGGAATGTTGACTTGAGTGTTCATATATAGCCTCGTAAACCACCAAATTACAAAGATGCTTAAATTCTTTACTTTTCTCGAGGAAAAGATGGGGGTGGGGGTGGGGGGTGCACCGTAGACCCCCAGACTTCTGCCAAGGGCACTTAGGGGCACGTTTGTCTAAGTCTTGTTCCTCCTCAGGAAACAGCGGGCCTTTGCTGTCCTCAGCCCTCAGCGGTTCGGGTATTTCGGGATGGCACTGTGGGTGTTAGCTACCACGAGTCAGTGATACAGGAAGAAGGTTTTGGGTGTTTCTGCTTATTTCTAAAGGGATAACCGCAATCTTGTCATCCCGCAATCTTCCACCTACGTTACAATGCTTTTTTTAACTCATTGACAAGCATATAATCATGCTGTTTTTAATGGCGGCGGTGACAAAGGGCTTTTCCTCCTCTCTTTTGCAGTGCATGTCCTACCAGACACGAAGAGCAAGGAGGGGATATGGCAGCTGTTTGAAGGTAATGTTCGCATCTCTCTTCCTCTTTCCTCAGACTGCTTCTTAAAAAAATCTTGAAATAGTTAAGGAAAGACAGTTAAGGAAACAAAAAAATCACACTGACTTAATACTTGTCAATAATAATTTCTGGTATGTTTTTTTTTTTTTTTTTTAGCATAATTCATGATAAGTAGATTTGCTCATTTAGGGTTGGAGACGCCATGTTGTTAATTTAAAGACAACTTGCTTTCTCACAGAAACAACAAAAGTATATAAAAAATCAATTTAAAAAAATTTGATAAGACTTTCAGTTTTCCATACAATTTCTGATTAGTCCTGATCTTGATTCCGCATGAATGCTAATTGTGACCTTATAGTACAATATACTATTGAAAGGTGGCTTTTATGGATTTTCAGCTCCCATTGACATAGAGGGATGACATAGCCCAAGGAAGAGTCCTTAGAAGAAGTCTCCTTGACTCTGTACCATGTTATTCACTTATGTAGTAACATACACTGTAGCAGGTTTTCACACTATCAGACATTGTATTGTAATTTCGTCCAAGCAAAATGACAATACAGCCAGCACTCATACTACTGAATCCCCACAATGAGGAACGCACCAATGATATTGCACCTATTAGGCAGACACCTTTATACACGGTGACTTACATAGTCATTTTGTTTTTGCACTTTATACCCAGAGCTGAAAATTCTAACACCAACCACAGCCGTTCTGATTCAGTGTCTGATTTTAGGACCCCCCTGCTGTGCCCCACCCAGGAATCAAACCTGCACGCCTTGCTTTAGAGGCTCAGCACCACGCTGCTGTGGTGTCCTGGTTTGGCCTCTTCTCTCACTTCCCTAGTTGGAATGCCCTCCTTCCTGTCCTCACAGTGTCTGTGCACACAGTGTGTCAGCGTATGTTATTCCTCCCGTCTGCAGAGGGGTTTCATTAATGTTCAGTGATGGGGGGAAAAAACAGAGCCCAGCAAAACCTGTCCGAGACCAAAGCAGCCAGAGAGGGAGCTGTGTGTATCGGGTTTCTTTAGCGCACGCATTAACCTGGCCGAGCGTTCAAAGAATCTGCCTCTCGCACGAGGCACGCGCCACGCGCGTCATCATTCTGAGATGAACCGACCAATGAGGAGACACTGTCGAGGGGAGAGCGGGACCGTGCTGACAATTGGCTTGTTGCTTTCTCGCACCACGATCCAGATGTGTACCTGTGCGCTGTGCTAATCTGCTCCGTCGGCCTCGTGTGCATGTGCATGTTCACGGTGGTCATCACTTGCCAGTACCTCCAGAGGAAGCAGAGGGCAAAAGGTGAGTGACAGAGCCTTACATGCTATTGCTTTACATTGCGTTAGTTTGGCGGACACTCTTATCCATAGTGATTTACAGTGTAGGAGGTCATTAGCGCATTCACCATATATATACAAGAAATAGTGCCAGATCAGGTCGACAACTTTCCCAGACAATCCTGTGGCAATCCCGGACAGTCCGTCACATACTCTCATTAAACCAGGTAACAAATAGGTGATGAAGAAAAACTGTCATATGCAAACGTATTACATTACTGTATTTCTTATATTACAAGTACATATTCAAGCTTTTTGGATTGTTCTGATGTAGTTTTAATTTGTTTTTGCCAATTTCAAAGATTTTCTGAAACCCTGCAGTATAGCTTTCCCTTGAATGGTCGATGAATTAACTGCAAATGTACAGTAATTAAAAGTAAGTACAGTGTGTAAGTGTGCAATTGAAATGTAAGCACACTTATGCAATTAGATTAAAGGACAGCTTTTGTATTTAGGAGTAGATATGAGAGAAAGGGCAGGGCTATGGGCAAGGAGAAGACTGTATTTGTTTAGATATTCTGTGTCTGGTTCATCAAACCACTTACTGGGGGGTTTAAGCCCGGCGTTAGGTCAGGGTTTTCTGTGAAGCGTATTCTGACAATTGTTTGTGAAATGCGCTACATAAATACATTTTTAGTTGATTTAATTAGATTTTTATTATTTTCCACATTTTGCCATTCACAGTAAAAGGTCTAGGTTCAAAGGTCCGCTTCTAAATTACATATTAATTGATGAGGCAATGAAGATAAGCAAGTTTCTGTAAAATGATGGTGCTTACAGTACTTTTACTAAGATTTTTTTAAACTAGAACCAAGACAGTATAATAACCATTTGCAACAGACGAACACAGACAAGTTAATTAGTCATGGAAATTATTAATGGTGTTTTGTCTTTCTTTGCAGCAAGTTACTATTTGGTCAAGTGTCCTCAAAGCAGGTAGGTGTCCTCCTGGATGTATTTTCCATACTGCACATTTAATTTTTTTCTTGATAAAGAAATATAGTTTGTTTCAGCTGGATTTGTCATGGATTTATTCTGGATAGCAGAGGAAAGACAACGATTCGTTAGATGATGGGCTGAGAGCTTTTGCGGGCTGCATGGGTCCCAGGGTAGCCTTGAACAGCTGGCCTGTTTCTGGGCCAACCTACATGGAATACAGCTGTGTGTCTGATAAAATTGGCCACAGCTATGGTCAGCAGGAATCGGGTGTTAACAGCATTCATGTGGCAAATGCTGCTAATTCTCTTGCGGATTTGGATTATCCTGTAACTCCCAGGATTCTAGAATAAGCCTCTTCCAAGCGCAGATGTATGCAAATGTTTCTTTTTTTTGTTTCCTTTTTGGGGTCCTGGCCACTTCCACCCAACCCTCACCTGCCAGCAGTTTGGGGGAGACAGTCAGCAGTGTGGTCAGCTCGTCCCCTGTGATCCCCAAGAAAAAGAAGAAATACAAAAAGAAAACATTCCAAGAACACACAGACACGCCACCCGCGATACCTGCCAAAGGTACACTAGCTTCCACAAGGGAGTGAACGCCACATCGCTTATAATTATAATACTGAAAATATGACTCTCAACCAGTCATTTCTGGCGTCTCAATTTCACTCCTACAGTTCATGCTATATGACGAGGTACATCAGAACATCACAAGACAGTTCACTGACAATAACTACATGTAAGCTCATGTACATGTCTATATTATGAAATATGCCATTACATTGATGTGAAGATACAAGGGCTACCGGATGGCCCATTCAGTTAAGGCACCACACTGTAGTGCTTGGATGAGCCTCACGGCTTTGGATCGAAATACAGGCCGTGCCAGCACAGACTGTGGACGGTAGCTCCGTAGGGCGGTGCGCAATTGGCAATTGCATCACCCAGGGTATGGGAAGGTTCAGTCAGTCGGGGGTCTGCGTTCATGGCTCTCTAGTAACCCCCACTGGTCAAGTGGGCACCCATGGACTGCACGTCAAAGCCGCATATGAAAAGTCTTCCTCCGACTCCGCTCTGTGCGAGCTTGGCTGTAGTCTGCGGTGTGACGGGAAGCAGCTTTGGAGGAGAACCGCAGTTGTTTGCACTCTCCCGAATCAGCATTGGGGTCGTGCACATGAACGTGGCCAGGGGTGCAGATCAAACATTCCAAAGGGTGGGAATTGGATATCTTCAGGCACACGTGTAATAAATTGAATACATTTATTACGTCGAATTACATCAAGAAAAGGGTGCATGATGAATTCCCTTGGACAGTTTTTATCAAAGCAACCTAACATAAGGATCTCTTCAGGGTCCTGTTCATTTGTGGCTGTGCTGAGCATGTAGAAGACCTGATAAAAAAGGAAATTATGTCTGGGTTACACCTCTCTGTACCGCCAGAGAGAACAAACGCCTGCAGTGAGCTGCAGCAGACACCTTTGGCAATCACAAGCATCTTAAGTCGGCAACAAGACAGTAAATCAAATTGCTCTCCAGGAACACTCTGGACAACATCCAGTGACTCGTGCATTTATCTTGTCAGTGTGAATATGTAAAACACTACTGCATTGAGCGTCATCCTGGAATTTCAATTCAAGCTTTTTCGACCTACTCAAAATAGTTAAGATACATTTCCAGATGAATTTCAGAAACTTCAGTGCTGAAAATTTTTTATTTTATGGGTATAATTCTGAAGCAAATTGTATTTTTTGAAGAAATTATTTATTTTGTTTCTCAGCTCCCATTGCAGAGAGACTGCGGAAGCCTAAGCTTTTAAAGGCACAGCCCAGAAAAGTTGTTTTGGTGAGTTGGTTATAATTCTGTTCTGATTGGCCAGTAACTAAGCCTTGATAAGTCATCTAAGGAATAGCTAAATCAATATAATATGCACAAACGTCTAGTAAAAAACATGTGACATCATATTACAGATTGTTATTGTATTTATTTATTTAATGGCATCTTCAAATGTCAACATAAATTTGTTTTAGGTTTAACGGCCAGAGTGCATGGGCAATAAAACCAAGATTTTCTGGTTCTAATTACATTTATTACATTTAAGCTTTCTTCCATTTATTTTCAAACAATTCCAGGGTATTTCCAATTTTGGTAAAGATTTATTTTTAAATATTCACAATAATATATTTCTATATTTCAAAGGAATTATCAGTTGCTAATGTAAATGACACAGTGATTGCAATTATACAGTATAACCAATTCAGCCTGCAAAGAGAAATAAAACAGGGAGACTGTTTCAAGGCAAAACAAATGTTGTAAATGATTTTTTGGAATTGGCAAGCCGGTCACTCTCTGCAAAAGACCTGAAAAAGCCTGGTGATGTTATGAGTGTGAATATGACCTCCACCCCCACCCCCCTCTCTCTCTCTCTCTCTCAGCCAAAGATAGCAGAGGAGAGCTTGATGTATGCGGAGCTGGAGCTGGTGAAGCCCCTCCCAGAGACGAAAGCAGCCTGCACGGGGACCGTGTACGCCCAGATTCTCTTTGAGGAAAAACAGCTGTAAAAACACATCTGGACCAAAACTGCATTAAAACTACGAATGGAGGGCGAGGCTTCGTGAACTCTGGAATGGCTGGAGCTTAGGCCCCATTTACACTTGTCTTTTTAGGAGACAAAAATATGATTTGATAGCAAACTCAATATGGGACACATTTGATGACTGTGGTCTAAACACAAGGAATCACGTATGAACCTTTTGGAGGTCCATACACAAGATCACGTAAGGATTTTCCAAATTCAATTTGATCTACTGCCAGAGACAGTGCGGGTCGGATTCCAGTGCTATTGGATTTGAATATAAATGTTCAAGCTCATGTCTTCTCCTGTCATAAACATTGCTAAACATTAGCATCCAATACTAATTGTGCGGGACTCACAAGAACGGCTCATCAGGTCAGATGGAACACGTGATCTTCTGCATGCAACAATTAGGAGAAATGTGAGCTCACTCAACACAAGGAATTGAACATAAAGCCTATGTTATAAATCATGTGTAAACAGATATGTCAGATACATAGGAATCCACTTTGTCAACTTGGTCATATCTGAGTGCAAACAAGGCCTTTGTGATGGGAGAGTGAGGTTTCAAGAACATATTATCAGGCTTGTGAAGAATCCCTCTTCTGTCACTTCTTTCACAACAAAGCTGCCTATTTATAAGATAATGTACATTATATTATTTGTTGGTATTTAAAATTTTCTGTATTTCCCAATTTAAATTGACTTTGGGAGGATTAACAGTATTTTTGCTGAATGATTCTTATTTTTAATTCATAGTATTGCTGCATACAATGATCCTAGCAAATCTGCAAAAAATACAGGATCTGGTTTGTAAATATAACACAGACACCACAAATGTTTCTTTTTTGTTGGTTTGTTTTTGGTTTCTGTAGCAATAAGTAAAAGTTCACTTAGCAAAAAAGCTCTTGGTTTGCACATTCTTTTCATGTTAGCTATGAAGACAACCTAATGTGCGATAGCACAATTTCATACGAAAGTAGGTTCTCAAGTTCTCACTAATCCAGGACTTACACATTGTATACATCTACTTCACATTCCCCCTCGTACCTACATGTATTCTCATTCCGTATAGCTGTGTAAGCAATATTTTATCATGCACTCTAAATCAAACTGTCTGCACTCTAACCTAAACTGTTTTTTTTTAAATGTATTGTTCTTTACTTACAGATTGTATTTTCATTTTCCCCACTTGTATTGTTTTTGTATGTTTGTTTTTTTTTTTCAATTTACAATTCTGTCCTTGGAAATTGTATTGCAGTAATGCCTTACATTTGCCTATTGGTCTGTGAAGTGAAATTTAATACAATTTGCAAAAGAAAGCTCACAGTGCTTGAGTTTGGTTTTACTCTGGGGCCTCTAATTAGCCTTCCTGCGCTGGGTGTGAGATGAAAGTGTGGACTCTCGTGGTTTGTAGCTCGACTGCAGCTCCTCCAGTTTAATTGCACAAGCTTGAGCTAAGGCCAAGTTGAGAGAACCATGCATCTTCCACGCAGAGACACACTGGATATTAATTTTACACCAATAATCTTTTATGTTTGAAACCCTCATATGAATCACGCAAAGGCAATAATGTTACTGCCATTACATTAGATAAGTAGGTAAATAAAAGCAAAGTTAAGGAATTATGTTTTTAAGCTTTAGCTTATAATATTGTAAACACAGTCACAAGAACTTTAATTCTTTTTCAATTTTGAAAATCTGATGTATTTTTACTGAACACTAAATATTCCGTATTTATTTTCCTTATTGCCCATATTTTGCCGCAGTGGAGCGCAACAGTGTCAGAATGCTTAGTCAGTTTTCTTTCACAGAGTTGAACAACCCTTTGGATTCAGCAGTGGAAAAACAACACACTTGGAACATCCGATGCTTTTTTCACTCCTCCTCCGCAACGACCTACTGTAAACCCACAAGACCTGCAGGCACCAGAGTTTCTTCACATTTGAACATTTGTTTATCTGAATAAATGAATCCCACATGAGTGGGAGTGGCCGCAGTACATTCAGTTATTGAGGCAGCATCAACTGTTTTGTATCAGCTTGGTGTTTCTTAATGGCTGCTTTACCCATATTCCAGCACTTGGTTTGGCAAAATAACCTTGTGAAACTGCTAGTTAATCCCTGAAACCTCATTTCACTTTACGTGAGGCCACAACTTGGACCACTAATGAACATCAGCTGTGCGCAATGAACTTTGACCTCAATTCGGTACAGACAGGCTGTCTTCTATGCACACAAAAACCATCTGTGTCCCTTTTGCTATTTGCTTCGCGCACATAAAGACACTCCTGGCCATTTACTCTTTTTGTGCCAGGGAGACATGTTTGCACGACTACTCCACATGCATCATAAACATCTATTTGGATTGTGGGTGTGCTCCAGCGTGTACGTTTTTACATTATACATTATAGGCATTTAGCAGACGCTCTTATCCAGAGCGACTTACACAACTTTTTTTTATTTTTTTTTAACCATTTTTTACATATTATCCATTTATACAGCTGGATATATACTGAAGCGATTCAGGTTAAGTACCTTGCTCAAGGGTACAACGGCAGTGTCCTACCTGGGAATCGAACATGCAACCTTTCGGTTACAAGGCCAGTTCCTTAACCATTGTACTACACTGCCGCCCTTTTTACTTATTTATGGGCCGAAAGTGTTGTCACGCAGTGAGTAGCACTGCATTTTTCATTTTGCTGCATTTATGTCCCAGGCATGAGTGTGTTATCATACGTTTTTCTATGTCTATATTCCCTGGCTGAAATGAGTAGCCCACCATGCATGCATGTTACAGTATGTGCTCAACAGTAATTGCAGACAGTCAAAACAAGCATCCAATGCAGTCCATCCAGTCAATTGTGTTTGCACAGGTTTTTATGTGACCAGGGATTCTTATTAATTAGAGGAGGAGAGCATTTTCCTGGCATACCGGCACTAAAGAACATTTTCCTGGCATATTGGCCCACGGTAAAAAGTACAGTATTTCATTTTTTTTTTTAGCTGAACCTGCACTGATTACTCAGAATTAACAGCGATATAGTGCAAATAAGCCTTGATCGATCAGACATTTTATTCTTCAGTTGATCGAGAGATGATATATATTTTCAAAGATTTTCTGAGACTAATCCCTTTGAATACTCCTTTGTCAGTTTGAGAACCAAAAAACAAACAAACATGCATCTCTGATTAGGCATCAAACCATTTGCTTACAATGAAAGGCAGGGAAGTCGTGGCGCGGTGTCTAGCCGATGGGCTCTTGCGGCCCCATATCAAAGTGAACGCAGGAGGGAATATGTGATCGTGCGAAAATCCAGACAGGTCAGAGAGAACAGAGACCTCAAACACTTCAAAACAAAGACTTGAAAACATCCTGTACTTTCATTTCAACTGCTGAATTCTGAAAAAAAAGAAGACAAAAACAATTCCCCCGTCCCAGAGGCCTCAAAAATGTGGAATGCCGCGAGGTCAGAAGAGGCGGCGGACAACACTGAGGGTCAAAATGCAGTGAATGCGAAGCATATGAATTGCTTTGCTTATTCAGAAAGTGATATATAAAAAGCTGACAATCCTTTTTAGCTGCGACTGTGAAGGGGGGAAGCTGGGTTCGGAGAACCAAACGCAGCGAAGGAATTCTTTAAGCTCAAAAAAGAGCCAATAAAACGGAGATACCCCGTAATAAAGGGAAGAACAATACCAACAGAAAAAAAACAAACAAATAAACTAGCTCCCACTCTCGACTGGAGAGAAATACTAACAGGGAGTCTAGGAAAAGGGCGAACAGAAATCAACCCTTAAAATAGGGCGAATGGCACGTAGGCATGTGAAAAGGAATGGAAAAGAAGATTCTCACTCAGTAGCTGCAACGAGCTAACAAATAAGGAGTGAGAATGAGGCGTTAAACGAGGACTGCAGAGATAAAGCCCAAATAATTGGGCGAACGGCACGTAGGCACGTGAGAAAACAATAGGAACAGAAAACCCCTCGTTGTTTATATAGGAGAGCACTAGAGAGGTAGGTAAGGAAGGAAAATAAGCGCTATCTGTCTAAACAAGAACAGAAGCGAAACCAAAATGAGAGACTGCAAGCTTAAGAGAGCAAAAACAAAATCCTACTAAGGAAAACTCTAAAACCCTTACAAGTAAGAGCCCGTTAAAGGGTAAGTTCGCTATTTTGGACCTTGGACCCTATTTGCGGTCCGTCTTCCATGAACCTGACCCATGAAGTCCATTTTTTCGCTGATCGGTCCAGTATTGAGTTCGGTACAGATTTCCTGTAGGCTCTCACTGGGCTACAATGGAAGTGAACGGGGCAATCAGAAATGTTCGATAAATGTGCTTTCATGTACAATAAATGAGACGGGAAGCTCAGGGTGTATTGTTACCGGTCTCAGTATGCTCTCCTGTGAAATGTATCTCAATCCGAACATTTTTACGTGCTTGGCATGGCTTGGAAGTAAGCATTTCTCTGTTGCTTGTTTGCGCTGCACTCGCGGAGTACTATGTGTCGGGGGTAGGGGAGCGGGAAGGTGTGCCGGCCGTTTACGAAACTATCTAGCTGAGCAGTCTGCGTTTGTTTACCTGCAGCAACGTAGGCTACAATTTCCACAAAAGAACTTGGATGATGGATGACTATAATGATTACGAAGACGAAGAATTCGATTTTGACTTTGACGTTACTGGCTACAGATTTGAGCCAGAATACACGGACACGGAACTACAAGAGATGGATGATAAGAGAGCAAGAGAAGAGAGAGAGCCTGAAGTTGTGCAGGTAATGTTATCCGAAGTCGCTGCCGAGGCTAGACCAAGAATTTCGGGGGACTTTTGGTGTTCTTGCAAGAGGTGCAAGCAGATGCCCAGAGAGGAGGAAAGTTTGTGTTGTAGGGAGTAGGATCTGTTGCTACCGAATGCCATTGAAAACCTGGATGTATCCGTGGATGACACTGGATCATCTCCATTGATTACCATTACACTATGACTGCCAACAGATATGTGATAGATGAGAACTTTGGACAGGACACCATGCGTCAAGCATTTGTAAATAAAACATTATAGAATTGTAAAAAGTTATAGTTGATGAACGTTTCCGACAGTTTTGTTACAAGAAAACAACTTATGTCAAGCTCGGATTTTGTTAGTTGGTATTGAGTGCTGGGTCAGAGGACGCGCTCAAAAAAAATAAAAATGTTAGTAACGTTCATGGACGGCGCTACACCGGGGCAAGGGTGGGCTATAGCCCCGTCACAAATTTTCTTAGCCCCGGTTTAGCCCCCCCAGGCATTTTAATAACATTTTTATAATTATAATAAAAATATATATAAAAGTAAATCAACAATTCTAATCCGTTTCTGATATTCACCCTGGCTACGCAGCGTATGTAGCCTATGCTATGACGTAGGCTACGGGTGTGGGGGTGTGTGTGTGTAGGGAGCTCAAGCAAATGACAAAATAACGTAAACTGATTTCAAACGTTAGCAACCCATTGTTTTCCATAGGCTACAATACATCAGGCCTACAGAGTTCGCCACCATGTCAAAAAATATTAAATGGAAACGTCATTGTTTGAAAACTAATTTACTATCATTTTAAAATCAATAGAAAATGTGTTCGCATAATCTCTCCATGTGATCCGTCTTCGGAAATGATCAACTACTCAACAGATTTGTGGAGTGTGTGGACCTCCCTAGGTAGCAACTCCCAAGTGTAAACTACAGTGTTTTGATTGGCGTTAGACTAATCTCACAACATTGGCTGCTTGGCCATGCACAGATGAGTAGATTTGGAAAGCGAATAACTAACCTAAATTAGCTAAATGATCGTCATCTCGACTTCAGCTAATAAGAAGAGCTTGCCTCCAAAAAATGGCCAGGCACCGTTAAAGATCTCATATTTCTTCCATGTAGCTAAATGTACGAGCTAAATGAGATAGGGGAGAGTGGTGACAGTGGAAGCTGTTCTGATAATACAGAAACCAACGCAAATGTTACGGCGCAGCTTTATGGAGCACACCTAGGAGCATAACTAACTGATATGTAAAGTTTGCGATATTCGTTAGATAATGAAACTCCTAAATGTCCCAATCACAGAGCAGCGGTTAAACAACGACATTTTAGCCATCTTTTTTGACATAACGTTACACTGATAATTTATCCTCTCTTCTCACGTCCTTTTTAATTATTTTCCGGTGTCTTATTTTCTTTGATGTCTGATATTTTTAAGTACTCGTATTGATGAAGCCAAATTACATTTGTAATGCCATTCCAATTTACAGAATTGTACAATTCTGACTGTTGTATAGATGCTCTGCCACTTGTGCAGGCCCCCCCAGCGCACACACAAAAGCCATCCTGGGGGAAACACAGCTAACCTTAGCACCCCCATGTATTGACCTAGCCCACCCTTAGCCCAGGGAGAGAAAAGTTTCTGGCGCCGTCACTGGTAACGTTATAGCTAAATATAACTTACCTCCGCTCCGGTGCTTGATAGTGCTGCAGGTCCGACACGAGGAACAGCTGTGTTCTTTAGAAACCAGTGTTTTGCTTCTGATTTGCGGTTACAGAAATCAGTAGCGTCGAAATGCGCTCCACAAACTCGCGAGTCTGCCAAACGGAGTTGATTGACTGGAGTGTTTATGTCGATCCGTAAGACAACCAGCCAAAGTCTCAATCTTTCTGGGTCAGAGAACGGGAGCCTGTGAAAACTGGTATTTGAGCGTCCAGACATTTTATTCCCACAACCGGGGACTGCACATTCGCGCACCAATGCTGTTATGAATTATTACAAATTACAAATGATGATTACAAAAACTGCGTTACAAATATTTCTGCTGTAGGCTACTAGCTAGTAAACTCCAACAGGAGGTCAGGATTTGTGATCAACTGCTTTTCAAGCGCCCCCCCCCCCCCCCCCTCTCTACAACGTAGCTAGACTGCGGAAGTTTACAGTGCGAGGTAGTGCGGTCGGAGAAATAGTTCTGTTTCAAATGGAACTGTTGTTTCAAAGTTCGGTTTGCGTTTGCGACAGCCTACATTTCACAGGAGAGCATACTGAGACCGTAAGAATACACACTGAGCTATAAAAGCACATTTATCGTTGTTTTTCCATAACATTTCTGATTGCCCCGTTCACTTCCATTGTAGCCCAGTGAGAGCCTACAGGAAATCTGTACCGAACTCAATACTGGACCGATCAGCGAAAAAATGGACTTCATGGGTCAGGTTCATGGAAGACGGACCGCAAATAGGGTCCAAGGTCCAAAATAGCGAACTTACCCTTTAATTTCAAGCAAGCTCAAAATGGAAAAGTTCGCTTGTAGGTACTAGATCTTTACCTTACCGGCTACTATGTCAAATGGTAATCAATACAGAAGCCCCAGGAAGCGGAAGGGAGGATCTTAAATACCTAACAGGTAACGAGCACAGGTGCAAGGAATGAGTGGCGAGTGAAAGAGAAATCACAGGATGGAAGACGGAAAATCCCGATATAACAAGAACGAAAAAAGGACGATCGCAGAAAAGGGAACTGATAGCAAACCCCATGACAGCGACCAGCAGCTAGTATAAGTCACTCTGTGGTCTGTCGGTCGGTCGGTCTGTCTGTCCAAATTTTTCCTGCTGCTTTGTAGTACGCGTGATCCGGGTTACCCAGAGTGACGTGTGCAGTGCGTCACTGTATTTGGTTAGCGTTGCTACTTCCTGATTGCAATATTAATCTCAAATATATGAAAGTAGCGATTGCGAACAGCTGATGTCATCGTTGATTCGGAGACAAAATACAAATTACAGAGATCAACACTTCTGGGGAATGACTGCGTGCTGATTTGCCAGAAACTAACCTAGCACTGACGTACATTCTGTTCCAAAACTCGTCACGTGCGATTAGACGAAGTGAATCGCCTTTCGCCGACATCGAACGTTCTGAGACGGGGTAGGTCACTGCAATTCCACTCTGCAACATTCTAAAACAGTTTCGTTGCGTCGCAAATCTTTGGTCTGAACTGGCCTTTATGTAACGTTACATTGCGCAGATTATCTGTTAAATTTCATTTACCGATGAAATGATAATGTACTTTGAGTTAGCTAATAGCTATCTGGTAAACTGACTATATAGCTAACGTTATCTGTTAAATTGAGCACGCATTTCCATGATACTTTTAACTCGCTAGCGTTAACATTAAATACGGCTGGTGTTTTTGAGTTGCCTGATAGTTATAGCTAAACTAACATTAGCTAACGTTAGCTAACCTACTTTTACTAGAGTCCTTTTTAGCTGTGACCAGCAGCTAGTAGAAGTCACTCTGTCTGTAATTAGGTCGGTCTGTCCGATATTTCTGCAATAGGCTATACCCGCACATACAGATACTTTGCCATATGGTCACAGCTTATCACATGCTTGTTATTTAAGTATCTGATTTTTTTTTTCTTTTTCACATACTTACACCTTATATGAAAAGGACATTGTCTATGACATATCTGAATACAACAACAAAAACCCAGGGGGGTATTTCACAAAGCAGGATTAGAGAGTTAGCTGTATAACTATACTGAGTAAAACCCGGAACAGCTCTTTTTCCTTCAGTCCATGTTCCAGATTTGGGTGGGTTCCGGGTTTTACTCAGTGCACTTATCCAGCTAACTCCCTAATCCCGCTTTGTGAAATACCCCCCCCGCTCTCATATTTTGTGGGGAAACGAGGCTCGATCCTCATTTGGGCCACACCAGTTTCCATTTATGGATGCACAGATGTCATGCCTATGTTTACAATTTCTTCTGCCGTATCTTTTAGTCAAGTGACTGCCAAGTTGTTTGCATTGATTGACTGATGGGATCAGTGAATGACTGAATAATTGATTGTCTGTGGAAGCCCAGCAATGTCTTATAGAAGGCACATGAGATTCGTTACAAGAAATTAGTCACAAATTTTTTTTGTGACCGAAATGTTCGGGGCATGTAATTGCTGATTCAGATACTCGGGGCATGTCATGCTGATTCAGATACTCAATTTCCCTCAGCCTGTGCTTCTCATTTTTGTGTTAGTATAAAGACTATAAAGCTTTTTGTAAATGTAAGTCAATGGTATATTCATCATACTATACACACATGATTGCATCAGATATTTATAATTGATCTATATTGGTGGAAAGGAATACAATAAGTCTCAGTGACATTTTTTTTAAGATTCAGCCCAACATTCTATGAGTTTGTAAAAGATGATCAGAATGTCAGAAGAGGTGATATGTTTATGAGTTCAATACTAATAAAACTGAAAAATGAGTAGCCTTTGAACTGCAAGAAGTGTACATTTACTGATTCTGTGATTTTGTACTGAGGTACAAAAATCAGCAGCTTCCAAAAAGCTAAACAAATATGCTGCCAAAAGAAGGTGCTTGGGGCACCAGAATGTGGGTAACTTGAGTCACTGTTTTCCATGTTTGTTTTCGGGTTTTTTCTTTTTACGTTTGCAGCATATTTCAGCCTCTGTGATTCACCCTGAATATAGAATTTAGCCAAATAAATGAGACTTGCTACCCCTGAATGGCAAACTAGGAAAAATTATGCTCACAGATTTGACAGTGAATAAGCTAATTGGAATGCATCATTGACCACGTGCGCATCATTATTCCAGTATTATTCTGACTACTCAAATAATCTGGTTACGATATAGCCCATGTAAACACCTTATTCCAAAAAGCAAAACCCAGTTAAGCCCTTATTCCAAATATGCTAAATCTGAATAACATAGGTTGCATATGCCAATAATAATCCAAAAATGAAAACTATGTAAACACCTTATTCCATTTATAACTCTTAAACATGGCCTGCGCACACAAGGGGCCCTATCTTGGCGATCTTGGCGCTTAGTCTAAGCGCATGGCGCTAAGTCCATTTAGGGCGTGTCCAAGTCCACTTTTGCTATTTTAACGGCGTGTTTTTTTGGCGCTAAGCACGGCGCATGGCGCAACTGGGCTGAACCTAGTCGCTTCATTAATTATAGGTGTGTCTTGGGCGTGACATTCAATAAACCAATCAAAATGTCATATCCCATTCCCTTTAAAAGCCTGCTTTTCCACCTTGGCGGATTGCTTATGATGGCGAAACAGACATGCTCGTGCGTGTTTAGTGTGATCAAGGAATAGGCTAAATGGAGTATGATCAATATTATTCGGACTAACCATTAGCCTATGAGTTCCCGGTAATTCCAGACAGGGCTGTTATTTTACAAAATATGTGCGGTTAAATTTCGTTAAAAGGACCTGCAACAGCTGAGAATAAGCTATCAATGGCTTCAGTCTCACCTTAGAAAACGCCAAATTAGCCTGCTTGTTCAGCGAATTTCGTTTGATTATGCAATGAAAGTGTCAAACATCAATTCCAAGAGGCTGTTCTCATGAAGTTCTCTCGAAGTTCAAGCTTCATCCGAAGTTCATTAGGCTACCTGCATAGTAGGCTAATATTGATTAATAACATACATACCGTTATTTTGCCTTAATGATGACACTAAATAGCCATACAATAAAACTGTCAGGTTCGCAACCCATAAGTTCACGCATATTTCCCCTTGTTTAATAATGTCCTGTTTATGGAAATGTGACCAACCTGTTTTACTCGTAGCGTAATCCTTTAAAACAACCCACTTTCCCAGGAAGACCGTTAAACGTGCAGAGAATGGCATTAAAATTAATTGTGAATTAATTGTGTAACGTGCTGCAAATTTGTTTTAGTTTCTAATTAGACGCTTAGTTCTCTTTAAAATCGTTTTGTTCAGTTAAGGAATAACGGGTGAAATCAGCTGGGTTTTAAACGGTGAGAGTATGGAAACCTGGTCACTGTAATTTAAAAAAATATGAAGGACGAAGAATAGCTAAGTTACAATTTAGTTAACATGGTGACATCTCCGTTTTTTAACCATAGGCTATCGAAAAAAACCTTACGCACAGCGAATTCGCTGTAGCCTAGGCTATTTGAAAAACAATAAATGCAATATTCACTGGACAAGGTTTTGAACTTTTTTCAGTCACAAACCATTCTATTTACTTACAGGCTGTATTCATAGATAAACAGAGCTGTATTGTAATGACATCTGAAGCGCATTTTCAGAACTTAAATGTCCGTCTATTGCCGTGCGCGAGTTTTCCATTGAATGACAATTCACGCATTAGGTGCAAAGACAATTCGCGCATTAGGCTTGATAGCTATAGGTGTTATCAGCTCCTTTTTAATGGATAGCCATTGTCCCGTACCATCGCACATCGCCTGGATGTTGATGGAGTGGGCTGAGAGCAATGTAATGTGGCATTGTTTCCCTTCGCTGAGGGAAAGGTATGTGGACCTATGGAACCTTTTATTATTATGCATTTTTGATATAGCCTACACAATAATAATATTTCACATTGTGATCTAGATATTTTAGTCATGCCTGTGCACGTCCCTGTGTGTAACAGACAGGAGGGTATGCGCGTTGTGCACACGCCTATGTAGACGCACTTATATGCGCCGTTAAAATAGCATGTAAACAACTGCGACATGACTTTAGACCAGGTTTGTGGTGGTTCTAGCGCAAGCGCTTTCTGCTGGCTCAAGATAGCAATACGCCAAAAAGAATCCTGGCCACTCCTCATGTTAAGACCAACACGCCCAGTTCACTAATGATGGCGCAAGACTAGTTAATGGCGCAATGCTAGTTTGACGGCGTAAGCGTTAGGCGTAATTATGGACCTAGCGCCGGGTGTAAGATAGCAAAGACACTTGCGTTTGCGTTAGCGCCGCTTTGCGCCGGGTGTAAGATAGGGCCCAAGGTGTCTTGGGTGTTGAAGTCAGCCAGCTAGCTTAGACTACTGTAAAAATGATGTGGCCAGCACAAAGCCCTCACTTCTTCACTGACGAGGAGACAGAAGTCTCAATTTCTTTATTCAAGCAATTACACATTGTGCAATACATGAATGGCAGAAAACATCAAAGGTAATTAGTTAAAGGCTGCAGCAGACAAAATGAAAGATGCTGAGTTCCGTCGAACCACAGAACAAAGTAGACACAGGTGGAAGACTCTGAAAGCAATGTAAGTAGGAATGTCAATGTCAACGTTAATGCGTTAACTCATGTAATTCATTTTAATTACAATTCAAATGGGAAATGTGTGGTCATAGATCTGAACGTATGGGGACCATAAAAAATTAGATTAATTGCATTTTAGAAGTTTAACACGCTAATCATTAAAAATTATTCACATGACTTAACACATTAACATTGATAGCCTTAATTCTAAGACAAAACAATACCAGCGGTTCGCACCCAGCTAATTTTAAACACTTCATGCTCATGGAAGAATTATTAGGAGCAGTCTTTTAGCTCTCACTGAAGAATGTAAACAGAATGCAAATGGGATATTCAGCTAACCATGTAGGCCTTATTATTTCCATGACACATAATCAGAATATGACCATAACCTGAATAAGGATCGTCATTCGGAATATGGTGAGCATGTAAACGCGGACATTGAGAATTCATATTCTGGGTTTTCATTATTTATCTTTTTGTACTTGTACTTGTTATTATGATGCTCCTTTTTGCTAATTAATGGCAAGCTGAGGTTTGGGTGGGTGGGCACTGCTGGGTTGTGGGGAAAGCTATGTGCAGTTGGGCTATTCATCACTGCACCAGCAACTTCAAACAAGCGAGAGCCTCATGTATGCTTTCAATCTTTTGAGCCAGACCAAGCAATTACATGTGGTAAACATTTAGCCTAAAGGAAAGTAAACATTTGGACAAAACTGTCAGCCCATTTCAGTTCTATTGTGGACTGAAATACCCGTCAAGGTATTATACCTAATAAGAACCTATATTAAAGAACTGGGTTTATTTCACTTCTGTGAGCCACGTGCAGCAGGAAAAACTTGTGGTTTAACCCTGTAGGAAATGCCGCCAGCATCTTTACAGTCAGAGACAGACTAACTGTTCTTGCTCATTGTGCCAGTTTTCCAGAATGTATCTATAGAAATAATGTGTCATCTCTCTCTCTCTCTCTCTCATACACACACACACACACAGGCTAATGCCGCAGTTATTTGAATTAACAGTATGCAGCGGGGGAAAACAACATGTATCTGCTGTCTTTAGTGGAAACCTGGCATGGTCCTGGAACCAGCAGCTGAGCTAACAGTATTGGGGAAAAGCCACAAGCCATCCATTGTCTGCCTGTTACTCACATGAGGAGAGAAAGCACATTTGATTCCAGGGCTTGTCAGACAGAGCATTGTTGCAATGTTGCAATGCTGTCGATCCAGTGCGGTGAGGCTGACAGCACCCCCTACGGAGCTGGAGGTGTAGCTCCACATCACATCTCGGTTCCGGCCGGCATGGGAGACCTTGCTGTTGACCCCAAACGCACTGCATCACGACGATCACAAAGCTTCTGACCAAACACTGTCCCTTTGCTGGGAAAATTGAAGGATTCAAAGGTTTGTCTGATGTTTTAATGCCATAGGTTTGATGGGAAATTGTTGCTGGGCTCTTTATGCCTAAAGCAGAAGATGATACCCTAGATGGGAGGAAAAACGAACTAATAACGGAACTTTCAAGAGACTGCAGTGACTCTGGTGTGGTTGGAAAAGTTTGGACACGGCTGTGTTCTTGGCATAGTCAACATTACATTTTTCTGCTCTTCATAGCACTGAAATTAATGGAGACAAATCCCTGTAAGGTACACAATGCCACATTATTTCTGAGACTTATTACTTATTGTTATTTTACAACCTGCCTGTTTCCCAGAGAATGGTTCTCATTGTCTTTTGTCTTATGCCAGGATCCAATCAACGTTTATTCTTAACTTAGTTAAATGCAAGCATTAGCTTTTTCCACAGGAAAAAAAACTCATCATGCCAGACTGTCTCTGTAGGAAAAAAAGGGCTTGCAAGTCAAACTGTAGAATGAATTTTGATTGAATGCAAACCAGGTCTTAATTGCAATCATCCTATCCAAAAGAATACAATAGCAAGTAAAGACGCATAGCAGTGATGTAGATGAACTGGTAGCAAACACTGTATAATTATAAACCTTGGTCATAAAGAATTAATCAGCTGATGGCAGCTCTGTGTAAGTAAACATAGAGATGTCTAATCCATTAGCAGGGGGTTATACCTTCATGAGAATGAAACAGGAAGCTTGGGTGTAACAGAAACCATATACAGGAAGTGGGAGGGGACACATTTCAGGTGACAAAGATTTCCTTTGCTGTAACATCACACCAATGCCTGACATGTTGACTGACAGCACAGACAAGCAGCTGGAATAGGTTCACAGATTAGTCTGAGAGATTTCCAAACAGTTTGACAATTGACCGCTCCTATATTCCCGAACATATACCAACTGATATCTCTGAACGCTATTCTAAAGGTAGATTGTTGCCAGTGTAAACATTGTACGAATTGATTAGACATTACACTGTACGTTATAACAAAATATAACATAGTACACAAACTGACCCAGGATATTTATATTGTATATACAATTTTATAGTGGCATACAATCTGAACATCAAATCATCTGTTCTCTTTGTAGGCCCACAGAAACGGGAATTATCTCCAGGAAACACAGATCCTGTTGCTTGGTGACAGCAAACAAAGCTGGATAAATGCACTGAGCTTGCCGTGCACTATCCACAGTGCGTGTTGGGCTTCAGAGTTTCGCCAATATCCTTTCTTCTCAGTTGAAAACAGATGAGCTAATCTCCTAGTAACTCCTTGTGGTTTTATTTACAAGCTTCTCCGAAAGGTCTTATGTATAATTCACATAAACGGAGATGGAACAGCACTCAGAGCAGACAGACCTGGAGAGTGCATTACTGACTTCTAAGACATTGCTCTGAGGCAGTTACACCAAACAAGAACAGGTAAGAAATATAAAACTTAATTTAATGGGCATAAATATTGTAGGCAACATTGTTAGAGCATCTACAAAATAATAGTCACATTATAATATTAAAAGAACACAAGTAATCATTTGTTTGCCGAAGTTTCATAGATTTTATTTTATATAAAATCTGTATTATTAAAGAAAAATATGAAATTTGTATTTGTCTGTTTTGTTCAGAAGTTACAGTATAACAATAGTAATGTTTCAGTGCAATAAATGCAAAAACTTTATAAGACAATACTTTTTAAAAATCATTTTATATATAGACTAGACTGTTACCTCTTAAATTTCAGCACTGAATAATATTCGGTTCATTTGACCAATATGGCTTTTTAGCTGCGACCAGCAGTATAAGTCACTCTTGTCGGTCTGTCGGTCTGAATTATTTCTGCTGCTTTGTACTACGCTTGATCTGGGCTAGATTGATGTGTGCAGTGAAGTTGGCGTTTTTTGTTTTCAGCCAAAGTCCATAACAACTGAAACCTGCAGAAACCAGCAAGAAGGGGTACTGACATTTAATGGTCGGCAACGTTACTACGTGGCATTTAAATAACGTTAATGTAACGTTACTTAAGTTGAACCGTTAATATTCACGGTATCGCGCTAGATGAGCATAGCATAATGTTATCAGATAAAAACATAGCATACGTCGTCAGTGTTTTTGAGTTAGCGTCTTAGATCAAGCTATAACATTGGCTAACTATCGATGTGGTTAGCTAACATTTGCTAAATTACATAATGCAACGTTAGCTACATTGCGCGGATTATCTGTTAAATTGATATGATAACGTTGGTATTTTGAGTTAGCTAATGCTATCTATCTGGTAAACTGACTACGTTATAGCTAACATTGTTAAATTTAGCATGCATTTCCATGTTACTTTTAACTAGCTAGCGTTAACGTTAAATACGGCCGGTGTTATTGAGCCTTAGCTATAGCTAGTTGCTAAACTAACATTAGATAGCTAACGTGTTAGCAAGCGTTTCCATTAGCTAGCTAGCTGCTAACGTTAGTGGGTGATGGGGCAAACGTTAAGGTTGTAAAATAATTGTTCAGCCGGTTATGTTTGTTTACTTTTTGGTACTTACATTTTAAATCAGATACTTTGGCATATGGTCGCAGCTTATCACATGCTAACGTGCTTGTTTTTTTATTTTTATTTTTTTTATTTAAATATCCATCTGGACAAATCTGAAAATTAATTTTCAGTTAGTGTTAGATGTTATTTTGATTAATATGACTGGTCAAAGGGTATGTTATGAAGCCTTTTCTTAACCACATTAAAAGTGGGGGGGAAAAAAGCCGTTTCACTTCTCAGTCTGTCATTAATCAAAACCATTATCATACTCCTCCTGACATGAAATACACCATCATCAGTCATCTGAGTGCTGGTTTATTTGCTCACAATCAAGGAGGATCATTTGTATTTGCTTAATTATTTCCCTCCCCGTTGTCAGAGCCTGCGCTGTTTAGGACACTTGGTTCTCAAGAGACCAGGTTATTCCACGTGCTGTTTCTAAAGCCGCTGTTTCTATGGGAATAGAAAGACTATCTGCACAATCCTGAATTCAGCACTTGACCTGAGTTGGCAAGTGGCCATAGATACTTTATCACTCACTATCAGGTTTAGACAGCAGCATACTGAGATGGACAAGCTTTTGTAGGAACAATGAAGCATACAGATCGGTAATGAAATTAATAATAATGTATAGCAGTTAATAATCCAAATCAAAGTGCTTAAGAATTAAACTTTAAAAACATAATCGAAAGGAAGGGATTCATGTCAGTTCATAGTAAAACAAGAACAGCAATTGTTTACAAACCAAAGAAAACTATAGTGCACTGAAACCTCAAACAAAATAAGAAAATGAGGAATGAGTCCTCTCTGTTTCTGCAGCACCATGGCTAAAGGGAAGAAACAAGCCAAAGAGTCAAAGGGGAGGAAGATCACTCTGAAGGTCTGTCGCCATTTTAAAACTTACTTTAAGTTTAATTTTGTTTTGTCTTTTTGTATTTATCAAAAGTGGCATAGAGTATAAACCATACAATAAAGGCGAGACACCTGTGTTGTTGAAACAAGTATGCTGTCTGTCTAATTTTAGGCAGCCCAAGGCATGAAGAAAAACTGTAGTAAGCGCTCAGATGGCAGACAATGAACAAAAAAAATCACTAAGCTAATTGCACTCTGCAGGGTTTCCAGCAACATGTTTTGACCAATCAGGGCCAGGATTACTGAGTTAGCTGGATAACTGCACTGAACAAAACCTCTAACAGTTATTTTTACATCAGTCCATGTTCCAGATCTGGGAGGATTCTGGGTATTACTCAGTGCAGTTATCCAGCTAACTCAGTAATCCTGCTTTGTGATACACAGGCCCCTGGTCTTTAGGCTTACATTTATTATTATTATTATTATTATTATTAAGGTGGCAAGGAACGCGTTGAAAGTGACAGTGGATGGTAAGCGGCGGTTGGACCTCAGCAACATGCAGATCGCAACCTTCCCAAAGTGCATCCTGAAGCTGGCCGACGTAGAGGAGCTGGATTTGAGCCGTAACCTCCTGCGGCGGATCCCCGACACCATCAGACGGTTCGTCAACCTGCGCTGGCTGGACCTCCACAGCAACCAGCTAGAGCAGGTTCCCGAGTCCATAGGGCAGCTCCAGAACCTCTTGTACCTGAACCTCTGCAACAACCAGCTGGGCCCGGGCAGCTTGCCCACCGAGATCGGCCTCCTGAGGGCCCTGCGAAAGCTCAACCTGGGGCTCAACCGCATCGAGAGCCTGCCGCCCTCCGTCGGCTCCCTCAGGGAACTGCAGGAGCTGGCGCTCTTCAACAACATGCTCACCAGCGTGCCCCTCTGCCTTAGCAACCTGCCCAAGCTCGGCAGGATCAACATCAACTGCAACCCACTCCGCCCGACCGACCGGAGCAAGGACCTAGACCCCATCAAAAGGGCCAGGTCCCTGTACCTGGTGCAGGAGGAGTGCCTGTGCGGAATCTGCCTGGAGAAGTGCACGGAGAGGAGGTGCTGGCTGGACAAGCGGCAGAGCGAGTCCGTCCCGCACAGGAAGCCCCACTTCTCGGGCCTGCTCACCCCAAACTCTGTGGCCATGCAGGACCAAGCACTGGCGAGATGAGATGCCTCGCTGTCAACTTCACCAAGGCAAGGTGTGTCAGCACGGAAAGAAACCAGTCATGGAAAATGTCTGTTTATAAGTTTGATACAATATCAATATCTTGTAAATTAACCAGGGAATTTAGAAAAATGTAATGTTTAGTATAAGGAAATTGTGAATTGAGCTAGGTTTATTTTGACCTGCTATGAACCAATAAAGTTTTGGAAAATAATCTAAAGGACAATATCTGCTTAGCTTTCAAACTGCCCCTAGCACCAAAAACTAACACTAAGAAGGACTAAGAACTGTAATAGTACACACACCAATATTCTGTTGGGACCAATGATCAAATTACTTTGAAATCTTAAATTTCCCACAGCCTATTAACCCCCCAGTACCGAATGGTGGTACAGTATGTTTTTCTCATATAAGTGTAACTCTGACTATTGTCTGCTTAGATTTGTTAATTGTTGTGTATGCAGCTGTTTAATTATATAAATACACCTCAATACAATTGAAAGGCCTGTCCACTGTGTTCATCCATCATGTTTCCATAGAGTAAAAGCCTGTTCTATTCTAAGAGATGTCAAACACAATGATCAAACAGTTGTGAACTGTGATCATAGATTAACAAGCGTGAATGTACCTATTCATCTACCAGACAGCGCAGCAGGACTAAAGACCGGCGGGAACATGAGATCGGTGACGTCACCCCCTACTGTTTATCGTAATGCCTCTGTCAAACGCACAAAGACTGTGCATTGGCGCTCCTTGTTAGCCCAGCTCGAGCACAAGCCTACCGCTCAAGGCTCATCCCACAGGGGACCAGTCGGCCCTGGATCGGCACGCGACAACATCTTACGAAAACACGAGCTACAGAGCGGGCTGCAGCGCCAGCATGCGCCCTCTCTCCGTTTCTTTGTTGTTGCAGAGCTAATCCAAAATGAACAGAGTATTTACACTGCAGCGAAAGGGGAAACTCTAATCTCCGTCTGCCGTGCAGATGTTTCCCATTCACGGTGGACTCGCTGACCCCGAAGGAATAACCAGCGGGTCTGACCTCACGTCCACGTCCACCCCCCCCTCCCACGATGATTCGGCAGGATCCCCGGCGTCTCTGTACACTGCTCTGAGAACTCAGGCGGGGCGCGGGAGGTGGGGTCGTGGGGGCAGGCGTGGTAGATGCAGAGGCAAGTGTCTTTACGTCTGTCCAGCTGCTCATCCCCCTGTATCTTACAGTCTACACAACGCTTTGCATTGCCTGTCCACTTTGATTCCCCAGGATGTCACAGCAAATGAGTATTGAGTTCTCTGTGTTTCTACCATACTGTTCTTTGACCACAAAGCTTGTCGAGATGGCTAGTCACATGATAGCAATATATATATATATATATATATATATATATAGCCTACACGGTATGCACAATATATACCAAAGCTAATTCTTAGACCAAAGCCTGTGAATTCAGCCTGCGACGATGGCAGGAAACCACACACACACTCACTCAAAATAATGTCCCTCACTATGGTTTCCTGTCATAGTCGCAGGTTAAATTCACAGGCTTTGGTCTAAGAATTTGCTTTGGTCTCAGAACACTTTGCCCTCTACTGTTTGCTGGTCCATTGATTCCACCTCCTCCATCTCTTGTTCCGCTAACCCCGCAAAGAGCAGACACTGACGTCACAGCAGAGACATGAGAATAAATCAAGCAATCAACAACAAACAAAACCTCATAGCAACCATTGCGAGAGACTAAATGTCTCGTGTCAAGCAAGACGGTTTCGTATTTCACTGAAGGTAAGTAACAACCGTGGATGTGCTTGCACGGATACACCCTTTAATTCTTCTAAGCATGTGAAGGGAGCTGAAATTAGAGGCCAGAAACACTGATGGTGGTTGCTCGGATGGGGTTGGAGTGAAGGTGGCGGGCGGCGTTGGATGAATAAAATCAGCTTCACAACCTTCATTCTTACCTCTGTTCTCTTAAACAGAACGAGCTCTCGCGCACACACATGCACTGTACTAGACTGGACATTTCTACACATCGGTTGAAAATAAAGACAATGAGAATAAATTATAATAATAAATCCTCAAATTAGCTGTCAAAGGACCCTAAAAAGGACAATCTCCAACATTACTCTGAACGTTTGCGAATTCCCATATTTACGCATTCATGAAGCTATGCTGTATGCACCAGTAATACAGCAATCACTTATTTTGAGCTCTACATAGTCTTGGTTTCATTCTGTTTGGCTAAATTTCCGTGCCCCTGTTAGAGAAACTCCTCTGTCCCAGCATGGAATCCCCCACTCTCACAGAGCCACTCGTCTTCCCTCCCCTAAAATGTCTGACCACACCCTCAGATCTGCAAGGAAGCAGCATGCATGTTTACAAATTGGATATGAATACCTAGAGAAATAAATACCTGAGAACGGGGGAGAGTAATCTTATTTTCCGATCCTCACATCACATACGCATATCGTGAGCTGCTGATATCATGTAAAAGTACAAATATGCCATTCTCAAACCCTTTTGTGTTTTCAGACACACTTCATGATAGCCCTTGAAAAAAAACAAAAAACATTCACCAGCACCTCTGTTGGAATACAGCGCCCTCTAGTGGCTGACTGGAAGAGACAAATACAAAGTATTCTTACTGAACTGAAGATGTTCTGCACCTCCTTAAGAGAACTCCTAGGGCTAGAAATAGGTTTTTAGGTTTGGCTAAGGTTAGGGTTAGTTTAGGAAAATAATAGGTGTTAGGGTTAAGTCAAGGATAGGATTGTGTTCAGGAGCTTGTGAAAATGCTAGAACAAGGGTTAGTCTTTGATTTTGGATGATCCAAATTTTTTCACTTGTGGGATGTAACGCTATAGCCTTATATGTTTGGATTTTTTCCAGTTAAATACTTTTTACAAAATAAATGCCTTCAAATACATTCATTTGTATACCATTTATTGAATTGAGGGTTTCTATATTGGTTTTCATCAGTTTTACTTGACAAATCTGATATTTAAGATAACTTCTAGGGCTAGAATTCATTTTTAGGGTTAGGCTAGGTTAGGGTTAGGAAAATGGTAAGTAGTAGGGTAGAGGCAAGATTAGGGTTGTGTTTTGGAGGTTGAGAAAGGTTTGGACAAGGTTAGTCTTTCATATTAGATGAGGTTGTTTCACTAGTGGAATGTAACACTGTAGCCTTATGTATTTTCTTTTAAGTGAAGTACATTTTTCTAAATACATTACTTCAAAGACATTTCCTTGTATTAATTTTTATTGAATTTATGGTATTTGAGTTGATTTACATAAATCTTAATTGAAGAATTAGATATTTAAACCAGGCTTGGGCTACAATTAGGTTCAAGGTTTAGGAAAAAAAATTTATTTCCAAAGTTACCCCTTATGAGGGCCCCTTGGGAAAGAAAAGTTTGCACTGGCCATTCAGTGTACTGTAGTCTTTAAGTAGGAAGAATTTGGTCCCTCTTGTGTTGACGTTTTACCAGCATTTGTTTAATCATCCTGGGAATATGGTGTTGAGTTTTCTAATCCAATGTCTTTATGTCCTACGTCTGTCTTCCTGTGTCCAGTTAATGTTTGAATGGAGGCACGATATTTCTACTGCTTCAAGTCGATGGTGTAGGAAATGAGCCACTAGGTGTGTGTCTGTTTTTCTATGATTCTTTATGCTATATGTTGTGCCAATCTGGTTTTAATTGTATTTCCTGTTTCTCCTACATATTTTATGTCACAGTGATTTCACTTTATGGCATACAGTTGAAGTCGGAGGTTTACATACACTTAGGTTGAAGTCATTAAAACACATTTTTAGCCACTCCACAGATTTCATGTTAGCAAACTATAGTGTTGGCAAGTCAGTTAGGATATCTACTTTGTGCATGACACAAGTAATTTTTCCAACAATTGTTTACAGACAGATTATTTCACTTTGAATTCACTATATCACAATTCCAGTGGGTCAGAAGTTTACATACAATAAGTTGACTGTGCCTTTAAACAGCTTGGAAAATTGCTAATCAATCCCAGAACAACAGCAAAGGACCTTGTGAAGATGCTGGAGGGAACAGGTACAAAAGTATCTATGTCCACAGTAAAACGAGTCCTATATCGGCATAACCTGAAAGGCTGCTCAGCAAGGAAGAAACCACTACTCCAAAACCGCCATAAAAAAAGCCAGACTACAGTTTGCAACTGCACATGGGGACAAAGATCTTACTTTTTGGAGAAATGTCCTCTGGTCTGATGAAACAAAAATTGAACGGTTTGGCCATAATGACCATTGTTATGTTTGGAGGAAAAAGGGTGAGGCTTGCAAGCTGAAAAACACCATCCCAACCGTGAAGCACGGGGGTGGCAGTACCATGTTGTGGGGGTGCTTTGCTGCAGGAGGGACTGGTGCACTTCATAAAATAGATGGCATCATGAGGAAGCAAAATAATGTGGATATATTGAAGCAACATCTCAAGACATCAGCCAGGAAGTTAAAGCTTGGTCGCAAATGGCTCTTCCAAATGGACAATGACCCAAAGCATACTTCCAGAGTTGTGGCAAAATGGCAAAAGGGACAACAAAGTCAAGGTATTGGAGTGGCCATCACAAAGGCCTGACCTCAATCCAATCGAGAATTTGTGGGCAGAACTGAAAAAGCATGCGCGAGTAAGGAGGGCTACAAAGTAAGTAAGTAAATTTTATTTATATAGCGCCCTTCCCAGCACGGATGCACAGGGTGCTTTACAAACCATGAGTATAAAAATAAAAACATATTAAAACAGGAATAAAACAATAACAGTCAGTCAGGATCGAGAAATTGGCAGTGAGGCAACAGCAATAAAAGTCAGTGAGAGCCTATGAAGGTCCGAACGCCTGTCTAAACAGGTGCGTCTTCAGCTGTTTTTTAAAAAGAGTCTCTGATGGAATGTTTCTTAGGTCCAGGGGGAGTGCATTCCAGAGCCTAGGGGCCGCCACCCCAAAGGCTCGGTCACCTTTCGTTTTCAGCCTGGACCTGGGCACCATCAGGAGCTCCTGGACGGCTGATCGTAGTGACCGGCTGTTGGTGTAGGGGCGGATGAGGTCCATGATGTAGGCTGGGGCTAGACCATGACATGCACGATGGGTGAGAACCAGAACCTTGAACTGTATCCTGAACTGCAGAGGGAGCCAGTGCAGGGCGGCGAGGATGGGGGTGATATGGCATGATTTCTTGGACCTGGTCAGCAGTCTAGCAGCGGCATTTTGGACAAGTTGGAGTTTGTCGACAGATGATTTGTTGAGGCAGGTAAAGAGAGAATTACAGTAATCAAGTCTAGATGAGATGAAAGCATGAACAGACATTTCTAATTCAGTGTGGGATATGATGGACCGGAGTTTTGCGATATTTCTAAGGTGGAAAAAACAGGTGCGAGTCAGGTTTAGTACATGTTTGTCCAAAAGCATAGACTGGTCAAAGATGACACCCAGATTCCTCAGGTGAGGACGGACATTTCCCTCAAGGGACCCCAGGTGGGCAGCAACCCTGGCAGCGACTGGTTGGGCAGCTACAATTAGCACCTCTGTCTTTGCTCCATTGAGTTGTAGGAAGTTACTCCCCAACCAGGACTCAATGGCGGATAGACATTCCTGGAGGATGCTCAGTTGTTCTAATTTGCCAGGCTTGCAGGAGAAATGCAGCTGGATGTCGTCCGCGTAAAAGTGGTAGGAAATACCCTTGAATTTGCTGATCAACAAACCTGACTCAGTAACACCAGTTCAGTCAGGAGGAATGGGCCAAAATTCCAGCAACTTATTGTGAGAAGCTTGTGGAAGGCTACCCGAAACGTTTGACCCAAGTTAAACAATTTAAAGGCAATGCTACCAAATACTAACAGAGTGTATGTAAACCTCTGACCCACTGGGAATGTGATGAAAGAAATAAAAGCTAAAATAAATCATTATCTCTATTATTATTCTGACATTTCACATTCTTAAAATAAAGTTGTGATCCTAACTGACCTAAGATAGGGAATGTTTACTAGGATTAAATGTCAGGAATTGTGAAAAAAAAATTAGTTTAAATGGATTTGGCTAAGGTGCATGTAAACTTTTGACTGTATATGCAGTTATGTATGTGTTAACTGTGAGTGTTTGTTTAATAATTCATGGGTTCACATTAGGGTTCAGCTAGGGTTATGGTTAGTGTTAGGGTTGGCAAAACAGTGAGTGTTAGGGTTGAGGCAAGCTTAAGGTTGTGATTAGGAGCTTGGGAAAGGATAAAGACAAGAGTCTTTGTTTGTGGATGATTCAATTCTTTTCACTAGTTGGATGAAACACTGTAGCGTTATAGCATACCAGGCTACTTTTCTAGAACCACATTGTGAACTTGCATCCAAGCTCTTACTATTGGAGCTGATTATAATTGTAGCTGAAATTATCAAAGATTGCACATCAAAGTAATTATCCTCTCAAGCAAACATGCATTTGTTACAATTTGTGACTGATCGATTCATCTGTAAATCTCAAGGTTAGTCTGTTTGGCTGCTTTGATTGAAATCCAGCATTACATCAGATATGGAGCCAAAAATAATTTGTTTTGTTTCGTCTGGTGATTTTTTCTGGGAGTAAATGTGGCAAAATGTCATGTTTAACAGATTTTATATTTTACCAGCTTAATTGGCACACGTTAGGACAATGCATAGGGGCAGTCCTTTGTCAGGCAATGCGGACTTATTTGTCAATGCGCTAGCTAGTTAGTTAGCAGTGTTCTCGTGTCCACTTAAAAGTAACTTTGAAAAATAGAGCTAAGGGTTGCTGATTTTTTATTTATTTATCTGGATTGTTTATGAAACTGCTTGTCCGGAAAGCCAAACCAAAGAAAATTTGGAACAGTTTTAATGGGAATGGATATCATATTGCATCAGACCTCATTGTTTGATACATATCTTACACTCGGCGCTAAGCGCCGGTAACCCAAACACAAGTGTCTTTGCTAGTTTGAGACTAACGCAGTCATTTACCATCCAGCACTTACGTTGTTTAAATAGAAAGAAAACTTGTGCCCATCTGGGCAGATTGGTCTTAAAATGAGGTGTGGTCAGTATTGTCGTATTGCAATTTTGAGGCAGCAGAAATAATTTGCACTAAAATCACCACACACCTGGTCTTAAGTATTGTCACAGTTGTTTCAATGTTATTTTTACGGCGCAATATTAAGATCTATATATTAAGTCTACATAGGCGTGTGCACAACACACATACGGCCTCCTGTTACACACACAGGGACGCACACAAACATGCATAAAAATATCAAGATTACAATGTGAAATATATTGCGTATGTAAAAAAAAAAGCATAACAATAAAAGGGTCCATCGGTCAAGGACCACATACCTGTCCCTCAGCGAATGGGAATGCCACCTTAAATTGTGTTTATCCTGCTAGTTTTAACAAACTCCTATCATCTCCTGGCAGCTGAGCTAGAGACGAATGCATGCTGTACCTATATGCTCTCCCCAGTGCTTTGAAATAACGGCTGCGCTAAGTGGGTAGTTCTAGCATTTGCTAAGTTCAATTGGAGGCATATCCCATTCTGCCGTAAATTCAGCCATACATGCAGTTACCTCAAGCCTAGTCCGACATGCCAATGAATACATTCAAGTCCCCATCACACCTGTCAGCCAAGAATGGTTAAACAGGACAAATTTTGGATTTCTGGATTACTACCCCAGCAGAGAACGCTCTTATATTTGTGAAATGAAAGGGAGCCCACTCCATTAACATCCAAGTCATTTGCGATGCTACATGTAAGGTTGGACATGTATTCACAAATTATCCTGGATCAAGCTATGATTGGCTAATAGTTCCTGCAATCGTCCGGGGGGACAATCTTCTGATAGGGGACAATGGCTAGCCATTAAAAACTTTGCTGATAACACCTACAGTATATCATGCCTGTAACAACGTGTGAATTGTCATTCTATCGAAAACTCAAGTAAACATGCAATGCAATAGATGAACATTTGGAGTGCACCAAGTGGAACAGTACAATCCAGCCCTCTTCTATGGAGGATTATTCAACCCAAAATGAAAATGAAAATGAAAACGAAAATGAAAATGAAAATGAAAATGAAAATGAAAAGATTTTAATTTTAATTTTAATTTTGGGCTGAATAATCCTCCATTTTCATTTTCCATTTTCATTTTCATTTTCATTTTCATTTTCGTTTTCATTTTCATTTTAATTTTGGGTTGAATAATCCTCCATACATAGATAGTACAGTTCGAAAATGAAAACGATAATGAAAATGAAAACGATAATGAAAATGAAAACGATAATGAAAATGATAATGAAAATGAAAACGAAAATGAAAAGATTTTAATTTTAATTTTAATTTTGGGCTGAATAATCCTCCATTTTCATTTTCCATTTTCATTTTCGTTTTCATTTTCATTTTCGTTTTCATTTTCATTTTAATTTTGGGTTGAATAATCGTCCATACTCTTCATCCACAGCCTGTAAGGAAATGGAATGGTTTTGGTTGAAAAAAGTTCAAAACGTTGCCCGGTGAATATTGCATTTATTGTTTTTCAAATAGCCTACGGTCCCGATGATTCACTGTGTATAAGGTTTTTTCTATATGGTTAAAAAAACGGAGATTAAATGAAATTTCACCACTGAATTTCTAACCCTATCCTTCATTCTTCATATGTTTTTAATTACAATGACCAAGTTTCTGTACTTTCAGCAATTAAAACCCCGCTGATTTTGCCTGTTGTTATTCTACTGAACAAAACTATTTTAAAGAGAACTAAGGGGTCGATTTACTACAGGTTTGCGTACAAAAACACGCGTAAAACTGTTACCACCCGCAAAAAATTGTCCGATGTGATCAACTAAAGAGGTGTAAAGGGGATTGTGTGTGTTAAAATTAAAAGATACTTTGATTTCTCATTAGCCTGAATGAATATGCGAAATTGGACGGCTACGTTATTTCACGAAATAGAGGGACGTGGTGATGAAAATAGATTACTTCTGCACGTGTTAAGTGATTTACTAAGCCCAAAAGGAAGTTTGTAAAAGTTATTTGTGGGTGTATGTTAGTACAAATGGAAAGCAGGTATTAAAAGACACAGAATCGATAAGATGACGGCTATCATTGTAGCAAGATACGTATGGGTGTGTTTGGAATATCCATAACTGAACGTTCTTAATGATTGCGTAACGATGGGGGCTAATTAACTGGGCCATTCTAGCTAACGCTCAAAACATACAAGAAGAGAATTTGTGGAAAGCCGACATAGTATACATCATGAACAGTAAGAATATATCTGAACAAAAACTGCCCTTATGGAAAAAGAATATGCTGCAGTATATTGTAAATCGCTGAGAATCTTGGGTTTGGCCCCTCTGGGACTTGCCCCTTGGCCGTGTCCCCCGTACCTTCCCAGCTCCTCCTCATAAATCCACTGCCCCCAAATAAAACCTGTAGGGCCTCCAAACTACGGCTGTTCTACCTCACCTCGATTGGAAGGCCTGGGTTCCCTCTTCCCCTTTACCTTTTTACCCAAAAAAACAGTGACATATTAAGTAAATTCAATTATTTGATTGGCTGAAATAAAGTTTTGTCTCATGAATCGGATCAAAACAAAACCCAAAAGATACTGTCTGTAGCCTAAAACTATGTGCATTAAAAAATGCATGCATAATGCAACACTCAACAAAATAATGCTGAAATGAAAAAAAAAAGAAGTATAATTAATAGATTTTCTCTATAATACTCCTTCCGTATGTACATTTTTTACAGACCCTTTTGCTGGGATGACATCACTGTTACAGACACTTTCACTGGGCATATTTGCAGCGGCACATCGTTCCCATCTTCTTTCAAACCGGGATAGAAGTATGGGAACACTCTCTCAGTAAATGTGTCTGTAAAAGTATAAATGTGGGACATGTCACTGGGGTCGAAGAAGGACACCTTCCCCCCATCATAGTCCAGCTGCACTCTGATGCTCTGGGGTTTCCTCTCCAGTGTGAGTTTAGTAACTCCAGCTGCTCTGTAATCATCACCTTTCCTCCTCATGACCCATAATCCTCCCTTTGAGCTGTATGTTATACTTCCCTTCCTAGTGATGGACTCTTTAACCACTCCTACATCCCACTCAGGTTTATTCCCCACCTTCACCTCCCAGCTGTGTTTCCCTGAGGTGAACCCCTCAGATCCCAACACAAGCACATACTTGCTAAACCTCTCTGGGTTGTTAGGACATTTCTGCTTTATACCCGTGTGTGTCACAGTGGTCAGATCATCAGAGAGAGAGAGATCCGCACGTGCAGTGTTAGGGTCCAGCAGCACAGGAGCTGAAATATCAAGAAAGACGTTTAAAAGATTAGGTTACATACGCAGTATATTGTATATAATAATTATGGATTATAATTTACTATAGTTATAGTGATTTATTATTGAAATATAAAACCCATTTTCTTATTGAAAATTAATAAATGAATGAACTCCTTTCATAGCAAATTCAATGTACATACAGCAAATAAGCCATATCATTAATGAGGTTTTATATTTTATGTAAATTTTGTGTTTGCTTGTGATAATAAATTGAGAGGAGTGCAGTGCAGTCCACAGGATCTTCCTAAACTCGGAGGGAACTGAGACTGGGATTTAAATATACATCTTGTTTCTTCAGTTTGATGTGTTCAAACATTTTTTCACCATCTGTCCCAGATACTCACTGTACTGCACCATCTCCAGCATCTTCTCCCAGACTCTGTACTTCAGGTTGCCCAGGTGTTTGGCCACATCTATCAGCGCCCCTGAGAGCAGCTCTGGATCCTGCAGTGTGCACTGGGCTCTGTAATGACAAGCAGGAGTCAGTCAAGCTTTGGGGTTTGAAGAGACTTAAACAGACCAGATGAAATGAGGTGAGAGTCTACATACCTTTCCTTGATGTTCTTGTAGCTCTGAAAAACACATAACAGCATAATTGTGATAAGTTGTATGGATGCATAAAGGTAATCAATAGATACCATTATGAGAGAGAGGGTACAATAAGTGTGAAACAGGAGCCATGCTAATGAAAGTCATGAAGATTTTAACAGTAAGCACACATGAATGAAGGTACTGTCATGTACAGGTAACTGCCAAAATAAAGGAAACATTTGAGTAAACTGTTGCTCCAGGACTTCTCCTACAATGACTTCTCCAAGAAACGTGTCTTTTATTGATAAAAAGAGTAATTTTTGTTTTAACTTTCCTCTCTCTCTCTCTCTCTCTCTCTCTCTCTCTCTCTCTCTCTCTCTCTCTCTCTCGAATAAAAATTACCTTTGACTTGTACTTTAATAATCATTAAATAATGTCTGATTACCAGATAGTAATATTGTTTGAATGCTGTTTTTTTAATCGTTTTATGTTAAATATTGCTCAGACTCAGGCTTCAAATGTTGAAATATCACTGTAACGTCACTCAGCATGTGAAAATGTCAAAATATGTTATAAGTTTCAAGTATAAATCCAAAATATAAATGAGCTTCTATATACTGAAAGCCTAAAGGGATTTGGGTTGTACTTTGTAGTGTTAAACTAATGCCAAATTATTCATAATTAAGCGAAAAACTATTTTGTATTAATATATACATATTCTAAGAAAAAATATAGTTTTAATAGTCTGGGTCATTTTTTACCTGCATATGCAATAAAGGGGTATTGAGGAGCCTATGCATCTAAAGGTTAAGTAATTAACATCCCAGCATGCTCACGGTTCTGTATAAAAATTCTGGGCAGTCCCAGTTCAGCATTACTTTATTATTTTTTTATTTTAAGCATTTAGTTGACGATCTTATCCAGAGCGACTTACTGTTAGTGCACAAAGAAAAAGCCTACACTCGTAAATCACCAACGTTCCAAGTAGCAATTAAAGAGAATGTAATGGTTGGGCCAAAACAACACCTGCAATTGGTAATCCTTTATCACAAGAATTAACATGTGGAAGGGAAGGTAGAGAGGGTTTTTTTAGATACAGTAGAATTATTTTGGCTACCATGGCTAGAAGACATCTCAGTGACTTCAAAAGAGGGGGTTACCTGTAGGTAGTGTACAGTGTCACTACTATTATAGAGGAATTACTGGTCAAAGACAGATCTATAGTGAAGATGACGCCTTTTGTAAATTATACAGTACATGTCATACTCTGCAGTGGGGATGTTCTTTGCATTGAAATTATGTTGGGGCACACTCAGACAAGAGTGTAACTAATCCTTTAAATAATTAAAACAACATTCTCATGAAATGAAATACTCATGAACCTCTTTGGCATACTTGAAATATCTGCATGTTAGCACATCAACAGTATTACTGACTTCACCAACACTAACCCCAATGAAGCCAACCAAACCGTTATGAAATGACATTGATGGTTCACAGATCATTCATGTTCATTTCTGACTGGCTGATTGCCTAGGAGGCTACTGCTACTGTTAGTAGGCTACTGCTACAAGTAACTTTGGAACACCAAATACTGTTGAGAACCACAAGCCAGCACATTTGGGATATTTCTCAGTTTGTTGATTTTAATAAAAGATAAGAGCTGACTTATTTCTGGCTCCACAATGCTAGTAAACAATGAGCTATTGGCTAGCAGATACAAGATGATAGTCTATATATTTACTTAAGCAGAGTGTATGCATGCTAATTGGAATAGAAACTATGTTCAAAATAAATTATTATTTTTTAATGTAAAAATATTTTTATTTTTAAGATTTATCTAATATTTATCATTTTATTATATATATTTTCCAATAAATGTTCAATATGTATAATAATGTGCCATGTCGCTTGTTAGCTGTTTATTATCATCTTCTCCAAATCAATCACCTACCTTTAGAAAGGAGGTATCTTCAGCTTCCATGGCCTTCTCTATAGCTGCGATTTTGTCTGTAAGGGTGGAGATGTGTCTTGTGATGTTTTCGATCTTCTCCTCCATCATCTGACTCCTCTGCTCCTCTTCCTCTCTCAGTGCAGCTAGTCTGGCCTCCTCTTCTTCATGCAGGAACTGGTGGAGCTTCTCAAACTCTGCCTTTACCTGCATCTCTGTGTGATGGGATTGACTCTGCAATTTAAACACACACTTTTAAACCTGAATAGTGTAACTATGTTTTGTTATTTATGTATAACAAATATATGTAACATATTCATGTTGTTATTTGTGTATGTATGTTATGCCACAGCATAACCTTAAAATAACGTTAAAAATAATGTTTTTGTATTTTTATGAACCTTTTTATTTTTGTGTATTCCTAATTGCTTTACTCACCCTGATGTGTTCTGCTGTTTCCTTACATTCTTGTTCAGCCTCAGAAAACCTCTTCAGTTTTTCTTTAATAAGATTAAGTGCAGGCTTAAGCTCCTCCTGGAGTGATATGAACCAATTATCACTTACAGAAAGACACAAATGGCACAGTAACCTGCTGCAATGCAAGTGAAGGTCAGCATCATTTTTAAGTACATAGGAAATGTAGGCCTAGTAGGAAAAATAGCCCTGCTAAAACTTAAGTAAAGATCAGTGAAACATACTTATAGTGCATCATATCATTTTATGCTATTATGTGTATTCAGTCCAATTAAACCAGTCTAATTCTTCAGTGTATAGGATTACAAAACAACAATCTTACTGGGTTGTGCTTCATATAATTTATGGAAGAATGAAAGAAATGTTGAGTCATATGCAAGGATGTGCAGAGTATACTGTAGTTCTTGGCTGTGTCTGAAACAGAGCCCTATCTACTGCGCCGTCTCCTGTGTACAGTGCACTGGCAGAAGTGTGCTTTGTAACGTGCACTGTTTAGCACACAAAAAACGTGCAGCACGCAAAAAATAGCTGCCATATTATTTTCCAACCGTACTGTGGAAGTGTGGTAAGACGTCCCACCCTTACACGGCAATGTCACGTGTTGTTTTTGTTGTAGTTGAAGGTAAACGTCAGCGAAGCTGCGGCTCATTTTTAAAAAATGCTTCACGTCATATTTATGCGACCAACATGTTCGTGTACTTCTTGAAAAGTGTGCTCCCGAATATACTCAGCGAAACCCCGGAAGTAAGTGTATCATATGGGGGTTTTAAGTTTACTATATTTAGAGAAACTTGTGCCTACTTAATGACTTTCTCGTCCTGTCTACTCAACAAGCCAACCTAATAGTATGGAAGGGTGCTGATTCGGACACAACCCTTGGGTGCATCCCAATACTCGAAAAATACATGCTCCTTTCATCCACTACTACCTCCTCTCCTCCTTGCCCCGGAAACCCATCTTTGTGTTTTCATTTAATGCTGCTGATTTGGCTACATATTACTTACAATTAGTTAAAAATTGATTAATGTCTTGAGGCAAACCACAATGTCCATGCAACTACTTGTACTCAAAACATTCAGGCAGTTTAGCATACTTCCGGTGAGGAGAGGAATGGTAGTGGGGGAGTGGAGGAAAGGATATGGGGAGTGAAGAATATTGGGACGCACCCCTTGTCTCCACCCGTTAGACACTCATTGTGGATTTCTGTACTTCCAGGTTGTTTCTCAATTCCCTCCCCAAGATTATAACAGCATATATAACAGTAGATTTATGAGGTCTTGACTTTTATTATGTCAGAGTAAAGGTCTTGTGTGATATCTCAATATATGCTGTCAGTACGCCTAAATGTATGCATCATTGCTACAGATTCTTATAGTCACACTGTGTATTTCAGTGCTTCCTGTTTGGAGCCATAATATCTATGAAAGGCCCCCAACTGTCAATCAAGATTTAACCATGCCTACATTTCCCTCAAATTAAATTGAAAATCTAAAATACTTGAACATGCTTCGAGGGTTGAAAAAAAGACTTGCAGATAGTGTTGTCTCTTCTACTGAATGTATTTACAAGACCCCAAAACAACAGCTGTCTGTCAGAACTGACAGAGACATTTTTACACAGAGACATTTTACTCATATTTAATTGTGTCTCAAAAATATGAAGTTGTTGACATTTAAAATAGAATACCTTCAGGTCCAGTACAGCCTCTTCCACTGGACAGAGCGGGTGGTTCCTGTGTTTTTTCGACGTCTGACAGACTAAACAGAGAGGTTCTTTGTCATGTTCACAGAACAATAGAAGTTTCTCCCCATGAAGACTACAGCGAGCGTCACTCTTGTCTGCAATTTCACTCTCACTCTTCTGCTTTAAATAGGACTCCACAATGCTTCTTAAAGCCAGGTTTAGAGGAGGATCTTTCATAGAGGCCTTGCTCCTGCAGATGGGACACTCTCGAGAGCTCTTCCCTTCCCAGTACTGCTGCAGACAGACTCTACAGAAGCTGTGGCTGCATTTAAGGAGAACAGGGTCTTTAAAAATATCACAACAAACAGAACAACAAAGGTCATCCTCAGGAATCAAAGCTTTAGCTGCCATCTTACAGACTCTCACTCTCACACAGTCTCTCACTCTGGTAGTTTCACTTTCTCTTTTGCTGAAGCAGAACACACCCTATGTGGTTCAAAACCAGAACAAACCTGCTTAATCTTGCAGCAGCTTCACAAACTTTGCCGTCACCCGAGTCTTTGTGTGCTGGACCTGACACTGCAATTCAAACACACAATATTAAATATCAATAATGTTTCTATGTTTCAGTTATTAAGCTGAAATATTTTCCTAATTGATCAACTCACCCTGATGTATTGTCACTCTTGTTTAACTGCTGTGAATCTCTCCACATTTTCTTTTATAGGATTCAGTGCTGTCTCTTTCCTCCTTGAATGAGATGAAATAGTCAGCACTCATGAAAACGTACAAGGAAATTTAGGAGAGACTTATGCATTTTAGAAATAAAATTGGACATTTTAGTGGACTTTACTGTTCAATAAAGGTACGTTGTTCAGGCCTGATTTACTAAGACCTTTAGCATGTGCAAAACCTTTTAGCACATGCAAAACTAATAACACAACCAAAAATTGGTGCAAAACAAATACCATGAACGCTCATTGGTGATGTTATTGGTTTGTGCTAAAAGTCGTTGCACATGCTAAAAGTCTTAGTAAATCAGGCCCTTGGTGTATTAGAAAGTGTTAATTAATCACCAGAACTGAATATTACATTGTTAAAATAGCAGTAGGTGATGTAGTACACAAATCTGTTTTGTCACATTAAAGTACTGTATATTTTCATAGTAGCTATAGTGCATTGCATCATGGGGAAATTATCTGGAAGCTAGAATATTACAGTAACTCTGCTGATTCTTCAGGATTTCTTTTACAGTTCTCAATTGTTACTGCATTACTCTGTACAGGAGCATTTGCAGGACGTTTCCTTCCTTTATTCCTCTGTTGGAAACTCTTGACTGTTTGTGCTGACTCACTTACGTGCAATTGTCTCATCAATTATATTTATATATTGAATATATTATTGTCATGTGTACCATGCAATGTTGAAAGCATACTTCTGCATTAATTAAAATATCATAACTATTAGCTTAATCCTATCATACCTCAGCAGTTATTTTGGGAACATTTAAAACAGTGTGGATGTCAAATATGGTGTGTATTGGGGGTAGTAAGTAAAAATACTGTAGAAGTAATAGCAGTTGAATGTGTCAAATACAGTGCAAATACAAACAAGTTTTACTATAATGCATTGACTTATACAAGCAATTTATTTACTTTAAGAATTACAGTCTTATGCTCTAGTACTCAAAATACAATAAAATAAATCAGTATATTTTGCCAACTCGATTAATAGTAATTAGCTGTAAGTATCAGTATAATAATTTGTTGATGTATTAATAAGTGATGGTGTATCAGAAGATAAATGAACACACTTTTGCCTTTATTTTGGCACTTTCAGTGAGGTAAACATAGATCTGAACATATGCTAAGATGAAGAAACACAGGGCCAAGAAATAATTTAGGAAAGTTTGGATAGCATTGCCTATCGTAGCTCACACTAAATAAACTAGCTCTATTCCCAAGCAATGCTATCCAAACTTTCCTAAATTATTTAATGCAACTTGGCCCTGTGTTTCTTCATCTTAGCATATGAAGAGATTGTGCCTCATGGAACAACATATGATTTCAATTAATGTTTTTAACAGTTGATGAATAATTACACTCCAGAAAGGATATGGTTATTCTTTTTAGTTTACTTTAGAAAATGTACAGGTTTTAAAATGTTAACTGCTGCTACAGATTTCAATTCACAAGCAGACATTCATATCAAGAAACATCATGTACAATAGAGAAAGGGGGGATGAATAAATAAATGCAGATAAAAATAAGTAATATTTTTTAAATAGTGTACATATAGCATTTTTACAAACGTATCCAGACATGTTTGTGGGTCAGATGATGGAAAATGAGTAATAGTACTAATTTTCTTAACATAATAATAGTTATGATATTTGCAAACAGAATTTTGTGAACACAAGGATATCTATACTCTGTAGGACCACACAGGTTTTGATAGAAACCCAAATATTCCAAATAAATAAATCAATAAATACAAAATAATAATAATAATAATAATACATTTTATTCATTCTGTGCTTTTCATAGACCCAAAGCAGTGGATGCAGACAATTATTCAAACATGCCCTATAGTGTACTAATTTTTCTGTTTAATTTCTAAGTGCAACACATCTGAATCAGAGTATTTCCACTATAAATTATTCCCATTTTGCAGTTTGATGTGGAACATACAGTTTTCACACAGACCAAGTTGCCAACAGGGCCAAGTTGCATTAAATAATTTAGGAACGTTTGGATAGCATTGCTTTGGAATAGAGCTAGTTTATTTAGTGTGAACTACGATAGGCAATATTGTTAGTTATAACTTGGCCACATTTTGATATCAATACTTTTAAAGGCAGGCCTAGTTTTTGCAAGTTGGAATTAAGGACTTATAGACAGCGCTCTGTAGGCTATGCATGAGTATCTTGGCTTTTTTTTTACGTCGGAGACGTTTTTGTTCAAATATCACTTATTTTTGGTAGCTAACTAATGATGAACAATGCATGAAGATAATGACATCGAGAGACACATGCATACAGAATAGTACATGCATTCCAAATAAATGCATGCAGACCTCTACTGACGAGAATGATAACATTTCTCCTATTACCGATAGCCCACAATTACATTAAAAGAGTTTGTAGATGAGCTGTATTTAATGTCTAACGAAATACAATGAACAGCACCACCTGAACTATGGATCATGAAGAAGCATGTAAATGAATTAACCAAGTCTATATGGAGACATGCATGCACAATAGGCTAGACGCAAACACATTGCAGCTGAAAGAAATACATACAGCCTAAAATATGGAAATACAGTTGTAAAATAGGCGTATTAGTATTCCATAGAAATAACGTTAGGTTATTCAACACTGGCTTGTCTGATGCGTAACTCCAAGCTTCCATGTCTGAGCTCCGAGCTGCCGAACTTCATAAGCACAGCATAATACCTTTGCAGTTTTTTTTTCCGGTAGTGTAGTCTAACATTGTCTGCAGTTCCGGTTTGGGGATGAAAAGTACTTTACAGTTGCACATTGTTTTTGTGGAAAATAAACATGTGCCCTGCTGGGCTCGAACCCACAATCCTCTGTGTGAGAGACAGCAACTCTAGCCATTAGGCCACAGTAGCTTCTTGGAAAGCATGAAGCCATTAGCTATATTAACATTAAAAAACATTAGTATGGAGCATTTTTATTGGGTGATAAGCTTGATGAGCAGGTATACAGACCATACCCTCAAAGAATAATTCTCCCCATTGGATAGCATTGTGACGGAGGCAGGCAGTTTGGCAGGAAAAATAGGAAGAAGAAGAAGGAGAAAAACGGCAAAATAACCCAAGTTTGGGGCTTTATTGTGTGGATGTGTGAAGTTGTATCTGAATGAATGCTGTGTGGTTACATGAGGTCAGAACATACAGATGTTAATGTATTTAAGGGCTGAGAGTCTATGGTCATTGTGGTTACTTCTGTAGGAAACCCTGAAAAGTGCCAAACTCTCAGTGCTGTATAGGTATGGGACATGCCCCACCAAGCTGTAACTTGGCGTATGGCATACCTGCCATCCCAACCAATTTTTTTTTAAATCATGAAGCAAAGCGTGTTACAGCAAACAAGCAATACAACAATTTGTAATAAATTGCCAGCTCGTTCAGTAGCCTGTACCCTACACTAAAAAAAATACCATAAAAACGGCAACATTGCTGCCAGTCTTTTCACCATTTTCTTACAGTATAACCATTCCAAACACGCAAAATCTCTCATTTATACTGTTTGCGGCTGAAGTCATTTACATAATGACAAGCAGGTCTGTTTCGCAAGCTGTAAATCGCTCTCATATTAGCAATCTGCCATGGTTCAAACGAAGATGGCTTTTAAAGGGTATAGGAGATGAGACTGATTGGTTTATTGTATGTTACGCCCAATATGTGACCAAATATTAAAAATGATTACTTTATTCTACATTATGGTAAACTGTCCAATATTTTTTGATGCCCGAAAATGGAGGGGGTGAAAATTTTTTGCAGTTTTGCAGTTTGCACTTCAACCTCATTGTCATTCCTTTCAAAATCTCAGTGCTAGAGTACAGAACCAAAATAACAAAAAATATGTCACTGTCCAATGAATTATGGTGCTCACTGTATATATATTAAGCCCATATGTATAATATATTGCAGAATATAACATTTGAATGGGAAGCATTTTTCATGTATCTGTCACATGATAATATTTTTTCATAGCCAACGTCTTCAGCTTTGGGTTGCAACTACAACATAGGTCAGATTCACTGTATATGCTAAAAGATTCACATAAAATCAAAGGTTTTAATACCATTTCATTACCACATTGACATCCGGCCCTTCAGCTGCCTGCAAGGAGAGCTTTAACAGCACTTAATGGGAGTGATCCAGTTTTTATCTCATTTCCTGTAATGGCATTGGTTTGCTATTCATTATTGGAATTCTAAAGACAGGCATACTTTTTCATTAAGGTTGTTTTTATGGATTGACCTGCAGCATCTGAACAGCTTTGGAAAGGTGCCTCAGGTAATGCTTTAAGAATTTTCTGAAAATTACCATTGATACTAAACATTATGAAAAGGTTCTATATTTATCTAGTATCTTCAATATGATGTTTGTTTTTTTTAATTCACTTTGGAACTGTCCAAAGTGAGGCCATGTATGACATTCTGAGGGCTCTATTTTCTGGCCGGTGGCAAGATGTCAAACAGGCAAAATTAGCAATTTTGTCATGGATTTTCACACGCCTGAAGTTTGTTCATTTGGTGACTCGCCGTGCGCCAAAGTGGGAGGAGAGCCGCTGTTGGGGGGGTGTGTCAGTGCAGTGTGAGCAGCGCAGTACAATTTTGGTGGAGCTGATTGCAATTTTGGGATCCGATTAGACTGATTCGCACCTGCAACGCCCGCCTGCTCAGACCAGGTTTATGGCACAAGTCGCAGCCCAGCGTATGGGGGCTTTCCCAAGCAATGCATGCATGATCATAACATATTCAAAATATTTTGTGGATCATATATCCCCAGGCAGGAAAAAATGCATACACTGCATTATTGTTCATTTTCTTTTTTTCTTTTTTATGTTAGGCCAATTTCTGTTTTTAATTGTTTATGATTGTTCTTATACTGCACTGTGGTCCCGGGGCTACTGTATTCTGTACTTTTTCTTACACCCATCTGCAGTGAGATGATTGAAAATAAATGCAGTTGTCCAGTTGCGTGCTCCTTCTACCCAACCACTCACCCAGTTGAAAGGGGCATTAACATCCAGGTAACCTGTGATACAAATTGCCTGGTTACACGGGTGGAAAGTATCAAGACGGTTGGATCTTGTCCCTGTCATGCCTGCAGTGTCAACTACAGGCATATGTACAGCACATGCACACAGTAGACAAAAACTTGGCACATACATTCACTCTCATTGCACATTTAGCAATAAGAACGTATCGTTAACTCAATTCCATTGACATCTGCACTAGCTAGCAAGTTCCTATATGGCTAACAAAGTAGGTGTGTTGACTAATGCATCAAAAGCGATGCTGATGTGGACAACCTGTAATATTTTGCTTGAAATGGCTATACATTGTACAGTGTCTCACATCTTACATCAACGTTTCAGTGCCAGTGGGCAACGTATGGCATTGGAATCTAGCCTACTTGTCGTCAAAAATTATGAAATGCATCACCTTTTTGAGAGTAAAATACTAAACTCTAATCCCTTTCCTATTATATCGGAGGGTTATTTCAAAATATATACTCTCAAATCTAGCTGCAAACAAATGTTAGTATCATTTACTCGTTTGCAGTATTTGTAACTTTTGAAAAGCTTATGTAATGTGAAGCTTGTTTCATCACATGAAAAGATGCAGACTAGACTATTCACTGTCAGCTAGGCTCAGTCCTAATTATGATTATCAGTATTCTGCAGTTCAATCGATTGTGTTGTATCGTTGTAGCGATCAGTGGTGTTTATGAATAAAGACACCTTTTGTGAATGGATGAACTTGTATTTCTGATTTTCGTTCATACACACATGACATGCACAAATGAATCGTTCATCAGTGAAAATGTTTGCGCATAATATCAATGCATAATGTTGCAAGGTGAAATAATGTCTTAATAGTTGTTCAGTTGGTCATTTAAATATACAAATAAGCTAGTTTACGCACGGGCTATTTCAGTATATGGTGGGCTTCATTTTATTATAATATTGTAGGCTACCACACAAAGGCAGACATTTTTATAGCCTGACAGCTTAGTGACAATTTATAGAATGTATTGACTTACGTAATCTGATGGCCATTACTTTACTTAAATATCCTATAAAAAACAACAGGACTAGAACACAAATGATTAAAGGCATACTGAACTTTGTTAGAACATAATATTGTGTAGCTACCTGGCCCCTATATGAGTCGTAATATTCACGCTCATCTTCATGACTTGCTCCAGTGGTTAGCAACTGGCCAACAGAGAATGAAATGTTTTATCTCTCCATTCACTCCCAACTCATAACGGGGCCATTCCCTTGTGAAACAAATGCATTATTACATTGATAGTACACATTAATTTGTGATATCAAAGCAAAATAGATACTGTATATACTCTTCCACTGCAGTGGTAGTCGGAAATTGGCAATATGCCGGGTCGCAGAGCACACGGCTCTAAGAAGGACTGAAAAGAGGTCATTTGATTGGCCATGGTTGAATCCAGCTGCAACACATCCACTGATAAATATTCGGCCTAGTTCAGGCCATTATCCATCTGCAAAGCGCGCTGTGAGCTGTGCGTAACTAAATTCAGTAGCCACGCCCAGTGCCACATGCGCTGCGCCATCAACTGCTCCTATTCGCCGTTCACAAGAAAATAGAGCCCTCTGAATGAGAGGGTTCGATTAAGGGCCCAGGCATGAAGCGGGTTAACCGGATTAGTACTGATTGTGTGCAATTTAAAAGAACCGGCATACTCTTGATGCGCCGGGTGGCGTAATGTTATGATGACGACGACCTCGCAATGATTACGGCTGGGTCAGTTTGTTCAGTCATGTTTGCGCCAGTTCCTGTTTTATTTAAATAAACAAGAAAGTCCCTTCTCCGTCGCCCGTATTCGCCGGGGAGCATCACCAATGTGGGCGTAACGGCGCACTAATGGTGCACTAAATCGAATGCACTCACTGTACATGGCACTATACAAAATAAAGATTAATAAACTGATTGGCAAGCTCTTTACATGAAAGCATTCTACATTTTTGTCTCTGCTTTTTATAGGCATGTGTATCCGTCCTTGATGGCCCTAATGAATAAATAATCGAAGAAATAATACAACAGTTATTTCAGTTGTATCATCAAGATTATTTCGGTTGAATGCTTTCCCTGTGTTTGGTCTATTAAATCATTTCAAGTGAAGACGGTCCAGTAGCCTGGTGACTCAGAACATTTGTCTCCATAACCACCCATAAGCTCTCTGCCCCTGTCTGTGGTGAGTCATTACTTCGGGCCTTAACAGTCATCTTTACGCGAAGCGGCATTGTGTCTTCTCCACGTCTGCTGCATGTTGTACCACATCCATTAGCAAATTAAATAATGTTTCAATCTAATTGCATGCAGAAAGTGAATTGTGCTTGCCAGGCAGCTTGGGGCTCAGAATATCCTGGAAATTGTGTTGCTGTTTTTGCGGGCCTATAGCAGGCAGACAGCAGGAAGCCTGGGGGCCAAAGATTTGGGCACTGATTTCTTGGACTACAGCACTTACCTGTTTGTCATGAAGCCGGCCAATACTTTGGACAACCAATGATTTTTAATATTACCAAAAATACTGCAAAAATATATAAGATTTGTGAGGTGGCTGGGTCGGACGTGACCGTGAGGGGATCACAAAGTACCCACAGACGTGGAGTACCACTAATATAGGGGAAGGAATTAGAGCTCCCCGAACGGAGCAGAGAAAGATAAACAAAAAGGGACAATAACTCCCGGCGTAAAGCCAAAGAATAGCGACCCAGAAAAGTGGGAGAAAAGCTCACAGACTCAAGCAGTAAATGGGAGAAAAGAAAAGGAATGCCTCTAGCTCAATAACAACCAAAGAGCTAAAATAATAGGCAAACGGAAACGAGGTACTATCTCAAACAGAGACAGGGTAAAGAAAACCAAGGAAGGAACTAAGTTAGCAATTAGCCAAAGGACAAGAGGTCGCCTGAATCCTATACCGTCGTTACCTGGCTTAACGTGGCAAGAATGACACAAAAGCAACGAAACAGGAAATCGCTGCGCTTAAATAACGAGCAGACGCTAGCACAGGTGAAACGAGTGAGTGCCAGGTAGGCGGAAAAACACGGCAGGAAACGTCCGCAGAACACAACCGGCGAGCTGCAAAACCATGACAAGTTTATTTACAAGCAAGCCAGAAATGCAGGTACTGAGATCTTACATATGAGTAGACATTTGCATCTGAAGAGTTTGGACACTCTAGGAAAAAAAGTAGGCAAAACTGTTCCTACCATACTGCCAAAACCTTGGCTGTGTCCAAATCAGAGCCCTATCTACTGTGTCCTGTCTCCTGTGTACTGCATACTGGCTGATATGTGCTGTTTAATGTGTACTGTTTAATACGCGACATGCACTACGCAAACAATATCCTCCATACTATTTTCCAACCGTACTGTGGAAGTGTCGTAAGACGTCCCAGCCTTGGGCAGCCAGGCCACGTGTTGTTTTTGTTGTTATTGAAGGAGAACATCAGCGAAGCTGTGCCTCATTTTTTTTTAAACGAAGCTGCGCGTCTTATTTATGCAACCAAAATGTTCGCATACTCTTTGTCTCCCTGCTGCATCAGGGCGGTGTTTCTGCTGAACATGCCACCTGAAAGTGCCACACACATTTTCTAAAATCGCCGCAAGGCTCACTGCCCATACATCAGTTTAGTCACATTTTTAAAATCGGATATGTTAAGGGTTAATCCTCTTTGCTCTGACACTGCAAAATGGCGCGCAATTGGATTTATCCATATAAGGTTGTGGATACACTTGCCTTGCATTCTACATCGATGCTTTTGTAACATGAGGCATTTACATCCACATGGCTGATGAATGCATCCATATTGCAGAATGGGTTCTCTAACCTTTCTTGAACAGCACATGCTCTCCTGGTTTTGATTGGACGTCCATGATGCATACGGGATCAAATTGCATTTGGGAGGATGAAAGGGAGTGGCCGAAATGCCCAAAATTAAATGCCTTTTTCTTTCTAAAAGCTGCAGATGATTGATCGGTGTGCTTTTGAACAATTTCTATTCCTATCCTTCTGTCCCAGACTCAAATGAAATTGCACCGGCCATCTATATTGACTTTTTTGTGAAACCCGATTATATGAGACTTTACCTTGAAATGTGAGCTCCCAGTAACCTTCACCGTGTTGATACCAGAGGGAGGGGGACAGTTCGGGTTTCTGTTTAGGTCCTGAATCTCCCGGGCTGACGGCTGTTATTTACAGTCATATTTCCCATAGGACCAACCATCATGGAAAAAGCAGAGCCAGGAGGAAGAGAATAGAAAACAGGGGCCGTCAGGAAAATACCCCCACTCTCTCAACAAAATAGTCCGGGGCACAACTGTGACCATGTACAGTTCAATACACTGTCAAATATAGGAAACACACATTACTATGTACGTTGGTGTATCCAGAATATTAAGACTATTAAAGAAATCCTCTTTATATATGTAATTCTTTTCTATACATATATCTGTAAATATGCATGATATTTCTTAAAATATTTATAATTGTTGAATGTACACTATATACATAGATTTAATCGTGTTTATAGAAGTAGACATAGAAGTAGAAAACCTTAAGTGTAACATAAACATTTGAACATTAAATTGTTTTATATGTGCACCCACACGCGCGCGCACATACACACACACACACACACGTGCGCTTACACACACTCATGCACACACAAGCGCGAACATACGCATACCTATGTTTGTATAAACGGACCACATATTTCAAAATGTATCACGCTTCTGCGCACTTCGAATTTTGCACTTTACATTAACTGCGAATACATAGCCTTTTATGGATGAATTTACTCCTCAATATACAGCCCTCAATATACAGCAGGGGTAGCTCTACCACAAGCCCGTCCCCAACTGTGAAACACATGTCAGCAGGAAACAGGAAATGTACTCCCATTTACTCCAGATGCAGGAAGAATCAATGAGCAATTTTAAGGCTATATACAAACTGTTATTAAAGTCTTCAGAAACGGGGCTTGCAAATTAGCCAGTTTTCTTATCCCGGAAAGGACTGGGGTGCTGTGCATGTCTAATATGGCTGCATGCATGTGCTGTAATTTTATCAACTGTGTTGTATTGTGTAGCTGTATTGTGCGATGTACTCTGTTTTGAATGTACGTGTTTTTTTTTTTTTATGTTATGCTGATGCTACACTTTATTTTCCTTCAGGAAAGTCATGTTAATATAATGTAAATGCATTACTGTTTAAGAGGTGTGATGTGAGAATTGATTTAATTATGTTGGCCATTACTCAATGAATCCATCCAACCAATTGCAACAGGAACGAAACGAAACAAAGGCCAGCATCGCAATCGGCATTGCATTAATGCCTCATAAGTAATTAAACCTCTGTCTCCACAGGGGGTCCCACAGCCCCGGTGGCGCACAGCTGAAAGCCTCGTCATGCCTCCCCCCCCCCCCCCCCCCCCCCCCCCCCCCCCCTGCAGTACGGTGACGCCTACAAACCTACAGCGTGTAGAGTCACAACACATTCACCACAGAGCTGCCTGAACTCTGCGTCGCAAGATTTCCCACGTAGATGTGGGTCGCATACTCCACCAGAAACAATGTTTCGAGACGACAAAAAGAATGCAACTCTAAAATGTAAATTGAACATACAAAGCTTTAAAATGTAAATAAAACGCATATATACAAAATTAAATATTTAGTAGAAATATATGCGTGTATGTGTGTGTGTGTGCGTATGTGTGTGTGCGTGCGTGCATATGCGCGTGTACACAACGCATATACACACACGCGCGCAGGAACGGCGTATCGTTTTGCGATTAGTCATCTGCTGTGCGGTGGTTCCAGGTCGAGGAACAAAGCGAGCGGGCCCCCGGCCCTGTCCGCGGCTGTGGGGGAGTGCCTTTGTGGCTCCCCGGGTTGGACAGGCGATGGGCTGCGCTGCCGTTCCCCTTCCTGTCCTGAAATAAGCCCAGCTGCCGTGGCACACAGGTCCGCGCTGACTCAGTTACCGCTGGAGTCAAAGCCATCGCTCCGTATCGCAGAGGGGGGATCTGAGAGACAGGAAGAAGAGGAGACAGAGACTGCCGAGAGAGAGAGCGAGAGAGATGGATGGCGTGGCAGAGAGAGGGGAGGGGGACTGGAGACATAGATTGGAGACAGCTTCTATTACTGCTGAAGTCATGTTAACGGAAAGAGAGAGAGAAAAAGAGAGGAGGAGGAGGAGGAGGAGAGGGAGAGGCTGAGGGAGGGGGAGGACTGACATGGGGAGAGCGAAAATAGAGAAGAGGGGTGGGGGAGGGAAAGCGATGTGAGACGAGAGAGGGGAGCAAAGTGAAGGAGAGGAGAGATAAAGAGAGAGATGGAAAGTAAAATTGGAGAGGAAGGAGAGGCAGGCAAGAGTGAGAAAGAGAGAGAATGATGAGGAAGCAGATGGAAGAGGGCTAGAGAGAGCGGTAAAGAGGAACACAGAGCATAGCTAATTAAGAGGGGGTGGAAGCCCACCCTTTCCCTTCTGTTTCAGCTCGGCTGAATCGTTGACAGTAATCACCCAGCCCCTAAATGGCTGGTGTGGGGCGGAATTAATTCCGCGGTGGATGTGTGTGCGTGTGTGTGTGTGTATGTGCATGTAGATGAATAATGCAGCAGGGTGGTAGTGACCACGTGCGAGGCAACCCTTTCTCGGGCTCCTGGGACGGGAGTGGGAGGGGCCAGAGAAGGGCGGCGCTGCCCGGAGCAGAGGGCTGGTGGGATGTTAGTGAGGGGAGAGGAGAGGAGAGGAGAGGACAGTGGGGAGAGGCAGGAGGGGACAGGGCAGACAGGATGAGGTGCAACAGGGTGGTACAGCAGACGTGCTGACAGACAGGAATGCCTACCGGACACAGTGTAGCCCGACCATGACAGCTATGCTGAGCCCCAAAATCAGACAGACCAGGAGAGGTGAGTGCAGTCTCCCTTTTTGTAGCCTTTCACAATGGAGCTTGTGGCTGTACCATGCAGAAGCTGTACGGGATCACTGCCTCAAAATGTTAACTATTTTTTTCCCCTTGCGTTCACTGGCTGCTAAAAGTTGAGGCCCATATTGTTTTAAACAAATCATTTTTCTGTGGTAATTTCTGCTTTTAGCTTTTGGCCTTGTGCGCAATTTTATTTACTCTGTATATGTTTATTGCTAAGCGTGGCATTGCTGTAACTGGTCTGTTTCAGCTCCAGGTACCGTAAGGCCAAACTAGATGATAACCGTGCACAATAACTAGTGTGCGGTTTCTTGGTGAAATATCCATTTATGAATAAGGGTGATGTTTGAAGTAAAATATATACATCTACATATCTGTCTCTTTTTAGGAAAACATGATCATCTGCAATCCTGCTTATGGAACAAATTATCCTTAGTCCAAAAGAAAAGGAACCATAAAACTATAGATACAGATTATATACGTATATGGTCTGAGTATGTACTGTAAGACTATATTATTGCATTAACTTTATTAATATGTACACCATTTATAGGAAACACCCATTATGTTCCACATCACAACAGCCGAATGTAAAACTCCATCAGCGTGAAGCAGGTTTCCTCTGGTGTGGCAGGCCCGGTAGCCTGCACATAGACTAAGGATTCCCTCGGTATTTGCGGTCATTTCTGTGCAAGCCTGAGTGCACCTTGCAAATCCATCTCTATAGGCCTTTTTACTGAATCCTAATCTAATCGATACTACTGTGGCAAATAAACACACAATCAGACGGCCATAATACCGAATGTAGAGGATGATGTCATAAGAGGTGTGACGTGGAATACATTATGACCGAACGTGGGTGCGCGAGATTGTATTGACCTTGCAATGGTGCCGCGGCGTTTCTCCCCGACAGTAAAAGCTATTTCGGGTGTATCGTTTGCCTGCTCAGAAACTCAATGCAGCGGGGAGTACCTAAAGCAAGCAGGCTCTCCGTCCTCATTCGTTAATGTCAGCCACCTCTGTATAACAGGACACAACGGCCCGCTATTTTAGCGTGATGAATGACTTGAAAACCATCCCATGAATTGACGCGCTATTCATGATGAATACGATTCCCAGCTTCTGTCTGACGCCAGGCTAGCCCCTCTGACATGGTTGCTCTAAGCAAATTGATGTAAAATCAATAAGCCAATGTGTAAGCCAGGGGGATGGACGATGCAGGTTCTGAGGCTAACAGAATTACAGAATTATATGGCTCGCCGGCCAAAAAGAACATGTCGAGCAACAATATGTCGGCCTTACAGATCAAGGCTACCACTAGGCCGCTGTAAAACGTTTAATTAAATCTCAGGAATTGGAACAGGCTAACACACCAGACGTATAGATTTCAGTTTAGAAAGTAACAGATGTATTCACCGAGAACATCAAAGCAACACTATCGCGCCCAGTCGAAAGAATGGAAAATACAAGTGTAGAATGAAATACATCGTTTCCTTCAAAGAATGGCCTTATGGTACTCACAGAATGGCAATCCCCACGTGTAGGCAATGAAAGTGACAACGGGGGAGGAGGTATGAATCATCAAACGGGGAAATCTTAATGGCTTGGGATTAGAGTTCTGGGAATTGCGTCTGGTTCTTCTCAGTCTGGTTATTCAGTTAAAAGACAGGTTCTTGAGTGTAGCATGAAGTGCATCTGTGCTAGCACAGACCACACACAATTACAGAGGGAAAAACAAAAAGGCAGGTTTGTAACAAATCACTGCTTGTGGATTGAGACATGAAGTCCCCACGGAGTGCCGTCCGCAAAAAAGCATCAACAGAGCAAAGGGGCTGATTGGGGCCCAGAAAATGTGAGTCAGAGCTTTTTTCCGGCATTTTCCGCTTTTTCCCATTTGCCGGCTGAGACGAGGTGGCGTTTCATTTCCTGTCTCCTACAAGCCCTCTGTGTTCTGGAGGGAGAGACAGAAAAAAAAAAGACTAGCACAAAAAGAAAAATCCAAGACGTGATAAGCTACTCGCCTTTTGGATCTTTCAGGGAGGCAAGCAGTTATGGAAAAATGCCTTATTTTTTATTTCACTGAGAAACACAGAACCCTGTGTTATATAAAAAGCCGGCTATTTCCTCAGAAAACAGCTGTGAAATTATATCTTTTCAGTTCTCGATTATGTTGGAATTTGAAGGCAAACACGTTCAGGCTTTATCGTTTCCCTTAGAAGTGCAGGTTTCTGCAGATACTGTAGATTGATAAAATATGGATCTGGCAGCCAATCCAGGTGCACTGCATACAGGCTGATAACGCTTCCTTTTGATGCTTCTGGTCGCAGTGAGGCATCTTAAATGCATTAGCAGTTGGTTCATGACCATTGAAGCTTGGTGATTCTGCCATTTTTCCCATCTTATTTCTATGGCAGACATGTAGAAATAGCTATTTTATAAGAGATAAGGAAAGACAACCAGTCCTGTTTATAAAATAAGCTTTGAAGGGAGTGATTTAGTCTAACTGTCATGGTGTTTTAATGTGCACTTTTTGAAGCAAAATGTTTTGGTTTTTTTGTCAAGTCACAATGTTTTTGTTAGGTTCCATTAGCTTCAAACTCCCGATGCTAGATAATTGAAAAAAGGAAACGTTCATTTAAATGTGTGTAAGTGTGCTGGTGAGACTGAACGCCATGCCCCCTCCCCCCACTCCCCTCCTAGCGAGGCATCCACGAGCACGAGCAGCGTTTTTTAATGGAATTCAGAAGGCTTGCCTGCAAATGTGAAGACAAGCAATGTGATAAACAGACCTGGTCCTCTGATTGGACAGGCCCATTATGAGGGCTGTTTACTGAGGCAGATGGACTGCAGTAAGTCTATGCAGGCACACTCATAAACACACACGCACGCACACACTCAAGCGCACGCGCGCACACATTCGCGCAACCCCAGCACGCATTTTCCATCAGCGGACAGAATTGTCAGAGAGAGAAAAGAGGGATTATTGATTTTTGACCAGGCAAGCATTGATCTGCAGTTCCTGGCCCAGCGGGGGGAACAGACGACCCCGCAGAAATGGTGTCTTCAAAATTGATTTTGACAAATAATCCATAATAGGACGACAATTATTTTTTTCCTATTGGTTGCTTAAAACATGCTTAAATGTCGCTCTATAAAAGGTGCTTTTAATGTTTTCTTATTTTAAGAAATATACATTTTTCTTCGTTAAAGTTCAATTGAGAAATTTGATAAATAGATTTTATATAACATTTTTTTGAAGACCCTGATATCCCTACAATAAATTTTTATCTTGACACTTCGATCACTGGAGCCTGGCACAGTTAACCCCCAGCTTCACCCTGCCAGCCCAGTCGGAGACAGCAGGCCCAGGGGCATGCCCTCTCTATCCTGCATAGCCAGGAGCCCGTGTAGGGGCCGTACCCCCCAACGAGCCTATAAGACATTACAGGCATTTAGCAGACGCTCTTATCCAGAGCGACTTAGACAACCTTTTAAGACGTGTATAAGAAGTGTATAAGAGGAAGTGTTTGTCACCATGGTAATGTGGGGGCAGTGCCCTGAGGTGATTGTCCACGTTTCTCACTCCAGCCAGGTCGAAGAGCATGGTGATGGGGGAGATGTCCCAGGGCTCCGGCCGCCCCTGCTCGCCCGGCCTTCAAGGGGGGGCCCTCAAGGCCGGCTGGCTCAAGAAGCAGCGGAGCATCATGAGGAACTGGCAGCTCCGCTGGTTCGTCCTGCGATCCGACCAGCTCTACTTCTACAAAGACGAAGAGGAGACCAAGCCGCAGGTACAAGTAAACTGCTGCTCGCGCGGCCAGCTGTCAGTGCTTTGACAAATTTGGCAGTTCTGGAGAACCACAGGCCGTCTGGTCAACGTCTGGTCCTGGAGAACCACAGGGTGCACAGGGTCCATTGAGGATACAGTTAATTCACCTTGCTTGGGTCAAAATGGATGGCTGACTTGATGGCGACCACTAGCAGACCCCGTGGTTCTCCATGAGCAATGTTGAGGAGATCTTTGTTTGAGCAGGACTGCCTCACAGGTAAACACGCTGGTGTAGGTGTGATGTACCCCCCTCACAGATTTGACATTCATAGGTTTAGGTCCCTCGACTATGCATCTCTAGTGGCTTTGATTACTATAGATAACCTCAGAGGCTCAACTGCAGTAGAATTTTTATAGCCACCAAAACAAATGCAGATTCACAATTGTACTGATTCACAGAAATAATTTCACAAGGAAGGAGCACAGTTCTGACTCACATAAGGTGGCATGGCGGGGGCTCCATATCCCCAGACTCCACTCCACTAACCCCACTTCAAAGCATCAAAGCAGGGATTAGTAGCGTAGTATTTCAGTGTGAAGGGAAACAGATGTTATGCATAAAGTTACAAAGCCTTTTTTGTACATTTTGATGCTACTTGGCAGGATTTTATAAACTAGCATCAAAGTAGCAGTTAGATTGGGCTACATCCGCTAACGCCCATGCTTTATAACGAGCTGCTCACTGCTTGTCTTTTCAAATGCTCGTAGCAGTCCTGACATCCTTATGGATTTTCACAGCTGTTTCACCAAGGCCTTCCATAGCTTTAATTTGGGTCATAGGTAATCAATGGCTTTCCAAGCAAAGCAAGCTCTTCATTCCGGAGATCGAAATGACTGGAGCCTTTTGAAATTCTTTTCAAAATGAAAAACTGTCAATACTCATGCATACACCATGGATTTTTTTTCAACTTTTTAATGTAGCTGTCAGAAGCTGAGTGGGAGTTTCAAGCTGACCTGTTTTCTCCACACTAATCAATGAGATTACGAGCCGAAAGCTTTATAGGCAAACTGCTGAGTATATACACACGTATATCTCATTCCTGGGGAACAATGGAAGAGGTGCAAGCATGAGGGTACTGCAGTCACACCTCTCCCATTAAAATAGCTTGAGAAAGTGGAACTAACCTCAGGGAAAAAAAAGCGATGATTGCTCACTTTGAAGGTTCAACGAGGTTCTACTTTAATGCCACATCCCCCACGCATGTCTTGTGCTTTCTGGTGCCAAACACATTTTTACAGCCAGCCTGAGCCATCTTTGTTATTTGACTTCTGCACTGTAATAATGGAAAGTAATTTGCCAATGACCTGCTCTTCTCGAGTGGCGTTGCACTTGGCAACATCCGCCATTTCACTGAGGGACAGGAGCTTACCATGCCCCTGTGTATGCTGGGACAGATATGGAAAGTAGGCTTTGGATGTAGCAAAGCAGCAATGGTTCAATGGGCCGATGTTTCCTTCTTCAGCAGTAAGCCTCGATGGGCATACGTTATACAGAATACAGATCAGCTCCTGCAGTGATAGACTAGTTTAGTGATAAATTGGGCGCCTGGTCTTATAATTGAAGGTCTACAGGATCCTCCCTCCCAGTGGAGAGGATTAAACAGAAAGGGCTTTAAGAATTGTGTTTCTGATTCATTTCTGATGCATCGAGGTTGGAGATCATTAGATGCATAATTTATAGCGTGCTCTAGCTTGACTTGGCGTACTCCTGATTAAAAACGTAGACAGCGGATGTACAACCTGAGTGGGTTCGCGCCGTGTTGTTCCTGCATTGTCATTCACAACTTGTTTCTGGATTGAATAGCTACATATCTGCAATCGTTTCCATGCTGCGTCACATCAGCTGACGTGTTGTTCCTCTTCTTCTGTCGCTCTGAAGGGATGCATCCCCCTTCACGGCAGCCAGGTGAATGAACTGACTGCCAATCCGGAAGAGCCAGGACGTCACCTCTTCGAGATAGTTCCAGGTGAGATGGCATGTCGAAATCAAAGTCCTCACAGGCCGATCGGGTGCTGACTGTGCTCATTAAATTTTGAGAAAAAAAAGCCTTCCTTTGTCACCTGAAATACATTTGTTCTGCACTCAACTCTCTCTGAGATGAAGGTAAGGCCGTGTAACAGTGTACCTTTAACTTTAGGCAGGGTGCCTTCTTTTCTAATTTCTACAGATTTCCCATACATCCTGCATATAATGCACAGGACATCATTTAATCTGTCCACAAGACTGAACAATGTTTTTCAGTACTTTAGTTAGTCAGCAGGGGGCGCACACAAGCTTGTGAGAGGCTGAAACTTTAGAAAAATGCACAGCTTGGGAGTGGATGGTATAGTTATTAAAACATTGTAGTCCCTGTTTTCAGAACTCTAAAGAAGTTCCCTGAGACGGAAGATTTAAACTTCCTGCAGATTGAACTGGACTGAACTCTAAATGCTAGCAGTACTGAGTGTGTTTGACTTGCACAATCCCATTGGTATTAAGCGTCAGCATTATGAGGGATGAGGCTTGTTTTCCAGCCTCTTGCGCTGTTAGCAGGTAGGCAAGTGTGCTGTGGAATCTGCCACCTACTATTATTCGTTGATGTCGATATAGGATCTTTTCAATAGTCGTACTCCATAAAATAAATCTATACTCCTTCTCCATGGTTTTCCATGCAGACCACATTTTCTCTCTCTGTCTCTCTCTCTCTCTCTCTCTCTCTCTCTCTCTCTCTCTCTCTCTTCATCTTCCTCTCCCTCCCCCTCTTTCTCATTCCCCCTCTCTCATCTGCCGGGGATTCTGGGAATGGAAAGTGACTGAAGAACGGGGCTGACAGCCTGCAGTTGTCTCTGAGTCGAGTCAGAGTTCATTACCGCACGTCGCAGATAACATCTCTGTTTGCAGAGACAATCTATGGCCTCGCCTGGAGCGTATGAATTATGGAGCCCGTCCAAATATTGCTCGGGAGTCACTGTGTCAGTAGCTGACATTTAACCATGATGGCTGGGCGGTATCGGGCCCCCGCTACTACGCACTGCAGGCTCAGCTTTTCAAAGTGGCGTGAAAGGCGTTAGACGGAATTTAAGCACACTGCAGTCTTTCCTGAAATTCTACCACTTCTTCACCCTCCCGCTCTTATTTTAACTTCACAGTATGCAGTATGTTTAATTATTTCTTTACTTCCAGTATATTATATTACATGCATGCCTGTAAAATAGAGCAAGGCACAAAGTTTACAGATTCATTTCCATTTATGCAGATGCATGTTTGGTGAAGGAGGGCAGGGGAACAAAATGGCGCCCAAAACAAACATACTTTATACCAGTAGTGAACAAAAAAATGGAAATACCTGGGTAAATGAGAGACCACAAGTATGCAATGCACAGATTCCCTCACAATGCTGGATCAATCATTGATTAAGCACGTAACGCCCCAGGGTCATGGATGCAAATCCTCGACCCGTCTGGTTACCTCTAATTATGGCTGGCGCGGCTAAAAGAGGAGACCCAGGTGACTTTGAAAGAGGTGCGAATGCTGGGGCTCGTTTTACGGGAGCTCCAGTGACCGAGACAGCTCAACTTTCACAAGCAGCAGTGACGGCACGGAACAGACATCATCAGAAAAGGGCAATAGTGGGCGCAAGCTCATATACTGACGTGTAGCAAATGTATTTTCAGTATATCCCATTTCCATGAAGGAACCTGGAGTGAGAGCAGCCAGATGAATCAAAAATGACACCCGTGTCAAATGGCGGTGTACAGCCCATTTTACGTTTGCAAAGTAAACAATGTTTATTTGTAACTGACACACCAAAAAACATTTAAAGCACAAGAAAAGCATGAGTACAGTCTGTATTAGCATAAATACAGGTATGGATTTTGCCTATGTATACACAGTGATACATTTCCACAAAGACCGGCCTGACTCGGGCACCTTAAGCAGCATGGTACTTCATTGCAGCGCGCAACAGCAGTGCTCCACCGCTGGCTGCTTTAGTACAAGTTCTGAGATCTGTAGATAGTTGTTCTGTAGCTTATCACAGAGCACAGGGTTTCTTTGTGATCTCCTCTTTGTTTATCGCCGCCCGCTGGTGTATCTGTCTGTGTGTTTTATTTATGACTTGCAAATATGGCAAGCTGGTGCAACGTCCATGAAACTTTGCTAGCGAAACGTGGATGTATGGACACTGAGCCACAGGAATTTCATGGCTTAGCCTTTTTAAGATGTCTGTAAAGTCTAGGCCAGTATCTATCTATTCTGGCTGCACTTTGCAAACTCCTCTAACCCAACTTGACCTCAAAAAGCCCCCGAATACACGCGGTGTTTACGAGATATTGGATTCTCATTACAAGCCGGAGGAGACGGCTTACCATTTTCTGCTTTAATGAGAAACACGTTTTTCCCCTTTTCGCTTGCTTCTGCCTGTAATCAGCTTAGATTCACGGTGTCTGATTTCTCGGCTCTGAAGTGAACAACAGTCCTGCGCGCTCCGAATGAAGTTTTAATTACGGCCGAAGTTCAAGGACAGTTTGTTCTTGCCATATATTAAAAATGGATTTTAAAGAGCTAAAATCCTAGTTTATCCGATCCACATTATTATCCCTGTTTGGAAAGCGTAGGAGTTTTATTGATGCTTGGACAGGTTCAGCCCCCATGCCCCCATCTACCGTATTGTAATGGTTCCCAAACTGTGGGACCTGCTTTTTGGTCATTAGAGGAGCCGAAGTGGGTCACAATATAAAATTGATCACTTATTTTGTACAATACATAATGTCAAATTATTCAGTGCACATATTGCATTAGTTACACTGGGCATGCAGTTGTTTTGGTTTTTATAAGTAAAAACGTAATTCCATATTTGATTATATATTGAGATAATAGACAATATGATAAAAGGGCGGGTCTCATAAATTGCATTTGCTCTTTTAGTGAGTCCTGGGCTAAGGAAATTTGGAAGCCCTTGCCCTAGGGCTGATGAGATATGGTTTCTTCTTTTTTTGGGGGGGGGGGGTGTCCATATCTGATTCATTACTTGACCTCCACAGGGTTACGTTGACTTTGTCAGGGTGGTGGTAGTGGGTGGAGATTCAGTCTGAATCCATTGCCCACTGAAATGAGAAGGAGAGATTTCACTGACCGCTCTCCCTCCCTGCATCTTCCGTTCCATCGCTGTGCCCTCTATCCTCATGTTTCTTTCAGGAGCGTGATTTCACTTATCTTGCCGATAAATGAGTGTCCCTTTCACGGCTGCTATATGTGCAGCGGGTTCGTGTGCTCGATAAACTCAAGGCTGCGACTGCAGTGTGCCAGAAGTACTCTTTTTTTCCAATCCACCTTATTATGGTCATATCCCGGGGCACCTGAACAGCTCCAACTGATGTGAAAATGGAGTTGCTCAGGTGCCATTTTCATGGACTTCAATGAAATCATTTGCGTCTTTACGCAGTGACAATAAACATCCTCATGCCACTGCAGAGAGATTAGGACCCGGCGCTTATCTCTCTTCTGAAAGTTACTGTTCCCATTTCTTCGATCCAATCGGCAACATCTTATCTCTCCAAGCATATCCCTAGACTCGAAAATCGCGCAAAACCGGACAAGATTAATATACGGGCAGTGTTTCCCGACATGAAGGATGGGCTCTTGCGGCTCTCTTTTAGATATTTATTTTCTTTCCTCCTGTTTCTTTCCTCCTGGCAGTACAGACAGCTGGGCCACATCAGGAGGGGACGGAGGCCGGGCGCAGGCCTGTGCAAACGCCGCCGCTTAAGCTAATTAATAATTGCGGCCGGTCAGTTGTTTGGCCAGCGCACACATAACCCCCGCGCTCCCTTGGGATGTGTGTTTACCGTCCCCATCCCCCGCCCTTACCGCGGCTCGGTCAGAATCGCCTTCCACCGCTGACCTGAGCTGAGCTCGAGCCCGAGGCGCATCGCGGCGGCTCCACCATGGGCAGGCACGGTGCCGTTACCCTGTCCTGGGCATAGAACACCTTGTTGTTGCACGGGATTCCAAAACTCATTGGCATTCCTTCGTTTTTCTGTTTACTTGCTATTGCAAAAATCGCTGGTATGACCACATAAGGAACGTAGGTAGTCTACAGCATCTGAAGAGAGCCCTTGTGTCAGTTGGCCTCTTCAACATTGTCTAGTGTTATATTTACACGCAAGACAACAATTGCACAGAGATTAATGTATGGGAACTTGTTTGTTGTTTCAGGAATAAACCCGTGCACTCCGTTAAAGAGGTTCTACTCATTTTATAATTGTTGATTCAGTGATGCGCAATTGATTTGAGCATTTGTAAAAGATACATTTCCACATGATGAATGCCCAAATTATTTGCTCATTTTTTTGTTTTTAAATGTTAACTTTCTGGCGAGGCTTTGCATTGTTTTGTGCAGAGCTGAACTTGGAATGTTGGTCCTAGTTTCGTGCCTCACATTGAAAGGTCTACCCACTTTATGTGCATAAAAATGTCAGGGAAAAAAATGCAAACAATGCACCCGTTCATAGCAAGGCTGTACTCGACAGGAGCGGTGAAAGCATGGGTCAGATGCAGCGTGGTGTAGGTTTAAACTCACTGTGTACAGGCATCTGTTCTTCACAGTCTGCAAAGGAGTGGATTTAGTGAAACTCTTCAGCTGTAAACCAAAACTTCTGCTTAACACACTTCACCCCCCCCCCCCCTGCCCCCACCCCCTCCACCCTCCACCCTCCACCCCTTGCAATCCTTTGAAAGTGTCTGTGTGTGTCAGAGGGGTGTGGGCACGTGAATAAGCAGTTATTTAAAATTTTCAATGGGGGCCAGCCAATGGCAAAGATCTGTCAGGTGAAAAATGAGCTGTAGGACTGAATCAAATTCTCATAGATTGATTAGCCATGTCTGTTTGTATTTGGAGATGAGTTTGAAGTGTTTGGCAAAGAGGAGCAACAGTGCAGCCCTTCTCCCTTAGGGTGGGAGGGAGAGAAAGGAAGGAGCGAGAGAGAGAAAGAGAGAGAGAGAGAGGGCAGATGAGGAGAGCCTACACTCTGGAGGGGCTTGGTCCTGTCCTGCTTAAGGGGGGGCCGTGTTAAGAGAAAGGGGGGGGTGGGGTCGGGTTGAAGTGAGGCCGTCTCCTTTTTTCTTCAATGAATGAGGGGAAAGAGAAGGAGGACTTGTTTTTTGGATTCCCGGCTGTGATGGTGCCCTGGGCTGACTCATACCCTCGTGGCACTGATCGGCCGCGCACACCTGCGGGCGGGTTCACCTGGAGGAGCCCCGGGGGCAGTGCCCGCATGGCACTGCTATAGCGTCCCGCCCACCTCTCTCGCGCGCGACATGGGGCTCGGCTGCTGCAAGACAAAGAAGGACCATCCAAGCCAGCCCCAAGGTATGGCACTACCGTCTCTTATTTTACTGTGCCCTGGATGCAGGAGAGGGTTGTCCATTACCGACAATGTTCAGCTCGCCGTACTGCATGTGTCTGATATTATTGTTCGTTACAGTTTAATTCCAATATTTTCATTTTACGGAGGGGTGGCACAATTTCCGTACAGGCTATTTTCATATCAGCTTGTGTGCAGGTGGCCGGCTCCACTTTAGATATTTCGTTGCAAGGATTACCGAAATGTGTATTGTTACTGTAACCTGAGGGCATGATTTGAAAGTTTCCTAAAGGCATTTTGAAGATAACGCTATGTTAGCCTGTGAAAAGGGAATGTTTCTCTGGCTGTGAAAGCAGCTGACAGGAGCAGGCTTAGGGGCCTCTCAGTTCAGATGACAGAGGTGGCACTTATAATGCCTTTATACAATTGCAGATTGCCAGCTGTATCCCTATTGTCATTTTTAGGTGTGCCCTGCGCGTGGTTTCCCCATGTTAGCTTTGGACATATCATTTCACACGTGAATTTCAGTCGACGGGAGGCAATCCATTGTCAGTCTTCTTAGACTTAACTAGTCTATATACTGTAAACTCCAATGCCAGGGCTGCGTATTGTATATAGTGCAGTGTGTGTCTGAAACGGTTCTTCAGTCAAGCAGGCTCAAAATCACCCTGCCAATGCCACTTTTTGCTGGAGTAATGTGAACCACAGCAACAGGTCAGCTGGCATTTCTGGGGAGAGCTCTATCAAGGGGAGGCTGTATTGTCACTGTTACAAATGACCTTAGCTGTGGGCTGTGAAAAACCGAGAGTCCCGGTCGTCCATCTGCTCTCCCCCCCCGTCTCAGCACGAGAGCGCCACTTCAAAGTTTTCGGGTCAAGAGCCTCATTTGTCTCAATTGTCCCCTAATGAAAACCGCCGTATTTTCTTTTCGGTTCCTGCATCGTCAGGCTTCGAGTGTCTTTGCCCCGGCTCAATTGATTTCCTGAAATAGTTTACCTTCGCTGCAATGGGTGGGCAGGAAAACCCACCCACTGCTGTGCGGCAGCTGCTCCTTGGCTGTCCTACCGGGGCGTCTTCATCATGCAGAATATTGTTGCTACCTCGTGCGGACTGAACGGGAGAAAAAGCTGGCTATAGTCTATCGGGCCAATAAGGCCTGAGAAGAAACGAGATCAACTGCTTTGCCCATAACTTTGAGTTGAGAGACTTCATAAGTTAACTCAAAGTAAAATGTAGGAAAAACAGTTACCCTACTCAAAGTACCATTTGGATATCTCTCAAAGTAAATGGTAATTTAACTGGCAGACACATTTCTTAGCAAGAGTTGCCATAAATATACGTGAACATATGTGGCAAGGTAGGCCTATACAGTAAGCCCGCGGTTCCCAAACTCGGTCCCAGGGGGACCACGGCGTATGCTTGTTTTCGTTCCAACCACAATTGCAATCCCAGAATTTTAACAAGCTGTTCATTTCTCTTAATTAGGTGTTTTTCATGTTTAGAGGGATTATTTACCGTCTTAAGCCATGCCATGAAGAATAAAAGTTCCATGTTCACATTTTGCTTGATGTGCCATATTGCACAATGCACATTACATAAAAAGTAACAATTAGATTAAAGAGGTAACAAAATGTGATCAAGTTAAAGACGGAGGTGAAGTAATTTAATTTGGTTTCTAAAAATGCTAGCTAGTGAACATTGTGATTATCATTAAAAACGCCCACCGTATGTGTAGCTTAATAAGATATTCCTATTAGTCCAGGGGAATGTCACATTTAAAAATATTAATGTGATGAGGTATTTCTTTACTATGGTTTCTCTTGCCTTAACGTCAACAATAATATTTTTTTAGGATATGCCACGATGGTCACACTGCAGGAACAGACCCCTGCTGGTTTGCCAGAGTTAACATTATTTAACAAGGGGAATTGCAGAAATTCTAGCTCCTCTCTCAAATGTTATTCAGTGCTTTGAGCAGTCTGGAACTCCCGCCTAATTATCTCATTAAAAAAGAACCCAACTGTAGGTCACCCAACAGAAATCACTAATAGTCTCACCCAGTCAGATTTTTTTGGTGAACCATGTTCATCCAGTGTAAAGAGAATTTACTGGTAGTCCCCTGGTCTTTAGTATTTTTCACCTTGGTAACAGTGACAGTCTCAGGCATTCTACCAATCTGTCCATCCCTGAAGGATATCAAACTAGTTAAACTGATCAGGCCCTGAGCTGGTGGGCACAAATGAAGGAATACATGTTTTTTGGAAGAATTTTCAAACATGACCAGTTTCTGCATCCTATTAGAGTAGGCCAATGTGAAATGTGCATTTGCCTTTAGTATTGGGTTGCAAAAAGTCAAACTGGGGAAAGGAAGAGTTATTACAGACTATTATGAACAGAAAAACTCTTAATTAGACCGCAAAATGACTTTCTTGATTACAAGTTTGTGGGGAAACAAAGAATTTAGCCATTTTTGTATCCATGACAACCTTCCCAACAGCTTTGGTGCGGCAAATATAAAGATTCAAAACAGTGTGGTTAATTTCCTCTCATGATTTCCAATATAGTTTATAAAAACAAATATCAGTTCCTTGGGGTGTCGCAGTTAGAAAATCAACAAAATGAATACAAAAAAAATATGTTTTTAAAATTAAATGTTATTCAAAAGTTATTCAAATTAAATGCCAAAAACTGTTATTTTCCTTTTGAGCAGATCTGAATTTGGTTTGCATGTTTATAAATTTCAGCATCATTTAACCTGTGAATTAACTATCTGCAAGTGTTGCTTTCAAGAGAAAGATACTTTTCATCAACCCACTCCACAGATTAAAAAAAGACCCTTTTCTATTATTGATATTTGGACTAGGGCATAGGTGGCTGTGGGGTTTTGCTTGTGTCTGAAATTGATTTTCCTATATAGGAAAGCTTCATTAAACAAATGGCAGTTTTTCTGTATTCAGGTATGATTATTCATTTGTAGCCAATTGTGTATGAGGTCCTAATATAACTAAAATCACATCACTGTTCTTCAATATATTAACTCTCCTTATTTGGCTACAGAACCAATTCAAGGGCATACTTTGATCAGTCAGAAAGAAAGAAAAACTAGCCTTTTCAGTATTTTTAAGGCCCACATCATGAAGAAGTATAGCTTTGTGCAGCACTGCACACTTGGATGCAGTCGAGAGATTAACCTATACTAGCACTGTGCCTGCCACATAATTCTGATTTTATAACCCTTTCTGGGAAGGGTACTAAATAAGATATATGTAGCTGTCACACGCACTGAATAACAAATTCAAATTCTATATTGATATCCATAAATGTTTATGTGGACCTACAAACTGCAGTGAACCTGACTTTTATTTTTCTCCGTCCACATCCTAAGCGAAATTATAATAAAATACCATCTCAGAATGTCGCAGTAATGTCATTATAATATTGCTGTAAGTGCGCCAGTTGCGTTGAAATTATGATCAGTTTGCTACGTAACAATGTGAAGCGATGGACTGAAATCAGACGGACCATCCTGGTGCAGAGGGAACCTTTACGTCAGGTAGGACCACGTGCACAAGTGTTCATATATTACGATACAAAAATAGGAATGTGCAATGCTAATTGCTAAGTTGCTAAGATTTTAACATAAACTAGCCGTTTTCCAACTGAACCCTCCCATACGCTGGGCAATGCAATTGCCAATTGCGCATCGCATTTTGGAGCTACCGGCCACGGTTGGCACTGGCATGGTCCGGATTTCATCCGAGGCTGTGAGGCTGAACTGAACGAGCCATCCAGCAGCCAACACAATCAAAAAATAATAGAAAAAACTATTAGCATACAGATGAAGTGCTTTCTTTTTGCAATCTTCTTATTAAAAATATCGGTATCTTCCTAAGAGGAGATGTAGGTGCCTTTTCACTGTTTCTGTCTTTTTCAGAAGAGATATACAGCTTCTTTGGAGAGAAACATTTGCATGCGATAAACCTTTCTCAGCAAACTTTCGGTTGAACTGAATCTGTGACTGAAAAGCAGCAGTGGCCTGTTGCCTGATTCTTTATCAGCAGGAAAGGCAGATTTTATGAGAGGGGTTGGCCTGAACAGCCTCATTAAAGCAAAGGGATCGCGGAAACCCTAATGACATGCATTAATCTATACAAACTTCTAAATACGTCTGTGTGGAGAGTGGGTTAAATTCAAAGAGAGATTAAACTGAAACTATTTACAATATGCTCTTTGGCAAAGCATTACATTACAAAAATCACATATCGCAACTTTGTCTAAAACACAGAAGTCTGAAATTAATCATCTATCCTTGCAAATAGTACATTATACATGCAGGACAGAAAACAAGACAGAAACTAAAATGTATACATGACAGTCATAAAAGAGTGTAGAAGATATAGGTAAGAGAAATGGGAGCAAACATATAGAAGCTGTTTTATGTTTTTTGAAAAACAGTTTCTGGGGCCACATGTATAAACAGTGCTGAGCAGAAAAATGCCCTCAGAAAGCCGCATAAGCGAGTTTCCACACAGATATTCAGATGTACATATAACATAACACGTGCTGTGAGAATCTGCATACCTCTGCACACGATGGACACCATACATACGCAATGTGTTTGGGGTCCGTGTGATATGGCGACACCGTGACCGAAAGGCTGTGGTAGAAAAAGCAAAACTTTTTTTAAGCAGATTTCCGACTTTCACCCTGAGCGTTCTTTTACGCATTCTTTTACTTAGAGTTTTATACATGTGGCCCCTGGTGTTTACGATATTTTGTCCACCCCCTGTAGGTGTCAGTGCTTTGAATAACACACACACACACACACACACACACACTCACACACACACTCACACACTCACACACACACACTCACACACACACAAACACACACACACACACACACACACAAACACACACACACACACACACAAACACACACGCACACACACACACACACACTCTCACACACACACACACACACAAACACACACACACACACACACACACACAGCTGACCAGTTGTGAGTAATGAAACCGCTAATAAACAGTTCAGGGGGACTCTAGGGTGTTCAGCTCGGAAAACGTGATATCGGAAGACTTGGCACATCCACACATGTCTCTCCTGACAGAACGAAAGTGCATTAGTCACGGTGCAGAGTGCAGTCAGCCCCCAGTCTTCCCACACTTCAACGTCAGCCGACACCCAAACCTTAATAAAGCACCCTTGGAATAAATCACAACATTAATATCGTTATCTAAAATTAATTCCTCATTGTCCCCTCTGCATTCAGGAGACGCCCCTCTGAATGGCCCTCGCTCAGTCCTCATTGTCATGTCTTTTCAGCAAGCCTGAAATGAAACATTGGCACAACACTATGGGAACACTGCGAGAATGTTATATGTTTGGCTGGGATGTCTGCCAAAAGCACTTAGCGTGAGGATATCGTATGTTCTGGCTCACCTTCTCAAAGGCTTTGGCATCAAATTACATAGCACGTGATATCAACGCAACATGTCTCTGGCGGAATTTGACCCACTGTTTGTGCATTCGCGTTAGATTACTCAATCATTCTCAATGAACACACTTCATGTTTTTTCAAGAAATATTTCAAAGAAAAAAAGTTTATTTTAAGAAACCAGAAAGGAAAACCACCTTCAGCTTCAGGATATAGGTGATCCACCCTAAACTGTTGTCGAGCTGCTTGACGTCACGATTACAGACACCTTTGAAGCACTGACCGTTTTATTGCTAATAAAACTAAAAGGAACCTGGACGAATGCAAGGCTGAAAATACTGCAAAGGGTCATAACTTTATGATCCTGATGAAAGAGGCCAATGTATTCTTGCCACCTAGTGGTGCACAATAAAATTACAAAAAATGTTCCACAACAATATTAGAAAATGTGGCCCTACTTTTTGGATGTGGTTTGTGGCCCATGGTGCACAACATACTCAGGGTTAATATATACTCTGTATCATACCTGTTGTTTTACACATGAGCTACAAAAGTGTGGGTTCTGTCTGGTTTGACATTGGGTTGTTATATTGGGTTAATGTATGATGTAATACTATTTACCAAACACATCCCTAGGAACACTTCTTGTATTTGTTTTCTTTTCCTGATATGCTGGCATTGACATGAAATTGGGTTAATAAATGCCATCACAAAATACTTATTCATCTATTGGAATATAAATACTTCTCTCACTCAATAATGTTGAATAATTCCTTCCTATAATATAACACAACTCCACAAATCTGGCTTCCAGTGACAAGAGGCTTGTAATTAAAGCAGCCTATAAAAAAGAGGCAATACAAATCATGCTGTTGACGGAAAAATGGTTTTAAAGGCTCTGTCGTGTCAGGTGGATTTGCGAATGTCATAACGTCATATGGTTATTAAAAGATGAGACCTTGTGTTATTTCGGGATAGGGGACAATGTGGCTTTGCTTGGCACTGTTTCGGTGGCACATTGTGATGATGTAATCTCTTGGAATGCGATAGAGAGAGCGATAAATTGGCCATTGAGTAGTTGGAGAGAGAAAAACAGCAGACAGAATCCTGCCTTCAGTCTATATCTGTAAGAAACATGTTCTCACCATTTCTTTGGATTCTGAAGAAAACAAATTGGGCTTGTGTACATAATGGTTGATCTTATGAACTGTTGTATTTTTTTTGCATAAGTCTCCCTGTATTAGGGACTAGACTAAGTAGCTAATGAATTTGCAAAAAAGAGGGAAAATATCATAAAAAAATACAATTAAATTTTTCCAGTGTGCTTGATTATTACCTTCGTAAGAAAGAGACTCTCCGGCTTTTGGACCCGCAGCAAAAGATGTAACACCAGTTACCTGGGGCTGAGCAGAAATGTGACATTAACATTCAATTGCACACAGTCACTGCAGACAGCCTGCTGTGAGCCACAAAGTCTCTGATGGTGTTACAGGGAGGCTCTGTACTTAATTGCTCTGCCTCCTGAGCTCCCACAGCTGGCTCAGATACATGTTCCCTGGAAGAATGACAGTTAGAGGATTTTTTTTGAGAACGGATTGAGAAGCTTTTAATTCAAGCTTTTGTCCCGCATTTTAATGTTGTATTTATGGCTATTCAGAGATTCCCTTCAAAATTTAAGGACCTCTTTTTCAAACAATGAAACCAACTGTGTAGTTATAATGAACGAATGCAGAAAAAACTGCATGTTATCAGGACTTATTAAATGCTTGTATCATTTGCAATGTTTATGGGACGTGTGCATCGTGCAACATAGATTGCATTGGGTATACAAGCAGACTAGGGTAAACCTGAAAAGAAATAATGTCAGCTTTATTAAATACATCTTTTTAATGTATAATGCAGTCCAGTAATTCAGTAAAGTGCATGTGTTTTTATCTCCTCTGCAACATTTGAACTTGCAGTAGTCGTGTAGTTCTATCACTAGGGGTGTTTCTATAGTATTGATGTTGGCAAGGATTTATGATGAGGGCACAAACAAATGCAGACATTTTTTCAGATCAGGTCAATCAACATACCAGGAATTCCAGCCCCCAGTACTGAGTTATGAATACACACAACAGATATGGCTGTATGAATGCGACCACCAGACTTTTGAATACATTTGAAATTAACGGTAACAAATTTATCAGTGAACTCATACAATGATTAAATCAGTAATGGGGAGCGAGTGAAGTATTGATATACACAACATCACTCCAGATTTCTAACTTGAATTTCATTGTGAACTCAGTCTCTGACTGTCGGCTGAGCGTGTAATTTAGAATGATACATACTACATCAATGTTGTCAAACACATTCAAATTTGTGAATGTAGCCTAAACAAACAAGAATGCACGTTTACGGTGCTGGAGAGATATACATAGTGTGTTTATATCATGCCACCGTCACTCTGAAAAGGCCATCTACAGATCTACCTGATATAATATTTTAGATAAGATATAGATGTCCATAAGATATCAGATCTGGTAATTTGATAACATTGTTTAGGTTAAATGTTCACTGAGATTAAACGGATTGCTGCTTTATTCAGAATGCTTCGCATAATTATTTTCATTCAGATGGCATTGGATCCTTTCATTGTGAGAGGTGAGATCATCTTGAATTACTCGTGTGTGTATATCATGCCACCGTCACTCTGAAAAGGCCATCTACAGATCTACCTGATATAATATTTTAGATAAGATATAGATGTCCATAAGATATCAGATCTGGTAATTTGATAACATTGTTTAGGTTAAATGTTCACTGAGATTAAACGGATTGCTGCTTTATTCAGAATGCTTCGCATAATTATTTTCATTCAGATGGCATTGGATCCTTTCATTGTGAGAGGTGAGATCATCTTGAATTACTCGTGTCTATAAATGGCCTTCCCCCCTTCTCCGTGTGTTGCAGGTGGGGTAGGGGAGAGGGACCGAGCTGCCATCAGCCATGAAGCCTTCCTGCTCATGGCCAACTCTCAGAATGACATGGACGACTGGGTCAAAGCCATTCGGCGCGTCATCTGGTCCCCCTTCGGTGGAGGTAGATAACGAAATTGAACAAAAGAAAACGTGACAAAAAATGCTTAAAAAATCACACCTGTTGGCGTGTTGGATTAATACGATTAATACGATTCTGACTCTGAGTCCCGTGCTATGTGTTCCCATAATTTTATGCGCGCAAAGTGTTTCACCACTAGGCCTAGATCGTTCTTTATATCTTAATATATCACCCGCAGCCTTAAATTACCTCACTTGGTGGGATTTGTTATGCTAAAAACAAATGAGCCTGGATGCACGCAAACATTTGCTTTTTTTGTTGCATTGCTAATGACGTTTGCAATGGCCAAGAATACAACATATAACCCCCACTTCATATTTCATATCTATTCTGGCCTCTGAATCGAAAAGTTTGCTGTGCATTTTAAATGCATAACGTTCAGTGTATGCGAAATATCTCAAGGCTTACAGTGTTGGTGTGACGAGACGTCTGGATTTGCAGGCATTATGTTACAAAGAACACGTTATTTATAGACAGATCGTGAAATGTAAATCAACTCCCGTCGGAGCTGTACTGTATGCGTGTTGAAACATAACTCATTAAAACATGCACACTATCACTAAAGTAGCCTATTTTACCACATTAGCGTCATCTGATGCTTATAAGGCTTCACAATGTCCCGTGAAATATAAATCGTAGGCTACTATAATCACTATGACGAAGCAGAAGCTTACATATTTATCATTGGGGCCTAGTTCATAGAACAATGTATTAATAGCGACCGCCCGTGATAATTGAGATTAGTGGAATCGTCTAAGAATTCCAATTCCACATTTCATCTCTCACTTGTAAGGTCACATTATGGAACTCTGTGCCAACTTTGCGTATGGGAAAGGGAAGTCAGGTGAAACAACATTTAATCTGTATGTTTATGTGTGTGTTTAATATTTACTTTGTTTTAGGAACCTGCAAGGCAAAGAGTTCTCGATGTTAAATGAGGGTTCCACTTCTTTGTTTGTTTTTCCACGGGATATATTGCGGACTGGAATACGGGGCATGTGCGATCACGGAATGCCTTAAGGCCCACCCCATTAGTCATCAAGAATAGAACTGACCCTCAATTAGACTCAAAATCTATTACTAACAGCAATGCCCCGGTCACATAGCCTACATCTTGTGACTATGTATAAACTTCTGTTTAAAATAAGAAACTGTAGGCTATTCGCCTCGTGAAAGACAGACAAAGATACAGCCACATCTGTATTTGGACCGTTCGCGTGCAGGACCACCCTGGACACCTTTTGCGATTTCTAGTCTATATAATAGTAATCGGCTGCGCTGTTTGCGTTTACGCATCGACCAAGTGACCAGAGAAAGACATACGCGTCACTGTGCTTTAATGAGACGCTATCGAACGCGTGGGTCAGGTTGGATTCTTTCTCCGGAACTGCCAGTGCTAGGAAATGGCAGATTGGCAAAGTACCTAGTCCCAGAGGCTCGGACCCTGCTTCTCTGCAGCTCTTGCTCGCTGGCGTATCACAGCTTCTGTGCGCTGACTGGTGAGAGTGACGGTGTCTGTTCTTTTCGGCAATGCAGTGAGAAATCTCAAGGTAGTGTTATACTTCTACTTCGCTATTGGAGGCAGCGCGGTTTTAAGGCACGTGGATAGGCGACAATGACGCTCAGTGGGGAGAAAACCATTTTGTCTCACATAGCATTCATAAAACAAATACAAATAATAATTTGCTGTCACGGTTTTATAATTTAGTTAAAAAGATAACAAAAGAATTGTTAGTTTTACACCATAAACAGTTTATTTGGCTTAACGAAATTACTTTTATTCAATTGTTTTTTAATTTAAATTGTACAGACTATTGCTGATGACTGTACTAATATGATGAGTAGACAATATTCCTTGCTGAATTTTTCTGTGGCAAAATGATTTTACAAAATATATTACAAATCATGAAATTAAAATGATATTGTAGAATGTATGTGATGCAATAAGTAAATGTTCCAAAAATATATTCATTGTAAATGTATATTGTGTGATATCCCACCCATTTTAACATGCGTTTAGAATCCATTCCTTATATCCTGGATTTAATATTTTACTGTATACTGGCATATACCTTTCTTGCAAAATGACAATGAGTATAGGTGTGAGCAGTTTGGTTGTTCCATTTTGTCTCTTTCTGCAAGTGAAACTGTGCACTGAAAGACTCCGCCCGCATGTCTTGTCCCCATAGGGATATTTGGCCAGCGCCTGGAGGACACTGTACAATATGAGAAGAAGTTTGGCCATCGGCTGGCTCCCCTGCTGGTGGAGCAGTGTGTGGACTTCATAAGGGAACAGGGCCTGAATGAAGAGGGCCTCTTTCGTATGCCCGGACAGGCCAACCTTGTTAAAGAGCTCCAGGACGCCTTTGATTGCGGGGACAAACCTCTGTTTGACAGGTAGGTACACGACAACACCATCAAATTCCATTTCTATCTGATGCCAGCAAAGCCTCAGCTAATCTGTACATTTAAGCCATGGATCATATATTGCATAAATCAGTTTAATGTGAAATGAAATACTGCACAATTAATTGCCAAATTTGTATGGTTTGCCATTAGAGATTTAAGATATGCAGAAATAGAATGCATTTAAATGGATTAGCCTGTTGTTAACCATTTAAATGATAACAATTAGAACTTAAATGCATATAAAATATGGGCACTTATGTGACTTGAACAATAATGAAGGTTAGTCCCACAAATGTTATTGTATTTTTTTTTTTAATGATGCAAGGTACGTCAAACTATACAATAATACCCCCAGATAACCATAGGTTAAGTGTGGGAACACTGATAATCCTTTACCATACAAATGGTGAGATTCATTGCATTGCAGTTGCTTTTTTGTTACGCAAGTGGCCAGCATGTGGCAGAAAGATTTATTGAGTATTAGTATTTATAGTAAAGGGTGCATGAATTAATTGAAGATTGAACGTAAATTTTGAGAAATAATGTTTAGGGGCAATTCTATGTTATGTGCAAGCACACAACCAAGTCAGTGGTCGTACAGGGTTTAATATTTTTTGGTTGGTTTTATTTTCCCATAGCACCACATTAGCTAATGCATCTCTCCAGATAAAAACTATCTCATCTTGCATTCTGGCAAAATGACACCTCATTTAGCCTGTCAGTGGCTTTTGTTGTGAATGTGCTAGGCTGACCTTCCTCTGACTTCTTCGCAGTAACACAGACGTCCACACGGTGGCGTCCCTCCTAAAGCTGTACCTCCGTGAGCTCCCGGAGCCAGTCGTCCCCTTCGCCAAGTACCAGGACTTTCTCACCTGTGCTCAGCTGCTTGCCAAGGATGAGGAAGAGGTGAGTGAGAGCGAGTCAGAGGTTAGAGGTCAACCAGTCTCCCCGCCCACTCCCGGGGTTTACTTGTCACCATCTGTCAGTATATCCTCTACTTAACATGTGATCCTCCCTCTGACGCTCAAGGCCGAGGAACACAGCTACAGCGGGTGAAAGAATCCGATAACGGATGACAACTTGGTGAACAAACGCGAGTCGCAGCTTTGGCTAGGCCTCTTCTTCTTTCACCCACGCACAGTGACAGTGTCCACATCTCTGGGAATGTAGTCAGAAAAGGCCATGTCACCATTTCTGGGGGAAGGGGGAAGTGCCTTCTCTGACTATAGTTTTTAAAGTCTTGTGATGTTTTCGTTTAACAGGGGTTAAGAGATCTTCAGAGTGGGTGATAAACATATTTTCATTACACTTTCAAACATAGTTTCGTTGCATTAGGTTTGTGATGTTTTTAATATTGATGTTACCCTTTTCTTTATTTTAGAATGCGTATTGTGTGCTCTAAGATGCACTGTTAATGTACTTCCTTGGCAGGAAGGAACAACTTATATTGAGTATAAACCTACATACGTAGTTGTTTTTATTTCCCCGCAGGGAATACAGGAGCTGACAAAACAGGTGAAAACTCTTCCTCAGGCCAATTATAACCTTCTGAAATATATATGCAAGTGAGTCCTCCACTTTCTCTCCTATCCTAACAAATATGTTCACCTACTAAGCTAATGAAGACTTGTGAAAACACTAGTCAAGTCAAGTCAAGTCAAGTTTATTTGTATAGCACATTTCATACACTAGGCAACTCAAAGTGCTTTACATAAGACATAGAAAGACATTATATAAAAAGTAAATTAGAATTGAAACAATGTTAATAAGAAGTTAAAACAGTTATAATAAAACGCAATACTGGTTGGGCCCACAAAACAAATACCCAACAAACACTCCTACCACAAACAGCCTGCTACCTGCAATCTGCTACGCACCGTACAGCCTCTCTCTCTGGGTGATATTATACCTGCCAGGTCCGCTGCAGGTGCCTGCCAGCTACGCTGCAGGACTTTTGTAAAAATATTATTAGCCCATGGGTGGGAGCAGCATACAGCCTCCACAGTTTGAATCACTCCACAGAGTGACGGACCCGTCGGTCACTAATCAAACTTTTAAGTTGAGCGCACTACAGCCTCAAGTTGAGCGCACTACGGCCTCTTTTTACGTATTAGCCCATGGGTGGGAGCAGCATACAGCCTCCACAGTTTGAATCACTCCACAGAGTGACGGACCCGTCGGTCACTAATCAGACTTTTAATCAAACTTTTAAGTTGAGCGGACTCTTTATAGAGGACTTTTCAGGTGCTCAACAGATAACAGGCAACAACTGACATCAGATAACAGTATTTATCTAAGTATATGCGGTGCAGAAAAAGAAAGAATAAAACAAATAATAAAAAGAGATAAAAAATAAATAAAAGATAAAACAGCTTTAAAGGATAAATAAGCTTAAAAATAAATAAATTAGAAAAGATAGAAGTGCCTCTGTCTTTTTAATAGACAGACAGGAGCTAATGGAACACTCTAGGATAAATAAAACAAGAAACAATAGAGTTATGAAATACATATGAAACAAAATACATGTATAGTTTATTCAAATGTGATTCAGTTTATTAATGTACGCTGTAAAGCAGGAAAGAAATTAAAGGACAGTTCCTCGAGAGCTGCCCCAGTTTTAATTAATCATAGGCTTTGGTGGATTTATGAGAAAACAAGATGAGAGTAGATATTTCAGCCTCCTGCTCCACACACGTGCCTTCCATAATGTACCGTACCTCTTTCATGTTTGGACAATCACAATAAGATTGACATCTGTAATTTGCAGTGTAGATTCCGGCTGGAATATTTCATTTTCTATGGTTATGCATGTATAGGTAACCTAGGTATGGTCCCTAGTATAACTGACAGGTTCAAAATGGAGTTTATAGAGACCACAATGATATCTTATATTTGTGTAAAATTCAAGCTTTTCTCTTCAATTTTCAGGTTCCTTGATGAAGTTCAGTCTCATTCAGGTGAAAATAAAATGAGTGTCCAGAACTTAGCCACAGTGTTTGGGCCAAATATCCTACGTCCTAAAATGGAGGACCCTGTGACCATTATGGAAGGTACAGTATAGCACTTTTAGTTGTTCAGCTCTTTATTATTTGTATTATTAATATACATTTATCTTTATACTATATTCTAACTAATTTACATAGCATATTTCAGCTTGACTGTGTAATTGGATTTTATTGGCTCCTGTTGTCTCCATGCAGGAACCTCTATGGTGCAGCACCTTATGACTGTCCTGATCAGTGAACATTCCCGGCTGTTTGTTTGCTGGGACAGGGAGGATCCAGTGGTCCAGCTGGAGGTCAGGGCACAGGGCCAGCACAGCACAGTGGGGTGGATCTCTGAAGAGGACCTCCAGGGATATCCCACGACAGAGAGGGGCGCCACCTCCGGCGATGAACTGAATGGCAGCTCCTCCTCTCTGGATATTGTTGCCTCCAGACTGGTTCCTCAGGGAAGAGGGGAGGGGGAAGCAGAGGGGTCGGGGCCAGGCCCAGGGGTGGGACCAGCAGTGGTCAGCCCCAGCAAGCAGGTCAAATCCCTCCCCACCTGGAAGTACTCCTTCAAGGGCTCGGGTTCACGCTCAAACCCGGCTAAGCTGGGCCTGGGCGGCTCCTCGGTGGACGTCTCCAGCGTCTCGGGGGGGAACTGGCTGCTGAACGGACTGTCCTCCCTGAGGGGCCACCGCCGAACGTCCTCGGGGGAGCGGGTCAGAGACTCAGGGTCGTCCCAGAGACTGTCCACGTATGACAACGTGACCTCGTCCAGCCTGAGCGTGCCTAGTGTGGCCAGCGCGCCCTGGTCCACTTCCTCCTGTGAAATCTCTGTGCCAGACTCGGCCAGCGACCTCTCGGGGTCGACGGACTGTGGGAAGGGGGAGTGGCCGGAGTCCGAGGGGGATCGAGGCGGGGCTGAAGAGAGGGCATCAGAGACCGGGGACAGCAGCGAGGCAGGGCTGGAGCTCCACGTCCCCTGTGGGGGGTACAGCGAGAGCAGGGACATGACCTCAGACTCTGCTATGCCTCATGGCACTAACAACGGCCACTCGAAAGCACTTACCGATCTGGTGGAGGAACTGAGGGAGGAGCTAAGGATGCAGAAGCTAACCTATGAGACCAGGATTAGAAAGTAAGTGGCCAGGGTTCCTACCTCCAATAAGTACATTTAGAATTTAAAAAACAAGGGCCTGAAAGCTTGTTTGAAAATAAATTTTGACAGAGGCTTTTATTCATCTTGAAAAGCTTCACATCTATTCTATTTTAAATGTAATTTACTTAGAAATTGACTATGGGTCATATTTTCAGTTCCTACTCAAAATATTTGTGGATTGCATAGGGGCTGAAAGAGCTGACATAAATTTTCCGTCATATTGAGCCATTATATGTTACCTAATTTATGGTCGGCAACAGTCATGATGTAGCCTGAGGATACAATGACTTGTGGGAAGACTGACATTCCTTTACCATAAAAAGAGTAGTTAAATTGAATTGTGGTTGCTTTTCAAAGTTATGCATCAGGATTATGGTCTGTCATATGAAACTTGTAATTTGAAGTATGAACATGGAATTCAAGATCACAATCATAAAAAGCCATACAGTAACTACAGTACAGTAACTGGAACATCCCATAGGTGGAATTCTGCTACAAAATGTTCTTCATTTATACTGTTTACTATTTATACTAATAACTAAAAGTGTTTACAGCATCCTTTTCAGAAAAGTTGTTGATTTTTAGACTGAGGCATGAACTCAGCCACTGCCATTTTGCCTCACAACTTTGATTCACAATTAAATGGAAATGGCAGGTTTATTTTTCTTTTTCAAACACAGTTTTCATTATTGTAAGCAAAACTTCAAATTCTCAAAATTTAAGTCAGGCTTCACTGTGGGTCCAAAACAAAACTGAAGTGCCTTAGTTTCTTTGAGAAATTTTAGTTTCCCAAAGAAAAAAAATTCAAATACATGTCATGTTGAGTGTGAGAAACACCTGGCTGAGATGCTCATGGTCTCCCCCTGCAGACTGGAGGAGTCAAGTGCAGCCCTGTGTATCCAGATGGAGAGGCTGGAACATGAGATGGACCAGGAGAGGAAGAAGCAGAGGATGCTGGAGATCAAGCTGAGGAACTCGGAGCGAGCCCGCGAGGATGCAGAGAACCGAAACCGTGTCCTGCAGGAGGAGATGGAACAGTTCTTCTCAACCCTGGGGGACCTGACTCTGGGTGCACGGACCAGCGACATATGAAACAAAACAACCCGACAAAAATACCCTTACAAAAAAGTAGCATATGTAAAGTACAGTAGTATGCATTTTTATGTGATTGTTGCCAATTTAATATATGTAATGTAAGTACAGACATATATTGTGGAATAAATAGCAACAAAAAAAAAGGAAAATGGTAAGCTGTGTTCTACAGAATATGTGTTTCGTATTGCAGATAGGAAATTGGCAATATTTTATATTTAACCGTATGGTCTGGTGTGTGTGTGTGTGCGCGCGCGCGCGAGTGTGTGACTTTTTAATAAGGGTATAGCATGTTCATCATGAACTGTCTTTGTCACTGTTACTCCCACCCTTTGGTACTGTAAGGTAATTCCCTGCTGTTTTGTGACAGCACCTGGGTCTTTGGTTTGCATCTGCTCATAGACAGTAGACCTCGAGTAAGAATGTCATTGTTTTGTTGGGTTTTTGATGGTAATATTGTGAGACTTGGATATTTATTGCAAATAAATTGTTGGCGTCATATGGTTTTCATATTATGCATAACAGACCAGATAATACCAAAGCACGATTCTACTGCATCCGGCCAGAACAGCAGTCATGATCAATTTTTACACATGGAACTGACCAAGAGTAGATTTTTGTTTAACCACACTTTTTTTGTTTATTCCAACTCTCCTCATTTGCCTCTCTCTCTCTCTCTCACACGCACACACACACACACACACATACACAACTGAAACAGTGTAGTGCCATAACAGTGCCTTTAAAGGATTATTGCATGTGTAAAAGTTGATTGGAATAGAAATGATTATCAGTGTGTAAATTATCTTTTGATTCTCAATAGTCATAGATTTAGCAACTTCTCACCATGTTAGCTCTGGTAATTTTCCTCTCAAAATGACCAAATCATGCTAATATGTGGGAAACCACATGATAATGTACATTAAAAATATTTATTTTACGTTTATGTCAATATCTGTCATATTGAAGGATTTAATGTACAATTATTCCTACCTTCACACCTTCTACCTTGTTTTATGCATATTTTGTAGAACTGTATGTTTTTTTTTTTACAGTATATGCAAAGCCAACAAGAAGAGAAAACTTTGGCCTATTTATTTGAAATATGAAATTATATTGTGAATTGTGCTAAGAGACTGAAATGGTTTTTCACACTTCCCAATAAGAGTGGAGTGGTCATATTGATTGTCTAATGAAACATCATTGTGGAAGTTGAACTGTGGTCACCTTTATTTCTCTCATTTGGAACGAAATATTGTATTTCACTACACATTTAAACATTTTTATTTGTCTCATGAGATTCCAAATCAGAACATTTGGTTTCCTTCAGTATTCAGGAAAATGTGACAAAGCGGATCAAATATCGAAAATGTATTTTTCTTCGTCATGTCAGGTCAGTAATTTGCTTCCACCTGTTCTGCTCAAGGGGCAGTTTTTGGCCTCTGATAGCCATAAACAGCCACCGGGCACATGTGGCAATTTAAATACATCTACCATTCAAGGGGTCATGGCTGATCCCACACAGCCTTAGGGCCTCAAGGCACCAAACCAGTTAAGTTAGAAGAACAGTCTATGGTCATTGACAAAAGTTAATAGGTTGGTGTGCTATCTGCGGGTGCTAGTTTCTCACATTGGAATTTGGACATGCACAAATCTGCATTGACTGCAAGTAATGCATACTCATCTAGTTGATCTTTCATGTTCTGGTGGTTTCATATATTAATTGGCCTTTATAATTGACTTTCCACAAAGTGGGAGAACTTTTTCTCAAGATTCAACTCTTTTTTTCGAACTCGAGAATCATGACACTGATTTGGTATAACTTTTACCGTCAAAATGGAAATGTGAACATCGGCCGGGAATTCCAGCCATGGAGAGACCTACGTTTGTTGTTGGGGATCAAAAGTGAACCCGAGCTGTTGTTCTTATCGGACAGGTAACGTGACGTTACTGCAAACTAAGCATGTGAAATATATTGTGATGTTCCTAGCTTGCTTGCTAACATTGTAGCTAGCTTGCTTGCTAACGTTCACACTAGGGAAACACTGTCTGAGTGGATAAGCCAACATTTTATGTGCAATAACTCCAGTCTACTCACGCCACTCCCATCATCTGTTTATAACTAACGTTAGTTTGGGATAATACTTGTCTAAACCATAGACCGTAAAAAAATACTCGTGCCGTGGTATCAACCCACTATGCTATAAAAAAACTTTTTTTTAAAACACACTAGACCCATACATACATGTATCATACAGAGAGTGGATTACTGCAAATGTTGCTCGCTCCCGTTGTTTTCGAGCGGGCTGCTGGCTGCAGTTCACTTTCGGCCACTGGTGTCAGTAATGAGAAGGATTTTCTGAACGTTATATATAGCCCCTTTAAATGTAAATGTACAATCTAGCAATAACAACCTAAAACGATTCCCATATTCAAAAATGGACAATTGGGTATTGATAATTATGGAAAAGTGAACCCGAGCTGTTGTTCTTATTGGACAGGTAACGTGACGTTACTGCAAACTAAGCATGTGAAATATATTGTGATGTTCCTAGCTTGCTTGCTAACATTGTAGCTAGCTTGCTTGCTAACGTTCACACTAGGAAAACACTGTCTGAGTGGATAACGTTAGCTAGCTAAGTTACATCGATACAAACCCGACTCCCGGGGCTGATCTGGCTAACGTTATTCTAACGTTAGTTGGCTAGCTGGCCATTTACAAATTACAGTCAGATAATGTTCCAGAATAATACCAAAAATGTCTGTTCTTTCAGAACCTGGTATTTTGTAACTCAGCCAACATTTTATGTGCAATAACTCCAGTCTACTCACGCCACTCCCATCATCTGTTTATAACTAACGTTAGTTTGGGATAATACTTGTCTAAACCATAGACCGTAAAAAAATACTCGTGCCGTGGTATCAACCCACAGTGCTATAAAAAAAATTTTTTAAAACACACTAGACCCATACATACATGTATCATACAGAGAGTGGATTACTGCAAATGTTGCTCGCTCCCGTTGTTTTCGAGCGGGCTGCTGGCTGCAGTTCACTTTCGGACACTGGTGTCAGTAATGAGAAGGATTTTCTGAACGTTATATATAGCCCCTTTAAATGTAAATGTACAATCTAGCAATAACAACCTAAAACGATTCCCATATTCAAAAATGGACAATTGGGTATTGATAATTATGGAAAAGTGAACCCGAGCTGTTGTTCTTATTGGACAGGTAACGTGACGTTACTGCAAACTAAGCATGTGAAATATATTGTGATGTTCCTAGCTTGCTTGCTAACATTGTAGCTAGCTTGCTTGCTAACGTTCACACTAGGAAAACACTGTCTGAGTGGATAACGTTAGCTAGCTAAGTTACATCGATACAAACCCGACTCCCGGGGCTGATCTGGCTAACGTTATTCTAACGTTAGTTGGCTAGCTGGCCATTTACAAATTACAGTCAGATAATGTTCCAGAATAATACCAAAAATGTCTGTTCTTTCAGAACCTGGTATTTTGTAACTCAGCCAACATTTTATGTGCAATAACTCCAGTCTACTCACGCCACTCCCATCATCTGTTTATAACTAACGTTAGTTTGGGATAATACTTGTCTAAACCATAGACCGTAAAAAAATACTCGTGCCGTGGTATCAACCCACAGTGCTATAAAAATTTTTTTTAAAAACACACTAGACCCATACATACATGTATCATACAGAGAGTGGATTACTGCAAATGTTGCTCGCTCCCGTTGTTTTCGAGCGGGCTGCTGGCTGCAGTTCACTTTCGGCCACTGGTGTCAGTAATGAGAAGGAATTTCTGAACGTTATATATAGCCCCTTTAAATGTAAATGTACAATCTAGCAATAACAACTTAAAACGATTCCCATATTCAAAAATGGACAATTGGGTATTGATCATTATGGAAACAACAATTCTTCCAACTTTAACAACCACTCAAACTAGCAAATTAAATGACCGATACATGTATCAAATTCAATTATTTATTTGCATTACATGTTTTTAAAATTGGCATTATTGAATCCCAGTGCATACATTCCAATAGTGCACTTTTCAGTCTGTGGTAGAGAATACCCAGAACCAGGAATTCTTAATAACCGGCATGGCTGGCCTTACAAGCAAACATTACAAACCAGCACCATAGTTACATGAGCTTGTTTTAGGCATTTACATATTTTCTGTATTACTTATTTGGCCTTACCATCTAATGATCGAAATATATCTGGCCATGCATATTATCTCCTCACACTGTTTTCTGGGCACAGATATTAAGGACTGGCAAGGCTTGATTACATTACATCATGACTATATCAAGTCACAGAGAATCGTTCTAATTTATAAAAAGGAAAACATGGATCGACAGTACCAAACATTATTCTACCTTCAGAAAACATACATCTACATGGCTATATCCACCACTTACTACTTGCACAATTTGCAGAAGGTATTGCACATGAACAGATTAAAAAAAGAAAAGAAAAAAAGAAATAGAACAAAAGAAAAATATACATGAACATTTTTTTCTTTACTTCTAGGTGAAGTATACCTTACATACAATACTAGAAGTCTCCTAACATTGATAATTGTACACTTTAAAATAAATAAATAATGAAAAATTTGTATTCACATTTCTTTTCTACACCTAATAATGTGGGCAGCTAAGTATCCAAGAACTTAAACAAATTTAGTGTGAGGTAGTTCATCAAAGCCTACTTTAATTGGGATTATTTTGTAGTTTGAAAGATGCGCAACGAAAAAAAAAAAAGCATGAGAAAAGCTATCCTAAAATACCATGTCTCCTGTAGTGGGATAAGGAGAGACCAAAAGAAAATCCCAAAATTAAGAGCACTTAAAACAAATAATAGTAAAAAAAAATATTGTAAAGGAATCATCTAATGTACTGAGTCAACTAATTGGACAATGGATGCCTTGTGTGGGCTAGCGTAACGTTGACGTTTCAATTTTCCGGACATTCTCCACCACATCCCCACGTTCCCATACACTCAGTTGCACATACATTTTAAAACTGCTCCAAACTGGGTAAACATTCTTTCTGACGTGACCAGTTATTCTTTTCTAACCTGCGGCTATATCAAACCATCGTCAAGTTAGAGCGCGGTTCAATATTTTATCAAGGTACTAGGAAGTACTGCTGACGGTAACAGTACATTTCAATTGAACAATGTAAAGCTGAAAACCATACATGATGATTACTTATCATTAAAAAAAATTATTTAACTTTGATGAAAAACCTTGATAAAACCGCCCTCAGCATTATCAAACATGTGCTATAACTCGTTTCCTTATTTTAAACATACTTTGTCCTTTCAGGAGACTGCCACTTCCAACTTTGGGTTATAACCAATGCAGTAGAAAAATAGATACTTCACTTGTGATAAGAACCACCTCGAATCTGATTGAATATTGCGGAAACACTAGTACTTTTCACAGACACCGTGTACCTCAGAAACATCCTTTTCTTCTAGTACATGTTGTACAGGAATGAACGCATGACAACTACAGGCACTTTTCCTTTTAAAACTAAAATAAAAACACTTGCAATTACGTCATTTATTGCATACAATTTTGATATTTTTGTTTTTTGTTTTTGATTTTCTTTACTGGTGCTTCTATTCCTTGTATGTTGTCAGCGGAGGGCAAATGAAAAACATTTACAGTGCACACATGCGTCTATACGTCCTGCATTGGGTCTCCCACTGGTATTATTTTCAGGATTCCAGTTTAGTTTGTTCATTTTCATTTTATATGAATCAGGAGAGCACAAAATGCTCGTCAAAAAATGTAAACATACTGCTAGTTGACACAGGAAATACTAATTATGGAAGAACACACACTAAATAAGCATTGTAAGATACTATTAGAACCACACTTCCAGGAATTTCTTTTTTTTTCTTCTTTTTTTTTTTTTTTTTTAAACTTGGTTTTTAAACAGGATTGCCATCTGTAACACTGTAAACTGGCAGCATGCAGACAATGGACCTGTATTTTGTTCTTATCACTAGGCACTGCAATATCTCCACAGTCCAATGACTCTATTGACCCTTGTTTATATTTGATCAATAATGATGTTTGGAGGAAAAAAAAATATCCCTTAACAATCCACACTTTTTCAATGCTTTGCCCAGTTTTCACACATAACCTGTTCCAATCAGTGACAAAATTAAATCTTCAACTTCACTCTTGTTTTCAGGTTTGGGAATAATCTCCCTCCATTTTGAATGCAAGATCCATTTAATGAAAGTAATCATGATGCTAACCAATGCAGGAAAAGCAAGCAGTACATTAAGCACTAAGCCAAATTTAATTATTTTCTGAAGGCTTTTTGTTACCTTTCAATACGCTTGTAAATTTAAGCCCAAAATTATGAATTATATAATCCAATGAGATTTGCAAAATGTGTCATTAAAACCTTTAACAGCAAAAAAGTAGGAGTCTAGACATTAAGTTGTCTGAGGGCCAACTAATAGTTTTTTAAAATCTTAATAAATATTCTTTTAAGACAACTAAAATGAGTTTAAAAAAAAACAGTTGTCTTAACCTGAAAACTTTACAAGGAAGCAGTAAAGCAAAAACAGAAATTTAATTCTTAACAAATGTTTGCAAAATATATTTGAAATCTACCAAATGGATGTAAATATTCCATACAGTATACACTCTGTGATCATAACAGAAATAAAACTGCTTCTTTGAATTTTGAAGCAGTTAATGGAGAATACTAAAATGACACATACTTAACTTCACATAAAAATGGCTCACCGCACACTCAAATGAAAAATAAAATATTTAAAAATATATTTACCATAAAATCTTTACAAATTATCTCAATCATTCTACAACATGGCAAATTGGTAGAGCAGTAACTAAAACAAAATTAGCTTGTGAGTGTACTCAAAAATGCTCACCGTCGCTAGCTAGCTGGATACCTTAGTGTTTAAAAACGTACTAACGTTTCTTGCTTCTTTCGAGACGGAAAAAAAGATATTCCACAATAATTTACAGGCTAAAACCAATGAGCATTCTGGGGGAAAAACAAGAATCAAAAGAAGCTGTTGCATAAAAAAAATAATTAAAAAAAAATAAAAGAAAAAAGTAAAAAGAAAAACTGGCCTAAATTCTATACCATCGAACACAAACAGTAGGGCTGAGTCGGATTGATAGTCATCTGCAGCAGCCCAGGGGTCCTGCCGAGGTCTCTAAACTGCTGTCTGTGTCGGAAGCCAGGGTTGGGTCGGTGGACATGGAGGACACATCGTTGACAGACGAGGACGACGACGGATGCTGGGAGCCGTTGATTACTGCTGCACCTGTGCTATGAGAAACAGAGTATTAAATCAGAAATGTAACGCGGGGCAGGGAGCCCTGTCCCTCCTAGCGACTCCAGAGCGACCGTGGATCGGCTCGTGCTTTGCGACAACTGTTCAGCACAGACAAGAACAACGAGCGCCAGGGTGCTATAACGGCACTGTGGAAATGCCCTCCGTACCTTATCCTGCCCGGATCCAGGAAAACATACAGAAACGGCAGCCCGTTCATGCAACTTCTCGCTTTCTGCCACATCCAATACCGGAACGGGCCTGCTTGCGTCCAGAAAAACTTAACTGAAATGTTCCATACTGTTAGTTGTTTTAGATGTCAGCCGGTTGCCATGGCTTCCAATTAAGCGCTACTACTGTTTGGAACTTGTCTTCCGGGACCCAGTGGGGACAGGAAAGCGAGGGCAGGCGCACCATTGCGTGACCACAGGAGAAACAGCTGTACCCTGCTACATTATTAACACCCTCCCCACATGCTTAGCGCCACCACCATTTGTCACTGTAAACAACTAAAAGCTCACCTAGCAGAGGACAAACAGCGGTCCTTAACCTCAACTTAGCTTGGACTTTAAATTTAATACAGAAAAATACACTGAATTACACTCAGGGTCTGATTTACTAAGACCTTTAGCATGTGCAAAACCTTTGAGCACACGCAAAGCCAATAACGTGACAAATGATTGGTCGTGGTATTTGTTTTGCACCAATCATTGGTTGTGTTATTAGCAAAACGTCTTAGTAAGTGAGGCCCTGTATGCGAAGCTGGCTGGCTCTGAGATCTTTTTAATGTTTCACTTTGAGGTCAACCGTCCATAACCCTTTTGTGAAATGCCTCAGGAGAACTACAGCGAAATGGGCAGTTTCATTTTATAACGCTGCCTATTCAATACAGAAATTCTCATGGGGTGCCACAGAACTTAATTACAGTTCCTTATTTTATACAAGTGAGTCAAATACCCAATCGGAAGTATACTGATTTAAATAAAGAGGAACTTTAAAAGTATCCTTACCAAGTTCAGCTTGCAACTGTCAAATATGTACAAGCAAAAATTAAGAGAAGAGAGAACTGTCATGTTAAAAGCCAGTTTGTTTCCTAAGTGGAGACAGAAGACTGCTAACATAAATCTAAGGTTGATAAAGTGTGTGCATTAGATTACAGGAGGCAGGTTGTCAATTTTAAATCTGTGTTATTGCATGCAAAATAAGGACAATAGTTACGTAGAGCACAAACACTTTCGGTTTTAGTATAGTATTATCCCATACAAGCAAGCTCACACCTCTTAAAGAATCAAACAATATTAAAATTGATACTCTGTAAAAAGCAGTGATTCTTCTTTCTTGTAACAGAAGCTCAGTTAACTAACCTAAAGAGGCTGGCTGTCCTCGGATAACTCCATTCTTTACCCTCTCTTCCCAGTCTAGGACCTCCTTGTATATCAACTCTGGAATGGAAAAAGGGAGGGAGAGAGAGAGAGAGAGAAATAGAGAGCAAGAGAGAGAGAGGCAAATGAAGAGAGTCATAATCCAATCTGACTGATTAATGCATTATGTGCTGTGTGCTACACAGAGATCAGATTATACTGTTGTGAATTAATTCTGTAGTCCTTCTACCTTTCCACTCCTCCACCGTGTGCTCCCTCTCATCCAGCTGCTTGTCAGTGATCAGCGGCGGGGGCTGCGACAGGACATACACACAAGGCAGGTCACACATGCCATCGCTTAGACTAACTTTCCACAAAATGGCCACAAAAAAACCCCACAGTTCACCGCAATCTGGGCACGATGATTTGGAAATAACAAGTGCCACGATATTGATTCATAGACTGTAAATTGAATGAATTGTGGGGAAAATTGACGTAACATAAAAACACACCACTACAGGTTACTGCCTAGACAGGAATCAATTACCACTGTATGAAAAGGGATAATCTTCATTTTAAAAAGCAGACTACCTTAAATGCTGAGCAGAGTATGGAGTCTTTTAATGGTTTGTCTCACAAGACTGTGATAATTACATTTTATAGATTTTCAACCGGGGGTACAATAGACCCAGGAGTACATAAAATCACATATGATGATAAAACCAACGGGGTAGCTGAATAAAAAGCCTTGCACTAATAATGAAACTGTGGATATACACTAATAATAGAACTCTGCCTACATGTATTACCTACTGTGTCATAACATATTGATAAATCATACATAATGTAAGGAAAACCTTTATGAAAGATGACGCAGCGTGCTATTCTCAACTGTGACGTGAATGGTCTTGTTAATGCTTATTAATGATTAATAAATATCTTAAGTTGGGGTAATGAAGGAGCTACACGTGCTTTGTAAAGGCTTTGTGGATATTTTCTTTGAAGTGCCACCTGCATTGCTACGAGATGACCGCATATGCAGCATACTGACAATCAGAACTGCAAGCAGTTTGAAGATGAACCCGTCTAGATATATTCAAGATACTATCACTCTTGGAGACAGAGCGCACTGAAAAGCCTAATTGTCATCTCTCGTCCGTCCACCGCTCCACACCTTTCCCCTCGGTGGTGAATCAATATTTCACACACGCACATCAAACAACAGTCGGGCGCTCTGCTGCTTTATTCATGAAGCATGCCCTTTAAGGCCTTCCTGTCAATCAACGATGCCTTGCGATTACAGTCGAAAAGTGAGAAGTCAGCCAGGGTACCTTAGGTTAACCCTGCGTGCCGTAGAAATGGCAAGTATGAAGAGGCTAGCAGCTGTCTGTAGTGAGAAATATGCCTCTCTTCCATTTGGTACTAGCTCTCCTGTAGCACGGTGTGCCCGGTAGAGAGGGGAAAAAAGTGACGGGCTTGCGGATGCATGAAAACCACATCTGCGGGGCTCCTTGTATGGGCATGGGTGGGTCAGAAGTAACTTGAAAAGCGCAGCAAGCAAATCCAAATTGGGAAGGAAAAAAATAAATAAAATGTTTGGCCAAGCAATTAATATGATTACAGGGCCCATATGATGAAGTTCACACGTTTCAATGTCTCGCATGGGGTTGTAGCCTCTGTTGCAGTAGTGTAACATTTGTCAATTTGTTTGATAAGCGGTTTTAGGTGTAGCTGAGATTTTAGTAATTTCCTTCTTGAAACGAGGTTTTTCTACATAGAAAACCGACTTTGTTTGAGTCAACCAATCAGCTTTCACTTGCTAGTTTAATATCCCACTCCTCTGCAAGTGGGGTCCGCCCACCTTTATGTAAACAATGGAACGATGGCTATGAAGAAGGCTAGCTGTTCAGTTTTAGACTGCAAATTTAATAGCAAATCTTTACACCGGCTCCCTACGGATCCAGCCGTCCAGAATCTCAGCTTAGCAAACAAGTGCTTGTTTGCTCAGGGCATTTCTCCACAAGCAATATTCTAAATGAGATGTAGTACAACAACGCTGGGTTTGCCTCCGAGTTACTTCTAAAACCGGGCGCAGTTAGTTCCATCTATTCGAGACCCGATTACAAACTTCCAGCCTGTAAGTATCTGTTGTTTACCTATCAATTTACATTGATTGACTAAGGTTATTGATAGCTAGTCATTTTTGAGCTGTAACAGTAGGGATGCATTTTGTTTTGTGTGCTGGACTTCAATACATAAGCAATACAAGACAGACACAAGATAGATGATTTCCCTTTGTAATGAGGTGTTGGATGGATTGAGTTGGACATCCATAAATTATTATGGGATTGTACATCCCATAAATATTTTTCAATTTGTATCAACAAAATCCAATATACGGATATATCATACACAATGTAATGAAAACTCCCGCACTTTGTTTTTGTTTTTTTACCTCAAGCAATAGAACATTGTAGTAGTAGTGATCCTGTCGTAACTAGCTTGATAGATTCATTGAAAACATTTTGATTGAAAATAGGTTGCTACAGCCAACGCTAACTATCACTAGCTAGCTAATAACAATGATGCTGCAGTGGACTAAAGTCAGTCAACACAGGAAGCAGTTCCAAATCCAAAATCAAAATTAAGTTCAGTAATGAATTGCATTTCTCTAGCCAGGGTGCCTGTCACTGTATAGCTTAAACTGTTTTGCAAGCTTGGCTGTCACACAACTCGCTAGCTTGCTGTCAAAGCAAAAACTGGATAGAACTAGGCCAGGATTGAAGCAGTATGATTTCAAGCCTGCCTGCTGACTTAACAGTTATTAAACATGCAAATAATATACTTTGGGGTTCATTACATGCAAGCTCCTACTGCGTGACACTGGTTAAAATGAGCTAGCCAGCAATGCAGTGAGAGACGGTAGTATGCTTTTGTGAGTGCCTGCATGAGTTTGTATGTCATCAATTGCCTAATTTACAATCAGGTAAGTGAACTCTCAGCTAATCAAATAGTGAGCTCATGAATATTAATACATGCGATTTAAACGGCCTGTTCTCTATGAGGGGAGACCTTCACACCTTTACTTTGTAGATACTCAGGAATAATAAAAAAATGCAAATAAAACTGCTGTATGGGGGACTTTAAGAACTGGGCTGGCGAAGGCCGTATGATAGCCGTATCAAGACATTGTGACCCGAGTCACAGTAAAAAGAATCAGGACGCTTACCGCCTCCACTTCAGCAGGGTCATACCACACGTTGATGTAGGCGTGCTGCAGGGCCTCGTCCACTGAGATCCGTTTGGACGCATCTATCACCAGCATTTTGGACAGCAGGTCTCTTGCCTGGCTCGCTGAAAATGAGGATTGACGGAAAAGCAAATGTGTGAGTACGTACTCAAGAGCAGATTTGCCAGATCACAATTTATAAAACCTTGGACAAATGAGTGCAGCCAAAGGAAGAACTACCATCTCAGACAATCATATAAATCTCAGGCATCCTCAGTATAAGCAAATACTTGAAATTAAGGTAGAATAAAATACTTAGTGCAGCGTAGTGGCATAATAAAAATGTTGAGGGTCAAAGGCTTAATAAAATACAGAAGGCCTTGGTATAAGAAGATTTAAGAAAATGTTCGGCCAGGGTATAAGAAAATACCGGGCACATTAAATGAACTTTTACGTCCTAGGCATAAAAAATACTAAAGCTATAGGTTTAAGAAAAAAAGGCCAGATTACAAGGACCTGTATGACTTTCAAGCACACGTACGGGGGAATTAATGCTCAGGATTATGATACTTTTTCCCTTTATAATAGAACCGGCTTGTAGAAAAGATCTTACCTTTCAGTTTGTTGTGCTCCGAGTCGGCAGGGAAAAGGACGTCGGGGAAAAGCTTTTCAAAGCTGTACCCAGCATACCTGGGCCTGTTTTCCACGTAGGTCCTGACGGACTGGTTGAGCTTCATCAGAAACTCCTGGGACGGGGTTCCTAACTGCTCTATAACTTTATTCCACTGATCAATATCTACATCCGTACATGTAAGAAATATACACGCCACATTCACAAGAGCAATTGGATATATTCCACACCTTTTTTTGCCGTACGTAGGCTGTTCAAGAAGCTTTTTCATGTGGCAGGACACGGAAACAAAAACAAAAAGCAAAGAAATGATGGCCGTTGCATCAACATTTATGGCACACGTGAATGGAAGAAAAATTAAAGGGAAACCTGTACAAATGTTTCTCCTTAATTACTAACAAAGGATAAATGTTTACACACTGCGCAATTATTGCAGTAAGAACTATGCAGTAACATAGGTCCGGTATATCTGAACCAATATCAGTAGAATATAAATTAAACCTTTTTAAAAAGATTTAGAGACACAAGTACATACAGATTGGTTTGTCTCGCAACAGTAAGCCTTTCTGTGCTGTTTACAGCAGGTTTTCAGTGGTCAAACAATGGCTGAAATAACTTCACAGTAATAGATGGCAGAGGGTAGCGTAAGCAGTCTCTTCTAGTGTGGGTGAGTCAGCGCACATCATTGCAGGCCCTCAAGACTATATTAACAACCCACTGATCATCAGCAACCGCTTTACCATCAGGCTCAAGAGACAGACCTGTATGCGCCATTTACGACGTAGACCGCTTTATAAAAGCGTTCCTAGAGAGATAAACAGGGGGGTGGGGTGGCATCGCTTTCTCAAAGAACTAGCAGTGAAAGTGATGTTTAAAGGAGGATGGAAAGTCTGGGAAGGAGTGGGGTTGGGGAGGTGAACGGGGAGAGGGTCCACCGCACACGCTAAAGATGGAGAGACCATGAGACGCAGGTAAGGATACGATCTGTGCCGGGAAACAACACACTACCTCTCACCATTTCTGCCATGATGCAGCCAATTGACCAGACATCAACTGAAAAAATGAAATGACATGAAATTAACATGCGGAACAAAAACAATTAAAATTGGGCGGGAAATAAAGTGGTGCGCACAAAGTGATGATGGCATAGTGAATAAAACACATGAAATGAACGCCACGCAACCGCTGTCAGTGTCCGGCCACAAGTTAAGTCTAATTCAGAAATTTTTTTTTTTTTTAAAGCTGTGGTTTTTAAAGCATTATGATTAAACACTGGTTATGCAAGTATGAATAAGACCGAGCGGTTAACAATGATTGAACATCATGTGCAAGCAAGATGCTGACAATCAAAGGCTTATAAATATTTATAACAAGTCCTTTTGTGATCTTTTGTTTCCAGTGGTTGCTAAATAAATGGTACAAATCCTGAAACCATATGCAATAATTTCCATACAGAGCTACTCTACTCGAGTATGCACAGTAATTACACAGGGTGTAAAGAAATGGCCGCTGTGCGTCTTCTCCAATAGACATGCCAAGATTTACTATGCTGATGCTAATGGCTACTATGCTTTTAATGCACTGCGTTCGACCTCGAAGAAGGTGGTGTCGGGGGAACTTGGGGTCCCCAGATCCATTCGGCAGGGCAGGGGTGGACATTGCACCCCTGACCAGCGGAGAGTTTCCCACCTTCATATGTAGCCTGTATGGTTTCTATACACTCCCTTACTGGGACCCTGAACACCTTCCTAGACCATGACAGAGAATCATAAAGAACAGTCTATTTCTAACTCTCTTTCAACAATCTGTGAAGCCGATTCATTTTCCCGCAATATGGTACAAAACCCAAAACTGAGATGACCTCAACAGCAGTTTTGCTCACTTTAAATACCCTACTAACCATCTGAGACGAATCACTTAAATACTGAAATGTTACATCGCTTAATATTACATTACATTACAGGCATTTAGCAGACGCTCTTATCCAGAGCGACTTCTGATTACATCTTATTCCATTTATCCATTCATACAGCTGGATATATACTGAAGCAATTCAGGTTAGGTACCTTGCTCAAGGATACAATGGCAGTGTCCTACCTGGGAATCGAACCTGCAACCTTTCGGTTACAAGTCCAGTCCCTTTACTGTTATACTACAGTTTAATTTAATTTCTATTTAATATGACCTCTGCAATTGTGGAAAATGAACACGTTTTCCTGATATTTTGTCAGAATTCAAAGCACAGATCAGCTGCAAGCAGCATAAGGATACAGTCCCTTCCTGGAAAAAGGATTTTGTGGCGAACCATTTCTGCCATAATGCACCCAACAGACCATATATCCACTAAGCAATTGCAGCGTAGAAGGAAGGGGGAAACATAAGCATCAAGTCAGCAGGACACGTTATTACCCCCAGTTTAGTGAAGCCCTCAGGCAGGTACTGCATTTCGCTTACAATTGGGATTCAAAATGGGATCTTATTTCACCCAAGCGAGTTCAGAATTTGAACCTCAATGTCTAATCAGTACCAGCATGAGAAGCCTGGAAGCCCAATACCTGTGTGCAAACCATTCTTACAGAAAACGTTTAAAGAGGTTAGAAAGCAAGCATGGAAAGGTGAGCTGGGGCGTGCTTAAATGACTGTATTAATGGTGGCATCTCTATCAGAGTGAATACACTGAGAACACTATAAATACACGCATTGGTGATGCTGGGAAGATATTGCCATAGGAGGGTTTCCAAAACACACAAATAGAGCAAGTCAAGCGAATTGTCCTTTACTAAGCAGTGTGTAAGAAATATGACTTTTTTTGGAAGATTCCGCAGAACTGACCGTTGGCTTGGTACCCCATCCCAAGGATGACCTCTGGAGCTCTGTAGTAGCGTGTCACCACATATGGAGTCATCAGTAGACCTGTGGCCGCTGTCCTGGCCAATCCAAAGTCCAGGATCTTCAGTGTGCAGTCTGACTTCACTACGATGTTACTGGGCTTCAAATCCTGAGGGGTAGGCAGGAAGAGGAAGGAAGAAATTATTTTCTTCTTGTTGCAAAAAACATCAACACTTCTGAGTCAGACTTCCAGGTGTCTAGCACTTCCTTTGTAGTTCATCAAAAATTTTGATCGATTTGTTCAGTTGGCCAAATTCTACAACTAAAACTTAGAATCAAACTTGGTACTTGAGTCTATTAGGAACTAAAACCAGCACAATAGAGGACCAACAAGACCAAGATTTAAGAACCATGTTTTATTGTATAAACAGCATAAACATATTAGACAAATTTCCAACAAAGAAAAAATCTGAAGACGTAAATTATGTTTGAGACCATACAGTACCAGTCAAAAGTTTGGACACACCTACTCATAGAAGGTTTTTTTCCGTTATTTTTACTGTTTTCCACATTTTGGAATAGTAAAGACATCAAAACTATGAGATAACACAAATTAAATTATGCAAAAACCAAAAAAGGGTTAAACAAATAAAAAAAAGTCTTATATTTTAGATTCTTCAAAGTAGCCACCCTTTGCCTTGATAACGGCTTTGCACATTCTTGCCATTCTCTCAAACAACTTCTGCGGTAAACAGGTATTCCACAGGTAAAAAGGTGTTGCCATCATGACTGTATAAAAGGATATCAAAAGACTCCTGATATCTTATTTCCAGGTACTCTTAGAAGCGATACTATAACCTCTGCATTTGAATGGATCTCTATGGGAATTGGGGGGTGGGACTAGATTTAGCTTTAAATTACATTGGAACAGTGTGGAACACATGGTTGGCTAAATGGCTCTAAGTCATCAAGGCTCTGACGTATCAAACAAGCCTTAAACCATCACTCTGCTGCCAGAAATACAGTAGATATGGATGGATAACTTGAAGGGTTTCTTCTCTTGACTTATTTTTCCATAGAGTTCAATAGGAAAATTTGTCAGGAGAAACAACCCTTCAAGTGATCCATCCATATCTACTGCATATCTGGCAGCAGAGTGAAGGTTTAAGGCTTGTTTGATACGTCAGACCCTTGATGACTTAGAGCCATTTAGCCAACCATGTGTTCCACACTGTTCCAGTGTAATTTAAAGCTAAATCTAGTCCCACCCCCCAATTCCCATAGAGATCCATTCAAATGCAGAGGTTATACTATCGCTTCTAAGAGTACCTGGAAATAAGATATCAGGAGTCTTGTGATATCCTTTTATACAGTAGGTGTACAGTAGGAGTAGGTGTGTCCAAACTTTTGACTGGTACTGTATGTGGCTCCATTTTAAAAAAAGGTGAGCTAGATACATCCAGATATATTATACCCCCACCCCAATATAAAAACATGATAAAAGATATGTGGTGGGGTAGACTACCAATCATTTCACAAGCTAAATATTCCATCTTCCCAGGTTTGTTTAAATACATTTTGTCTTATTTTACGAAATACTTAAAATTAGCTTCACGATTCAACTAGATAAGCAGGATAAAGGTGACCGACCAATGCCTTGTCGTAGAAATGGTCCAAGGTGCCCTTGAAGGCCACTGCTGTGACCTGATGTGAGCTGGACCTAGGCTTCAGCTCGACAAAACACAACCAGACATTTCTCAGAGAAACAGCCCTGGGCGCCCCTTGAAAAAGGACATTTCTCTCTGGCTTTTGCCCAGCCCAGCAGCGGGGGAAGGCCAGCGGGCGCTGCCGGTCCTCAAAGAGAAGGCAGGTGTGTGAGGGGGAGGAGGGAGTGCTCACCCTGTGGATGATCCCGGCTGCGTGCAGGTGCTTAATGCCACACAGCATCTGGTACAGCAGGTAGGAGAGCCTCTCGTGGTCCAGCTCCATCTGAATAACCTGGCACAGGTTGGCGTCCATCAGCTCCATCACAAGGTACCTGTTGGCATGAAGACACACAAGCACAGACGAGCACGGTACGTTTATCATCGTGGAACATTCTATCTAACCCTACCATAGGAGCGCGCGCACGCACGCACGCACGCACGCACGCACGCACGCACGCACACACACACACACACACACAGCCTTCTAATATTCTGGCAGATAAAGCTGCCCCTTATCTGATTTGCAGTAACAAGTATAGATGAGCATTTGGAAGGTTTTTCTGAGTGTAATGCCACAGTCAGGACTGATAACTAACTACTGCACATAATACTTCCCTCCCTGGAGTGACCACACCTGCCAATGCTCACACGATTCACAAAGACAGGCCACCCATCACCTCCGCTGATGTATGCGACTTCTCTTAATAGCCGACCATTTTCTCCACATCTGACACAGCCTGGTTTCCTTTTTCTGACATTTCCTGATTTCAGTTAGTTAGCCAATGACCTAAGAGGTTTCAAACTTGCGTGCAGCAATCACGTGACACATTCTTCCCTGGCGACTAAAGCAAGCCTACAGCTAAATCATCAACTCCTCAGTTATGCAACACACGTTCTGTCAGATCGCTTGCCAAGCTTGTGGAAATTGCCATCCGTGACTTCCTTTTTCCTATTAGTGTAAATAACTCCACTACCAACGAACAAGGATATACATATTTAATAAACAGTCATGTACATGTCTTGCAAAGCAAAAACACACTTTCAGATTGCACACAACAAATACATTACTCACACATCTTGGAATTCTTCAAGTGTTTTCTGTGGGGTGAATACATTTAATAAGCCAATAATCTGTAAAAGTAAAAAAGAAAAATCAATTAGTACATTTATGACTAATTTCAATTTGATTTTGTACACCTGCCACCTATTTTTATACTTTTATATTCGCCTTGAATAAGACTGCTTGACCTCCCATATCTTTTACTTGGTTCTCCTCACTAAAATCAATTTTCAATCTGACTGTTCAACTGGCTGTGCAAAGAAGTTGATATTAAACTACCTTCAGTGAGAGATGCACACCAAAAGTTTCTGAAAACCAAAAACGAACCCTTAAACAACAAAAGAAACATGGTATACTTTTAGGACCCCCTCAAAAACGAGATGTGACATCTCAAGTGGCCAGTGAATAAATACATTTCAAATACTTGTAACTATCCAGGTGTATTCAAAATGCAGAGTAATTGGAACATTGGAGGAGAAGCACTTACATTTTTGTGGTTGACACATTTCATGAGCACCAGCTCTCTGTAAGCTCTTTTGGCATGGGTTTGATTCTGGAAAGGCCGGCTGAGTTTCTTGATCGCGACATTTCGTTCGAGGTTGTGATCATACGCTGAGCTGAAAGACAAAACGAGCAACCGATTAGCCTCGTTCTGCAGAACGTCATTTTCTTGGAGAACAACGATAAAAACCCCACACTGAGTTTCATGTTCAGGTTTAACACACAAGTCTCATGAGAGGCGAGCTACAGACAGAGTACTAAGCAAACTTATTTCCATGACATTTTCAAAAATCCTTCAGGTTTAATGATAAAGAACATCAATACGGTGTATTAATCCAAAGTGGAAATGGCCTGTAAAATAATGTCTGAACCTCAATTGGAGGTTCAGACATGGATTAAGGCAAATGCTTTCTCCAGGTCTTGAATTTTGGTGACGCATGCAGTGCAGGGATCAAGAGGCTCACCAGACGATCCCCTGTGCTCCAGAGCCAATGGGCCTCAGGTTCTGATACCGTTTCAGGACCGTGAACGTTGAATCCCCGACGTCTAAACTGTAGTATTCTTTTTCACGCTTATTTCTGTTCATGTTGAAATCTGGGAAAACTCTACTGTGGGCATCCAAGTGAAATTTCCGTCTCAAGACCTAGAACGAAAGCAAACAAACAAGACAAACATTTATAAACAGTTTTGCAATAGAGAGGGTAAATAATGTTACACGTGTATTCTATAAACTTACGCTCCATGACTTTGGAAAGTGTACACACACAGTTCGCTGAGAGAACAAGAAAAAATCTCTTTCCATCAGCACATTTCCATTTTTTACTTCGAAGAATACACAAAAACAATAATGTTAAATATGTCTACAGCACAAATATTTAGTATAACTCATTATCAGAATGATTCAACTCTGTCAGAAAAATGTATATGGGACAAACATCCACACAAGCAAGGATGGCGCTCATTGACAATTATTGCGTGTGATATTGAAGGCAGATACCTGACCCCAGCTAGGTCTACACATACATAAATGCAATCTGTAGTCCACAACAGAAACCGATTACGCTATTCCATTAAGGGGCTTGGTCTATATTCCTGACAAAAGATTTACCCGGATTAAAGTTTACTGTACATCATAATCAGAAAAGTGTGTGGTATATATTGTAGATGATGTCACATTAAATGGATGTTTCATGGCATCCTTAAGAGCATTACTTCAAAATAGGCAGTGCTGTTATGAGCTTTGGTTAAACTCTACAGACAGCTACATGCAAAGCCTCGCACAAGTACAAACTATTGTTTGAAAAAAAAGAAGGACACACTGTACGAGCAATTAGAGAAGCCGGCTGAAGCAAAACAGGGCCAATTTATGTGATCTGGAGCTAAGAGACAAATCATTACTTCAATTTGGGAAAATGCAGTGAAGACGCACGTTCTCGCTGATGGACGTGCAGTAAACAGACCGTGACCTGACCTCCATGTGCTTCCATTTTCTCCTCCCCCATGAAAGGGACAGCATTATTTTCCCATTCACAATATAAGAGATGGCTGCAGCCTCGAGGCCTAATATGAGCTGGAGAAGCTAAAAAAAGGTCTGAAGCACTACAAAGGGTATTGCATTGTGAAAGGGGGGGAAAAAAGACCTTCATTTTCCCCACAGAAGAAGCAGCTAATAAACTGGCTACGAAGTCTGGGCGTATGCATGATCTCAGAGAAAGACAGCGCAAACATTAAAAAACTGTAATGCATCCCGTTTCGACGCGTTTCCTTCTTTTTTTTAAATGATGTAATTTTAAACAACAAGCTGTAAAACACTGATGCAATTAGCAATGCTAATCGACACCAACCAAAACGAATTAATCCTGCCGAACAAAGTCGTAAAGATGGATAAACACGGGCCCAATCGCACATCTTTCACTGACCCGTGGCAGGTCACTGAAGCGGTTTAGGCAATGAACCCTCCCTCTCTCTCCCTCGCTCGCTCGCTTGCTCCATCTCTCAGAAAACAAGCTGAAGCCCACCACATGTATGAAACCAGCAGAACCACAGTGACATGTTTACAGAGTGCAACTCAGTAAGCAAGTCAAGTTTATTTCATATCCTGGAAAATGGCGATTTGTGGAAGGATGGACCAGACAAACCGAAAGCTACGAATTTGGGGGGAATGAACGCTGTTCTGCATCGATTCTACAGTACAGTGTGACTGGTGGTCTTAAACTATGCTCAGAATACGGCACAGGGACTTGTTATTAGCCAGGACAATGGCATGAGCACACAGGAAGGCAGACCCCAGAGTTCTGCCACCACAGATTCAATAGGCTATCTGGCATGGACGCTTGCCACACTTCAAAGAAACGCAGGCTCATGTATTCTGTGGCGCATAATTCATTTTGTGTGGCTGAGCACCGCGTGTCCAAAAGGTCAAAACTACTGAAATGTGAAGAAACACCTGGTTTTGCTGACAGGAGCACACCGTCTATCTCTTAAAGGTACTTTTTAAATAAAGGATTTAAATAACTAATAAATATTATGACACACTCACAAACCTGGCTACAAACATTACACAGTTGCCTAATAATATGAGTCTGAGGCCTTAAGTACATATTGACCAACATTAAAAGTCAATGGAAAAAAGCAATAGACAAGGCCTATATTCCAGATTTGGGGTTTAATTTAGGACAATCTCCACTATATATCCATCCAAACAATGGTACTTTGTCATTATGGGACAATTATTACATAAAAATTACATCTAAAATATTTCACATGGGGACGACACAGCCTACACAGTAGCAAAATATACATTTTAATGTAAAGACAAAAGATAGATCGCCAATTTCATGGAATATTGGCCAATGGCCAGTATCAACTTGAAGCGGTAAACATATACCGTCTAAAATATTTGAGATCCATGGATAGACCATTAATTAATTTGATTATGTAGGCCTACCACCTAAAAACAAATTGATCCATCCATTTATTATATATATATGAATCCTAAACTAATTGACAGCTACTCCTCTGTTGCAACCCTTTTACATATAATAATAATAAATTATCTAAAGCGCTATAGGTGAAGGACCATTACCCTATGTCACCGTTAATGTAGCTACACTATTCCAAACAGCATCATTTAAACGGACACTCAAAATTCATGGTTAACTCTTAGCAGGCCTGAACGAAACCCCACCCATCGATTGCCCAAAAAAATATGTAAAATTTACCTGCTTTGGCACAAGCGAGCGCAGTGACCTTTTTTACCTGGACATCTCAATACTCCTTAAGATTCCTATACAATTCAGTTGCGTTCGCATGAAAACACAGCCCACTGATTTTAAGAAATTAACAGTGTTTTTTCGATGTGGTTGCTGATTACATAATTTTCGATCAACAACCATTAGGCTACAAATCAGCAGTGAGCTACACATTGAAAGCAACATTTGGCTATTCATTCACATTTCATGTTTCCACGTTTCATCTAAACTATACTAAACGCTGAAAATACTTCCATTCTCGTCACACATCCATGCATGTGTTATTATTGCCACAGCAGCTACAGCTTTTGACTGTCGGTTAGAGGTAGCCTACTATATGTTCTCAATATCAAATCTTCTCCACCCTTGGCTATTCTAGCTAGATCCCTATTTTCATTCTACGTATTGATAAAGCTCGCCTTCAAATAACCAAAATGTGACCAGTTTGCGGAATTTCTCGTGGCTAAGATATGGGCTTGTTCACAATGTCAAACACCAGCAGATCGACCCGACGCTGTGCAGGTGCTGCATTCTCAAATTCAGGAGGTAGCAACAAATATTATAGACGATGGTTTTGATTTACCTGAAATCCATTCATTCTAAAGGGCTAATGAACCAGTTGACCTTGTGCAATAATATACTGGATAACATTTAGTTCACATGAACGGTTTACACAGATGTATATGCATAACCCCTGAGCTAATCAAGTGATAAATAGCTGACGAGCTATAGCTATAAAACCCACATCAAATTTTGCTAGGTGATCTATTATCAAAATGTCCTAAGATATTTGAACAACACCAGTAGATAGTGACAATCGGCAACAGCTAGCAACGCCGCCTTGCCACTGCATTATTATATTATTGGGAACGTAGCTGATTAGGCTACTATGTAGCAAACTACAAGCTAGCTAGTTTTCTAACGATATACTGTGCTGCCCTCAACACTACAGGAGATTTTGAAGCGCAACAAATAAGCACGTAAACATGAAAGAATAATTTCGTTATATGACAATTAATTAACATGTTACAAGTAACAACATGTGTTGAGATATAGGCGATCGCACGTATAAACAATGATCGAAAAATAACAAAATGATCTTGCTAATGTATTCTGTGTTGTGTACGACTAACCAGCAGCAGCACCCTCCCCCACTGCTAACAATAACATGTCTTTTAAAAATATATGTAACGCTTTCTTACCTCCTCCAACAAAAAACGAAAGTATTGATTCGCCCTAAATCCGCTTTCAATACCAGGCTGTTCAAATTCACTACTAAATATTTAAATACTATTATTACTAATAATTTCTTCCAAGAAACACAACCACTGAATTCACTGCGTTTCTTTTCACTGGCAGGCCTTGCACTGCAGAAGAGTTGTGCTCTACGTCACGTAATCGCTTCATTTCCGTGACGAGCAGTTTCTGCCATTTTACACAGTGGTTGTCAAGGACCTTGGCTAATGATGATGTTGCAATGCTGAACTACTGACATTCACAGAGCAGGGTGTTATAATACTCCTACCTCCTGATTTATTCTGCAAAATGTAATTGACCTCGTTTAACTGAACGACTATCTATCTATCTATCTATCTATCTATCTATCTATCTATCTATCTATCTATCTATCTATCTACAGTTGAAGTCGGAAGTTTACATACACTTATGAAGTCATTAAAACTCATTTTTAACCACTCCACAGATTTCATGCTAGCAAACTATAGTGTTGGCAAGTCAGTTAGGACATCTACTTTGTGCATGACACAAGTAATTTTTCCAATAATTGTTTACAGACAGATTATTTCACTTTTAATTCACTATATCACAATTCCAGTGGGTCAGAAGCTTACATACACTAAGTTGACTGTCAGCTTGGAAAATTCCAGAAAATGATGTCATGGCTTTAGAAACTTCTCATAGGCTAATTTACATTATTTGAGTTAATTGGAGGTGTACCTGTGGATGTATTTTAAGGCCTACCTTCAAACTCAGTGCCTCTTTGCTTGACATCATGGGAAAATCAAAAGAAATCAGCCAAGACCTCAGAAAGAAAATTGTGGACCTCCACAAGTCTAGTTCATCCTTGGGAGCAATTTCCAAACGCCTGAAGGTACCACATTCGTCTGTACAAACAATAGTACGCAAGTATAAACACCATGGGACCACGCAGCCGTCATACCGCTCAGGAAGGACACGCATTCTGTCTCCTAGAGATGAACGTGGTGCACATGCGAATCAATCCCAGAACAACTGCAAAGGACCTTGTGAAGATGCTGGAGGGAACAAGTACAAAAGTATCTATATCCACAGTAAAATTAGTCCTATATCGACATAACCTGAAAGGCTGCTCAGCAAGGAAGAAGCCACTACTCCAAAACCGCCAGACTACAGTTTGCAACTGCACATGGGGACAAAGATCTTACTTTTTGGAGAAATGTCCTCTGGTCTGATGAAACAAAAATTTAACTGTTTGGCCATAATAACCATCGTTCTGTTTGGAGGAAAAGGGGTGAGGCTTGCAAGCCGAAGAACACCATCCCAACCGTGAAGCACGGGGGTGGCAGCATCATGTTGTGGGGGTGCTTTGCTGCAAGAGGGACTGGTGCACTTCATAAAATAGATGGCATAAAATATTGAATTGACTATTACCATTCAGTCCACCTTTAGTCTAAACCGGGCCGGCCAGCGAAGGATGGGCACCCCCTCTCTAGCCAGGTTCCTTCCAAGATTTCTTCCCACTGGGGAGTTTTTTCTCGCCACTGTTCAGTGTTTTTTTTTTCTCCCCTACCGGGGAGTTTTTTTACCTCATTTTGCTGGTTGGGGGCTAAGGCCTGGTTTTTTTGCTCAATTTTCCTTCTGTTTCCCTGTGCAGCGTCTTTGTGACAGTTCTCTGTAAAAAGCGCTATACAAATAAAATTGAATTGAATTGAATTGAATGGCATCATGAGGAAGCAAAATGATGTGGATATATTGAAGCAACATCTCAAGACATCAGCCAGGAAGTTAAAGCTTGGTCGCAAATGGCTCTTCCCAATGGACAATGACCCTAAGCATACTTCACAAGTTGCGGCAAAATGGCTTAAGGACAACAAAGTCAAGGTATTGGAGTGGCCATTACAATGTCCTGACCTCAATCCAATCGAAAATTTGTGGGCAGAACTGAAAAAGCGTGCGCGAGCAAGGAGCCCTACAAAGGACGAATGGGACAAAATTCCAGCAACTTATTGTGAGAAGCTTGTGGAAGGCTACCCACAATGTTTGACCCAAGTTAAACAATTTAAAGGCAATGCTACCAAATACTAACAGAGTGTATGCAAACTTCTGACCCACTGGGAATGTGATGAAAGAAATAAAAGCTGAAATAAATAATTCTCTCTACTATTATTCTGACATTTCACGTTATTAAAATAAAGTTGTGATCCTAACCGACCTAAGACTGTTTAGAATGTTTACTAGGATTAAATGTCAGGAATTGTGGAAAAACTGAGTTTAAATGGATTTGGCTAAGGTGTATGTAAACTTTCGACTTCAACTATATCTATCTATCTATTCACCAAGCCAAATGTCTGTGTCTATATACTGTATCTGTCTTTATCTCATAAAATTAGTAAGATTTCCAAAAAAGCAGCAATGTGTAGACAAGGGATGTATTTTTGAAAATGACGTAGTCCTATTTACATTATGGGCAGTTACAGTTTCCTGCGATGCTGTGATTTGCGAAAAGGGAAGGATGGAAGTGTGTGTGTGCATGCGTGTGTGTGTGTATGTGTGTGTGTGTGTGTGTGTGTGTGTGTGTGTGTGTGTGTGTGTGTGTGTGTGTGTGTGTGCAAGCATGCACATGTGTGTATGTGTGTGTGTATAATATGGAAAGTGCGAAACAGTTGACAAATGTAATGTGACCTTGTTGAATTCTGCTTTTTGGGCATGAACACATAGCAGACAAAAAAGCTAAAGCACCAAGCTAAAAAAAGTGGTGAGATAAGCGTAGATAAGCACCAGTTTAAATGATGCTGAAGAAAACATTTCTGAAACTTATGGATACTAAAACATGGAGAGGTCACAACTACATTTCTGATGTAAACTTTTCAATGTGACCTTAGGGAACCTGCAAAACCATATTTCATAAAACTGAACCATAGGTGGTTGGGGGCTTTTCAAAATCAGTGCCACATCTGGGACAAAACCTGAAATGTTATGTTATGGTTTGGAACCTTCCTGAGAGACCCGCACAGTCCAGTTCCGGTTTGGAACATTCCAGTGTTCCAGTTGTCCTGTTCCAGTTAAACCTGATCCAGTTCCTGTCAGCCCAGTTCCGGTTTGGAACATCCAGTGTCCCATACCAAGTCCAGTTCCGGTTTGGAACAACTCCATGTTCCCGTGATCCAGTTCCAGTTTGACTATCCAGTCCCAGTCCAGTCCAGTTCCGGTTTGGAACAACCCAGTGTTCCGTACCAAGTCCAGTTCCGGTTTGGAACAACTCCGTGATCCAGTTCCAGTTTGACTATCCAGTCCCAGTCCAGTCCAGTTCCGGTTTGGAACAACCCAGTGTTCCGTACCAAGTCCAGTTCCGGTTTGGAACTACTCCGCGTTCCCGTGATCCAGTTCCTGTCTGTCCAGTTCCGGTTTGGAACATCCAGTGTCCCATACCAAGTCCAGTTCCGGTTTGGAACAACTCCGTGTTCCCGTGATCCAGTTCCAGTTTGACTATCCAGTCCCAGTCCAGTCCAGTTCCGGTTTGGAACAACTCCGTGTTCCCGTGATCCAGTTCCTGTTTGGTCCGATCCAGTTCCAGTACCAAGTCCAGTTCCGGCTTGGAACATCCTGCTTGCCGTTCAAGTCCAGCTCCGGCTTGGAGCAGATTCAAGGTCCGGAGAAGCTCCGGACTTATTGTGTTTACTGTTTATTATCTGTGTACAGCTTGGGACTACCCCAAGCTATAATAAATTGCCTTTTTTCTGTCCCTCTGCCTCCTGGTCGTTGCATTTGGGTCCAGCCCGTATTAGGTTCATGACAACATATTTCATTTGATGTCTTATAATAATAACAATAGTAGTAATAATTATAGGCTAATAATAATTAGTAGTAGTAGAATAATAGTGTTGATAAAAAGGTGTAAACATATATACTATGGCAACACGTTTCAGCCCACAAGTAACTACTTCTAAAAATGTTGATTGGCCACTGTAGCCTAAGCAGTTACAGAACTTATTGTTGGATAATGTTTTTGAAGAAATACGTGTCTATTTGATTAATATAACTATTTATTATTCGTTTATTATATTGATTTTATAACAGTATTTCCATATTGTGCATATCAATAGCCTTATATAAAGGCCGACCAAATATTAGGCTTCAGCCTATTCAACCTGCTAAACTTGTCACATCATTTGAATCCTGAAGCAAATGCTCAGTGGAGATAGGTCGTTATGGTGTAATTGTTTTAAGTTTCAGTGGGCTGTCCAGTAATGCATTCAGCGGACATTTTTGTTTCAAGAAATCTATTAGCCTACTGTGTGGCTAATACAGTATAGCCTACTGTCAAATAACGGGTTTACAGTGTTAAAATGATGATGTATCTCTATGTATTCCAATAATCCACTAAATGATATCAGTTTCACATTTGCAACTGTCCGCATTATATCGCATTTTCACACGGTAGAACTAAATGATCGCATATCATTATTTGTCGTGAAACAAAAAAGAAAGAATTATCACTTCAAATAAAATAAATCGTAGAAAATGTAACGAAGACTAATAGGCCTAAACCTTATCATGCGATTAAGCCACAAAATCCCCTTTGCATTGGTGGTCACTTTCACTTCCCTTCCTTTTTGGCAGTGTTGACTCGCGAAAACTCATCCTAAATCAGATTAAGTGAAGTGCTGATCAGAGTTTTAGCCACACCGATTGGTTGATCGCTTTGACTTGACGCTTGTAATCCAATTGAGTTCTTATAGCCGGTAGCTAAAAATAGAGATATTTCCAATAAACAAGGTATAGCAAAGCCACTGCGATCGTAGGCCTACACGGTAAGTATTAGGCTATGGAGAAAATGACCTGAGATCAGAGCTGTGCGTTGTCTCTAACTGAATGCACCCTAAGACACATGCAGGGTGAGAAGTCACCTACCTGCTGGGATGGGTGGTGCTTAACTGGAGAAAGTAAAAGATGACCGAGAAGACTGTGAGAGTCTTCAAAATTTCTTCAAATATCGAATGCTGTAAGGTAAATGTTTGTGTGTCGTCGAGTGGCAGTGCACTGTAATTGTAGCCTACTGGCATCATATTGTAGGGCTCTGTGTTCGTAGAATGCATTTTTCTGTTTCAGGTTACTTTTAGAGAGAATGCGGACTTTGTTTCTCGAACGAACCAGTATATTTAGCGTCAACCTTGCCTAGCTATGTGCCATGTTTTATTAATCAAACACGATTATGTGGTTTTATTATTTATTGATAGTGGCTATATGATATAAGGCGACTATGAATTTGTGGCTGTAGTAGTTGTATAATTTGGTGTTAGAAACCGATGCATAATTGAGTTAATATACGCAATGAGGCTTGCGGGTTAGTTGTTTGATGTCGTTTGATGAGCAAGGAACTAATACAACAATTTACTCTAAAACTTTCAAGTTGATAATTTCGACGCTTTGTCTAAAGTATACTTTCAGATTTGCACTAGAATCTACACTGCCTGGGCTAAAAAAAAAAAAAGTGGCCGTTGTACCCGTCATGCATAGTGCCCACTGTACAAGCCTCTGGAGGCAATGTTATGATCTGGGGTTGCTTCACTTGGTCAGGTCTAGGCTCAGCAACATTATGCAGCAATAAAATCAAGTCAGCTGAATACCTGAATGTATTGAATGACCAGGTTATCCCATCAATGGGAATATTCCAGGACGACAATGCCAAGATTCATCGGGCTCAAATTGTGAAAGAGTGGTTCAGGGAGCATGAGGAATCATTTTCACACATTAATTGGCCACCAGAGTCCTGACCTTAACCCCATTGAAAGTCTTTGGGATGTGCTGGAGAAGACTTTACGGAGTGGTTCGACTCTCTCATCGTCAATACAAGATCTCTTCCAAAAATTAATGCAACTCTGGACGGAAATAAATGTTGTGACGTTGCATAAGGTTGTCGAAACAATGCCACGACGAATGCGCGCCGTAATCAAAGCTAAAGGTGGTCCAACGAAATATTAGAGTGTGCGACTTTTTTTTTGGCCAGGCAGTGTATTTACAGAAAAATTAATGTTGCAGTGTTAAAAGATAGCCTGTCCTAAGGTTCCCCTACAGAGTATGCCTGTTTTAAATAAGGAATTGTTATCCGCTGTGTCCATATCCATTCCAGGTGAGCTGAGAGGCATAAACTGTCAACAATTCAATTTCTTTATTATATAGAGTAGGCTACACTGCGCTTCGGAGCAGAAAATGGAGGCCTATTGCAGAATGGAACAATATTTTAAATTAGTGAGAACTTGTTTATTTTTCTTTATTATCGCTGTAGCCTGTACCTGATTAAGAAACCCTGACTTGAATGCCGTGCAGTATAATGGTAGGCTAAACAAAACGTCTATCAAAAAATGTTTTCATTATATGATAGTAAAACGGTATTAATGGAAATTGGAGGTAACGGCGTTTACTGTCTTTGAATCCTGTGAAAAATTGCCTTTTGGTGATTAGGCCCTGGCTAAATGCTCAATTAACCCTATGTCCCTTCTAGCCTTAATCTTTTGGTCCAGATGAAAATTGCAGCTGTTTAAAACCAGAGGTATCAATCTACTCATATAATTACCGAAAGTAACAGTGGTATATCTTCTGGGACGGGATTAAAGGAGGATGTTGCAAGGTATTTTCCTAGTGGTGCTTGTGAGAAATCTCTTCAAGGGCACGTGATAACTTTAAATGGCATGCGCAGATTAGGGGTTTTCAAAACCATGGTTAATGCAGTATCGGAATGTCAATCACAACCACTGAGTGTCAATAGACTATCGATGCCCATTGTACAAATGGGTCCAGTTATGTAAAATACTTAACTAGCTATATTTAATAGTTACATTTGGCATTAATTATTGATGGACTGACGGCATAACGTTACATGCTTTTTGTGTTTCTTTAAACATCTTCAGGCATCTACTATGCTGAAAGGCAACACTTAGATTGTTTTCAAAAGGACACCACTTCAGTCCAGTAACAGGGTTGTAGATATATAGAATATAGATTTCTCAATTTTGGGCCCTTTCAGTAAATAAATAATTTATTTCCATGATGTTACCTACTGTTTTTGCCTCATTGGGTCAAAAGGTTCATACACCATGGCACTGCATATAGGGAGTGGAGTTTAATATTATTTGTGTGAATGTCAGTGAAACGGGTGTTAGATCCACTCAGTTAAGTTTTTTACGTTTCATCTTGGAACCCAACTCAACCCCTACCACAACCCGCCAAGAGGTCCAAACCCCTTGGAACCAGTGCTGAGCTTTTTTTTTTTTTTTATCAAACTGGTTTTGGTCTTGTCATGCAACCTGGCAAATAATAGTATCAGCTTTGTCTTCCATGGGATACAGACAGTGCTGAGCTGTCATTAGAGTGCAGCAAAGCTTTTCAGTGAGTTTTCTAGGTCTCTTTAAACACGAGTTCACATGCAGTTATTTTGTTGATCCCAAATATGTGGAGGATAATTATAGGGTGGAACAAAGGCCAATAACATTACAAGCACTGTTGGATTATTGTCCTAAATTGCTAAACTGTTAAACCATTATTACAATAACATTAGAGTTTCATGTTTTATTGTTAGTAGAGAAACTGGAGAACTAGAGAAATCTTCTCCCAAATATTGTCTCAGACATCAGAAACACAGAATTGCACTACTAGTATTGGTTGTATTGCTGTGAAACAGTCTGTAGGCAGGTATATTTTCTGACTCTACGAAGGTGTCATGGTTATTTGCAGCCTTTGTTTCTACGTTTTTGGTTTCCTGTTTGGCGTCGTAAGGACGCTCTATCTGATTTTTTCCACCTCCGTTCCGGTGTTCGTGTCTTGCCCGAAAATTATTCCCTTCACCTGTTTTGCGTTTCCTGCCAGCTATAAATACCTCAGGACTTCCGCATTTCCGCACTTCGAGATTGTCTTTGCTATGTTGACATACGAAGTCGGTAAGGTATAGGAATTTTGGTCGCTGCATTTCTGCTTCGTACTAATAGGAAACGCAGAAAGTCCGTTTGTAAGATTTAGGATTAGATTGGTTTTCTCTTTCCTTTCCAATCTTTCTTTATCCTTTATTCTTTTTACCTGTTGCCAGTTGTGTTCAGCTCTTTTGCCACAAGAGCTTTGGCTAACAGGTCTTTTCTATTTTTTCCTTCACTTGTTTTTTTCGAGTTTTGTTTTGTTTCATCACCTCTTGTTACGCCTAATTATTTAGTGTGTGAGGTTTGTTAGTTATTCTTGCTGTTTATCGAGATCGCCTCAGTTTTTGGAGGTTGCTTTGTGTTGCCTTGTGCTAGGGAAGTTTTGCTCCCGATCCTGTGTTATTCCCAGTCCTGGTGCGGCTTCTTCCGCGTTTTGTGGTGTATCTCTCTCTAGATACGATTTTAGAAATCCTTATCGGTCGAGTTTGGTTCTCCGAAACTTACACTCCCCCTCACAGAAGGGGCTGGAAAGATGGCATGTGAGTGGATTATAACACGTTTTTACTATGTGTTATAATCCACTATAGTCTATTTTCAGAGCATCACCAAATAGGTACTGTTAGTTGTGGGCACAGCATAAGATTAAGTGGACCTGACCTACATATTCGCTCAAGGGGAACAATGGTTTAAAAGCAACAGCATTTTATGAATGTACCATTTCTGCTTGTCTCTTAATCATGAAATAACAGCCTTCTCTTCACCTTTCCTACGGAGTAAATTAACTGTGTTCACTCCCAGTCCTTGTTATATCGGTCACCATGCATTCTACTATTTGACTGTGGTTTCCTGTATCACCTCTATTGCATTTCAGCCACAGATTAAGCATTCCTCAGACATACCACAATCCCTCATGAACAACTGATGTTGCCATTTAAGTAAGCTTGCAGACAAGTTACAAATGGCAAATGTAGAAAGGAAATATGGCAAGGTTAACCCTGTTATTCATTTGGAAGCCCAAAATGTATCAGCTGAGCCATTGCGAATGCATCAATGGAGACAGCATCATTCTATGAATCTTTGCTACTGGATATAATCAAATTGCTGTAATTGCATTATATTCATAGTTCTGTGCTTTCTTTCTTTCAGAATAGAATGTGATTTACAGGAGTGGTCAGGCCACCATAATTCAGTTTATCTGCAGCCACAGAATCTCCCCATTTTCCTCCTGGGGATTAGCAAAAACTGAAAAATCAAAAGAAATTAATCAAATCACTCGATATATAACACATCTCTCTGATGCACAGCTTCGGTTATAGAGCATAAATAATAATATAAAGTTTGGTTTAAAGTAAATAATAGATTTTTAAAAATATTTTAATAAAATAAATATTATTGACAATGTTTTCACTGCAAAATGTTTTTGTAATCCAAGGCACTTATATTATGTCAACAAAAATAAAATACTTAAACCTTTTCTGTCTGGGTCTCAGGAGGATATTCCGATGTAAGATAATTCAGAGGCATGCGGCAGGAGAAATTGCCTTCCCAATCAATGAAAATTGATAGGTTTAACTGCTCTCCTCTCTATGCTATTACAGTCACTTCTCATTGTCCTTAATACTTCTCATTGTCCATCACCTTGGCATTGGGTGAAGTGCAGAGGTGAGGGACAGTCACATTATAGCAAATCCGAACCAGTTCTGCAAAAGCCAATTACGGTTCGACCTGAGAATGCAGCAGGTGTGTGCGAAAGCTTTGGGTACGGAATGGCTGTTTGGGGGGAGAAATCAAACAGTTGAACGCAGCAAGAGTGTCTGAGGAAAGATGAACCGTTTGCTGACGATCTGGAACCACAGGTCATACTTTGTAAGGGCGTGACACTACCTGTAGCTATCTGTATCTGTTTAGCCAACAAAATTATCTGTATTCGTCATATCTGCAAATCGGGAAAGCACCGACAAACTTTCGACCGGCGGGTGTGTATTTACATTTTAGTCATTTGGCATTCGGGACTATTTGTCAGTCTTGCACTGCTATTTAATGAATGTTTTTGTCAATGTGCCGCAAACTTCATTTCCCGTTTTATGCTCCCTCTCTCAGTTAATTTCAACATCTTCCACACATCAATAGGCCGTGGGAGGATTCGGGACTTGGAGTTCAATAGAATGATGTGTAAATTTTGATGGTCAGTGCTAAGTTGAGACATAACATCAGGCTTTTTTACTGTGCTCATATTCCTGGGAATATTGTATGCCTTGTGTGTCTTTCCCCCCTCTGTGTCCCTCACGTGTGATTTTACTGTGGGGTTTTCCTGTCCCCTCTCCCAGCATGGACACATTTGTGACACTGGCAGAGGTGTTAGAGGCAAGGGGGGCACCTCTGGAGGAGGACGAGGTGTGGTCCCTCCTCCAAATCACCGTAGAGATGTTACTGGACGCCTCCTGTAAAGGTAGAGCTTGTTTCAGATGATCGCTGTCAGACAACTGTCATGTTTAAACTATGTTTAAAAAGTACATTTACTTTTAGTGCAATTAACTTTTCTCTATAAGACCTCACATGCTGGGAAATACCCATCGCTCCCTATGGGATTAGAGTAAAAGAAAAATGGATTTGTGTTTTGTTGATACATTTCCCTCTGCAATAGTTTTCATTGTAAATACTGTGACATTTGCTGATGTTTAATAAAAATACTATAATGGAACACTTGATATTCCTCTGTGCTCTTCCTGTTTATGTGTCTACAATACAATACAAACACAAACATTGAAATGCCCAATAGCAGCTATGTATTACCAATTCATATTTTGAATAGCCTACCTTTAAATTAGAGTTTCACAGGTCATTTTTTTAAATGTATTGCATGCTCCTTATTCAGACAATTGTTTTATATTTAACAGGCACCCTACATTAGTGGTAAAGTAATGGGTGAACCTTAGTAAATACCGGGACTTAGAGTGGGCTTGATACAGTGCTGCTGACTGTACTCTAGGAAAAATGTCTAGTCCCCCCCCCACACACACACACACACGCACACGCACACATGCGCACACACACACACACACACAAACACACACACACGGGGCATTTGCATACAGGCCATACAGTCTGCCATGTATTTATTTTTTAAATATATTTTTTACTTAACAGATGCTCTTATCTAGGTTGATCTATGTTAATTGCCATGCTAATTATCTGTATTAGGCAGATACATATGTATGAGAAAATTTCAATTTAGCCACTGTTTTTAAGTGTTCGACAGCAATTCCCCTCGGTTCAAACCTGTAGACCACTGATTTAATGTCAAGTTCCCTGCAGGCTTATCAGTACAAACCCAGATTGATTCCCTGGCACTGGGTTCAAAATGCTGCTGTGGCTGAGAAAGACATTTAAAATGGAGGAACACCATTTACAATTGAAGACCCTGGTGCTAAAAGTACTGAAGTCACAAAATGTCTATTTTGAGGAAATCAAATCCGAATACTTCTTGTGTAGCAGAATACGATAACCTGTTGTTTCCATAGTGGAGAAAAGAGACTTAGGCACCTTTTCTGTTAACAATATTTATAGGGTGGACTTAGCTAAACAAATACAACATGTTTCTCTGCTCAACTTGAATTGTCTAAAAATGTGACTTCAGTACTTTTAGCATCCAGGTCTTCAATTGGAAATGGTAGAATAGGATACAAATACAGCACTGATGCTTTTTGATATACAGTATTTATAAAGGCTCATACCTTTGAGATATACGGTTTTAAGGTTTTTCTTTAGATATGTGAAATCTAATGTCTTGACAGTAGGCTACAGGGCCGGTTTTGCCAGAGGCTTGCTTTCCTAGGCTTCAGGTGGTATTACAGATTATCTCTCTTTTTCCAGGAAACAGCATGTGTCATATCATCAGTCCTGGATCCCTCCTGCTGTCTGCCAGTGGCCACCTTGCTTTTAAGAACTGCGGCCGATCAGAGGACGTCAGCTCTTTCAGTGCCCCTGAGGTGCTGCAGGGCCGGGCTCTCACCACCAGGCTTGCCACTGAGAAGGTGGGTAACAGTGAACATGCCAGCTGTGAATATTATAGAAATATAATGGTTGTAACTTATACACTGTGGGCCTGATTTACTAAGACCTTTAACATATGGAAAAACTTTTAGAATGACCAATGATTGGTGCAAAACAAATACCATGACCAATCATTGGTCATGTTATTGGTTTTGCGTGTGCTAAATGGTTTTGCACCCGCAAAAGGTCTTAGTAAATCAGGCCCTGTATGTGCAGTGATGAGGATGTGTATGTTGTGTGTGTATCAATAGGAAATATGTACACAGAACACTATGACAAAAAAAACTCCATACCTTGATGGTTATGCGTACATACGTATGTGCGCAATGATGAAAGTAGGCGTGTAGAATGCTATAAGAAAAACATGTAAAGTGCATACTGTGATGGAAATGTGTCCAATGTCTGTGTATTGATGGTAGTATGTGCACTGTGTATAATGATGGAAATGTGTACACTGTGTGTTAATGCGTGCTTGTGTGCTGCGATTGAATGCATGATGAAAATGCTTACTTTACAACCTTTGTAATTGTCCTTCGTGTTGGACTAAATGTGTTTACTGTGGTGCCTGGTGGGTATGGAACCGCAGTGTATTATAAATGAAGTACTCATGCTTTTGGTCACAAGCAGCACTGAATAGCTAACTAAGACGTCTACAGCACGTCTTCTTACTGCCTCTATACTACCTCTAATAACATTACACAGTATTCTTCAATAATAATGACAAAGCAAAATGAGAAAAATTCAATAGTCAAACAGCAGATGCGCACGCATGTAACACACACACACACACACACACACACACACACACACACGCAAACACACGCAAACACACGCACACACACACACACACACACACACACACACATACACACACACACACACGCAAACACACGCACACACACACAACATGCCCAGTCAGATTGTGGTAATTATAAATATCAAAATGTGGCAACCCGTGGCATCAAATAGATGCCAATTCCTTGATCCAACAAATCAATATAACTCAGTGGTAGATTTCAGACGCATCTCTTTGGAGAACATGTGTACATCACCGTCTGATTGCTGTCACTGTAATGTATGCATAATTAAGTTATGCATGCACCAAAGTATCACATAGGCAAAATGCACCTGATTCAAATTACTATTCTTTTTGTTCCCAAACCTGATGCCTCTGCCAACTTTTAAAGTAGGTTGGCTTGGTAAGCTATATAGCAACAAGAACTAAATCTTGCCAAGGATCTTCAAATCAGTGGCAAGATGCAAGTGGCAAAGCTGATTGTATTTTGCTGATATTAATTAAATTTAAAATAATATGTTTCTATTTGTTTATTGTACAGGAACATAATGCTGTATCTTGTGAATAAATAATAAGTGAATATAGAAATATTTGCATTTTAAAGATCTGCTCTATTGCATTTCCTGCTTTGGTTTGATCGTACAGTGGGCATCGGTTCATTTTGGCAATAATAGTTTATTATGTTATACAACTACATTTGTTATTATTTCTACAGTTAGGTCAATGTGTGTTAAGAGTCTTTACATTGCCAATGCAGACCCACACCAACACCTACATCCAACTGGCAAGCCATTAATCCAGATGAGTCCCAGATTCTGTGGCAGGGATACAGTATACTAATACACTAGCATGGGATAAAAAAAAAAATTCAGTACGTGATCCATTTTTGCCCTGCTTGGGCACCAAATACTCCAACCTGGGTGGCTGTGTGGGAGGAGTGTACCAGGGAGGAGTTACAGATCACTGTGCCATCTTGTGGAATTATAGTGTAAATAATGTGCTCGGCATACTCAAAATGTAATTCCATCTGAGATTTGAAGAGTTGTTTGTAAATTATTCAGGGTGTATATTGGTTGGCAGCAGGAAGGCGGTGTGGTGTAGTTTCTGCTTATGATTCACCATAGGTTAAACGTATTTGGAATCCATCCGTACAGTAATGAGAGATAAAAAATTTTTAACTCTTTTCCCAAGGGAATCTGTCCATCTGTCCGTTTGAAGGGTTTGTGCTTCTACTTCATTGGCTTTTCCCACTTGAATTTGCCAGCCAAACATTTGAAGGACTGTCTCCATGACAACAGAGACATTTCCACCATCTCCATAGAATGTGTGTATGCAAAGATTATTTGGCACGAAGGAGGAAAATTCAAAGAACTGAATACAAATTAATTTAATTGTATTTCTGCATATCTGTGTATTTCTCCATTTATGATTTTAGAAAATACAAATGTTCTTGGCGTTATGGGTGGTCTACTTCATAACAATGCAATCTCGTTTGTACAGTGTCTATAAAATGAATCAGCAAATAATTACAGAACAGATACAATTATTTTTTATTATGAATTTTAAGAAACACACCCAAGAGATTGGTCTAGTATGTGGATGGGCTTAACTAGTTAGCTGTGGAGAGAGAAGAAGAAGCATACGTTACCAAAATACCAAAATATTACAGTGGGTTGTAGTGATGAGCTGATGTTACAAACAAAGTTTGGCATCCCAATTTGAGAGAAAATTGGGTAAAATTAAAAAGACACACCCCAGATCTTTATTTCCTCAACAATATTGCATTGAAGTCTTGCAGCTTGACTTGCAGCTCAATGTTCCATTCCAAGCAAAGGCTGCACTGTTGTCATTGGAGACTGCTTTTTCTCCCCCTCAGATTATGGCATATTCCTTGGGAATGACTCTTTACTGGTCGGTTGATTATCAGCTTCCTGAGAGCCAGGTGGGTTCCATCCTTATATTTGTAACCTCGGATTGAGGTGAAGCCACTTCCTGTGCTTCGGCTGCGTGACGTGTGCCGTGTTCCTGCTTTTCAGCCTGTACGGTTGAGTGGCCATCTGAACTGCCTCTTACTGAGCATGTGCGAAGACACGGCCCACAGGCGGGCCAGTCTTCTGACTGTGCTGGAGACGTGCGAAGTGCATCGCAAAACAGCACTCCTGCCACCTCCCTACATAGTCATCAAACTGCTGGTGGAGGACTTCTTCCGGGATTCTGTAAGTGACATCACAGAACAATGACTACTGCTATAACTACTACAAGTACTACTGCTGCTAGTGCTAATACTATTTCCACTACAACTACAGGTTGCCAGTTTGATTCCCAGGGGAGGCACTGCCTTGAGCAAGTTGTATACTTGATCTTAATGGCTTCAGTAAATATGCAGCTGTATAAATGGATTGTATATAAAAATGCAAACTTATGAGTTGTTCGAGATAAGAGTGTCCTTTAAATGTCAAAATGTAAACGTCTAAATGATAATCTTTAATTGTCAGGAACCTTTAAAGCACGGTGCTCAATGCGCTATTCATCAATGCCGTTGCAGGTGGGTCATGTGTCAGAGAGCACAATGCATCTGAGTGATCGGAGCCAGATGATCAGAGAAAGATTGCACGGTGAGGACATTCTCAGAAATATCCATCCATCCATTATCTAACCCGCTTATTCCTGGTCAGGGTCGCAGGGGGGCTGGAGCCTATCCCAGCATGCGTTGGGCGAGAGGCAGGAATACACCCAGGACAGGATTCTCAGAAATATTCATCTTATAATTATATAATTTCTTTAGCACAGTGTTTAAACTATAGCTAAATCCCAATACATACATACCTGTTCCTATTAAAAAGAAATTATCACTGCTTTGACCAAGTGTTAAAAGAATTAACTAATTTTATTTTGTTTTGTCACAACATAGTAGATGCATGTGTAGCAGTCGGCAGTAACCATTAATGAACAGAATGAGCAATGTGTTAAAATACAAGATGAATCCCAACAAATATTGTTCATAGAGATCGCATTTCTGAGCACAGGATATAAAACCAAGCTAAATCTCAGAAAGGCCATTGTTTCCTTGAGGAAGAGTGTGAGAGTGTATGAGCTGTCTGTCTGTCATGTACAGTCATCGCTGTTCATTTCTCATCTCTGACCAGCTCTGACCAAAGGCCAGATTCCCCCCTGTCTCCTCCCCCTGGGGTAGGGAGGATATGTGCTCTGTGATATTCAATAATAACATTGGACCTCTCAGTTAAACTTCAGCAAATATGGCCTTGTAGGCTTGAAAGAAAACATATGCTATGGATGGACAGCACCTTGTCCGTAGGTACACTGTTAAATGGTCTCTGAAAGAGTACACTTGACAAGGCATGGTTGGATATGTCCAATCAAAGCAGATACACAAATGATAGCATTTGTCGATTTATTAATTTATTCACTAATGAGATTCTCATTTCCAGGAGGTTCACATCATCAATCAGCTTGGGCACATAAAATCAAGAGCTCGCCGTCCCACATGTACCAGTCTGTCTCCAACAGGTAAACGTGCAGCAGTCCGCCCGCGAAAAAAAATCTAGGGTCAGTTGCAACAACGGATAATACAGACACTGCTCTCCACACGAGTTAGCATACCATTGCGTGGCATATTCCATATCTGGAGCACCAGTGAGGTAGGCCTACACTCCTGGTGCAAAAACTAAAACATTACGACAACAAAAGGACCAGTGTAACAGACACCAAACAGCATAGCTGGGAGACTACGCGGCACAGTCCATAGGGCGGCATATAGAAATTCCCTGGCTCTGGGACTGGGGGTTGGATTCTCTGTCACGACACTTGATTTACTGTATCCAAGCTCTACGTTTAACCTCCTCTGTTTTCCTCCATCTGAATGACGTGCATGTATAGACAAGGAGGGCAGACTGCCTGCTCTCCTTTAAAAGAAAAAAAAAGGATCCACCACCGGCTCTTAAAGACAATTATGACAAGCTGGTACTGGTTGAAATGAGGAGCTTTAAATGAAAGCCATTCACAGCAGTAAGATCTCAACATTTCTATGCCTCTCAGTAAAAATGCGATTAGCAGATTGAAGGAGGGAAAACTTGCAGTATGTCTATTTGCTTTGTGGGAGCATCTTGACTGGTTTTCAAAAACGATTACTGAAGAACAAAAAGGACTTGACAACCATGGTTGTGATTGACAAGCAGCAGCCAGTCATTTTATAATAGTCTTGTATTCCACCTTTACTGCATTTAATGTGGTAGTATACTACACTGCTTGGCCAAAAAAAAAGTCGCCGTTGCACCCGTCATGCATAGTGCCCACTGTACAAGCCTCTGGAGGCAGTGTTATGATCTGGGGTTGCTTCAATTTGTCAGGTCTAGGCCCAGCAACTTTATGCAGCAATAAAATGAAGTCAGCTGAGTACCTGAATGTACTGAATGACCAGGTTATCCCATCAATGGGCATATTCCAGGACAACAATGCCAAGATTCATTGGGCTCAAATTGTGAAAGAGTGGTTCAGGGAGCATGAGGAATCATTTTCACACATGAATTGGCCACCAGAGTCCTGACCTTAACCCCACTGAAAGTCTTTGGGATGTGGTTCGACTTTCCCGTCGTCAATACAAGACTCTGGACGGAATTAAATGTTGTGACGTTGCATAAGGTTGTCGAAACAATGCCACGACAAATGTGCGCCGTAATCAAAGCTAAAGGCGGTCCAACAAAATATTACAGTGTGCGACTTTTTTTTTGGCCAGGCAGTGTATATTTGAGCACTTAGTAGGAAATCATTTTATTACAAAGGACAAAGGAATCGGGCTACGTTAAATAACATGGATTACTATAACGTGATCAGACATCAAAACTCATTGTCAAAATGACAGTCAGGTCCAGGTTTGGTCATTAAAATGATTTACTTTGAAATGTACAGATGCAGATCTACCACATTAATTGAAGCCAAATAAGAATAATCATCTGTGATTCCTACTGAAATTGGCATGTTTGTTAATCATGCAAAGAAACCAGAAACTGGCCTGTGATAGCTCTCAAATAAAGATACGTTTCATGCCATCCCTATGTGTACCTTTTTGGGTGAGAAAATCCAACTGACTGCCTTTGAGATGTGACATACCTTTAGACGAGTCTCTGTATGGCCATCTAGATATAGTGTAAACACATCTAAGTTTTAAAATGATCCAAGCAGAAGGGTCAGTACACCAACAGCAGATATCTAAACAGATTGGAAATGTTAAAATGCGTCTCTAAGTTGTTTTCGTTTACAAAAATGTCCATACAAGACCTCAAGTGGCTTTGACTGAATTTGTATTTTTACCTCCCCAGAATTCCCCAAGAGCGACATAACAGAGACAGCGACTGCGGCTGGCACACCCCAAGCCGATTCGTCTCTCGCCACTGTAACCCCAGATCTTCTCACATGTCTGATTCCACTATCAGCCTCGCCCAAAAAAGATTAAAGGTATTAATCACGCACAATGCCCAGGAAGTTTCCAAGTAAATGTACCCCAAAAACAATACAAGCCTGAGTTTAAACAAACCTTTGTCCAAAGCTTTGACTTACAGAAAATGTGTGAATTACATTTCTTTCAGAAGCACATTTTGGCAAGATAATTATAGCAATTACTGAACTCGCCAAAATTGCTTTTAATTTTGAGTCGAAATGTTGACTGAATCCAGTGGACAAAAATCCATTCAAAATGTATTTATGTATCAATAATTTGAGGTATCAGTAAATATAGTTTGTTTAATTTTAAAGGGGCTTTGCGTAAACCTGAATTACACTATACTATTAAAGTGCTGTATTTCACAAAAGAATTGAAAGCATCTGATCAGATTAGAGTGCATGTAAGGGACTGAACGGGAATGGCGCTCGGATTATGGCTGACATGTGAAATGGGAAGGTCTTATGAAAGCCTGCATGGTCATTGCCCCTTTATGTAAACACAATCAGGGACCTGAGTTTCTCAAGAGCCTGGAGCCCCAGATTGTCTTGGAGCTGCCTGGATCCATTGTGGTAAATACAGAATGAAACCCCCGCATCCATCTGCTGTGCTCGTTATAGCTGCAGATTAAATGTAGACAACTAACTGCTTTTTTGTTTCAAGAAAAATGCAGAGAATAGTAGTCTTTCAGCTTCCAGTAGTCTGTTTTCCTCTCTCCCATTCTCACCATTTCTCACTCTCTCAATTTAATTCAATTCAAAATGCTTTATTGACATGGCATATACGTGTTGCTAAACTTTACATAAAGAATTACATTAAACATAAACAACAATACAATATGCATTGAAATAATTAACATAAACAAATGTTAATAAATATAAGTATAGTGATTAATAAAAATCTAATAAAAACTCTTTAGATTAGTCTCATGAAACTCTCTCTGTCTCTCTTTCTCTCTAAGTCTAAGAAAGGAAAGTCATATTCAACACAAAGAGAGCTGAGTGTGGTCATGCCAAACGGTCAGCGCATCCTGGTCAAGTGTGACGTTAAGTCCAAGGGTGGGGATGTCTTTGACATGCTCGTGGCTCATGCAAACCTGGTCGAGCACTTCTACTTTGGCCTTGCTTTCATTGATGGTGAATGCCACTGCGCTTTTCCACCACCAACAGCATTTTGCAGTTGACCAAGTATGGGTAAAATTAGGGCCATTCTCTGAAATACAAGCATTCCTTGACTATACTTTTGTTTCACATTCATTGTATGCTCCATCAAGAGAACATAAACATTTTTTAAATGCTACTAAGGATTTTATATTTGGGAGGCAGTGGTGCACTCTATTTTCTTTTGATGCTAAGGATCCTATGTTTGGTAGGCACTAGGCACCTTAAGTACCACTTTTGATAAATTCCAATTCATCCAGAATGTAGGTTTGTTTTCAGATATCTGTTCTACATAATGGGACATAATATGTTTAATGGGGGTTAAAAAATTATTACATCTTATCTATAATCATCATCATGTTTTTATTTTATTGTTTCACCATTATTACTTTTATTATTTCACCACCATGACTTTGTTTTTTGCTAGATGATGAATTTTTCTTTCTGGACCATGACACAAAAATCTCAAAAGTGGCCCCCGAGTGTTGGAAGAAACTGCCCTCTACGAACTTCCTTCTTTTCCTCCGAGTTAAGTTTTTCGTGGATGACATCGATTTAATTATGTACGTGACACATTGTTTTTCTTTCTGTTCACATTGTCGCTCACCTTAATTGTAGCATATGTGTATATGCAGACTAATATGCATGCCAAACTTCCCGTGCTGCTAAAATGGTTCTGATTATTACAGATGTGTTCATTGTTTCTTTTTGGTAATAGTATTTGGCTGTGGTTAGAGGCGTAATGGTGGTTTGGTTGGCTGCTTTTGGAAGGCACAGGATCACCCGTCACCAGTACTATCTGCAGCTGCGCAAGGACATCCTGGAGGATAGGGTGCGCTGCGATGAAGAGACAGGCTTGTTCCTTGGTGCTCTGGCCCTCCAAGCTGAATACGGGGACTACATCCCATGGGTATGTATGACAAATTATGCTCCTATAATTTTTATTTGCTAATCCAAAGCAAATAAAATACGACGACAGTCTATCTGGGGAGCGATACTTTACGTTACCTACGAATGTATTGCCGGCACTGGTCGACTACAACAACAAAGAAGAGCAACAAGTTGCAATGGCCACGTTCGCTCTGCCGCCATACTTCCACAGAGAATATAAGTCAGCACAAAGTAAAGGATTCAACGATAGTTTGACTTCAAAAATTATGGTATAAACACTCAAAATAACCCCGATAGACTGTCGTCGTATTTTATTTGCTTTGGGTGCACTGTGAAGTGTTTAAGTGCATTTGGTAGTGGATGCTACCGGTTACCTTAGAGTTGCGCTAGCATTAGCAATGTGTGTATGTCCAAAAGAAGGGACAGCATGGAATTATGCCCTTTAAGGATATTCAATGATCCAGTTATAGTTTGAATTTGTTTCGGGGTGGAGCAGAAACCAGAAACAAATCTGGCACTGCAGAACCCGTTGACCCCCCCTGTTGTAGAGTTTGGTCACTGCAACAACTTTAAAGCTGTTATAACTCGTTATCCAGACCAAATGGGATTATAGAGTGTCTAGTGAAATAACGTGGTAAATATGCATTGTGAAATACTGAATATAGATTGCAAATACATGGCTGTAAAAACTCAAAGCATTGAGGTTCTTTGCTTTAGAGTACTGTAGAGGTTGCAATGGTGTTATGCCAGATAATGTGTTTCCATGGTATGGTCTGTAAGTAAAAAGTTCAGCAAATTTGCCATTATCTCTGGAACTTTGTTGTGTGGAATGTAAAGTGTGTGTACGATTCTTCACAAAGGTGTATGGAAAGAATTACTTTCAGCCAGAGCAGTATGTGTCTGGGAGGTTGTTGGAGAAGATGGCCTTGCCCTGTTTAAAAGAGGAGTTACCCAGACTCCATGTTCTGAGTGCCCAGATGCTTCCAGACGAAGCTGAGCTGGAGTTCCTAAAGGTAACGGTTGTCTACAGTCATCTGTCTGTCCATAGATGCTTTCAAGATGGAGGACATCCTAAAGCATTCTCACAGTCTGTTTCATATGCTGTTTTCCTGGGTATGCAGGTCCGTAACCTATGGTTTTTTAACGTGAAGCCCAGGTAGCTCAAATGTGTGCCCAATTCAACCCGACAGTTGGGGATGGGAACCGGGCCATTGGCTGTCTGAAAATAAATTATGGGTGTACCATAATGGTTAGGGAACTGGCCTTGCAAGGTTATAGGTACTATTCCCAGATGGGGCACTGCCATCTACCTTTTGAGCAAAGCAAGATAGTTAACATGAATTGCTTTTGTAAATATCCAGCTGTATAAATTGATTGCATGTAAAGAATGTAAGCTGTGTTAAGTATTTCTCAATAAGGGCATCTGCTAATTGCCTGAATTTCAGTGTGATGAAAGATGTGTTGTGATCTAGTATGATAAGGCAGCCAGCCCTACGCTAATCAGCAGGGGCATCCTTCAAAAGATATATTACACATATGTCATTAAACAGCACTAATGATGGTCAGTAGGAATTGTGAAAGTATGGAGCATGTTCAGGGCCTGTGTGTTGGACGGGGGCACAAGGACATTTGCTATTGCACAGACCTGACAGTCCCAAATTTCCCTGCCCCCCCATAGGTTACCCAACAGCTCCCAGAGTACGGAGTTATGTTTCACCGCGTTGCCCGAGAGAAAAAACCTGCCATGGGGGAGCTGATCCTCGGAATATGTGCCAAAGGAATCATTGTGTACGAGGTCAATAACAACTCCCGGATCAGTAGTCGCAGACTGCAATGGAGCGAGACGGACAGCATTTCCTCTACAGTGAGCGCTTTTCCCACCTGTATTACTTTTTATCCAGCAATATGGCCTGGATTCAATCAACATTGGTCCTTAACTTTTACTGACAAAAAGTCTAGCATTTCGTTGTTAAGTCATAGTTTTTTGGTATTTTGATGAGTTTAGTGATCACCGATTTTAACTTATCTCAAATTATTTTGTTTGTGAAGAAAAGAATTAATGCTTGCATTACTTTTAAGTAAAATAAGCAATCACTGAAGGTCTAGATTTTGTTTAGATTTATATCTCGGGGTGCCAATGTATCTATCCTTATATTCTATCTCTCGCTTTCTATTATGACTAAATCTGAGCAGTGTTTTAACCCTTTATGGTGTAAGATCGCAAATATGTGATTAGAATGTTCTTAACTGAACATTCTCATGCTGGTATAAGAATCACTATTGGTATTTGAAAGCAATGAGTTCTAGAAGACTGATTTTGAACAAACATTCCGACAAGCCGACTATTCAAAGGGTTAATGTGTTTAATTGATGTGTACATATGATGAATGACATTAACTGCTCAGCTCCTCATGCTCTTTCCAAAGCGCCGGAAATTTAGTGTCCAAAACAGCGTCAGTCGGCAAAGGCACACCTTTCTAACAGAGAGCTCAAAAATCTCCAAATATCTCCTCAACCTCTGCTGTGCCCAGCACAAGTTTTACAACGAAATGAATTCAAGACAGCTCAGCCACAGCCTTGCCTCAGGTAAATAAACTATTTATTACCAATGCTACTGCTATCCCGACTGATACTATTACTGCTCTGGCTACTATTAATATTTAATACTGCCAGTATCACAACCGATACTATTACTGCTACTGCTACTCCTACAATGATTAATAGTACAACTACTACAAATTCTGAAACTCTTTTGTCCCAGAGGAGAGCATTGTACAGTGCGCAGCCATGTGCAAGGCCCAGCGCGGCCAGGCGAAGGTGCTGTCGTACTCCGAGATCATGCTCAATGGTGGCGGCCCGCGCCTTTTGGACACCCCGCCCAGTGACTCCATGAGCAAGCATTGCGATGAACTGGCGGCCACGATGGAGGCACGCATCAAACAGCAGAGAGAGCTTCATGAGCGGCAAGAAGACAAGCACAAGCGTCCGGCCTGGAGGTATACACACCCCTTACAACTCACTGGTAGTTTTTACACTGTAAAAAAAATTATAGATGACTTCAACATAAAAAAATAAGTAAACATTCTGCTAGCAAAATTTTGAGGAAACTGAACTTCTGGACACGAAGTTGATTAACTCAAAATATCAATTTAGTCAAACTTATTAATGCGTGTGAGAACTTATGTTTAAAGTCCTTTGTACTTGAAAACGTATTGATACAGTTGATCAGTTCAAACATACATTAATACGTTTGACTAAATTGATATTTTGAGTTAATTGAGGTAATTAAACTTTGTGTCCAGAAGTTTGTTTGCAGAATGTTGACTTATTTTTTTTATGTTGAAGTCACCTACAATTTTTTACAGTGTACCTCCTATTTTTATTTTATTATCCTAATTTGGAATGATCAGCGGTTTTTCCTGACAAATCCCAGGAGAGCCAAGCACAGTGAACTCACCAAACTGCATTTATATTTAAATCAAAATTAGGGAAAACTTTTAGGTATTGAATCCAGGCCATAGTGCCTAAAATTATATTCAAGGCCCATAGTATTTGTTTTATTCTGAAGTACTGACCTGTTTGCAGTGGAAGCGCTTGATTCAGGCTGGTCAGTGAGACCTGTGTCAAGATTTGTGTGTCTTTCGCAACAATGCTGTTTGTTTCCTAGAACTCCAGATCCAAGCCCCTATAAAGAATCCACCTCATCATTACAGAAGCAAGATTCAGAAGCTCACTCTGTGGCTTCAACCTTCAGAGGTACAGATGGATTAACTTCACTTAAGGAAATCGAACTCTTAACACAATCTGGGAAATGAACAGCAGACAGCACCTTAATCTTAATGGAAAGGTATCCACTGTAAATGGCATCACATCAGAGCATCAGGTGCTCGTAGTTACTTCCACATATGGATGAGCCATTTTACTGTTGCTCAGCACTGAGTCTTAATTAATACTTACTAATTAAGCTTAACAGTGATCAAATACAATAAACAAAGGTTGTTCTAGTCTAAAGCTAGAGTACGGAACTCTTTTTATGAAAGATATTGGGGAATGGTCATGCTTAGTTGTTAGCAATCATAGAAAAAACTGCTGTGAGAGAAATCCAGCACCATACACAGTGTTTATACCCTCAATTTCTGAATTCTAAAACCACGCATTTGACCCAATTTCTTGTTTTCAAAACAAAGTGGCGCATGCCGTGAACCAATCAACAGTGAGATTGACCTTGCATGCTTACAACAGTACAGCTATATGCAAAATAACGTTGAGAGTTTCACCTGCTCCTGAATTGCTGAATGGGACTAGAGCCCAGCATAAGTTTATATATCTGGGGTCTTTATGAAATTGGCTAGCTATTTAATTCAGCTAGCCATCACTGTCAATTTTAGTGTTTGAGGAAAACTGGCTAGCTGAAAGATTAGTTCCTGTATTTTCTCTTTAATTTATCAGTTATGAAAACCAGAAAAGAAGGTCCAGTTGTAAAATGTCCAGCAGAGTACCGAATTGGGGCTAGATGTATTGGGTAACTGTCAGTCTGGGATAGAGGGCAGCCTTGTTTAACTTACATGTATAAAACATTTTTTTGCTAACATTAGCTATAGCGAACCGTCAGTCATCACTTTAGACTTTTATGGATTAGCATAACAATCACTTCAGTTGCTACAGAACTCAGTGGCTAAATGGAACATGTTTTATTGTGTTTTATTTTGCAACAACAAAAAAGTGAAACCTGAACTCTTGGAGCTGACATTTTTAGCATAGCTCTGCCAGTCTGTAATCCTGCTAGAAACTTTGATACGCATTCATGAAGAGGTGTGTGGAGAAGCAGTGGGGTGGGGGGTGTGTATCTTTCTCTGTGGGCGGGGCCAACAGGTGTTATAACTTTCAAAATGTTTTCACAACGTTGCGACCGTTGAGAAAGTTGCCTACACCGGCTTTAAGTGTGAGACGAGATTTGCGAGCAGGGTGCATGGATATTTTCAGTTTCCAGTGACCTGCAGTGAACAGTACAAACATGAGATAAAACACAGAAATAAACATTGAGTGGTGTGTAACTCACTTTAGCATGTTACAGTATGTGTGCTATTCTATCTTGTAAAAACAAATATGGATTATATATTTTGCTATAAAATGGAAGCCTGGCTCCATGAATTCTGCTTAGCAGTCACTGATTATTGTGCACTTCATGCTGTAGATACCCCAACAAGATTTGCCATGCCTGAGAGAGAAATCGTCTGCGTTTCCCTGAAGAAAGACCCTAAACTAGGACTTGGTAGGTGAACCAAAAAGGAAAGTTCCTTCAATTTATTTTAAAAGGGTTTCTGACATGTACAGCACAAATTATATACATAACTATTTGTTTAAACATAGCCTCTAATTGATGCTGATGAACATATGCTAATATATTGGATATATGGATACAGACATATAGTTCTATATAGACAATACATTACTTATTACATTGCATTGGATATATGTATAGAAACTAAATAACTGCTCACTTAATTAAACATGAGAACCTCAGAGATATTAACTATTGTGATTCAGGGTGGGTCAGGACCCTGAAATGTCCATAATTTTGAAAGTGAAATTAAAATGCACCACTTATAATTTTAATAATTTAGTGGAGCCTTATAACAGGCTCTTATTTTGTTGCTATCAGGCTAAATCTTTTGATCAGTTAATAAAGGCTAATCAAACAAGCCAGAAGTTGGATCTCTTTTTTTTAAGTTAGATGCAAAAGACACAGCATAATAATAACCTATCTGTCGTTAGATAGCTGTTAGCAAAATAGTCTACTCATCTTGTGTTCTCAACAACAAATACATTACAAACTGCAAGTTGAAATAAACAAAACAATCCTTCTAGGTGTCAAGCAACACATTAATGTTTTTGTTTCATTATGCCTCTCTATGGGAAACTAGCTCCCAATATGCTGATTTTAGTTGGACCCAGCATGTAGTTAGAGGTGTTTTAAAAACATTTTCTCATTGGATAGTGTGACTCATTTATTTTTAATGCTCAATGGTTTGCATCAATTATAATAACAAAGAGAATCTATGCACATAATGAAGCTTGAAAATGCATAATTGCATATACTACTTCCAGTTTTATACCCTAGTCTGTCATGGTTTTCTGCCTGTTCAGTTTCTGTTTTCGGGCGTTGCCTCTCGGGGCTGCGAGAGGGCGCTCCCATCTTTAGTTCTTGTTCTCAGGGACTAATTAATTATTTCCTTCAGGTGCGCTCTGCCCTACTGAAGCTCCATTCACTCGTTGTTCGGGGCTTTTGTGTCATTCTTGCCACTCTAAGCCAGGTAATGCGGTATAGGATTTCAGGCGACCACTTAACACGCAGGACTTGCCTGTAGAGTGTTAGAGAATTCAGTTTTTAGGTTTCTGTTCTCTTCACACTTTATTTCCTGCCTTGGTTTTCTTTTCCCTGTCTCGCTACTAGACAGTAACCTCGGTTTCGGCTCATTTCCATTGCCTGTTATTTTAGCTGTTTGTTAGTTATTGAGCTAGAGGCAATTCTTTCTTTTCTGTTCTCTGCTCGGGTCTACAAGCTTCACCCTGTTTTTTGGGTTGTTATTGGTTTGGCTTATGCCGGGATTGTTTTCCCTTATTTATTTTCTCTGCTCGAAATCTACTAGTTTTCGTCCACTTATCTGGGTTGTTATATTTTGGCTCTACGCCGGGAGTTATATTCCCTTTCTGTTTATTTCTCTCTGCTCCATTCACGGACTCATTCCACCCTTTTTAGTGATTGATTCTCACGCTTCGTGGAACAACTTTCAGATCCCCTTCCAGTCGCGTCTTCCTCCGAACCCAACCCCTCACATGGTCGGCTGATTGTTGAGCCCTTAACTCAGGTTTATATCTTTGAAGTTCTACTAAGTATGGGGTATGCTAAGCAGGGTGTACATGGCATCCCAACATATATTGCACATATTTTGGCACATTTGTTATTGACTGCTTTAAAATTCAGTTAATGTGTGTAACCATTCATAAAGCTATGGGATGTCTGTCAGATCAAGTGTTCTGAATAAAGAAGTGACTTGAATTAATCATCTGTGTTCAGGCATTGTAATTATCGGAGAAGAAAACACAGAGAACTTAGATCTGGGGATTTTTATCGGATTCATCGTCCCTGATGGGCCAGCAGACAAAGACGGCCATATAAAACCAGGTACTGAACTGTCAATGAATAATGTGACTTGGAGTGCATGTGTGATTAATATTGATGTTAAATATGGAAAAATATTTTTGGCTTATTACAGTGTGGGGCAGATGGCTCACAGAAGGTAGATAAAGGCACAGATTTCTTCTGTAAAATTTCTTATGAGACTGTCAGCATAAGTAACTGCCAAACTAATACAATGTTAAAGAGATACCAAACCAAACTGATGAACCAAACTGCTGATTTAACTGAGAATTTGTCACTTTATTGCAAACAAACATTAATTGATGAGTGAATTGAGATGAATTGTGCATTTAATTTTTGTAGCAATCATTTTGAATAGTTTCCTCCCTCCATCACCATGAGCACAATTGTAAAGCACCCTATTTCTGTCTCACTGTGGTGTGTGTGTGTGTGTGTGTGTGTGTGTGTGTGTGTGTGTGTGTGTGTGTGTGTGTGTGTATCCAGGTGGTCGGCTGATTTCTCTCAATAAGACCAGTCTGGAGGGCGTGACCTTCAGCGCAGCGGCTGACATCATGCAGAGCTGCCCTGATGATGTGGAGCTCATCGTGTCCCAGCCCAGACGTGCGTTCATTGATTGAATCACTCGTTTTGACAGTTCATTAAAATACAGTAGACTCGCTACCCTTGAATATGTATATCGCGCTTAAAAATTACTGAGGATGAGTCAATAAATCCTTAATTGTTCTGCCTTTTGCTTATGGCTGCAAACGTAAAGGCCACCTTTTAAGCATGCAAATTGAATCACCAATGTAAATGCATGGGCACTATCCTCTGCCCCAGTCTAAGCTTCCATTATGACTTGATGGGTTTATTGATACTGTGGCTTGCTCTTAAAAAAAGGCACAACTGAAAAATTAAAAAGGCAAACATAAACTTGACTGGATTGTTTTAAAGTCCAAGTAATCAATGACAGCATCCATCACAGACATTTCCATTGCGCGCTGCTCATCTCTTGCCTGCTTAAACATTCTGTTTTAAAGGTACCCCAGCACAAAACCACTCAGGAGCTGTGCTTGAACGAAACTACGACTCCCAGACAACACTCACTGCTGAGTACCGTCCAGACGAGGATGACCCGGAAGAGGTCCTGACCGTGGTGATGACTCCCAGTCCCGGCAGCCGGCTGCCCGTGCCCATGGTCCGAGTTATGGATGCGCAGGTATGGTTACTGTACCTATTTTTCACCATGTCTGTGAGGCACATGCGGTAAGCAGCTATCCAGTGTGACAGTTTTTGCGAGCATCTCTATAATACTTGTCCATCCCACAGGAGTGCTACTCCAGGTCATCATCTTTGTCCAGCCTAAAAGATGATGACGTAATCTCCCTGGAGCTGAAGAAGATTGATGGAACTTTAGGAATTAGCATCACTGTGAGTGAATGAAGGGTCTTATTAATTACCAACATACTGTACTGTATGTGGAAAAAGTGCCCCTGTCTAGTAGGTACATACATTAGCATCTTTGTTATCTATTAATATAACATATTCATAACATATGAATTAATCATTTGTTGTATATCTGAATATTTACTCAAACGATTCAAGCTCAGTCAGTACCTCACCTGCACAACAAGCTTTTTTCCAGCCCATAACATCAGTCTCAATCAGTTGCTAAAGATAACCAGACACAAATGCAAGGGAGTTGAATGTGTCTCGTTGTCCTGGTCTGTGAATTTAGCGCAGTGACAGGTAATTGACCTTTCGGCTTAGAAGTTGTGAGTAGAGCTGTGCTGGGAGGTGCAGTAGCAGGCAACACATTACAAACCCTTGTGGGCTGTGTCTCTCACTCACCGTTTGCATCACCACTTGCCTAAATATAAATGTGTGTGTGATTGCCTTAAATGTAGTTTCCAAATTCCTCTGGTCTGCCACTGTTTAAATTGAAAACAGAAGTAAGTGTTGTAAGACTGTTGAAGTAAGAGTGCACTATGCTTATATTTAAAAATGTAACAGTTGAAAAATGTTTACATCACTGAAATGGCACATTACTTGAGTTCTCTATCTGCCTTTGTCTTTAGGGGGGCACCAACACCCATGTGCGCGACGGTGGGATCTATATTAAAAGTCTGGTGTCAGGAGGAGCTGCTGAACAAGATGGCCGTATCCAGACAGGTTTGTATACAACTTGTTTGGATTATACCCGTCAAGTGCGATGGCTGATGGGACAAGGCAGGTCTATTGACCAGGCTGGATGTAGCAGGACTTTAAATAAATAATAACTAAATAATCCAGCACTAAATCTATGAGTAATTTATGTTAGAGTCTTGTATATTTCCATACTTATTTATTTATAACAATTATTGTTATTGTTTTCTGATTTCTTATGATTTTTTGTTCTTTTTAGTGCTGCTGAAAGCCTTATTCTGTGCAACCGTATATACCTAAGTAATAAAAATACAGCACATTTCAAATATACAGATGTTGTGCTAGGTGTGAAGGGAACTTCAGCTATTTGCTGATTTAATGAATGCCAAAAAAGGGCAATACCAAGATGAAATATGTGATTAAAATGTGATTTTGACATTGATAAAGGAGAACTCATTACCCTCACTCATTTACAGTATGCACTTCAAGCAGAAGTCTCTGGGTGTGTCATGCTTACCAGTTATTTGCTATCTGTACAAAGGAACAGCAGACAGGTGTAATAGTAGCCCTCCCCGAACAGTGGCTTATGGGCAAATCTGTTGTGACGCTGCACTAAAACCACCGCCGGGTTTTTCGCTGGTCCAGTCGGTGCGGGTAGGTGGACGAAGCGATGGGGGCGTAAGAGGTGTTAATTGACCTTGCGGCCTCCACGAAGCGGACCGTGGGAGGGTGATGACGCTGGTGACCCGCTCTCTCTCTGGCAGGTGACAGACTGCTGGCGGTGGACAGAGTCAGGCTGAAGGGCGTCACCCACCAGGAGGCTGTGGAGAGCCTAAAGGGGACGGGAGAGGTATGTTTTAACTCTGTGGCGACCAGTAGGCTACTCTTTCTGTTATCCCGATTCATAACAACGCATCCAGCACGTCTTAGACAGCTGATCCCAATGCAGTGGCTATCCAGTATACAGTATAGACACGCAGCTGGAATTAACCACCACTAGATCAGCGCAATGCAGCACGTCTGGAAACACGCTGGAAACAAGGGAACCGGGAGGCACAGTTCTAGTGCGGTAAGCTTCAAGACTCACATTAAACATATAAAGTCGATATCGAAGTTCAAGAAATAACCCCGCGTTCCCTTTTAATGTGAAATAAGCCTATGCTCTGACTGGCATTGGCTCCTTGGGAAATGCATCAGAGGAGTTCACACACTTAAGCTGTCGTGCTCAGGGTATGTGGGTGCAGGTGGCATAGTAGTCAAGATGTATGATTGGCCATTCCAAATAAGGGATATAGGAAAACGTAGTAAAAACGATGACTCGAGATGACCAATCATGACGTTGCACTGCCCGCCCTGTTTACACGTGGACAGCATTAATTCGAATGACATTCACATGTCATTCGGCTGGGTGGCACAGTGCACCTGTACCGTGAGCTGCCCCTGGGGTCTTAATCCTCTGCTTACTGCCTGTGTTCGCTGGCGAAAACTGCTCTGCTGAATACGACTGACCGTGACATCTGCAGCACACAGGGCATCAGCCATAGAACAGATCGCATCAGTACCAGTGCTGGTTTCCTTGGCAGGCATGTAGCTGCTAGCAAACTTTCTGCTTGTCTGTGGCAGTCAGCGATAATGCACAGAGAAGGGATGTTGGAATCTCTCTCTCTCTCTCTCTCACGCACACAACAATTACGCACAGCAGGAAAGCATTTGTTTACATTTGTTGTTATTTTTACTGTCGCTAATTAGATTCCGTCCATGAGATGAGCTAACACTCGCTTTTGTTCACCCGTCACATGGCCAACTGGCTCCATCCCCCTGGAGGGGCGGATGGAGAGAGGGGCTTACTGTAATTCCCCCCTCCCCCCCTCACCTCCCCACATCCAGCATTTTCAGCAAACTTGTCTGTGTGAAACCAGGAAGTGGCTGGCTAGCATTGGTTTGTGGTGATTTGTGTTTCAGGTGGTGAGCCTAGTTCTGCAGCGGGAACTACTGTCAGATCTGTGCTCCAGCCCCGATACCCAGAACGCCCCACCTACCCTGCAGGCTCTGTCCACCCCTAGAAGCCCCCAGACCATCAATATCAGGAAGATCAGCTGCCCTGCCATTCCCATGACGACATCCTTTTCCATCAAGGCCAAGGACAACAGCTTCATGTCGGCGGGTAAGCTGGGAGGCGTGTCCACTGGGCTTGACAGGCGGCTTTGAGCTGCTGTCGCAAAATGACAGGGGACTAAGCAGTTTAAAACGTTACTTTGGCCGTTTGCCAACGTTTTAAATCGCTCTACATTTGAGCTGCTGTTATGTTTCAAGCATACATGAAAATTGATCACTCATATATCTAGGAAGCAAGCAGTATTTTATAAATGGATGTTTGTGTGCATAATTTCTCAGCTTTATGCTGAATAATTGAACCACCATGTAAGTGTACGATAATCAAGGGTATTTTTTGCAATAATTGTTATTATTTTCCTGCAGTGTATATAACAGCACACTCCTGTGCTCCATCATCATAACACTGTTTTCGTGATCCATAAACAGACCATGTAACAGTTGTCTGGCATCAAGGATAACTTACAATGCTTTTTAACAGCGAATTGTCGGTTGCTGCATTGTTGCATTTCAAATGAGCGATTGTAGTGATAGCTGCCCTTTCGGCAGAATAGTAAGCTCGGGCACATTTTGGTTTGTTTGCAGACAACGCGATCGATGTGATGGTGAGGAAGAGCATTAGTGGCCTCGGGTTCAGCTTCATGATCTCACCTGTGGACACCCCAGGGGATTCTGGGACCATCGTCCGGATCAAGAGGCTCTTCCCGGGACAGCCGGCAGGGGAGTGCGGGCTGATCCAGGAAGGAGACATCATCCTGGCTGTCAATGGCCAGCCCCTCAGGGGGATGTCCTACCAGGTAACAGGAAGGAAGGGTGTGTCCTTTGATTTAACCAGTGGAACCTGCATTCATTTCCAAGCCCTTGGAGTTCAGGTTTAATCCCTCCTGACCCAGGTTAAGTTGTCTGCATTGATTTAAAAAAACCTTTATTTAATGAAACACATTTTGTTTTGTCCATACCCTTTTATTACTGTCAGGAAAATAAAATGTCTTCCCGGAGATTTTGTGGAGTCTCTGTTGACAGCCATCATTTTGCAGTGTATTGTGTGTCAGTCATGCATAAACAGTATGCTTTTATACCCCTGTAGCACTGATAATAGATTGATTGGTGAGCCAAGCCATTCGTTTAACACCCCGGAATGAGTCATGGTGGGTGATGATAAAGAACAAGAAAAAAACTAACAAATGAAATTACGACAATGTTCTTGACCTTCAAGTCGACTGACATGGCAAAGTAACCACGGTAACAGGCAGTGTCTCTCTCAATAAAACTGACGTCATTATTTTCTTACCCCCTTGCTCCTGAGATGCATCTCTCTGCTCGGCTCTGAATAACAAGGTTTTCATGTTCAGATAGGGTTCCTGATGCTGGAGGAAATATCTGTGATATGTGGCCATATACGAGTTATGTAATGATATGTAAAGGCAGGCCCACAATGCATTGCACCTGACCTCTGTTGTCCAATTCTCCAACATAGCATTCCAACAGTGTAATGATTTTGAGCCCAAAGGTCTGTCACTGCATTGCATGTGATCCCTACGGTCCCTTCCCCCTATAGAGATTCCCCACAATGCACTGCATCTGACTTGCTCTCTATTCCCCGGTACAGAAAGTTCTCCATCTTTTGAGGGGAGTCCAGTCTGAGGTCAGGCTGACCCTGTGTCGCCCTGCTGCAGGTGTGATCACAGACAGCAACCATATTGGGGTAAGGACAGTTGACCCCAATCTGCCCCACAGTCTCCCGATGCAGGTTTAGAGCTGTCAGTCCATTACCTCACCTTCACCGACCTTTGTTTTCCACCGAGCATGAGAGTGCACAAAATTAATTGGTTTAAACACAGTTGTGGAATTCTTCATTGAAATCTGTCATTGAAAAAAAAAAAGGTAAAATCTATTAATTTCACTATATCTTAAAAAGGTGCATAACTAAACACATCACATGAGCTTGATCTGTCCCTACCCCATGCCATTATCATTGAACCACTGTGGGGGTCCTGAAAGTACAATTACTGGTTATTCATTGGCTTTTTATCTTCAGAATTGAAATCATCCTCCCTGTCTTTGCTTGGTAGAGTCCTGCTTCCACCACGAGGGAAACCCGGTCAATGTCGCTCGACGTGCGGCGGAACAATGTCGGTCCGCGTGGGAGTACCGGCTTTCCCGTAAAAATGGCCCAGGACACAGCCCCGAGATGAGTGCAGGCCCTCTGCTCCCTCCCCAAAAAAAGAAAGAGGAACACAAACCGCCCTGAAAGCCTCAACAAGAGACAAGAGAGTCTGGTGGTAATGTAGTCCAGACATGCCCATTGGACATTATATTGGACATTAGAGCATTGTCTATACAAAGCTGTAAGGGACAGTAAGTTGCTTTAATGATCTTAGTTGCAAACAGCATCCACTTCAAGTGGAACACAACATGCGTACACACAAGCACGTGCACACGCACACACACACACACACACACACACACACACATATACATGCATACACAAACGCGCGCACACACACACATATGCATGTATACACGCACGTATAGTGCATACACATATACTGACATACACCATCATACACAGATGCTCTTGCATATATTATAAAACGGGTAATTCTCACCACGCATTATAATTGGTTGAGAGGCTTTCAAAGCTGTGTTTATATTCGCAATATAGTACGCCTATGATGCAATACCCTGTTTACCTGGACGTTTAAATTAATATCACTCCGCAGCAAAAACTTTCTGATGCGGGGCTGGAGGTTACAGAAATCATGTCCGTGAGTGAACATAAAATCGAAAGTTCTCTTCAGAGCTACTGGAAACCAAATCCACTGGAAAGGAAATTAACGGTGGAGTGACATTCTCACTGGAGAGATGTGTCTCTTTTATGCTAGTAACCATAGCAACAGTTTAGGCTACAGCTGATTCATAAAAGCTGATCACATTAAATCTGCAGATAAAAAGGTTTGTATTCGGCACATATCTTAGTTACAGCAACTTTAATCTAACAAACCATTTTTGTGGTTCAAGGTGCAGTATTTATTCAGTTTGTTAATACGAATTTAGTAATTATGAATTTAGCTAGGCTACCTGTAAAGTAACGTGAGAAACATAGTGTAAGGGGGCGTGTAAGGTTCGTAGAACCAAGCGCAACAACCAAGGAATCTAGCTAAAGGTGTATATCGTAAAATATACACCACAAAAGCGGACAGCTCCGCAGCTGGAAGGGAATAAACAAAAAAATGGGAAAGAAAACCTCCCAGCGTAAGCCAAATCAAAGCAACCCCAAACGAGGGCGAACTCGAGAATAGCGAGTAATTAAACAACAAAAAAACCTCAGGCTCTCAAACGAGGAGCGATAACAGGAGGTCAGAGGAAAACAAAAGAAACACCCTGTATAAACGGGCGAGAGAATGAAAATGAAACTAGAACCTGTTACCTACAGCTCTAGGTGAGAACGAGCTGAACAAAAAAAGTAACAGGTAGAGGAGTATAAAGGATAAAGAGAGAAAGGAAAGAAAAAGACTAAAAATAAATCTTTATCCTAACTCTAACCGGACTTGCTGCGTTTCTTATTCGTACGAACCAGAAATGCAGTGACCAAATTTCCTACAGTATACCTTACCGACTTCGTTGTCAACATAGCAAAGACAATATTGAAGCGTCAGAAATGCGGAAGTCCTGGGCTATTTATAACTGGCAGGAAATCCAAAACAGGTGAAAGGGATAATTGCCGAGCGAGATTCAAACACCGAAACGGAGGCGGAAAAAATCTGATAGAGCCTCCCAATGACGCCAAAAGGAAAACTGAACGCAGAAACAGCAGATACTGCTAGAAACCATGACACATAGCCTACCGACTGGTTGTATGAATGTGTAAACCATCTATAAAGGGCAAGGCAGTGAGAGGGAGGTAACGTTAAATCGGAGTTATGGTTTCATACAATTTTCTTAAATAATGTAATGACAAAAATAACCAAAATTGGTGCTAATTGTAGGATATAAAAATGAGAAGGAACTATTTTTTCCTGATAGAGTCCATTGTTTTCAGAAATAACGACGAGAGGTTTTTGCATGAAATAGAACTAGTAAAGAGCAATAGAATTAGCGACGAGAGGTTTTCAGAGAACTACCAACCAGAGTTTTGCTTGACAACACAAAAACAACATGCCAAAAGTGCCGCGGAAGGATATTTCAATCTCAGCTTAAATTGATAAAAATCAATAAATATAAATGTAACTACATATAATCATTGTTTGTAACCATGGTATAAGATGGCAACCGTTTTATAAAAGCAATAAGGTAACTCGATGCAGTACAATATCGTCAATATAGTCACAGTTAAAGGGTTGCCGGCCCTCTGCTTTGCGTCGGGCCTAACAACACCCTTTAACTGTGACTATATTGACGATATAGTACTGTGTCTCGTATCTTATTGCTTAAATATATACACACTCATACAGAAACGCACATTCAAACACTCAACACGCAAGTGTTTTTGAGAAGAGGATGTGTGAACTTTATCATAAGTAACTTGTTATGGCCTTGTTTGCAGTGTCATTACAGTGGCAATGGGCTTCAGCAAAGCATCATGGGTAAATTAAGTCATTTTCTTCTGGAGATTGCCAGATGATGGGACAGCCTATTTCGACGGCCACCACCATACCAGGGCCTCTTCCAACAGTGACAGAGACAGAGTCGCAGTAGGAAGACGACAATGAAGATCAGAGAAAGGTAGAGGGTGCTGCGATCGATATGTGGACTTCTGTATTGCTCATATCCCTTCCATATTGGCAAACATTCATAATTTAAAGCTCATCTAGGCTGGTCTTTGAAGAACAAAAAATCGTCGCTAATTTCTGAAATTAGACAAATATAACTAAACGGTATATGACAAAGTTTACTGATTGTACAAAATGACTTGCTGTTGGATCATAGCTTCCTGCAGGTCATACAGTGTACAGTACAGTCAGAGTAGTCATCTTTTTTTACATTGAAACAGCTGGTGGGGGAAGGTGACCAAATTGGGAAAAAAAGTGCTTGCACTGCAGTAACTGGAAACCCCCCCCCCCCCCTGCAATCTGACTTGTCTGGATTATCTTGCTGTAGGAGGTGAGACTCTAAGAGCAGGAGATTACTGAGTGTGGTACAGAAGGGATTTAGCAGTCATTATTCAGCCCAAGATGTACACAGTCTCAAGTGACAGTTCCTGCATAGAGTGCCAGCTCAATCCCAACTGGGCCCGGTTTCCAAGCTGCTAGACTGTGTCTTTTAAATCACAAATCTTAATTGACTTTCTTACACTGCCCTGGTGAGCGGTTACCTGGGTGCCACTCTGAAAACACTGCCGTGGTCTCTGCCGGGTGTTACAGGCACAAAGCCAACGGGCATTAGGGGTCTTTAACAGGCGCCGGCATCCACTGCAGGTTAGGAGGGCGGACGTACAGCTCAGAAGCTAAATCCTCCGTGGCCGTGGCCATGAATCTTGGGAATGACACTGGTGGACTGCGAAGGGCTGCCCTGAAATTCATCTGGAAAAGTCCATACCAAGTAACATCACTACAATGCATGCAGAGGGAATCCTCTTTACAGAGTCATTTACATGTATATTTTAACTCATTTAAAAAAATGTAAAAATATATATATATAAATAAAAAATAAATCAATAGATAAATATAAATTGGAAGCACAAGAAACCCATAAGTTAAGGAATACTGTCAAAATGGATGTTGTGCATTTCATAGCCTTACCAGTCTATTTCATTACCATTACTTCTTACAACCTGAATTTTGTACAACATTTTGTCGTTCACTAATTTTTCTCACTCTTATTATGGAATTGCATTACCTATGAATTTGTTTATTTAGTTTTACTTTTAGAAAACCATTTCCTCACAATTTGTCATCCATTTTAATAGCCTTCAATTATAATGTATCACAAGGGGGCAGCAGAGAACCATAAATGAAACATAAAACCTTTGTTTGATAAGGAGCTTTATGTAATAGAATTTTCAGCATATTAATTGTTCACATTTCAGGTAACTGATATGTTTATTTTAATTTTGTGTAAGGTTTGATACATAGTTGCTCCATATTAATGTTAGCATTTAAACAGGTCTATAATATAGATTTTTAAAAATATATTAAACATGTTTTGATTAAAACATTAATATAATATATACTCATATAATTAATTGAATAGAATTTTTATGAGGGAGCGAGATTTCATTATTGTGTGTTCTCTTGAGATTCTTGTGCTAACACACAAAGACAGGAGGATAAGATGGAGACCGGCATCTCCAAAACCAGAATGGCTGTACAGTACAGTCATAATGAGATTTGTCCCAGAATCCCCCTATGCACACACTGACCTCTGACCGTGGTTGACTAAAAAAATACAGTGGAGCTTCTGTACAGTGGGTCTCCTTTCAATACTAATATTTTTAACCAATACAGAAGGAAAAGAAAGATGCCAGGCCATGTGCTTTTGATCGGCATAAAAAGGTGATATTGGGATTTAATAAGTGAGAGGGCCCCTTTGTTTTCTTTAGGCCCTAGGGGGGTTTCAAAACCTCTGACAACAGCATTGTACAGGAGGAACAGCGCACGGGAGCACAAGTCGTGACTCTATTTAAGGCAGCGTAATCCAGTGGTTAGGGGGGAAGCTGAACAACAAGCCTGCCAAGAACCTTCAGCCATAATCCCTTATTTTATTGCTTTTCATATTTAATACGTTTTATTACAGCTTTGCCATTAGCAAGCTTTGATTTTTACACAAGCTACATTTATTAGCACACCTTTCAATGTTGACAGAGCTGAAGTATACGGAGCACGCTGTCCTCGTGGTGTAGAAAGAGGTGGTGGGATATTGGATTATTAAACTTTCTCAATGATGATTTTCTTTGTTCTGATTGTGCTGTGATAAGTGTGTTTTTTTTAAATCCTTCAGTTGAGGCTTTTTGTATAGTTTTTCTAAAAAAAACAAAAAACCTTTTGAAGATATGAATCACCTTTTAAGTCTTTTCAGAGAATTGTGCAGATTTTTTTAGTCAGCCTAACCCTGTTCAGTTGTGTTTCAGGGGTCATAAAACTCTAAGTAAAAGAATGCGTGAAAGAACGCTCAGGGTGAAAGTCGTAAATCTGCTTATCACTATGTGACCATATTACACTGACGCCAAACGTTGCATACATATGGTGTCCAACGTGTGCAGACGTATGCAGATTCTCTCAGCACGTGTTATTTTATACATCTGAATTAAGGGGGAAACTCCCTTACGCGGCTTTCTGAGGGCATTTTTCTGCTCAGCACTGTTTATACATGTGGCCCCAGGTCTGTTTGGAGGTACACCCGCAGCATGAAGAAATTTCTGCGTTTGACCTGTGACCTTGTGACCCTGCACTGTGAGGCCCCGATGATCTTCCATTGCGTGGCCCCTGTCGGCAAGGCCAGGGGGCCCATCTGCACCAATTTAATCTCTGGAGGCTACAGCTTTCACGGTCTACTCTCGCTCAACATCCCTTCATTTTCCCCCATCATCCATCCCTCTCTCCGTCTGCCCACATCTGTAGTTCATCATCCAGAGGCTCCTTCAGTCTCATTTCACCTTATTTCCATTCACTCCTTCATTTTTATTCTGTCCTTCCTGTCAGTCCTCCCTCACCCTTCTCCTGTACCTTTTCTACAACTTTTACAACATCTATGATTTTGACCTTTCCTAACATTATCCATCCTCACTCTCTCAACAACACTGCATTAGTCTCTCCGTGTCCTCCCTCTCACAACTTGTTCTTGAACTTTGCTAATATTCTCCACCCTCCTCTCCTCAACGACTCCCTCTCTTTCTCTCCCAGAGGTTACATTCTGTCTGGGAGGCCTTTATTTTCTGTGGGTTTGCATGAAGTCACAATGCTGTTCCCGCAGGTGGTTGAAGGCAATAATGGTGAAGACAGTGGAGAGACTGCACAGGCTTGGGACTCTCAGAGACAAGGGCGCACTTCAGAGAGACGTGTCCCTCGTCTTCCCCTAACACAGACTCCAGTGAACCCACTGCGAGATGAAAAGAGGTTTGTACTGTGCCATTCATTTCTCTCCTTGGCCCCTTCAACTGTAACACAAATAGAGTATCAATCAGATTTCTATTATATAGCGCATTTTACTAAGGATTTATCACAATACACTTCACAGTTTACCCCGGCCTAAACCCCCACAGAGCAAGCCAGATGCAACAATAGGCCACTGTAGAGCCGGAAAATCTCCCACCCAAGACAGGTAATTTCCAATGAAACCCGTAATTCATCATTGAAATATCCTCCACTTAGCCATTCTGTGGATATTGCTGCGTACTTCACTCTAGAGAGTGTTGTGGTCTCCATCCTCCATGAACGTGATAAATGGGAAATTAATTCTGAGTGACAGAAAGCTGTTGATGTAGAATGTGATATTACAGTTTTTTACAATCGATAACATCCTTTTGTCCAATCTATAGTCACATTTTCAAAACTCTAAACACAATTAGCACAACATCTGTCTGTTGTGGACCATACTATTAACACAATTCATGTTGTTTTCCCAGAATATGCAGTCAATTAACACGTTTCTAAAATGCTTCAATTTTCTTTACATACAAGCTTACCCAATACCAAAATTATGGATCTTGTCTTATTTACAAATGCTTGCACACAGCATGCCAAAAATGAAAACCTAATGTTCAAAACATTAAATATAGTATAAAGCCTCTACTTCTGCAACAACAGCAGCTCAAAAGCTATATTGAAACAGCTGATAAGCATTTTTGAATTAACAGATCATTGAAACATTGAGAAATAGCTGATTTACTGAATGTTGTGTAAAATAGACCAACCACAGCTGATTCCCATCTCAATCGGAGACATAGCCAAAGTTCTTTCAATTACATTGACATACGCAGTAAAAAGGGGATTTTTTGGATTGATTTTGTTCAATGTGGATACAGAGGAGCAGAGAGAGAAAAAATAATGTCTGGACAAGGGAGAGGAATAGTTGGACGAGGGAGAGGAAGAGGACCAGGGAAAGGAGAAGCTGGACCAGGGAGAGGAGAAGTTGGACCAGGACAAGGGAGAAGGAGGACCAGGACAAGGGAGAAGGAGAGGTAGGGGAGAGGAGTAAGAATGTGTTGGTGTTCAAAGGAGAGTAAGAGCTGTTGTCACTGATGAAATAAGAGCCACCATCATAGACTATGTGATAAACCATGGTCTATCACTGAGAGAGGCTGGTGAAAGAGTCCAGCCTAATCTCAGACGGTCAACCGTGGCTTCCATTATCTGGAATTTTCAACAAACCAACAGGTAAGTAAAGCATTTCACAAGGGCTTCTTCTATCATTACTGTTGCTATGTCCCACAGTAACTGTAGGCCACCAGTCCCAATGCAAATACATATGTTGTATTTCTGTCCCTCTAAAGGACGCAACGTCCACATGAAATGATTTATGTAGACGAGGCAGGTTTTAACCTGGCAAAAACAGGTTGGCGGGGAAAAGGGCCACCGTTGATGTGCTGGGTCAGAGAGGAGCAAATATCACAACGTGTGCTGCAATCTCGAGTGCTGGTTTGGTCCTGCAGAAATGCCAGATTGGTCCCTACAACACTGAGCACCTTCTTTTGTTTTTAGATGACCTCCACCAACAACTGGTGCCAGACGCAGAAAGGGAACAAGTGGGAGGAAACATGAGGACATTTGTGATTGCATGGGACAATGTAGCATTCCACCATTCACATGCAATCATGCAAGCCCATCCCAGAATGCTTTCCCTTTTCCTCTCCCCCTACTCACCTTTCCTCAACCCCATTGAGGGATTTACTTCTGCCTGGAGGTGGAAAGTGTATGATCATCAGCCAGATGACCAAATGTCCCTCCTGGATGCAATGGATGCCGGCTGCAGAGGCATCTCAGCTGAAGACTGCCAGGGGTGGATAAGGCATGCCAAGGGTTTCTATCCAAGGTGCATAGCGAGAGACGACATAAGATGTGATGTGGACGAGAACATGTGGCCAAATGCTGAAGATCGTATAGATTAGAACAGGACTGCATTTTTTGTGTTTTTTCCCTTCTGTGCCTTTTTTACTGTAGTTATTCTATTCTATTCTATTGTGTATTCTATTTTTACACATTTGGAACCTAAGGCCATGTATGTTGGATTTTTTGTTGATCACTGGCAGCAGTTTCATGTTGCTAATAAAGCTTTTACTGCAGCAATTCTGTCACTATTTTTTTCTACTGTACATTCTATAAAGTAAAGATGACTCATTCACTTTTAGATAGTATGTTGCCAAAAATGCACACATTCGACACTCAACCAAAAAATGTAGAGTGGTTCACAGTAAAAGGAAACTGAATTATAAAAAACAATGGATTTCATATTGTCTATTGTATGCAGGTAGAACTGAAACATGAAAAGTAGTGCAGTTTTTGTAATGCCATCAACTGTTAGTATTTTGAAAGTCATTGTGCTACGATTGACTATATGTTCCTCTTGGATAGAAAACATGTGCTAGTGTTTTGACAGAATGATTTGATATTGAGTCGGGTTTGCCGTGTTTTGATGGTTAGTTTATGTAGAGAAAGTTGTTTTGCATTTTGAAATGTACAGTTGGTATTTAATGAACAAAATGTGGTTTTGAGCAGAAAATTAACTATTTGGCTAATTGTGTGATGTAGGTGTGTTGCTGTGTTAAGAGTTTAGAAAAAGTATCTTAAGTATAGGTAAACGCTTGTTAACAATTGTAAAAAACTGTAATGCGATCTAACTTTCCTCTCATTAGGAACTGTTCTCTCTTTGTTATACACTGCCTGGCCAAAAAAAAAAGTCGCCGTTGCGCCCGTCATGCATAGTGCCCACTGTACAAGCCTCTGGAGGCAGTGTTATGATCTGGGGTTGCTTCAATTGGTCAGGTCTAGGCTCAGCAACATTATGCAGAAATAAAATGAAGTCAGCTGAGTACCTGAATGTACTGAATGACCAGGTTATCCCATCAATGGGCATATTCCAGGACGACAATGCCAAGATTCATCGGGCTCAAATTGTGAAAGAGTGGTTCAGGGAGCATGAGGAATCATTTTCACACATGAATTGGCCACCAGAGTCCTGACCTTAACTCCATTGAAAGTCTTTGGGATGTGCTGGAGAAGACTTTACGGAGTGTCAACTCTTCCGTTGTCAATACAAGATCTCGGCCAAAAATGAATGCAACTGTGGACGGAAATAAATGTTGTGACTTGCATAAGGTTGTCGAAACAATGCCACGACGAATGCGTGCCATAATCAAAGCTAAAGGCGGTCCAACGAAATATTAGAGTGCGACTTTTTTTTTGGCCAGGCAGTGTAAATGTTTCCTATGTGTTCTATGTAGCATGGTAACCTGTAGCAAGAGCAGAAAACTCAAATCAAAAATGCTTTAAGCGCAACTAATTATATCCATCTCAAAGAAGAGAATGAATTCATATACAAGAATAAAATATGTGATGAGAACAGACCGTTCAGCACATCTAGGTTTGTCATTTGTAAGTCAGTCTTGTTGCCTGTTTTATGGTAACGTATACGTTTGCATTTGTGATGTATCCCTTTCCCCGTGGTTTCTCATCCACTCAGCTCCACCGTTGAGACGCTCGGTCTTGGAATAAACGGCAGCAAACGTTAATGGATCCCTGATGTGAAATACACGCGCGACACGCGGTCCTGCGTTTCACTGACTGACTGATTGTCTAACGGACAGACTAAGTGAACTGTAACTGTTTCTCCGTCTCTCTTTTCTTTGCCCGGCTGATCTGTTCTAATGCAGAGTTTCTGCACTCTTCTGCTCATGTGCAAGAAGTATACTTAGGTGGCAGTGGCATATTATGTGTGATAGCTGTCAGTCAGATCCGTTAACCTTTGTCAGCGCTGTCATTTTATAAATAGTGAACGACATAAGAACGAAATAATAATAATAATAATGTACTTGTAGAGAAAGTTCACACAAAGAAAAAAACTAACTCAAAGTGCTTCACAGAGTTCACTGTGGAATAAAAAACAAAGTATTTAAAAACAAGGTCAAGCATACCTGTCAGAAATGTGTTTATCAGTCCTGTTAATTCTCAGCCAAACCATCTGTCATCCATGTCAGTCAGCACTGTCTGTCATCTATGTCAACATTCTCTGTCAGTTATCATGATCTGTTAATAAGGATCTTTGTCCACTAGGTCAGTCATTATCACTCTCAGTCAGCTTCGTATGTCTGTCAGTTATCCATGTCAGTATTCGGCCCCTGCGTTTCTGTGCAAGGGGTGGTGAGCAATGCATTTGCTCACCACCCAGCCAAAATCATGGAACTGCAGGAAAGGCCAGGAACAAGTCCAATGTGCATCTACTCGTGTTTTACTGCAGAGAAAACAGCGTATTTCAGAGACAGTTGTGATTGCATGGAAAGTGCTTGGCTTGAAAGTGCTAGGAAAGTGCAATAAAAGTCAGGACTCGTGGAGGAAACCATGACCGCTGATTCTAATTAAATTCCAGACCATGTAGTCTATGTGTTTAAGAACTGCTGCCTCCAACATGGTACATTTTTGTAACACAGTAATCTTCCATGTTCTCTAGCTGCCATTTACCAGAAATGAATGCCACTTTTTCCATGCAGAAAGCTTTTTGTGGGTTGTAAGAAAACAAATATGCAAACAGTTCAATAAGCTTCCCTATTGTCTTAACTGTGTCACACACTGTTGCACAAAATGACAAAATGTTTAGATTTTAAGGCAAAGAAACCAACACATAAATTGAATACTGGCCTTCCTGTAGATTAATCATTTTCCTCCTTGGGGGTCTACAGTAGGTTTTGGACCTTCCTAAAGCCCCTTTTTAAATAGATGGCTATATTTTTGGTCTGCATTTATGCTTCTGATCCCTTGAAAAATGGCCCAACTGTTTTCAATCTGTCAGGTTCAATAATGCCTTTAGGACGCCTCCACAGAATGTTTCTTTATTCTTCGTTTTCTTCTTTAGTAACAACGTCACTGTATTGATTCCTGTACCAACACTGGGTCTGGTAGCTTGCCCGTGCGCCGACTGATTACAGACATCTCTCACGCCGAGGTCTCCATGCTGCTGTAAAAATCTCCCAGCTTTCCATGATTGTGAGAACAGGAACCCCACGTTTTAATCCAGCGTCCGCTCCGCGATGTTTTGAGGGCAGACGATCCACTGTGCAGAGCGAAGAGATGTCACGCAGCGCCAGGGGAGTTGGGTCCACTCGTGTGGTGAAGTCATTTAGAGAAGAGGCCCAAAAACCTGTCCTCTGACTCAGAAGCCCATGGAAGGTTTGGGGATGACCTCACAGCCTGCATTTAAACCATAAGTTGAGCTCACCTCATAGTGCACATAAATCTTTTTTTTGTAAAATGAGCTCACATAATGTGCAGCCCTGTCCACCTCTGTTAAAAAAAAGAAAAGAAAAAAAAAAGACAATTTACCTCAAGCAGCTGCAAACACTTTGTGTGCCTTCAAAAAATGAAAGCCAGTTAAATGTTTTCCCACAGTGATTACAGAAGATCCTGCACCACGTATGTAATCTTAAAAGTCCAAAGCCACATTGATGTTACAGGGCTATTTCCTCGGAAGAGTAGTGCATCGTTAATGCGTTAAGTGGGTAACGCTGTTAGTTTGACACCAGCTCTGTTTTCACTGCGAGAACACCAAATTGATCACCTTCAGGGTGCTAGGACCTAAGCAAAGACATTTCTTCTGATCATGTTGAGATTTTCCAATAAATAAATACATGCAAGAATAATTACTGTTCAGGGGTACAACTACTTTGGCGCATTCTCTTAATAGTGCCTTTTCACCATCTATTGGTTTGAAAAACTAGTTTGTCTACTGTCTCATATACACACATGCACACACACATACACTGTACCACTTGGGGATGTGGGGAGAGAATGCTGTGTATAGCCCTGTTGAATTTGATGCACAGAAGTAAGCTCTTAAGGAAATGTCAAGGCACCCGTCATTTTGTCTATCTACCATTTGCATAACAGGACCTGTATATTGTGTGAGTGAGTGAGTGAGACACTTCCCGTTTATGCTGCCACATACAGCCCAAAGACACAACTATTCTGGTTATGAGTTGATATAAGCTGCTTTGTTTGGAAGCTGCTTTGTCTGAGAGGCTGAGTATGTGGGCGTAAGTGTCAGAGTTACTATGCCATTGTTAAGAAGACATACAACTGGCAACATATGCTTGAAATTGAGTCTTGTGAAGCATTAATAAGGCCTTCCTCAGCTCGAAAGTGGCCATCACCCATGCATATACATATATAATATACATACCACCAATTTATAGGTGTCAATGTTATCAAACATCTAATTACGGCAAACACATTATAACACTTGTAACATAATATTATACAGTATGTCACATGACCTAATATTATGACATGAACCACTTGCTGTAAGATTAATGTTATACATTTATAAGGAGGAGCATTTCCAGCATTCTGCAGCACTTAAGACATTATGAATAGTACATCCTGAATGAGAACCTGCCGTTGACCTTCAGTAGCTGATTTAATGGAACACTTTTGCTGAGTGCCCATACAATGAGCTTCCAGCACACTGTTTTCAGCATTGCCCGTGGATGATTTTCTAAACTATTCACTGAGTCATTTCAACAACTTTGAAAGCATTGCACGTTTGCATTTAGTATTATTTGTTCATTCTTTTTAAGTGACTTTTTTTTACTTACTTTACAAAGGGGATATTGGAGGTCTTCGTAGGGCACCAGTGTTCCAGCAGAATGATTGACTGAGCCAGAATGACATGACCGCAATTTGTGGAGATGAACGGACTGCTATTAGATCAAGATGGACTCTAAGGGCCCTCCCTATCTTACACCTGGCGCTAAGCGGCGCTAACCCAAATGCAACTGTCTTTGCTATCTTACACCCGGCGCAGGGTTCATTATAGCCCCTAGCGCTCACATCGGTTAAATACCAAGCGATGGTGCGCCCATAGCAAGTGAACTGGGCGTGTTGGTCTTAAAATGAGGTGTGGCCAGGATTATTTTTGGCATATTGCTATCTTGAGCCAGGAGAAAGCGCTTGTGCTAAAACCACCAAAAACCTGGTCTAAAGTCATGTCGCAGTTGTTTACATGTTATTTTAACGGCGCATATAAGTGCGTCTACATGTGCACAATGCGCGTACACCCTCCCGTCTGTTACACACAGGGGCGTGCACAAGCATAACTAAAAATATCAAGATTACAATGTGAAATATTATTATTGTGTAGGCTATATCAAAATATGCATAATAATAAAAGGGTCCATAGGTAAAAGACCACATACCTGTCCCTCAGCAAAGGGGAATGGCGCATTAAATTGCTTTCAGCCCACTCCATCAACATCCAGGCGATGTGCGATGGTACGTGTAAGGTTACATGTATAGACTATTCGCAATTGTCCTGGATCAAGCTATGACTTAGCCTATATTTGCCAGTAGTTACCTTCTGGGGGGACAACCTAACCCTAACCCTAACCCTAGCAATAGAAGGTCATTATCACTGAGGTCAGTCTTAAATGTTTGAAGCCTGGACGCAACTTCACTGCTTTCTAGCTTCTGCTTTATTGCACATCACACATTTGGGTCGCGCTTCCCCCTGAAGGACCACCCACAAAACCCACAGCGTGGGACGGCTCTGTCGCAGGGCCTTGTTAATGTCAGCGGGCTTGACACATGAGGAGACGGCAGCTCCGCGAACTGCACTTTACAAGATGTCCTCCTTCCCAGAGTCAATACTGCACATCAAATCCAAAACAAATAAGTAAGGCAGAGGAATTTGCTATTTTTTTGGCCTGGAGTCAAGACGTCAAAAACCTGAGTACTGGCTAGCACAGACAGAGAGGAATTCAGCTGCACCAGTGGACTGTGCTAAAGAGGTTTTCAGATATGCCATCCATATCTGGCTTTTCAACACCCCGTTCAGCCCTTCAGCAGGAGTAATAGTTCATGTTTTCACCCCTACATGTCTCTACACATCCCTTAGGGGAACAGTGTCTAATATGATTGAAAACCTAAGTGGTGCATACCTTCATCTCCTCATAAAGTTATTTTTATTTATTTGCAAACATGTACCAAGAGCGACTCACAAGTCTGTTGTTTACTGCTACTAAAACTATTATTTTATTTCCCTTTCTTTTGCAGTTATGTCATTTTTAATACCCTTGGAAATGGTGATCCGTTCATGAATTAAATGTCTGAAATGTCTACTCACCACAACATTTGCTGCCAACATTTGGAAAAAAAAAAAAAAAAACTTGATGCGGAGAATGTTGGTCTCTGGATAATAGTGACAGCCAGCTACATCAACACTCGGACAACAGATGGCTGTACTGAGTACTCTACATCAGGAGTATCAGACTTGTTCCTGGCAGGCTCTGACTATGAATGATGACTTCAGCTCCTGCCTCAGCTCTTAATGACGTAACCTTTCCTTGTTATTGTTGCTGCTTTATATTTTTGCTAAGGATCCATCATACTGTATATTAAGATGATACTTAAGTGTGTTACATAAAGATAACATTACTGCAATGTATTGTGAGAAATAAACAGGCAGCCAGTTAACTGCTTGGTCCACCAAAGCCAGTGGAATCAGATGAGGCTTAAAGTAATAACCGAACAGACACAGGGCCGTCCCAAAATCAAGTTTGGCACTGCAGCTTGCTACTGAATTACAGTGCACCTTAGGGCAGGGCAGGGGGCCAGACACCACAGACTGAGATCTCTCTGTACAGAGCACACCTGTAGATACTGTAAAAGCATCCACCTAACTGAACAGACACAACAATTTAACCCTGTGCTGTTTATCTACCAGCCCACAGAGGGAATCCATAATAAATGGCTTGCATGACGATTTTTCCAAAGCTCACGCAATATAGTGAAAACACCATGGGCCTGATTTACTAAGACCTTTAGCGGGTGCAAAACCATTCAGCACATACAAAACCAATAACATGATCAATGATTGGTCATGGAATTTGTTTTGCACCAATCATTGGTCATGTTCTTGGTTTTGCATGTGCTAAATGGTTTTGCACCTGCTAAAGGTCTTAGTAAAGCCCCATGTGTTTGTTTTTTTTACTGGCAGCCGGCCTGTCTTCAGGTGACAGGTCTAATTTGTCATCTAACACCTTAGATCTGTGACACATTAATAGGCTGCAAACATACAACAATTTAAATGTGTAATATCCTGTGACAATAATACACTGCCTGGCCAAAAGAAAAGTCGCAGTTGCACCAGTCATGCATAGTGCCCACTGTACAAGCCTCTGGAGGCAGTGTTATGATCTGGGGTTGCTTCAATTGGTCAGGTCTAGGCTCAGCAATGTTATGCAGCAATAAAATGAAGTCAGCTGAGTACCTGAATGTACTGAATGACTAGGTTATCCCATCAATGGGCATATTCCAGGACGACAATGCCAAGATTCATCGGGCTCAAATTGTGAAAGAGTGTTTCAGGGAGCATGATGAATCATTTTCACACATGAATTGGCCACCAGAGTCCTGACCTTAACCCCATTGAAAGTCTTTGGGATGTACTGGAGAAGACTTCACGGAGTGGTTCGACTCTCCCGTCGTCAATACAAGATCTCGGCCAAAAATGAATGCAAGTCTGGACGGAAATAAATGTTGTGACGTTGCATAAGGTTGTTGAAACAATTCCACGACGAATGCGCGCCATAATCAAAGCTAAAGGCGGTCCAACAAAATATTACAGTGTGCGACTTTTTTTTCGGCCGGGCAGTGTAATATGCATAACTGAATTCACCATTCTATGACATACAAAACGTAACAATTTGACAAGCAGCGTGTGTACATGTACAGACTATAATAAATATGGGCTGTACTGTGGGGAGATATGACAGAAAAATGTATTCCTCATGGTCATGGTTATGTCAGTTGGTGGGCTAGTCAGCAAAAGGATATAAGCGATCCCTTTAAAACGCTATCACTTTGGATAAAGGGCACCGGTTCATCAGATGTGCCCTACTAATGGTCATTTGACACTTCACTGCCGCCCATCATGTCTGGTGCCAAGTGGTGACAGGAAAACACTGCACATTATAGGGGTGCAGAGGGACTGAGGGACAGATAGATGTCATTGAATGGTGTGAGAAGGATCCAGAGACTTTCCTCACCACCCACCCATGAGGCAGAAAAGTATTCTGGATATATAAAAATATGTAGAGTACATATATTTTTAAATGATAATTTGGTCAAAACAGGACTTCTTTGGTACAATACATGCTAAGTTATATGTTCATTGGAGGTAGTGTAAATGGATACAATGAGTTTATAATGAACAGTGTACAATTCCTCAGTGGCAGAGCAAATGGCAAATAGCTATGCTATATTTGTGACTTATCAAAAAGGTTTTGTAGACGTGACAAGTCAAATTTATTTTGTCCTCACAACAGGTTAAACAGTTTCGAACTAGCCATTAAGCCAGACTGATCTGAATGGCGTCAGTGTGTGCATTCAGCAGTGTCTCGGATGACATGTTTCTGGCTCTTCCCTGTGCAGCTAAAGTAAGAGTATTGCTCATTACAATTGTTATGTTGGAGATAGAAACATACTCCAGGCACCTGCAAGGGATGCGGGCCAGCATTTTCGTGAATGCGGAATCCACACTCGTGAAGGGATTTAAGGAGTTTAGTGTAATCAGGACCTCAAAATATCCTGCCAGGATTTAGAACAAACCCCTCTGATTAATTCAGCCGTGAGTTCATTCAATGACATCATCTTCATCATCATCAATTACTTCTTTTTAAAATTAACAAGCTGCATCATTATTCCTCCCAGGCTGCTTTGGAAATGATCAATTTGAGCAGAAGTTTTTGGGACTTCTGCTGTTCATTTATTATAAAATGTATCATATTTCAGTGTTATAAGTGCTATACATTGCTTGTCATTTTATTTTAAATTGATATATTAGTAAAATATTTAATAAATTAGTTTTATTTATTTACTTACTTTTTTTCAGTCTTGCTCGCCTTGTGTTATGCTCTAGGGATGACCAGTAGATGGTGCACATAGGTCCTCAGTAAACATTTCCATTTTGCATTTGTTTAGCATTCCTCCACAAACTGTGCAGACAGTTGCTTTGAAGAACATCCAGTAAGACAGCAGGAAAGGTGAATGCGTGCTGTACAGAGAAGGGGGTTTATGCAATTCTGTCTTCTTCTCCTCCCCAGGCATTGGAAGGAGCCTGGTCTTGTGAGCTTCATGTCACTGTAGTCGGGCGACAAGTTTGCAGTTTCAAAGACTATAACTGACAATATTCACATACAAGGTTCATCACCACAAGTGCCTGACCCTTGTGCAGGCAATGGAGGAGGCGTGTGCATTTATAAAGGAGTTATTTTAATATAAATTCTTAACTGACATTCAATTTTTGTCTTTACTGTATATTTCTTGTCCTTTCTTGTGTGTGTGTGTGTGTGTGTGTGTGTGTGTGTGTGTGTGTGTGTGTGTGTGTGTGTGTGTGTGTGTGTGTGTGTGTGTGTGTGTTTGCACTCGCTCCCTTTGTGAGACGTGAATTTGGACAAAACATACATTATATTGCTAGATATGCAACAATTGTAATCATGCATTAATTTTATGTTAGTATCAGGACATTTATAAAGTTGAATGATCAGACTGAAAGCACATGAGCATTTTTTAAAATGTCATCACACCAGTCTGAAAGTGCTGAACATATAGTGCCATATATATTCTCTTTTGTATTCTTTTGATGTAAAAATCTTATATTGAGTGGCAAAATGGTTTTGAATGCAGTATTTCATTTTGCAAGAATTTTTTCCAAACAAGGTCATGTTTTTACAGTTTTGGGTTAGTAACTGAGAATAAAGAATTGAACATGCATCTGGATTAGACATCAACTAAGAAGCATTGACTTGCTATCAATTCTTTGTTACAGATTGTGAGAACAGAATTTTGTCTAATAGTGCAGTCAAAGGTTGTTTCCATCTGACCTCCTTAGTATTACATAGGTGTTAAAGTTGATATCATTGTTCATAATTAGTTGTCCAATGTGTCCTAGAACAATATATTTTAATAGACAAGCTTTACAGAGATAGCTAAACTGAATTTAGTCAAGGAACAATATTTTATAGAAGCAGAAACACACTTATTTTTTTCACAAAACCAGACTGAATGAAGAGACATTAAATATAGACCAATATTTAGGGCCAACCTTAACAAAATCATGTTCTAGGAACGTTCCCTGTATGTTATTATGGTTGCCCTAAATGTTCCCTGGTTGATGCAATGTTAGTGGAATGTGAAGGGGACGTTCCGTGGACAGGTTGTAGGAATGTTCTGAGGACCTGAAAGGAACTCAAAGTTATGACATCCAGGGAACGTATTGCAACGTTTGTGACATTTAGGGGGCATTCCCTGAATGTTATTTTGTTATCAGGGAAGAACATTCCCCATAGACTTTTCTCTAAGCATAAGAGAAACCCAAGAAGAACAACATTCCTCAGAGTCCCCAGCAATGTTAGCAATCAACCTATGAACATTTCTCATACTCCCCTGAATGTTCCAAAAGTAAAGTTCTGTAAGGACATTGCAGGGCTGTAAAGCGAATGTTGTTTAAAGATTCCAAACGTTCCTCGTTACCTGGGAATGTTGTCTTATTTAAGTGAGAGGTCAGCAAACAGGACGACCAGTGTACACACTGAGAACAAAAATCAAGATGAGTTTGTATGTGAAAACTTGACTCTCCATCAACAATAGTGATAGTCAACTTTCATTACCCGGACACAGGCCTGTCTTTATCTTCTTCCTCTCCTGTGATTGCTTCATCGAAAAGGTTTTTCTTTCTTGGGGGTGTGAAAGGGTGTGTCTAATTGCTGTTTTTGTCATTAACATATCCATTTGACTCACAGGACAACTGCAGGTGAGTTCCCTGCCCCAGAACGACCCCCCCGGCCCTTCCCTCTCCCCTATCGCAGAGGGAAATCCACACAGCAATGTGCCACAGGTGTTTTGACTCACACTGTTGAGGTGAAAAATAAAAACAGCATGCTAGCTTTCACCCACATGTTGGCGGACGGCACCATATTGTTTCCTCGTCTCCACTGAAGGGCTTGGATCAGCTGCCACGTCAATCTCGTTAGCAGGAGAGATGCCGTGTGTATTTTCCCTGTCACCACCACCAGACCCTCTGGCTACGCAGCAAAATCAGCAAAAAATACACACATGCGCACTAATATACACCGACAAAAATGCACAAACACATGCAAGCACACACACACACGCTCAGCAATATGCAGCAGTGTTAAACCAACTGTAACAGAGTTTATATTGGGGAACAATGTATATGGGGAAGTCCAATGGGGACCACTGTCTTATGCAGACAACCATGCACTTATGCATGCATGCAGATACACACGCACATGCACATGAGAAAAGATGAAGCAATGTTTTTATGTACACGGAATGATCCATCTCTGGCTAACTGGTTAACAGTTTCAAAGCTCTTAGAACTGTTGTTTTTTTAGGGGACATTTAGGAGAACCATTTAGGAGACTAAATCCTAAATGGTTAACGTTCAAAATAACTCAACGCGTACATCAGAGGTTTTCGCCGTTTCTCTGAAGCCTCCAGTGAACTCCCAGCTCTACAATGTCCTTTCCTCTCTACTCAGTCGCTATCCAGCAACTCACAGGAAAATTGCATAATTGTCTAACAGCTAATGTCAACAGAAACAGTGGACAGCAAAGTGAAAACAGAGATGCCTCCTCGGGTTTCCGAGAGAAGGTTTACAGTTGCTCAGGCGCGGCGACAAGGGACAGAAAATTGGCTACGGGAAGAACAATTAAAAATAAAACGGGGGAAAATAAAGGCCAGGGATTACGGAGAGGAAAGTTGGGGAAGGGCGGGGCAGCAGCAACTAATAAGGCCTGGGAACATGCGTGTCAAAGTGAAAAAGGAGCTGGCTCTACTAGCTGCTGCATCACACGGGCATGCCACACACCCTCCCCTCGCTCCCTCTCCATCCATACTGCTGGAGATCAGAGATTTACTTTTTATCGTTATGTTTCATTGTCCTCACAGATCTGAGGCCCAGGGAGAGAATGAAAGCATGCTGCTCGGGTTTCCTCAGCTTTGTCCTTTTTTCTGCCTCTAAATGACCCCCCCGCCCCTCACCACCCTTAGCCATTTTACAAATGTCTGGTACTTTTGGGGGTTACTTACACGTTAATGACCTGAGGGGAGCATGATATGGAAATTTAAACAAGAGCTGCCTTTTTAAACAAGAACGAGGCTTGCTGTTAAATTTTACATTATGGTAATGCGTAATGATACGGCCCCGTTAAAAATACATTTTAGTGGTGAGGCCCAGGTATTTCAACTGTGGAATCTACACCACCACCCCCAAGCACAAAACTGTGCTTTGATGTGTACAGTATGGACAGAGAGGTTGTAAAAATATTAATGGCACAGTCATCTGATAAATGTCCCAATGCGAGAGGGTTTCAGGTCTTTTTCAGCTACCATTTGCTGTGGTTGGAACAGTGCAGCAATATGATAGGGTTCTTAAAGAAATATCCACACAGCACATAAAAATAAAACATATAGCATCAGCACATTCAGTAGAACATTCATCACCTTGCATGTGCAGTTTTTCCTTTTGAATTTAGAAAGCAAAAGGCACGTTGAGTAAAAATACCCACAAAGATGTTGCAGTGGAAGAAAATCAACGTTGGTTCTGTTTGCTCGCATAAATTTGTAGCTGAGAAGCCAGTGTCTGTCTGATATCAAACTTAAGGAGAGGATCGTTTTACTTCACTGACTTTGCACTGGTCCCCTTTTGAGTCCTGGCCCTACCATTAACTGGGAGAGCCTACAAAGGGACTTCTTGATTTCCAACATTAGCGCAACTGAACTAGTGGTTTCAGTGTGATTTGGATTAATTCCTGACAGAATGAAGCGTTGCCCTAGTTTGGTGGTAGGGACTTCTGTAGCTTCTGTGTTTTCTTTTTTGGTAAATACTTCTTCCCTTCCCCAGACCCTTGTCCCCTGGCCACAGAGCCGTCTGGGGAGTTTAACTGAGCCCAGCATGTCACTGGAAGATCACTATGGTTTATTCACTCACGGCCTGAGAATGCCAGCGGGTGCAAGTGTGTTGGGACGACAATGGCAACAATCTGAGAGGTCAGCAGGTAGGACGACCAGTCAGCAGGCAAACTCTGTCGCTCTGACCTGCAGTGGCAGGACGCATGACAAGAAACAACAGAGCACAGGATTGTGGGAAGTAACGTACAGGGCGCGAGGGAGCCATAAAAAAAGCTTTATACCCAGAGGCAGTCTGGAGAAAACATAGTATAAAAAGGAAAAGGAGCCATTAAGGGAACAGCTCTGCTCCACTGCCTGCAAAAAAAAGCCAGTGTGTTTGGAAATCAACCCTAGAGTTTTATGTAAAAAACTACTGAAATTGTGCAACGACCATACTGTACTTCTGCTGGTTTGAAATAATCATTAAGCTGCTGCTAAACTAAAAGATCACCACACATCAACAATGCCGACAGAAGCACACTTTATTGAATACTTTTTCAATTCTGAATATATATAAACTCAATTCTGAATATATATAAACTCAATTCTGAATATATATACACTCAATTCTGAATATATATAAACTCAATTCTGAATATATATGCACTCAATTCTGAATATATATAAACTCAATTCTGAATATATATAAACTCAATTCTGAATATACAGATCCTTTCCAAAAAATTAGAATATCATGGAAAAGTTTTTTTTTCCATAATTCCATTCAAAAAGTGAAACTTTCATAGATTATAGATTCATTACACACAAAGTGAAATATCTCTAGCCTTTATTTGTTTCATTTTTCATAATTTTGGCTTACAGCTCCAGAAAACCCCCAAAACAGTATTTCAAGAAATTAGAATAGTGTGTCGAAAATCAGCATTTACTTCAGTTTGTGAGTTCATATATATTCAGAATTGAGTGTATATATATTCAGAATTGAGTTTATATATATTCAGAATTGAGTTTATATATATTCAGAATTGAGTTTATATATATTCAGGTTTTGTGTTAATAATTCCTGTTTGGCACCCCATAATATATATATATATATATATATATATATATATATATATATATATATATATATATATATATATATATATATATTCTTTGGTACACAGGCAACTTAGTCAGAGCAAAATAAATCTGATTAAGGTGTATTATTAAGGTGTATTATAATGATCAGAGTATGCTGTTTACATAGCCACTATTGTTTTCATGTTATTTATTATTTTTATAT